>OV725077.1:213924571-215124571 GCA_928085145.1 Nezara viridula
TATGCCAAGTTAAGGTGGCTGTGTTATGGCTCACGATAGACTTTCTCGGTTTATTTCTGCTTTAATCTTATAAAATAAACTATCCACATATTCTTGTCTTTTTAATTCTTCGTCTTTCCGGTCACTGCTTGAATACGAGGAGAATACTAAATACATAGAATTACTTCTCTCGCGAAATTCTAGGTAATTCGGAATAAATTGTTCAGATTTATCATTTCTTTTTACCATTTTCTTTTGTATCCTTTCCAGCTACTCAATCCTGACCATATGAAGAATTCTTTTTTCTAAGATGGTTTATTCTCTTTAAATCATAATATAATAAATTTAATTTGTTAATTGAGCGAAATATAATTACATTCAATTATGTTATAACAAAGTGACGATAGTATAAAATTGATCATTTCTCTTTATTACAATTTTGAAACAGAAATAAAACTACCTAAATTTGAATACAATTAGCCATATTTTGAAAATTACAGAAATACTCAGAATATTAGTAAAATTAATATGACTTAGTGATATTTGCATAGAAGTATTTTAAATTAATTTAATATGTATATTTCTTTAGATTATTAGTGTTATAATAAGCTATTTATGGAAGCAAGGTATATCTGAATAAATTAATTTTTAAAAAAGAAAAGCAAGTGGATACAAAATATGTTCTAGAAAAAAAATATGTTACAAGGCGATAATAGAATTTCGATTCATCCATCTATCAGCAGCTATCTTTTGTTAGAACAGAAAAATACACAGGAAGTTTTGTTTCGTTTTGCAGCCTCTTCATGATGTCCATTGTTTATTTTTTCAGGGCTTTTCACGATTATTTTAGACTGCCTAATTTGGTAAGAAAAATTTAACACAATCTGAAAAGCCTTTTATAGTAGATAGATGGTACAATGCATCCATCCGACACACCAGGTTCCTAAATTCCATTTTTATTTAAAATATTTATCCTTCCTTTGTTTATGACATACAAACAATAGCCGTAAAATATTTTTCTGGACAAAATGTCAGAGCGAAATTTTCATGATACGGGCAATTTTTATGATAAAATTTTATGATTATGCTAAACTCTCTCTCTCATACATATACCCATTTGTAAGTGAAGCTGGTCATTCAAAATGATATGAAAAAAAACAACACTTAATTCATATTTTATGAGTTTAATTTTTAAAAGGTAATTTATTTGTATATGTTTAGATGAGTAAAAAATCAAGAAAATCACTAAAAGAAATACCCTTATATCCTATTTTGGGAGTTAATAAAATAAAAAGTTAATTAATTATGTTTAAAATATTGAATAAATTTATTCATTTATCGTTTTAGTTCCTTGGTGGTCCATCTCAAGCATCAATTACTGCCTGAAGACAACGAGGCATAGTTGTTGCTGTTTAAGGCTTAAAGTAAAACCCTGAGGTCACCAACGTCTGTCTATTCTTTGCTTCTATTACCTCAAAACTAATTTTTTTTTTTTGGAAAATTTTTTTTTTTAACGGATCGTTAACTTCAAGAAAATTTATCATCGACTGAACTTCATCATTATATAAAACATCTAATAGTTTTGGTATGAATCCTAATTTGTCTAAGATTGATACGTAATTGGGACATTCATGAAATAGTTGCTAAATAACATTAATTATATGTTATATATCACTAGGATTTTTCCAAATGCCGAATCATTCCCTTATTTAAATAGAAGATTTTTAAAAATAAAATAAAATACTGTCTCAAAAGGTAGAAGAAGACAATCAACTCTTTTACTTAATTTAATATGCCTACTAGGCAATATCTGAGAAAATTTTCACAGGGGTAAATTTTAGTAAATTACTTTTGAAGTTATAAAATTACTCTATTTTATAGCATGTAAAAATAAAGAAGTTAGTTGGTCAAATTATATTTGATAATTTGTGACTTATTTCTCAATACTCAATTAATGAGTGACCTACTTAAATAGTCGGCATCTATCAAATAAAAATGATTATTGTAAAAAAAAAACAACTAGTACTATTAAGCAAAAGTGAAAGATAAGACAATAATTGAACTAAACATGAGCCATCAAAACAGTAGTTATTTAGAGAGTTGTATTTATCGTTTGGGACTACTAAAATTAATCAATTTATTGCATTTTTATTAAACATCCATATTGTATCTCATCACGTCTTATTTAAAAAATTCCACTCTTAATTTTTTTCACCTAAATTCGTTCCACTGTGCAGTGTAAGATCGATGACTTAACATCGCTATCCACAATACTAATTCGTTAGGTGGATTTCGTAGAAAGCAAGGTGGTTGACTTTTAATTTTGACTTTGAAATTAAATTAAAATAAATTCATTCATATTTATTAGATATGATTATTATAATTAAACTCATTCTGAAAATTTTACACCGATTGTTCAGACTTGAACTTAAAATAATAACTTGAAGAAAAAACGTTAGTAAATTAATAGAAGATAAGTTTTTATTTTAATTTTTCTTTGAATGCTAGAATAAAAAAAAAAATTATCGTATTCCAAACATAGCGATTTAAGAGAGATAAAAATGTTTGCGTAAATCAAGAGAGGCAGATGGAAGATAATCCCTGAAACAATTTAATCACACGAGAGAGAAAATGTAATTAAATTAGACTATCGCGTCATCTGTTGCTAGTGGAGTGAGACAATTGAGGCAATTTATGAAAGGGCAGGCGGGAGATAGCGGTCCACAGGCTTATAGCACGGCACGTACTACACTCCAGTGCCCTGGTTTATCGGATCTGTCCTCCCTCCTCCAAAATATGACCACAGCTAGCACAAGTCGGCACTAAGTCAACGTAATGCCACTACAGAACTGCTGTGCCAGGCACTGATAGCTCTTAGATGTCGATTGTCAACACTTTCTGTCTTGGAAGGCTATGGTCAGGTAATGAATGAGTACGAGTTACTGGAGATTTTCATAAATAACTGCGATAGTTATATTTCCATTTTAAACCATACTTCAACTGTCAGTAGGTAAGAAAGTTAGTTGTTATAAATGTAACAAATAAGAAAAATAAATAAAATTAAAACGACAATAAATCAGCTTGAGTTACCTTTAGGTCATACTGCGTTGGCTTGGCAAATTTGGCATAGGTGATATAAAATAATTTTATAATCTAAGTAGAAAAATTAACCATTCTTCATTAATTATATAATAGTAGGCCCGTGTGAAAAATTCGCACAGCATATTGTTTTAAAATGCCACTTTAATAAGAAAATAAAATAATGCAGCGTATCAAAAGATAAAGAAATCAATTGTTACTTTATGGATAAATCTAATCGACAAAGAAAACAAAAATTAATTTAAATCTTCGTTAATGTTTGGAACCAACATGTTTATAAAGTTCAATAAGCTGTACCTTTGCTAAAAATTGTCCGATTTCGATGATTCGTTATTCCTTTTGTAGTATGTTTTATATAAATTAAGTAATCTTTTATATAATCATGGGCAAAACCAAGGGAAGGTGTGTAATTCTTTAGTTATTCGCAAATAAATTTTGTTTTCCTTCATAACTTGTTTGTCTGATTGGACTATTTTGCCCGCCTGAAGGAGAAGGAAGCCTTCGAAATTGGTTGCTTAATCATGAGATTTGGTAAAGAATTAACGATTATATGGCTTGTCGATCAAAAACCTCATCGATAAATAATATAAACTCCTCCTCTCTCGATCATAAAGGCCTCAAGTCGACGAAATGAGACATGTATTCAATTACTACAATTAACGTAAGGTTGTGTGGATGTGAGCCCTATACCTTGCGATAATTTGAAAATAGTACGTTTTGGGGCTTAAAAAAGCAGAATCCGATAATTCCGCAGGAACAATAGTTCCGCAGAAAAACAAAAGTGGAGAATACAATTGGCCAACCACTCGTGAAATTTTGTATCCAACGGTACCCCATTCATAGTATTTGAGAATGACAGGAGCTAATATTTGGTACAAAACCGATTTTGAGCCTTACTGTAATGATATATGTGGAGATATACAGTTGAGATTAGTATAACTCTGTACTCCGAAGATAAGGAATGTCATGTCCGTTTTGTATTTATTCAGGGGAGCCATTGTTCCATAACATTGAGCTACCAAAATTTATTTCTTATTTAGTAAATATATAATCCGGAAATAAATATATAATCCAATTTTGTATTTGTCAAACAGCCAATTAATTATTTTACTGATGTACTCATCCCAAAAAGGTAAAATATCTCTGAGATTCGTCTATTACATTCTTCGTTAATTTATGAAATGGGATGTGGAACAATTTGGATGAGTTGAAAAAAAAAATCATTTATTCAATGCTCTATTCCAGCTGTCGCTCAGGAAAAAATGGTTTTACTAAATCTACACGTATTGGGAGCTCTTGTGGTTGATTTGTGAAATATAAATGTTTAGAGTTTATTCTCCGTAATGGGCAGCTCGTATCAATTCAAGGTATTATGCACATACCCGCTGGGCATCTCGCATTTCCCATTTTAAAATGTTTCCCAGGGTTCTTCTCAGTGCTATTTTCTTCATACTAATTATTATTTCATTTATTTACTTCGCTTTCTCAGCTTTCTAGAATAGCATTCACATCTCGGAAAAAAAAAAAAAAAACACTCGAGGAAATGTAGATTAACGTTAAAAAAAAAATACTTATTTAGAAATTTTCTAAGAGTCCTTCATGTATCGAACAAGACTGCTTTATATTCAGATTTTAAATTCGCCAAATCAAGTCCAAGATCTTGGGTACCCTCTATTGTATTTTTCAATATTAAACCATTAGAAGACATCATTATTGGCTTTATTATTATTATTATTTTAAATATTTAACAGTTGACCGTTGCATTATAATGAAAGGAAATGGTCTGGGGTGGCGGTCGTAAATAGGCTCAATAGTGGCAAAACTATTTTATTAAAAGCCAACGTTTCGACCCGACTTTGCAGATCTTCTTCAGGGAGGTGTATCTTGTCGAAACGTTGTATTTTAATAAAATAGTTTTGCCACTATTCAGTCTATTTATGACCATCAGCCCGGACCATCTCCTTCCTTTATTATTATTACTATAATTTGTTAATTTTGTTTTAAATATATTCAAAGAAACACGAATGGCCTTGGAACCGTAAGGCTTGGCAGCGTTGGATTGAGGATCCTCCACGCTACTAGGTATGGCAGACGGAGAAGGACAGAGATATATTTTTTAATGTAGTTAGTAGTAGCGTTGTTTTTAAAATTACTGAATATATTTTCTTTTCCTTTGAGCTGTATTTTCACTTTATTTATTTGCATCAAGGAGTCCGGCCACACTGTTTGGGCCACTGAGTAATGCTATTTTAATTTTATCTTAATGGACTTTGTCCTAAGATAATAAAGAAATTTTTCATTTCATTTTTTCCTTTTCCCTTAAACTGTTTCAGGCATTTAATTTTTCTTTTGAGCAGATGTGGATTAAATAGACGATTTGCTTAGAAAATGATCATAACTATTACCTAACTTTAATGAATGGTCAATGATTCGGCAAGTGAGTGACAGTTATATTTAGTGAATCACTGTCCCCAAAACCCGATTTGGGGAGATGAATAGGATTGCAACGGCTCATCATTATTCCAGAACAGTGTCACAATGTCACCTCAGCCCCACATTCACTGAGCGCTCTAAAGACAATTGAAAACTTGTGTTCCTGCTAAACAGGAATTAGAAAAGAAATATTTGTCTATCTATACTACTTGAATTTTGATTAGTGATTTTTAATTAAATACATCTGTCATTGACGAACACGATATGGTTTGCTGTAAAATGAAATCACAAGATTTAAACTTCATTTCCGAGACTTAACGAGGAGGATAATCAATTTTAATTGGTTTTTCATTCATTATATCTTAGTTATATCATTTACAGTAAGTTGAAATAAGTGAACTAGAGATATTATTGATGTACATTAAAAATATTGGTACTAATTGAATGCAGAATTGCATGTTTTATAACTTTAATTCCATCGATTTTTTCCTTTGAGAACTCATTTCCAAGCTGCAAGACAATTTATAGTAATTTATCAAATTTTTTGACAAATTTGTTAAAAATCACCGTTCTTTGACCGTGGTTTTCTACCATACCACTAAACCAAATTATTAAGTCCAGGTACTTTTTCTAAGCACAATTAAAAGTTCTTTAATTTTGTAAAGAGTACTTTTTCCGCATCGATGCACCATTTAGGAGTTATGGGTGAAAACAACAAAAAATATTACTATTTTAGCTGTGGAGTATGCGCATGCGCCAGTTTCTGTCTACCAACCTGCTACATCGTCTCCCACAAAGTGACTTAATTACCAGTTAATTAGTGAACTTTAGTGCAATAAAACAGTGACAATTCAACATTTATCAATTGACTATTCAACTCAACATAAACAAAGTGAGTAAACAACTTGTTTATTAACATTAAGACTACAGTGTAAACAACGATAGTTTTATAGGTAGAGGCCATATCATTGCCCCTCCACTACCTTTAGTTGCCTCCGTGGCTTCTATGGGAGAACACGTATACTTAGAAGGCCTCTACAAGTCTACGTAATTAGTTACGTACTAAAAACTTTTATTTCTTTTTTTTTCTCCTCTCTTTTATTTACCACCCTACCGTCATGAGATGCGATATTACCATATGATAATGTATAGCAAAAACAAAAGATCTAGGAGTTTAGGTAATAACAGCCCTGGAAGTTCACCGGTAAGTAAAACAGAAGCCTAGACGTTCTAATAGAAAAACGCCACCTTCAACACCTGATAACCCTAGTGATAGCATGAATGATCCTCAACCTGGTACTTCAACGAAAAATTTGACTGCACAAAATATAAATAACGAAACAGATGAATCTCCATTTTTTACTCCTAACCCATATCAATTACTGTCATTGGAAGAAAGAATGGAAATACCACCAACCCCCAGAGAACCAAAACCACCTCCTATATTTATCAGAAATATAAAAAAATTCCCGCTATTTTGCCAGCATCTAAATAAACTACTGGACAACGGCAAATACATCTGTCAAACTTGAATCAATGACACGAAGTTGATGCCAGATTCCCCTGAAACTTAAATATTTAACTGATACAAAGGCGGAATTTCACACTTATCAGTTATTCCAAGAGAGAGCACTAAGAGTAGTGATAAGAGGCCTACACCCTTCAACTCCACCTGATGTAATCAAGGAAGAATTAACGGATCTAGGATTCAGTGTCCGCCAAATTGTTAATATATTTAAAGAAAATATATAATTATTTTTTGTAGACCTAGAGCGCACCACTGGGGTCGATAATATTTTCAAATTAAGACGCCTGTACTATACTAGTATAGTGGTTGAAAAAACATATAGCAAGAAGGAAATAGTTCAATGCCATAATTGCCAATCTTATGGCCACACTAAAAGTTATTGCCACCGCTTACCGAGCTGCGTGAAGTGCGGGCAACAACACAAATCGGAAGAATTCAGTAAGTCCAGGCAAACACCTGCGGTGTGCGCATTATGCCATAAAGACCATCCAGCAAACTACAAAGGATGCCAGACCTACAAAATATTAAAATCGAGACTCCTAACAGCTCTTAGACAGGAAGAGACCTCCAGGACTTCCAGACCACCAAGGCAACTGACAAGATTTACAAACAATCAAGTCTCCTATGATCAAATACTGGGAGAAATAGAACAGCCCACTCAATCTCAGGCCCTGCCACAAACTCAACCTCAACCTCATAATCCGCCACCACAACTTAATAACACCCAAAAGTCCAGTCACCACCAAATGTACATCCCTCCCCCTAACAATTCCAATGATCTTACGAGTCTCCTTTCATCATTCCTCTCCGAATTCAGATCTCTTATCACACCGCTTATCTCCTTACTCACAAATGTCATATCTAACCTTATACTACCGCCAAGAATTCTTTAAATGCCCTCAATAAAACCCCTTTCCATTCTCCTCTGGAATCCGAATGGTGTTCGAAACCACATCAATGAACTAACTTTTTTTCTACAGGACAATAACATTGACACAGCCCTAATAACTGAGACTCGACTAACTAATAAACGACAGTTCAACATACCTAGCTACAAGATTTATCGAACTGACCATTCTGATGGAACAGCACATGGAGGTACTGCTGCCATCATCCATCAATCCCTCTCCCATCACTTTTATCCTTTACCAGTACATCATTTCCTACAAACCTCAGCAATAACAATCCAAACTTCACTTTTTCCTGTCACAGTTGTTGCAGCATACTCCCCACCTAAAACGGCAATAACCGAACCTAACTTCATATCCTTTCTTAATTCCTTAGGACATCATTTTCTTATAGGTGCAGACCTTAATTCCAAACATCAGCAATGGGGAGCCAGAACCACGAACACCCGCGGGCGAACATTGCTGTCTGTACTTATTTCCCACAATAGCAACACTGATACTCCTACATACTGGCCAACCGATCCTAACCGCAACCCTGACCTCCTTGACTTCTTCATTCACAAAGGTCTAGGGCCGTTAAATTATTCAGTTTTACGGCTTGATGACCTTTCCTCAGACCACAGCCCACTAAACCTAACTCTTTCCGCATCTCCTATCCCCAAATTATCTCCTCCCTCATTCATCAGAGGCCCAGTCAACTGGAACCTTTTCCGCCAAACAATAGTAGATGCAATAAACCTCAGAGTATTCCTAAAAACCCCTCAAGACCTAGATAATGCAGTGAGTTCCTACACCACCTTGATCCAACAAGCAGTTTGGACTGCATCCTTACCACTTCCCTCCAAAACATACCGTAAAAAGAATCCTTTGCCCCAAGACCTTACTGACCTAATAAAATCCAAACACACATCTAGGACCCTCTGGCAAAGAACCAGGCATCCTGATGATCGAAAAATATACAATTATTATTCCAAACAGGTAAAAAAAGAACTAGCTTCCTTTAGATCCCAATCATACAACTCCTACCTCTCTTCCCTATCTACCGATGACAATTCCCTCTGGAAATTGACCAGAAAAATCCTTAAATACCATTCTGTTTCCCATCCTCTTCGATGCGATGATGGAACCTGGGCTTCGTCAGATGAGACTAGAGCTGAAGAATTTGCCAAACACCTATCCAAAACATTCACTCCCCACCCCGAACTCCATTCCACCCTCACTGCTGAAATTAAAGAATTCCTCTCTTCTCCTATTCCTCTCTCCTTGCCTCCTATAGCTGTCAATCCCTCTGAGGTCATATTCCTTATAAGCAACCTAAAACCTCGAAAATCCCCTGGACACGATCTCCTTACTTCCCAGATCCTAAGACAACTTCCCAAAAAAGCAATTATATTCCTCACATACCTATATAACTGTATCCTCCGCACAACTCACTTTCCTCTGACATGGAAACACTCCATAATCATCCTCTTCTCAAAACCAGGTAAACCTGTAAATAATACTTCATCCTATAGACCAATAAGCTTGCTCCCAATCCTCTCCAAAATCTTTGAAAAAATCCTTCTCAAACGCATCCTACGTATACTCGAAACCCACAATATCCCATCCCATCAGTTTGGATTCCGCTGAAGACATTCCACTGTTCAGCAAGGCCTTCGCGTTGTTGACCATATATCCTCTGCGCTTGAAAACAAGCAATATTGCACCGGTGCCTTCCTGGACGTAGCACAAGCTTTCGACCGGGTGTGGCATGATGGCTTGCTTTTCAAGCTCAAAACTCACCTACCCCAATCCTTGTACCTAGTCCTCAAATCCTACCTCTCAAATCGTTCCTTTCAAGTCCGCTGCGGCACTGAATTCTCCAACTATTATCCAATTGAGGCTGGTGTTCCACAAGGCAGTGTCTCGGGCCCAGTCCTCTTCATCCTCTTCACCGTTGACATTCCAACCAATCCCGATACCCTTCTAGCAGCTTTCGTGGACGATACCGCCATCCTGTCATCCCATCTAGATCCTGAAACTGCATCCTTGAATCTACAAAGACACATCTCCCTAATTGAGCAATGGTGCAACAATTGGCGCATTAAGATCAATGAATCCAAATGCAAGCATGTCACCTTTACCCTCCGACACAGATCCTGTCCACATATCCTTTTCAACTCTGTACCTCTCCCCGTCTCAGACACAGTTTGGTATCTTGGATTCCTTTTAGACAAAAGACTAACTTGGAACCCACATACTAGACTTAAAAGACAAGAACTTAACCGACGATTTGGCCAGCTATACAGACTACTTAACAGAAAATCCAATCTATCAATAGAAAACAAACTATTAATATACAAGACCATACTCAAACCCATCTGGACCTACGGACTTGAACTGTGGGGGACAACTAAATTTTGGAACATCAAACGCATCCAATCCTTTCAGTCTAAAGTCCTCCGTATGATAGTCAATGCTCCTTATTACGTTACAAACAAAACCCTACATCATGACCTTTACATCCCTTATATCCTTGACGTTATTTCATCCCGATTCTCAAATTTTCACATCAACCTAATCCACTATCCTAACCCTTTAGCAAAATCCTTATCTAGCTCTAGTCATCCCTACAACCCTCCTCGAAGGTTGAAACGGCAGTGGCCTCGAGATCTCTTGTAAAGACGTCACTGGAGTTCTGGCAATGGCCAGCTTCTCCACTCAAGTCATGAGTGTTTGTGGTTTTAGTGCCCTCTCTCAGTCTCCACCGGACTGGTAATGCCGGCGACGCGGTTGAGAGAGAAGCGCTGGGATCTCTTAGAGTCTCGCTTTGTCATTCACACGTGGGGAAAAGGGCTGTACTCGGAGATCTCTTACCTAATTATAAATATTGTATTTAAGTATGAATGTTTTTCTATTTATTTCTGTTACTTATAATTTATTTAATTTCTTTACGAATTTCTGTATTTCATTTAATTTTAACTCTAAGTTACATTTCCTTGGTTTATTGTAGTTTTTGCCTTTGTTATATAGATTTTTATATTTTTATTTTTATTTTTAATTTAATTTAATTTAATTTTTTTGTTTATTTATTTTTTTATTATTATTTTTATTTTTTTTTTATTATTATTATTATTATATATTTTTTTTTATGTATTGTATATATGGTATGAATGTGCCTCACTCAGCCTTAGTACTCAGTGCCCTTAAGTGTGGCAAAATGTATTATTACTCAATAAACAGATAAAAAAAAAAAAAAAAATTTTAGCTGTAAAATGTTTTCCCTTGGAAGTCCGTGGTAGAGTTTTTTTTTCATGTTTGAACCTATATATACAATTAAAAATAAAAACCTTTCCCACATCTTTTAAAATACATTTGGTGATTCGATCATTAAGATACTGACCAAAAATTCTTTAAACCAGACGTCATTTTTCAAAGCATCTGCCCTGGAATGGCATACAAGTTTATTTTACTTAGAACAACACAAGCTTTCGAAATTTAAATTCAAACCTTCGTTTGAGATGAGGACACTTTTTGGGCCATGGCTCTAATGTTCATCATTTACTATCGAAAAAGAAAGATAAACTATTCATAATCAACTAACTATTCAAAGTCTTCATATTCAGACAGTTTATATTGATACTGATGTCCCTGAAGAACATTCTATAAACTGAACTGCACTGCGTTCAGTTACACAGGGCCCATGTGAAATATCGTCAATCGTCCACACACTTTCAATCAGATCGAGGAAAAGTCATGAAATCGAACATATATACACATTCACATATATACCACACGCATTATATTCCAGACCTCGTTCCATCAGATTATCACTCATTTCGAATGTGGACAACTTTTTTCATAGAAAAATCGTAGTTCGGCAGAGGTTTAAATTGATGTATTTTTCGACAGCTGTTCCAAAGAGACCAGTGTCATTAAAGAACTGGTTGAAACATATTTTTAAAATGTGGATATAGAGTGCTACCAGTGGGTAGTTTCTCAACAAGCGTGTTACATGTAATAATATTTCTCTGTACAAATTTACTTGATGTATTCATACTAATATAGTTGTAAATATCATAATAAAAGTTTAAAAAAAAAAATGTGGATTACGATGTACAGTATTTTGAATATTAATTTTGTATTGTATTAAAGAAATAAACATATAAAGTTGGAAGTTTTGTTTTTTATATCAAAGTTTATATAAGTTAAAATCAGAATAACTAGATAAGCTTTAGCTTAAATTCTGAACATTTATTAATATTTAATAGTTTTAGTAAATATCTGTATTGAGGAAACTGTGTTTAGAATTCCATAAAAGGGAAAGTATTCCATTTTCTAAATATGCAGAACTCCAATTTACTAAAAATTGTCCCAGGAATTTCATTTCCACTGCTTACATAAACTTTACTGAGATAATCTAACGAAAAAAAAAATCCAGATTAAGATATAAATACTTAAAGAGGAAGGTATAAAGCAGACCTACAAAGCTTTTATCTATTCCATTTGGGCGTTCTGTTTTCACGAAGGATTCCTCGGGGGTTTAAACAGTTTCTGACAAAGGAAATTTTTTTTTTTCCTCACCATCAAAATAATGTATAAAAAATATATATTCGAGTTGAAGAAGACAAAAACATTAAAATCGTTTTTAAACTTTCTTCAAATCCAATAATAAGAGAATTTTTTTTTTTTAGATTTTTAATAATTTAAATACCACTATTTCATTGCGTTTCTTTGATCCGGGATAGTAAATAAAAATAAAAAAACATTCATCGGTTTATTGCAAAAAGCCATTAAGTGAAAGTTCATAAGTAATTTTAATTAACAACTATGGTAAATTTTACCTTTCTAAGATAAGAAAATGTTGAGCTTTATTAAACTATATATAATAAATAAAAGTTCTCCTGTCTCATTTTTACTCAATGTTTTTGTATAGATAAATAAGGTTTAAATTCACAAAAACATACTTGAAAGATAATCTACCCCACAAATATTCTTTGTGACATTTTGAAATAAATTGAAGATAAATCGTAAATAAATATTAACGGAACCACTAATGAAACAACCTTGGTAAAACATATGTATGATATTATAACTAATAGAAACTTATAACTATATTAACTTAAATTTTTGTGTCAAATTAATATAGGTCAAATTTTGTACAGCTTTGAACTAAGCACAGTTTTTTAAAAATTATTTTAGAAAACATAAACTAAAGTTATTGAATCAAATTGTTTTTATCTTATTAAAACGTTATGAATTATATAATAAAATTTATACAGGTTTGAAAGACAATGTTACCCGTTTTACATAAAAAATAAATGGGTTTTTTTTTTTAAATGTGTCATAGCTGAAGTATGTTTTTTAGACCTGATAATAACTACAATTTTTCTGGAGGGAACTGGGAGACCGAATAATGTTTTTTTTGTTGCTTCGATAAATTAATGATTGTTCTACATATATATGTCTCAGGAAATATTTGAACATGTTTAGACTTTGGAATGCAGAATCAGAGCAACAACAGTAAAAAAATATAGAAACTGTAGGATCTCTCTTAATTGACATCATTTTTGGCAAGCATACCCATCCACTCCTCCCAACAAAAAAAAAAGTTTTAAAACCGCAAAAGAAAATAACTCAATTTTTCCTGAGACTGATAGAGCAAATTGCTAGCAGAGGCCTATAATTTCTGATCTCCATCAATACCGTTGTTTGTTGAACCAGCTACCAGGTGCAGGTTTCTTCTCCCCCAACGCCTACGATATAGGTCACGATTAATAATGATCAGTTTGTTTTCTCGGTTTGAGTTCTCGGTGTTTCAATCAACTTCAATGCTTGTGACATTTGCGACGCTTTTATTTATAATGTGTGTATATGTGTATCTAGCACGTGTCACGTTATCACTAGCGAATGATTCAGAGGAAAACAATTGCATATATTTAATGATCTGCAAACTGATAGATACTGATAAGATAATATTCCATCGGTGTTTAACAAGGAAAATTTGTTTTGAGGGTGAAGGATGCACGTGTATTTTTATATTTATGCAAACTCATTAATCGTAAGTAGTATTAATAAGTAAACCGTAAAACTAAATATAAATTTATTATTTTTTTTTTACTGAGCAATTTAACAATCTATTCTGGATATGGACAATGATAATAGTGATAAAAGATTACATTCAGGCCATATATATACAAAATTAAATATTTTATGCATTGTGAATCCCATAAATAGTTTTTCATTATGACCACCTGATCTATTAAATAAATATTATGTTGTTTTTTTAAATCATAAAAGTACTATCAAATAGATTATTATTGTTTAATAAATATGTTATATATTAATATAATTTTAACGACAGTACGGTTTGGTTTTCTACGATTTTCTACTACTCATTTGTAGAGGCTTTGATGTATTTGTTTCCATAAAAGTATTCTTTCTGTGAATTATATTTTTCTTTTCAATTTAATATTATCTGTCAAATTTATAGTTATGTTCCAATCGAAGTTTATATATATGGAATAGAACATATTGATATAATAGTTTTATTATTATTATTTTATTTCAGTAAGAGAAGAGATTACTAAATCATACCTCGTAAAAATAAAAAATATGTTACTGTAAATAATTTATTCTAAACAGTACATCATTGTTAGAGGTCTGAACAAGACTGAAACACCGACTATTTTTTCTTTCCCCATCTGATTTTAGTTCATAGAGAAACTTTCAATTTTAAATTTATGATACAACGTAAAGAAGAGAAACTCCTAAATTATGTTTTCTTCGTTGTCAATCAACAATGATAAGAAGTTGTAATTGACAAGTTGACAACGCATTGTATAATCTTATATATCATTTAAGTTTTGTATTGTATGAACAAAGATTTTTTTTTTTTCTTATCCCCAATTTCTTAAAGGTTTGTTTCTTACATATGGTTAACATATTCCTTTTATTGTATCTTAGATACGTTTTAAGGTCTTCCTGAGCCTTTCTTAGTTTTCTTTATCTTTATTTCTGGACTTCAATCTGGGTGATGGGGCTCACCTCTCTCCTGATAATTTTTTCAGGACTATCTTATAATCTAACTTACAACTATATTTTGCCTTCGCCGAGGAGATGGCGGAAATGTTATGGTATTGAATTCTGCATTTGTTAAATATTTTAGAGAATCGTAGAATTTTACTATTCTTTTGTTTAAGAATTCAGATACGGTGGGTAAATTTTTCAGTTAAAGTTGTAATGTTCTGAATCATATTTGTATCAAGTTTTGTTTTATTTTTGTGTCAGGAAGGAAATCAAATAAAAAATGAATTCATTTATAAGAACAATCAGAACAATTATTTTATCTAATTAAGGAATCCGCTCATTTCATCACATTTTACTATCTTGAAATACCTACTTATTCCAAGGATGGTGAGTTTTTCTAACTCCTATGAGATTCAGTTTACTAGATTTCTTTTATATACGCAGTCCAATGTATGAAGCATTAAAAAAAAATGTTTTGAACTAATAAAATCAAATACATTTGAAAATAAACCATGACAATAAAATCTGCAATCTTCCGGTTTGTTGGTATGAGAGCAAAATTTTGAGAGAGCACATTTTTACGGTGTTATAGATTTTTGAGTGCAAATATTTTCAGATTGCTTAGACAAGAAAAGAAAAAATTGAGGAAATAAACAAGAAATTTTAATTGCATTTAGGAAGCGATTATGAGGGACTTCAATCAGAGAGTATTTTTCGTATGGATGTCGATACTCAGGAAGAAGAAGTCAATTAATTTAATTTGTATGCAATATTTTTCTTTTATTTATGTTATTGTTAATTTTTTATTTGGAAATATGTATATTTTTGACCAGAAATTAATGTTATATTAAGTAGTTTAAACTTTAGAAGTATCATTTTCTATTTATTTATGACGAATACATGATTTAAAATAAAAAAAATATGGTTATTATATATAAAATTTTTTTACTATTTTTTTAAATTTCTAGATATATATATGTATATATATATATATATATATATATATATATATATATATATATATATATATATATATATATATATATATATATAGTATTTTTACCATAAATTGATGTTATATTAGGTAATTTTAATAATAAAGTTCCTTTTTTATACGAATAAATGATTTTTAATTGAAAATTATGGTCACTAATATAATAATTTTTTTCACTATTTTTAAAAAAATTATGGATTTTGTTTTTGTTTTTTTACCATAAATTAATATTATATTAAACATATTTAAACCTTAAAAGTCTTATTTATACTTATTTTTGACAAATAAATCATTTACTGTCGAAAGTTATGATCAATGAATTTTGTCTTCCTGGATTGGTCACTGTGTGACCGAGACAGGAGACGATTTAATTCAAAAAGCGTAAGTAATTTAATGAACGAACTCGCTACCCATTATGCTATGTGTACATTTTAAATAAGCTTGGAATAGTAGGTCCAATCAGGCCCTCAACTTAGCAAGTCCTTAGTTATTACCTCGAAAACGGCATTTTTATATTTTTTTTATATATATGTTTTATATTTATTGCCATAATCGCCATACACCCTTTAAAGGAACAGCTCTGATGATGATCAGAAACTTAGGTTGAAACGTCTGCAAAAAGGAAAAAAATTAATACATATATATATATATATATATATGTATTAATTTTTATATATATATATATATATATATATATATATATATATATATATATATATATATATATATAATATATATATATATATATATATATATATATATTACTTTTTTCATTTACTGGAAATCCCAACCATCATTTCTCTAAATATATTTATTTGTATTTTGTTCATATAAGATGTATGTTGTATATTTACCAAAGCTAATACATACAAGAGATATTATCCTCCAAAATTAACGAAATGAGGCAGACATTCAGAGCTAGTAAGACAAACGTTATTAAGGGTAGGCGAGGGAGTTGAGTCGTCCGTAGAAGAAAGAGCATTTGCATACTAATATGACAGCCTCTACCCCAGCCATAGCGGCTCTATTCTCGCTCCCTGCCCTCGGGCTTCTACACTCTACTCCCTACCTTACCGGCTCTAAACGTCTCAGGATTTAATTTGAATATGTTGTTAAGCCTCTGGCAACTCACCATTAGCTAAGCCATATTTGTTGTAATTTAAATACATTAAGTTCACTTTCCGGAACCATAATTCAGGGCGTTAAATTACGACGAAGTAGGTTTTGGGCCAAGTCGATTATTTCATAGTAAAAATGTTGGAACAATTGTAGAAACTATTTTTGCTCAATATTATTCATTATTAATATCCTAGTATATAGTTAGTATTGTTATCATCCAAATTAGATGATTGTATTTTCACTACCTATTAGTACTTCCATGCTTCTTATTTCAATGATTAATGACTGTAAAGAATTTTTTTTTGAATAATTTTTTATTTATATTACAAAAAAATAGATTAAATACTTTTTAGGGTTCTCAAAGCTTGTTAACAAAAAAAAATTATACACACCTACATATTCTTTTTTTCATAAAAGTTAATTTATAGAGAGAAACACTTCATTTTCATATAAAATATAAACGATTGCTGCCCAATCATATTGGGTTGCTATATAGATAGCATGCCCGTTAATCCGTAGGAGAATAAATAAACTTATATATAAATATACAGAAGTGGTTAGTTTATATGAGTATAACAAAATATATATATATATATATATCCTTTCATTGCTCATGTTTTTTTCCCCTTTTTTTTAAACATTTAATTTCCCTTTCTCCCACTTCTCTCTCTTTATACACCTCTCCTATACACAATATTAAGATGCTTAAAATTATAACAAAAAAAAAAAAAGTGTATACATCTAGAATTAAATAAAATTTAATATGAAACAAATATAATAGACATTTTTCATTAAATTAATTAATTAAAACTCTCAGCTATGCACGTGGTGGTGAATGATTCTCAGTGAGTCGAGGACTATATTTTCAGCCAACCTCGCTGCTTCCTTAATGTCGACACCTAATTTCTCGAGGAAGCGCCTTGTTCTTTTTGGAATTGTTCCGCGAGTCCAAAACCAGAGGCCTCTCACGGTGAACTCTCTCTCTCCGAAGGTCTCACGGAATTTCTCGTTTAGGAAAGGGATACATTAACGGTGTGTGTTCTACTTTTACCTTTCCACATCACCCGCCTGATCGAGGTCATTACTCTCATTTAATAATAATTAAATTTAAAATGAAAACGTAGAACAATTTTTTTTATTGAATAATCTTTTCTTAACACTATAATACAATATTTAAAATTATAGATTTTATAAATGATAGAATATATAAAAGGAAAGGACAAATAAATTATCCTGAATTATATATATATATATATATATATATATATATATATATATATATATATATATATATATATAAATGAAAATGATGAATTATAGACAAATATAGCTCGTAAGAAATTTCAACTGATCAGAGTGAAGTAAATGTAAGGTACAATTAATATCGCAAAGTATTATTGTTACATATATTCGGAAGATTGGTTGTTAAACTGATGGAGAAATAGTTGGTGTTAAAGAACAATATGTATAAAAGAACTCATTCGTGGCCATATGTGTATCTATAGAGTTCAAATAAACCCAATTATTGATAATGACGTAATTTCGATTAAGTTAACTATGAGCTTAGAAAATTAACTCAGTTTAGATTATCAAGAATCAGTGCTGAATATAAAATGAAATGTCAATCTTTGTTTTCTATTCTATAGAAGAACTGACCTAGTAAAAACTTCATCATAAATTATTAGCTATTTTCTATTTCATGGATTTTAAGATTTCCTAACGAGACCAACACACACATACTCACTAATATGTGATACCTTTTTCATCAACCTGCAATATGATAAAAGAATAAACTAATTAATATAAGCAGTGAATATTAAATTATTAGTTATATTTAAAAAATTACAAAGAATAAACACAGAGTAAGTTTAGAGTAGCTTGAATAAATAACTGGAATCAGAGAAGACCGTAACCTCGGATTAGGGCAACTGTCGGCGAAGCGGAGAAATGTCTACGCGGAACTGTCAAGCTACACCATCCTTTATTCATACATACCACAGTATTCGTTTTTACACGGCTCGGAAATGTTATCATGGCTATGTTCCCCACATACATATTCTACAGCACCTGTTTAAATAAATAAAGGGGCTTTCAGTGTGTACAAACGAACAACCATTATACTGATATTTCTATAATACCATCTTGTCGCTCCAATGTTTTCGAAGTCTTCCTTCTTTTTAATGATCGATATCATAAGCGAAAAAATCAAAGCAACAAGAATACACTCTGGAAGCTAAGGAAAGGATTGAACCATTCAGAGATCCCATAGCAATAGAAATCTCGGTGGGCATCTTTTGGTATCTGAAACTAACAGAAAGTATCTGCTCGGTATCTTTAAATAATAAACGTGTGTTTTGATATTATATTATATGATATATATGTATCCTTTAGATTTATTTTTTCGCCAATAAGTCCTTACCTCAACTTTTTTCGCCTATAATTCCAGAGTAATATTCCTTTTAAGTAATTTAATTACGTTGAATTCGGCGAATTATTACAAGTCGGTGGTCGAAAACTATGGTCCACCAAACGCGTTTTATCAACTTAAAAACATGAGATAAATTATTCTTGCACTTTGCAAGACTAATACCAAGACCGCCTAACTGTTACAAGACCAAGACCAGAAACCAGTCAACAAAATCATTTTTGTCAATAATAATTAAGGCAAAACAGTTGCTAATACTCGCCTATTTCAATTGCTATGAGTAAAGAATCGGTATAAATAAAATACTTTGGCATTTAACTCTTCCAATTTTTCATTTGGACTTGGTTAGGTTTTCTCCTAACTAAAATATTAAAGTAATATCTCCATAGTAATAAGCTAACAAGTAACTGCAAGATTGTTGCGAGACTCCTGCTCAAGATCAAGACTGAGTGCTCAAGACTCGTCTTGGTCTTACATTTCGGCAACACTAGAACTCTGTAAATGAGCAATCGTCGTCATGGAGTGATGTGCTTTGCAGTTTTGATTGTTCTTTTATCGATTACTAATGTATTATCTATGGCCACAGATATTTTTCCTGTCTCGACGATGACTTCATTGGTATATGGAAGGGACAGAAAATTACTATAAAGAGGAATGATCATATAACTTTAAGCCAATTGGTACTCCCTTTAATTTGAAAATCTCCATCCCATTAACATTGCAGATAGGCATTGCCTGAGTTATATGAATAGCCTGGAGCAGATCGCCGAGAATCAGATCCAGATCTTAGATAGCAGGCGGTAATCAGAATGTACAGCATGCCATTGAAACTAATGTACTACTGATCAGCATCCTCTTCTCTGTCCCTCATCATGTAGATTGCCTGCAGGAGGAGGGCCTAGAATTAATCCATTATTCCTTCGCTAAGAAACAAGGGAGATGGGGGCAAAGATTATGGAGTGTAAGCAGCGGAGGTAGGTTCAGTTATCAGTTCGTGAACAAATATAAAGGGTTTACCCCGTAAATTACTGTAAGGTTGGATCGGTTGAGTTCCTACCTCCCCCAAGGGCAATGTCATATTTCTCTCTCCCCAAAATTTCTTTGCTCTCATTTTATTAAAAACGGCACAAATAAAAAAATAATCATACAAATTTTAGTTTAGTTTTTGTCCTTGTTCTTAGGTTTGGAAAAGCCACTAATCAACAATCCTCAAAAGTATTGTTCTCTCCAAAAGTTAATACTACCGTAAATATATGCTTAAAAATTTGTAATTCTCTAAAAAAAATGTCTTTCAAATTGTGATAGTGCTCTGCTCATAAATTTTGATGGTATATCTTGCGTCAAGTTACCGCCTTCTGGGAACTCCTAGGCCACTTCGAAATATACATTAAATAGTCATGGAGGCGCAAGAGAAATGTGTACGCAGGCATCCCATTAAAAAATTATTTACAAAATACTCCATTCTTACAAAGAAGAGACATTTCTGTCCTTTTAAGAATAATCGTGATTACCAAAGAATATTTACTGTTAGTAATCAATGTTTAATAATTTTTAGAGTTGTGAAAACTGGAATTAAATAAACTATGGATTGAATTAAATAAAAAAGTTAAGAGTTTAACCAACCGTGAAGTAAAATAACCCATTTTATTATTATTTTTTTTTTTTTAATAATCACAGTTACATATTTCAATTTTATCAAGAGTTTTTACGTATTTAATATGAGGTTATAAATAAATCTGTTGAAGAGTTGCCTTTGTTTGTTTACTGTAACCATTTAGTCTTTTAGTAAATTTTTACGGGGTGTATTAATTTCACTGTGAGCATCACTGACTTCTGAAGCTCAAGGTCTGTGTTCGAACCTGGCTGATGACAAGTAATTTTCATCAGCCGTGAATCGATCCTGGATTCTCCAGCCTTTATTAAAAAGTACTGAACAGGTACTTCATTGGTTGTAGTAATACAGGATTTATATATATTTGAATAAAATTGCATCATGTTGCATAAAAAAGTCAGTGGTAAAAAAAGTAATATTTTACACATTTATTTAAATTATCATAATTAATTTTTGAAGAAGTTAGTAAAGGAATGCGGTCAACAGTTTCATACATAATTAGAGCCACGTTCCACTTGAAATTCGATACAATTCGCTTATGTATCGTCTTTAACTGTTTGTATTTCCATTTATATATTGTATTTTATTTTACACTGTTAATAATCATTTCATTTACTTCTTGTTTTTTCGACCCCTAAAACAAGACTGTAACTGGCGTCTGATATCTTGTACTAATTTAACGTTAACTATTGTTTTATTGGTCTTTGTCGTTTGTACAAATTAACACTAACTTTTTTGCACGTTATTTTGTTTTAGCTCAGGTCTAGCTCCACAGCTTAGGTCAAAACGTAGGCTACATAATAAAAATCACACCAACCACATTGTACTCACCTCGGGACTATTGCTTAAATTAGAACTATGGTAAATTATTTATATAATATTTAATATTGGAAAATTTAATTAAAGTAAGATAAATAAAATTTACTTTATTTTTCACTTGAAGAGAAAAACAGAGAATAATTCCGCAGAGTTGATAATCCGGAACATAAGTGGCTGGAGTACTTGGACGAGAAAGTTACCAGAACCCCAGCCCCTGGAGTACCTCAGGGACCAAAGTAAATTAGCAACTCGTAGGCCTCAATAAAACAGGCCCCCTCTCCTCCCTCCTCCCACCGCTTCGAATCTACAATCACGGCCCCAATCAGTTTAAGCATTATTTTACGATATTGCACAGTCTGTTACCTGCCCCTATCCTTTTAGCCAGGGAGGTTTGAAACTCTGACTGTGTACAGTCGCCTTTGCTGTAATGATAAAAATAAAATCTAAAATATATACGGTTTCAGCCTCTTCTTCTTGTATCATGTAAAATTTTCATATATAGAAAAGACCAGCAGTGAATTTTTCAATTAGCCCCTATTATTATCTAGACATGAAATATTGATTATTTTCCTCCACAATTCTTTTAGAGGATTGATGCATTTTAAAAGTTATACTTAACTTACACTCTAACACATAGGATAAAACCCCAAGTTTTCGGCACCCCACCCAGAATTCGGCACCCACTGCAGTTATTGAAGAATATTAAGAGTTGGGAATGGTATTGAGCTAGCGATAGGCACTCATTTGAAGTGGCAACTCCCTCTTGAGCTCGTATATTCTACCATTTCCCACTATTTATTTAGTTTTATAAATCGAAATAATCACTGACGAAAAGAAACCCGATAGGTGTCGCCCAGAAAGGACCAATCTTACATTTTTGGAAAGAAACACACATGCAATATCATTGCAGTTCTTTCTTTCTGAAGGCTGTCAGATATTCAGATTTTCTTTAGATTTTCAGAAATTCTGTATGGGACATCAAAAATGAATTCTTCAAAGTATCGAAAATATTTTTAAATTTTCCGTTTTACTGTAAAGATATTAATGAAAGATACTGTTTCACATACATATTTTGAAATTAGAGATCTTTACTGGCTTAAAAGAACCGAAATTGTTGAATCACAGTTGTGAAAATTGTTACTTGTGTTATCATTCATTCAGTAATTTTTATTTTAGAAAGATTCCATTCGGTTCCAGGAAACACTGTTATAACTGTAGTTATGTTAAAATTCTGGAACAGAGTTTCATCGTGAGTGCATTTATTCATGACAATGCTATAAACTATATTACTTTAAAAAATTTCTCTTGTTGATTTGATTTTCAAACTAACTATCATAGACCTTAAAATATAGACAATTATATAATCCATATGAATGATGAGAAATCTATACAGAACTAGCTATGCAGATGTTTTTGTTATTATACGGGTATAAATAATGGTCCCTTTTTATCGAATTATTAACATCTGCCTGAAATTTCGTGAATAATTTCATCGCATCGTAACCTACAACTATTTTATTTATGAAAACTCTTGGAATTGGGGCGTTTTCAACCTGGAGGGGGGAGGGGTGGGCGAACTTTGTTTTTTTAATTATGTACTAAAAACTCGTAAATTCACATTTTCTTTCTACTTGGATCGTATTATAATTTGACAATAAAATCGAGAAAAAAGGAGACCTTTTTTGAGTGACGAACATATTGAGTGCTTTGGCGTGACCTACATCTCCAAATTTTCAAAATAACGAGGTTATATAGGACAAACGTCGCAATATTTTTATAAGTCATCTTTTTTATCAATTTTGTGATAAAATTATCTTACGATCCAAGTAGAAAGCAAATGAGTATTTACGAGTTTTTAGTACCTAATACAATTGACAAAATTTGCCCCCCTCCAGATTGAAAACGTCCCAATCCCACGTTCATAAATAAAATAGTTGTAGGTTACGATGAGATGAAACTATTTACGAAGTTGCAGGCAGTTGTTAATAATTCGATAAAAAGTGATGTGTACCACGGACTTAAATGCTAAAAGATCAACAAAATAACTCACCGAGATAACAAACAAGATTTTTCTGTCAATCGAAACCTTATCAATATATACCGAGATAACAAACAAGATTTTTCTGTCAATCGAAACCTTATCAATATATTAAATTAAATGAAAAGATCAGATGGATATATTTAATGTTATTATGTAGTCTACATTTTTTATTAAACAATTATTGACTATAAACATTAAAAGTGATGTACCAGACAACAGAAGATTTAATTATAAGGTAAAATTACAGCCAAATAGCTTCTGGTCCCTGCACCGGCTTCCATATTCTTGTTTGCACTTATATTTTCAAGGGCTTGCTTGCACTCCAACGTTGCAATATTCTAATTTCAAGGAGGTAGTCTCTTGACCGTCTCAGGAGCCTTCGTATCAGTATCTTTTTTCTTGGTCTTCATTCTTCAATTTGATTTGTACTGAGTCAAAATAAATTGGATACTAAAAACGTTAAAGTAGATTATATAATACCATAATATAATTGGAAAAATCCAAATTACAAAGCCACGAGTCTCCAACATACGCAGTTAACTTGCCAAGACATAAGTTAATTACCTTATGTATCGCTTTATGCTGCACTTTATTTAGTAATATAATACATTATATAAGTAACTAGAAATTTCTAGGCATCTTTTCTGATCTTCCGTACTTTTATTTAAACTATTAAATATATAAGTACAATACATATATATTATACTTCTATTAGTAATAGTCGGGATAAAATTATGGAGGATCGGAAAAAATTACTTGAAATTGAGCCATTTAGAATTTAATCAATTATTTGTGATATATATTTTATGTAATATAGCAACAAATTATAAAGAAAAAATATATCCAAATTGCAAAACATATTAAAAATTACTTGATGAATTTTAAATAAAAACACGTTCATTTGCTGATTAAGTTCTAGTACTGTACCTATGTCATCGAGGCTGTACCTCTTCCTCCCATGTTTAATGTAAATAACTTGTAATATATCCAAATGGTTTGTTCAGATATTTTCAAGTATATCCACATGTACATAAAAAAAATCCTACAATTGTCCAAACATATATATGAATGCCTTTTTAAATATTCAACATCATCTTCGTTCGATTTACAATAATCATGTTGAATTTTTACACATAATATGAGCTACCGCAATTTTTTTTTCTCACGCCATCCTAATCAAAATGGAATGAAATTTTGGAAAATTTGTCCCCATGGTTTTAAGAGAAGCTAGTCTGGAGAGAAATACTAGAAATTATTATAATTTCAAAATTTAAATATCAAAGACTACATTTTATCAACAATCAGGTTTAACTCCAAACTAAACAATTGTACATATTATTTGATATTTTGATTTTTTTTTATTACTCGTTTATCAATAAATATTGCAATCTGTCTCAATAAAGGACAGTTATAATAGAGTTCAGAGAGCACATACACACCATATTTACAAAATAAAAAAATTAATAAGGTAATTTCAAAATAATATACAGCGAAATAAGCACAAAATAAAATATTATAATGAACGAAGAAAATATAAACAATACTAATAATAAAATTAATATAAATAAATAAAATAGAATTAAAATGTTCCTTAAAAAAAGTAGTAATAAAAATAAACATCTTAGATGCAGGCATACCTATTTACACTATTTACAATCGGCCATGGGAACTCCGAACCAAACTTGTCCCCCTACTTGTGATGGGAAAAGCGAGGCTTCAGGAGATCCCTGCGCTTCTTCACTGGTATTAAAAGTCAGCGGAGTCTGAGTCATTGTGAAATGTAAAAAAAAAAAAAAAATTCTATCATCATTATCTTGTCATCTTTCACTTATAAAGTGGTTTTAGAAGAGATAATTAATTTTTTAATGCTCTGTATTTTTTTAACTACTTGATGAACCAGCAGCGATTTTAGAGGCTTTAATAATTAAATTGTGGTTGAATATTTTTTTCAAATATTTTAAAATAAATTGCTACCCTCTGATGTAGCCTTTGGTACACCTCTGCCTACATTTTACCGTAGACACCCCCTAATCAGGGAAGGCCGTTATCCAAAAAGGCAAGCCTCCAACCAGTGCTAACTAAATACTAGGAGGCCTGACAAACAGCCGGGGGCGGTGCATTTAAAGGCGGCACCCCCTAGCCCTCTAGCCACCCCCAGGCAGTTACATATCTACTTCGTTAACCCTTGCCCTCTGGGGGCAATTTCTACTTTCCATTTCCTCAACCCCTCAGATTTCATTCCTGTTCTTACCAAGCGGCTCTACTCAGCTCTGCTTTAAAATGATTAAAGTAGGGGTGGTGATTTTCTTCGTTTTAATCTCTGAAGGGTTGAAACCGAGTTTTTGCTTTGAAATTAATTTTTTTGTATCATAAATATATACTTTTTTTTTAATTTATAAATATATCGAATGGAAAAATATAACAATGATTTTCTAAAAAAATTTCTCTCTCTCTCTCTCTCTCTCTCTCTCTATATATATATATATATATATATATATATATATATATATATATATATATATATATATATATATATATTATGTTTACATTGTAAATGTATTATGTATACATCATTATTTAATCTGTTACATTAGCTATGAATCAGCCCTGGGATCAGGAGGCCCATATATGGTTCATCCATTCTCTATGAAGTAAATAATTTTAATTAAATAACTAATTAAAGAAAAGGGCGAGGAAACCTGGAGACAAAACGTTGGCTTTGAAACAGTACTTAAAACAGTAAGTTAAAACAATATTTTACTAAGTACTGAACTGAAAACTCAACATGGGTTGCAGTGATACAGGTTATAAATAAGTCATGAATGACGTATAACTATCACCTAATTATGTTAGATTCTAATTAAAAATAATTAATTAGATGTAAGTACTTAGTTATGGGTGTTGCTTCACATATTTATTTATTATTTTGAATACTATTACTACAAACGTATTAGAGATAAAATACTGAGCTAGGTGCCTTCCCCAAAGGATGTGCTAGAAACGAAATGAACTCAAACATAGACCAAATACCGGACAGCCGCACGTGTTTGCAAAGAACGGACATACGGACTCGGCTG
The DNA here is from genome assembly GCA_928085145.1 of Nezara viridula. Classification (NCBI taxonomy): domain Eukaryota; kingdom Metazoa; phylum Arthropoda; class Insecta; order Hemiptera; family Pentatomidae; genus Nezara; species Nezara viridula. Next base: position 213,951,614 of record OV725077.1, read on the forward strand.
GGTATGAATTGCTGTTGACGGACGAGCTGAAGGCAAACACCTGTACCGCTGGTTCAATATTTAATCGCACCATAGCTCAACGCACCTATTGGTTGGAAGCAAACAGTACGGCTTGCCACAGCGGTCGCCACACAACATCAAAGGCACCACTGCAAATATCCAGAGCTGTCCGGTCATTGTGAGTAGTCTACAGCTGTTCAAACAATAAAAATAAAACCAGAAGGCCTAATTACGCAGCCCTAAGAGTATGAGGTTACAGACTAACTTTACCAAACTCCACTCATTTACATCAAGTGAAAAGATTACATTCATTACATTAATAGACGTGTTTGTACTCTTCCAGTGGCATTTATGAAAGCACCCCTGCAAAGCCAGGCATAAACAGGATTTGATTACTACTCCAATCCAAACAAGTTAAAAAAATTGGACCAGTGTTCTGCTGTATATTCTGCAAATTTAAAAATTATAAGGCCGGTAACAGTTCGACATCTTTATCTATCGATGTACATATATATATATATATATATATATATATATATATATATATATATATATATATATATATATATATATATCGATACATACAGTCATCTATCAATGCTATCTATTCGAAATGTTATCAATGTATAGTTTAATAGTGAAGAGTTGAAATATATCCAAGCCTCTATCTTTTTTTGGGTTGGGAGGTAGAGGGGGAGTGAGTTGGGAGAGAGAGAGAGAGAGAGAGAGAGAGAGAGAGAGAGAGAGAATAAGTTTCTAATTTAATCTAATCTAATCTAAAATACTTTATGCGTAAAAGTTTTGATTTTATGTGAAAAATAATATTGAAACAAATTTTATTTCTAAACATTCATTGAACAGACATCGGTATACTGTTGCCTTTTATAACCAATATTTTTCAGTACCATAACTTTTGAATCACTTAAGATAAATTAGTAAATTATACTTACTTTTAAAGAAAAGCAAAATTTTCTTAAACATCTCGGTCAATTTTCTTGTAAAACAAAGGACAAATCCATTTAAAAAGACAAGTTTTATAAAAAATACACATATATTTAAAACAATAAATATCGTATAACAGATATAATCAATAAAAAAATAAAACATTCCCCAAGGAAATAATGTCTGCTTTGATTTTTGATAAAAATATTTTTTTTTTTGTGTAAAGTACTTTTTTCGAAAGTTAAGTAATTAATTGCTTTTTAAAATAAAAAGCAATTTGTAATATTTGATTACAGATAGTCATATGAATGTTTTATACAAAAAAATCTATAAAACATCTAGATGAAAATTAATATCAATCAATAAATATTACTTTTTACCATCATAATTTTTATTTTGAAAAATATATCAAGATAATAAAATAAAGGTATAACCAACCAGAACATATGAGTCAGACATGATAATATAAAACCATTATTATTTAATTACAGGAAAGTATGATAATTTTCTCAAATCTCTCTCTTAACTCAATTTTAATTTAATCTTTTCGACAATATTTCTGAGTTTCCTTGATTTCTAATTATTTAATTTCTCTTTTATTACTGTGTAATTATGCTAATATCTACGCTAATATGTAATGAAAACTGTATGCGATGTAATCATATACCTTCCATTACTTGATTACTTTATTTAATTTAGTGTAGTGAAAAAGGACTTTCATAGAGCACCACCACGTTGCAACCGATTCTTCGCTTGGATGTGAGACAATTGCAAATCGACAGTAAAAGGATAATTTATCCAATTGGACAATGTTCCAATACATCATTGCCGGGTCTATACGAGACTTGAAGGACTAACTGCTTAAAAACTTTCTATGTTGAGATAGGATGTTGAAATGTTTTGACGTCACAGGGCATCTGAAGGGGGAGGTATCACTTTCGGCATTGAGTAAATAAAGGACTTTGGAACTACCTGTTACTTTGACTAATCTTGTTACGCACATAGCTAACACACTAACACCGTTCCTTAAGTGCTCCATATTGATTCCGAGTAAATCCAACAGAATCCATAACTTAATAACAGTGTAAATGGAATTATAGGGTGCCTTAAACAACGAAAATAACAATAAATCCAATTTTTTGCTTTAATAGAGGATTTTTAATAAACAATTTAAAACCATGTATCCATATGGCTTTTAATTTTAAAAGCTAAAAGCCTTTAAATTGTCAGATTTCATTATCAAAAGTCAAAACGTCTGTAAAAATATATATAATATGGAATGCGCCTCCATAAAAAGTTTTTTAATGATATTTACAACTATATTAAAGAAATAAATCAAGTATATTTGTACAAATGGATATAGTGACGTGAAAACACTAATTGAGAAACTACCCACTCCAATATTATGTCTACAAGAGGAGATCAAGGGGCCATCTTCTTTTTAGACGAAGGGTTATCAGGAATTGAAGAGAAAGCAAGACTGGAAACGAGAGGGTTAGGATGATTCTGAAGATTTTTATGGAAGGATAGGTATCTGGATTGGGCCAAATCTAAAGCATAAGGAACATTAAGGTCATTAGGGATGATTTATTTGCAACAAAGTAGGAAACATTGAGGATTTTACAAAGGATTTTGGATTATAATGATTTGATACGAGAGGAATTCGGTGGTTTAATGGAGCCCCATAGCTCAACTCCAAATAGGCCTTATTATAGTCATAGACCTTATTATAGTATATGAGTCTTTTGTAAATAATTGGAAGTTTAGAGCATAAGTTTCAGTCTGGTATGAGGATTCTAAGTTTGTCCAGCTGGAGTCCTAGGTAACTGCTTTGTTCAACAGGGATGATTTGAGTATTATTAAAGGAAACTGTAGGGCAGGAAGTCACCAAGGAAGGTTTGCGACGAAGGGTTAAGGTAGTTTGGTGAGATTTATTGGAATCTATTTTAATCCTCCATTTTTGACTCCATTCTTCAAGGTTTATCATGTGTGATTGAAGCATTAGGTATGCAATTGATGGGTCGTTATTAACTGAATTGGGATACGTGGTGATGACAGTGTTGGGATCTGAGCTGTATAAACTTTATAAAGGATAGAACCTGAGATACTACTGGGTTGAAAAATAAGTCCTTGCGGTTTTTCAGGGTGAAATAAAACTCAATATATTATAAACATAAAGTTTATTTCAATACACAATATATTGACCATTATTTCATATGACTTTTTTCCATCTTTCCACTAATTGCATAATGTCATGTTAATAGAATGTCGAGTTTATTGTTAAAAAACTCATCCAAGTGGTTTTTGACGTCTTCTTCCTTTTGGAATTTGTTTAAATTCATGGAGAACTGCATTGACCGGAATAATTGGTAGTCACTTGCAGCTAGGTCTGGTGAATAAGGAGGGTGGGGCAAAAGGTCCCATCCAAGGCTCAATAATTTATTGCGTGTAGTGACCAATGAGGTGTGGGACTTAGCGTTGACTTGGTGGAACACAACACCCTTCTGATTAACCAGTTCTAGGCGATTATTTTTAATTGCTTAATCCAATTTTGTGAAAAGTATAGAGTTGAATCAATTATTTGTCCTGATGGCAATAGCCGATAGAAAATAATACCCTTCAAAACCATGGTAATTGATTGAAGACATCAATGAGCAACTGTTGGTTGTTATCCTTCTCCATGATTGATACGTCAGTTTCGTTACTTTAAACAGAACATCTGCTGATTGTTAACAGCCGTCGACAGGTGCAGATTAATGTTGGAAGATAAAAAATAAAATAAAATAAAAGATTTAAACTATTTTAGAAAATCATCAAATCGAACTACGTACTTATTTTATTGAATAACCTTTTTTTCATATTAATAACAATATTTTGCTATAATACAATTCAAATTGAATTCATTTGGTCAAATGAGATTAAAAATGTATTATAATGTTCATTAGCTGTCTTTATAAGCGTTCGTAAATTGATTTAATTTGAATAAACGGTACTCTCTAAAGCAAATCTAACTTCTTTCTGTATCCTTTGAGCGAATGCTACTACCCTTAGTTAATTAACTTGGGGTAATTTATCTTGAGGACGCATAGTAATTAGGATCACGTTCGAGGGGCAAGCGAACTAGCGCTAGTGGATACTATAATTTATGTTGCATGCTCGGGCGGGTACCGATATTGAGTTACCAGTGTCAGGTACGAATGGTTGATTGAGCTTATTATAGCAAATTACTTTTTTCAACGATTATTGTTTGTAAAAAGTACTGTTGACAATGAAATTAAAGATAGTGAAACAATTTTACCAATTTAAAAATCGAATTTCAAACCAGTGTCGAGTCATTATTTATGCGGATAAAGGATATGTAACTACATAAAATATAGTCAGATGTTTTGGAAAGTACGGCCTGATCTGGGGAGAGGCAATGGGTGGCACACATCACGCCGTCTCGGGCTGCAAAATTTAGAAGGCCGTATATTTTGAACTCTATTATTAGATTTAATAAAAAATGTATCTAAATATTTTTTATTTATTTTTAATATTCAGTCAAATAAAATAGGTTTACGTTATGATCGGTTGATTTTGAAAAATATTACCTAAAATAATAATCGTTAATGAGGACGACCGAAAAGAGACTTTATTAGAAGTTGAAGGAGTGATTCAGGTCTCAGTAATAACATATTTTATTAGTTAATTATCCAGAGCTTCGCCAATTCAGGCATCTCCTGGAATATCGTGCAGTTTTAAAATCTTTTGGTAATACACATGCGCAGAGCGGTTCCCAGCCTTACAAATCAGAATTTCTTAAGAAATTATCCAAGATAAATTCTGATCAGATGGGACTAAGACTTGAAACCGTTATACACATTTATATTACTAAATGATTTTAAAAATATACTGCATCGCAGAAGATGCCTAGAATAGCGTAAATTTGGATAATTTTTTTTTATATTAAGATTTATTCATATTTTAAACTATATAACAATAATATGTAAATCAAGTATAATAAATAAATCAAGTAAATGTGTATACAGGAATATAATCACATAAAAACATTTGAGAAACTATTCCCTTTTAGCACTCTAATAATATACCTATATAAAGAGATAATGATTTTCAGACACCTCGGAGGGTGAATGGTTTAATAATAAACTATTTAACGACTGAACTATTGAAGTCTAAATTACATCTTTTTTTATAATTTATTATATTTATAGCTGTAATAAAGAAATGCATCTAGTAAATTTGTACAAATGGATTTAATGACGTGAAAAAACTTGTTGAAAAAAAAAAAAACACTCGTAGCACTCAAATATTATGTCTACATTATGAGATCACGGAGACATCTTCTTTTCAGATGGAGGGTTACCAGGAATAGAAGGGAAGGCATGGTTAGAAACGAGATGGTTGGGATGGTTCTGAAGTTTATTATGGAAGGATAGGTATCTGGGTAGTATTGGGTCAAATATACAGCATAAGAAACATTAAGATCATTATGGATGATTTTATTTGGAACAAAGTAGGATGCCCTAACCACCCCTTTGAAAATATTATCTATTAATCTAGAATACAAATTCAGAATCACCGATTACAAGAACATAAATCGTAGGAGAAATTAAAATGTTAAAGTTGAGTAATTTTGATTATTTTATAGGAAAACATCTTTTTCATTGACAAGCTGAATTCCACAATTATACGATGGCAATTGGATAAATATTTTTCTTATCTTTTAACTTACTTCATACTTAAAAAATGTTAAAAAATGCCATCGAAAAGCAATGAATTCGATAAAGATGAATCTATAATTTCAATAATATCCAATTTACGTAATTTACTTGGTTACTATGGTTCGTATGCTTACGGTATCACCCCGTTTTTTTTAACTTTCTTTATTGAATATTAATACATTCTACCACATTGAAGGGCATCAATGTTAAGGCTACATGATTCATTCACACAATATGTTCATACAATTAATATCAATAATAAAGAAAAAGAAATATAAAAAAAAAATAAAGTAAGTAAATTGATATGCCTGTGTACAAAAAAATAATGAAATAATAGATAAAAGCTAGATTAAAGTAATGTAAATAAATCACATTCACACCTATGTACAATATTTACATTTATCCTCAGGGGACTCTGAGTCATGCCTTATTCCCCGACGTGGAAGCCAAGGCAGGACTCCAGGAGATCCCAGTACTTCTCTCTCAGCCGCGTCACTGTTATTTGAAACCAGTGGAAACTGATGGAGGGAACTATAGCAACAGACGCTCATGTCTTGAGTGGAGAATCTGGCCATTGCCAGTACTCCAATATATACATATTTACAAAATGTCGCGGGGCCACTGCCGTTTTAACCTCCGGGGAGGATTGTAGGGATGGCTGGAGCTAGATAGGGATTGTGCTACAGGATTTGGATGATGAAATTGGAGTTTCGAGTTTGGAGAAAAAAATTTTTCTGGGATTAGGTCTATAACAAAAGGGGATATGAAGGTCATTATGGAGGGTTTTGTTGGATACATAGAAGGGAGCATCGACTATTGTTCGGAGGATTTTATACTGGAAGGATTGAATGCGTTTGATGTTAGAAAGTTTTGCTGTCCCCCACAGTTCTATTCCATAGGTCCAAATAGGTTTCAGGATTGTCTTGTAGATTAATAGTTTGTTGTCGACTGAAAGTTGAGATTTTCTATTCAATAGTCTATATAGTTGTCCGTATCGTCTGTTAAGTTGTTGTCTTTTTAGTCTGGTGTGTGGGTTCCATGTTAATCTTTTGTCTAGAATAAAGCCAAGATACCGGACTGTGTTGGACAGAGGAAGTGGTATGGAGTTGAAGTATACTGGTGGACAGGTATCGAAGGGTAAAAGTAATAGGTTTGGATTTGGATTCATTTACTTGGATTCGCCACTTATTACACTAGTGTTCAATAAGAGAGAGGTGACTTTGTAGGTTTAAGGATGCTATTTCAGGATCTGGATTGGAAGATAAGATGGCTGTGTCATCAGCGAATGTTGCCAGGAGTGTTTCAGGATGAGTAGGAATATCAGCGGAACAGAATGTAGAGGACGGGACCCAAGACGCTGCCTTGAGGAACTCCCGCCTTGATTGAATGACAGTTGGAGGATTCTGCACCATAGCGAACTTGAAAGGAGCGGTCAGAGAGATAGGATCGGAAGATAAGATATAATGAATGGGGTAGATGAATAGAGCGTGCCATACCCGATCAAAAGCTTGAGCAATGTCCAGGAATGCCCCCTAACAATACTCTTTACTTTCTAGGGCTGAGGATATGTAGTCAACAAGTCGGAGTCCTTGTTGGACAGTAGAATATTGGAAGCGAAATCTAAATTGGTAGGTTGGAAGGTTTTGGGATTCTATTATGGGTATTTTTCAGTAGGATTTTTTCAAAAATTTTGGAAAGGATTGGGAGTAGGCTAATTGGTCTATAGGATGCTGTATTGTTGGAAGGTTTGCCAGGTTTCAAGAAAAGGACGATGGTGGAATGTTTCCATAAGAGAGGAAAATGGGTAGTTCTTAGGATGCAGTTGTATATGTATGTGAGGAATATGATTGCTTTGGGTAATGTCACCCCGTAATTTGCAAAAGATTCCAATTTAAAAGATTTATGTATTGGTTAAAATATCTGTACTTTATAACTGTCGGCTTTTGATGGTAAGTTTTAAATATTGCAATTCCACACAAATGGATCTCTTTCACAAGGTAGTTTTTTTTTTTCTCAAATTTCAAACCTCACTATATTTCGAGTCCTAATCATTACTAACTAAAAACCATTGTTAGATGCAAAATTTCGACACTGATTTGATTGTTTCATAAAAATTACCTGAGAACATCGAATAGAATTTTAAATTCTAACGAATTGCTGAATTTCTTTTTCAAGTTTTGTTTCAGAACATCAAATGATTTATTTTCGAATTTAATTTATAGAAATGGCGAGGGTGAGAAAAAAGGTAATGACACCGATAAGACACATACCTACAACACAAACGAGATTCATTTAAAAAAAAATCAACTAACCGATTTTGGAATATTTGTTGAGGATGTTTTTTATCGGAGGTGTAAGTAAAAAGTTGGAATTCGGGAAATGGCACCTCTTCCTCACCATTTCAATCGATATAAAAGTTTATTATGAAATTTTATAAATAAAAATACTATATTTAACTACACAAGATACATAAGCAGCGAAAGAGATGAAAAAAAATAAACAGTTCTGAAGAAGAAACAGTCGTAGGCCTATTAATCATTGGGCGTTGTAATTCCTCACATGGCTATTTACTAACAGCAATTGATTCTACAACCTACTCATGAGAGTTATAAAGTTCAAAAAGCAGTCAAACACGTTGTTCAAGACTCCTCTAAACTCAACACCATAAGAACGAAATTGGATCAGGCAACAAGCCTAAGAACGAATTTGAAGGAGAACAATGAAGAAAAATCTGAATTCTTAAAAATAGTGAAACTGGATAACAGATTCTAAGTTAAACTAATGACACTACAGGGTAAAGGTAACAAATAAAGAATAACAAACAAATGAAGTGTTTTGTTTAAATTATTGGCCTGGAACTTCGTAAATAGATTCATCTCATCGTAACCTAGAAATGTTTCATTTGCGAAAATCGGGGCGTTTTCAATTCAGAGATCTGCAAACTTTGTCTATTTAATTAGATACTAAAAACTCATGAATACCCCTTTGCCGGATATATCAGCCGTTTGAGGAATATTTTGTAGGCCACTTTGTTTTTCGATTTCATGATGATATTATCTTACGATTCACGAACGGGTATTTACGAGTTTTTAGTACCTAATCAAATAAACAAAGTTTGATAATCTCGAGATTGAAAACGCCTCAAAACAGAGAATTTTTCAAATACAATATTTGTAGATTACGATGAGATAAATCTATTCATGAAGTTTTAGGAAGGTGTTAATAATTTGTTAAATAGGGACCTGTACCACAGACTATATATATTCCATTATCGTTTGGTTTTTACTCTATTTAGTTTATCAATATTTTCTAAATTTAACCAAGGAAGAAGTTCAGATATTTTAAAATGTTTATAAAATATCATAGATTATAAAATAACATATCAAAGATAACTAATTTGATTATTATACTTGAAAATCAATCAATTGTTTCTTGGAGAATGTATTAGTCAAGTTACATCTGTCGGCGTGTTCCTCATGAATAAGCCAAGATATCAGCAATAATAGATTAGCTGAATTAGTGAACTTCAGAAGGATCTGCGTCTAATGTATTCTACGCAGTTGGCTGAATTCATAATATGCGCTTAGATACACAGTTCCCGAACTCGGCGCTAAACTAAAATTTAATCCGTAGTGCTACACCCAATGTGTGGATTAGACTCGCCGAATATTGTGATAACTTTAAAGCCCATGCACCTAAAGCCATTCAAGTGAAGATATCTATATTTTATTTGATGGTAAAGTGGTCCTTACCAGTCAATAAAATATGCAATGAACAATTTTATAAAATTAATTAATTTATTACAATGTATTGCATTGTTTAAAAAAGTCATTTCATAGAATTTAAACATTTTTTTAATAAAAATTACCTAAATATATTAAAACAGTCAACTCTAAACTATGACGCATGAGCCAAAGCCGGCCAGTGAACGCAACTTATTCGATTCACTGTAGTTTACTTTGACGTGTACAGGTGATTCCAAAATCCGTACTATTGTTCTGGCTAATCGTACAGTGCATACGGCTGACAGCAAGTTGTCAAAGCTATTTTTGAAACAGATCTACTAATTAAAATTTAGAAAAAAATAAAACGTCTACCAATACCAACCTATGATGGATCTTGGGTTCAGTACTAATTAGGGAAAGCTGTTGCGCAAGGGAGTGATTTCACCGAGATTACGCTCAACCGCCCGGTTTTCTATCTTAATTAATTATTTAATTAAGAGTACCCCATTTTATAGAGGCAGGATGTACCCCAGGAAGATTTCCCGATCCAGGGCCACTCCACGGTCAATGAAACAGAATAATAAATTTTCAGCAATGAGCCGGGATTCGAATCTGGGACCTTTAGCAATTGAAGCACAGTACCCTGACAGCTCTGTTCTTTAAAAGATTAGAAGCAGCTACATTATGTAAAATAATAATAAGATATAACTACAAATTTTAGCTGTCTCTCACAATTCTAGTGCGTAGGTCCAGATCTTTTTTTATTATCTCACTGATCAGTAATTTGTTGTCAACTGAAAGTTAAATTTTTCAATTTCGTAGTTGGTCTATATAGTTGGCGATCGTCGGATAAGTTTTTTTCTTTTAAGATTAGTGTGTACTTCATTTCAGTTCCCGAATTTAACCTGCTTTATTATCTCTTATTTATTGTTTTTCGCATCTATTTATCTATTTGTTTTGAATATTTCAAATCCTTTAATGGGAAAAAAGAAAACTTTCTAAAATCAAACGCATTCAATCGTTCTAGTCTATAGTTCTTCGAGCAATAGTAGACGTTTCCTTCTATGTAACCAATAAAACATTGCTTAATGCCCTTAATATCCCATTTGTTATCGACCTAATCCCAGGCAAATTTTCCAATTTCATCAGAACCTCACTCATCTTCAAATCCAGTAGCACGATCCGTATCTAGCACAAGCCATTTCTAAAACGGAGGTTAAAATGTGGTCTCTCGACTTTTTGTAAAAATTTATATATTAGTGTTCTAGAAATGGCCAGATTCTTCACTTCAGATTCGAATCCTGAGCATCTGTTACTCTAGGAATCCATCAGACTCCGCTGGGCTCCAATACCAATTAAGCGGGTGAGAGAGAAACATTGGAATCTCCTGGAGTCCTTCTTTGCCTTCCATATTTGGGAGACAAAGCTTGACTTAAATTTCCATGGGTGCATGTAACTATTGTACATAGGTGTGAGGGTTTATTTAATTATAATTAAAAAAAAATGATAGATTGAAACTAAATGAAATCCAAATAATTAAACCCTCACACCTATTTACACAATAGTTACATGCACCCATGGATATATATATATATATATATATATATATATGGATATATATATATATATATATAAAATAGGAAATAGAACTTTATTCTGGGACTAAGTTCCCTTAGAATAACAAAGATGAATTGATACAAAATAAAATACCAATCTGGCCAAAAACTAACAAAAAAATTCTAACATAATATACATTATTTAAAAAGTAGTATGTAATCAATAAGAAATAAACAAAAAAGATATACACATATATAAACACACGCACATATATATACATACACACACATACTCATATATATATAGATTGAAAAATCATCTTTATTCTGGGACTAGGTCCCTTTAGAATAACAGCATTGTTCATATATATTAACTACAAATCTGGTCAAAAGACTTATTACAATGAATAATGACAAAATACATGTAATACATTAAGTATTAATTAAGCTCTTAGGATAAATTAACGAGGACAGTTGGGTAATAGGGATTCAGTACTACAATATTGCAGCTAAAATAATTGCATAATAATCACTGAATTTAGAAATTAGAAAGGAAAGTAAAATCTATTTTATAGGTAAAGCATTGCAGTGATGGAATATAAAAATTTAAAAAAAATAATAATAATTGTTAATATGTAGGGAAAGAAATTGTAAAAACTAAAACAATAAATATATAAAAAAACAAATAATGATATACATATGTTCCCTAAGATATTTAAGTGATTATGCGTAAAGATTAGGAGAAGAGAAAATAAAATAAAGTATATGTATACACATAGCGAGAAGTATGTTGAAGATAATTAGAAATGAAATACATTTCACTGAAATACATTCCATGAATAACAAATTAGAACTTAAGGAAAACAAATTTTATCTACTCACAATGCTTAGTGAGTGGTGATGAAAATTCACGTTCAACACAGAATAAAACAATAAAAAATAAGAGAAAAAAAATAATGTCTAAAGAAAATTAAATCCTTATAACATAGTATGTATTTAACCAGCGTCTGATTGGATTGTGAAGAGGAATTGGAATAAGAGGGTTTTAAAGGTGGATAAGGATGATGCATGGCGGATTTTTAGTGGGATGGAATTCCAGAATGCAGTGTATATATATGTATGTATATACATACATACACATACATACATATATAAATGAACATACAATCTTCTCCAAATTTACTTATTATTACGATAAAAAAAAATAATAAAAAAAAAGACAGAAAAGAAATTACATATCTATATATACATAATTGCACAATTTATAAATAATAGGCTATCTAATAGAAACATAATTTAATACAAAATGTAATAATATTTACAGTGATTCATAAAATAATAAGCAAACACTAAGATAAAATAAAATCTCAGGAATAATTGTGGTATAAAGGTAAAAAAGGAACTATATATAGGTACTTACTCATATTGCTACACAGTGAGACAAAAATTATAAAATATAAACATATATACATGAAAGAAAAAGCACAACCTGAGGTGAAGAGAAATACAGATAAATAGTAAAAATAATATTAAAAAATCATTGCTGTTTTATGTTAAAACTTAAACTGTAGGCACCACCATTTACTTCTCACAAATTCAGTTCATAAAATGAAATTTATGGTTGCGAATCGTCTGTTTGGGATGTGAGGAGATATTGGAAAAGGAGGTATTTGAAGGTTGACAGTGAAGAGGCATGAGCATATATATATTTATATATATATATATATATATATATATATATATATATATATATATATATATATATATATATTCTTTTTATCTTATTTACGATTTTATTTTTTTATTTATATTTATTTCCCGTTTGTTTGTATATATTACATGAATGAATGCTACCGTTCTAAAAAAAATATTGGGCTATTTATTCTGTTGGCAAATACCTGGTGAGTATAGAGCTCTCTGTAGAACGAAATAGGTTAGTATTTTGGTAGCTGCTGAAGAGGAGTGGCTAAAGGTCACGTCCAAACTTGCTAACTTTCTAGGAGTGAACCGCCTGTTTCTGCCAAATATTTCTTACCAGCCATTGGATGTTCCTGGAAGGAGCTAATGTGCTTGCATTTATTAATGTCTATGTCTATATCTGATTATATTGTATTTTCATTTCACTTCAAAACACTAATGGAATTGGATCATTCAATTAAAATAGTTACAAATACAACTGGTTTGTACCAATTAAAAACCTCTTACACATTAAGGTCAGCCAACCCTTACAATCATGTTAAAAAAATAAATGCACTTACACACTACGAATAGTTTCAAAGTCTCTGTAAATATAGCGAAAGTCGAATTTTTATTTATTTTTTATTTTAATGAAATTTACCTTAATATAGTCCAGCTCTGAATACCATCAAAAATAAAATTGTCTCGGGTAGATAGGTACTAAAACCTCTAGTTGTTGTATTTAATTGGAGACGTGAACATACAAAGCAGAAAATAATAGATATCGTTGATGTAGGATGTAGTATAATATAGGGGCAATAAAATAAACCTTACTTATTGTTAGATGAACGATTTTAATTGTTCTGAATACATTGTGTGCGCATAAAAATTATGACGTTGATGAAGTTAACAAAGCTGCCTACACACCCCTTGTGCGTAGCTCAGGTACAGAATTAATTAAAATGAAAATGTCAAATGAAGGTACAGGGGACGTCTTCCTAGAATAACTAATTATTACAATAATATTACTAAATATCATTCTCTAGGAATACTTGGAAAGCACAAATATCCTATTACAATATCATTCTGACAAATCCCGACGTGCTCTATTCCAGAGAACTATTTGTTCCTCTGAACTTCTGAACCGTTTATTGTCAAACTTCAAAAATAAAGAAAACAATATTAGTTATAACAGTCTTATAAATTTAAAAATGTTACCTTCCAAAGGTCAGGAAATTCATTATCTTTTAAATATTGCTGATGTTTAGAACATTTTTAGGACAGGATCATTTGCAGCTTTTAATAATTTACCAAGATTGTACAGCCAAACACACCTAAAACTAATTTTTAACACGTGATTAAATAGACAAAGTATAAGACCTATCTCCTTATGAAAAACGCCCTATTTCCGAGAATTTTCTTAAATAAAAAGTCGTATGTAACGATGAGATGAAGCCAATCATGAAGTTTTAGATGGATGTTAATAGTTTGATAAAATGTGGTCTGAATTGCGTACTGTAGCTTAAAACAAAAAAGTTGTGTATTTTTTTCGAATTTTCTAAACTTTACCCATTTTAAAAGGTTTATAGTTATCTTGATGTTTTATTAAAATATGTTAAGCTCTTTATCATTGTTTAGCTATTTCGCTTTGAAAATGAGATATTTGGAGTAAACAAGGTCCGGTCGACGGAAAAATCGACCTAGGCTATTTGACTTGGAAAGTTTACTCAATCAGGGCAGGTAGAGTTCGTGGCCTTATTTGTGCTAATTTGACTGGACTATAACTTGTGACCAGTATGTCGTATAGCTTTAAAATGTTATATTATACTATCGAAGAGAAGTTGGTTAGAGTGTTCTGTCAAGATACAACGTAAAAATAAATAAATTATATTTATTTTTATTTTTTCCGTCGTTTCAGCCCAAAGTTCAGGACTTCATCATTGATAACAAAAGAAAAGTTAACAATGAAAGGTGAAAGTAATTGAATAGTTCAATAAAATGTAGAAATACTTATGAAATATTATTATTTATTTCGTTCCTAACTTTGTTATAGTTATTTTATATTTTAGTTATTTTTCATATTTCTGTCTCTATACATATTTATTATTGTTAAGATTATTCAACCTACATTTAATAAAAAGATACTTTTCAACTTTTTTTCTCTTTTACTGTTAATAGTTTCTCAAGGCTATTGTAATCTTGTCTTTTCTTAGCTTGTGGCGAGACGTTGGCAAAAATAAAAATAAATATTTTTTTATTACTTTTTTTATTTTTATTTTACTGAAATTTACAACTGTAAATACATACATAGAAAATACATCGAGTTAATGTGACATTGGTAACATGACATATACAACATGATGAGAAACTACCCATTGGTAGAACTAAAATTAAAGTTCTATATTAGAAGGTCCTGAGGCCATCTTCTTTTCAGACGCCTCGGAGGGTTATCAGGGATCGAGGAGGAAGCAAGGTTTGAAACGAGAGGATTCGGATGGTTCTGCAGTTTGTTATGGAAGGATAGGTATCTGGATTTAGCCAAATCGGAAACATATGGAACAATAAGGTCTTTATGGATGATTTTATTTGTCACAAAGTAAGGAGCGTTGAGGATTTTACGAAGGATTTTGGATTGTAAGGATTGGATACGAGAGGAATTCGATGGTTTAGTGGAGCCCCAAAGCTCAATCCCGTAGGTCCAAATATTATTGTGATATATATGTGCAGTTTGTAATTGATTGAAAGCTTAGAGCGTTTGTCTAGTAAGTGCTGCTGTAGTCGAAAACGTCGGGCGGTTTCTAGTCGTTTCAGTCTGGTATGAGGGTAAAAATAAATATAATTTATTTATATTTACTTTGAATTTTGCCTGAACACTCCAACCAACTTCTCTTCGATTATTCACTACACTCCACCACCAACCCGTTATTTTAAATTATAATCCATTGTACATCGATTAATAATTTTTAGCGATTTTCACAAAAAAAATAAAATAAATAAAAACATTTTTTTCAGTGGGAACTGTTTGCACTGTTAGAAAAAATCTTTACGCAGACGCATTGCAAGTGGTATCACTTGAAACATTTGGAAGAATATGGAGGACACCTCCAGAAGCAATCCAACTTTCCATGGAGAGCTGATCCTACAGAAGTTGCGCATTGGGCCAACAGGAAAAGGGAGAACCTTTATTACCTGGCTCAATATGCGAAGCCTGGATTGGAGCTGGATCGTTTGTCTTATTCCTATCTCTCCGAAGCTGCTATCTGATAGCCAGTCACCCAATATACTCTTAAAGGCTTTTTCAACCCTTCCACCCGGAATTATTTTTCAATTTATTGTGAAGCTTTTGAACTATATCCAATATTGGATTCTGTCCAAACGGCCCCTGTCTAATTTATATCACCGTTCCTCTTTTCCTTTCCCTTATTCGGAATTTTATAACTGAATAACATTTTCTGGAAAAATGGAAAGATTCTAATATGATTAAATTTTATTCAGTTCAAATGGTCCGCACTATCCACATTGTATCAACAACTTCAACAAAATAACAAAATACCTAATTCTATTTCATGATATTATGAGATCACTCCTAAGTTATTTATTTATAAAATAAATATTTGTGACAGGATAAATTTGCTATATGTTAGTGTATTAAGAAATTGTTCGTTATGCAAAAACTGAATAATATTTTATGAATAGAGAACATTTTATATGAACTAGAAAATTACATATAGTAACTAAATGTATCTTATTATTATTTTTACTTTTTTAAGGGGGAGGGAGAGTCTGATGTTTATTATTACATTAAATTATTATGTTTAACAAAAAATAAATGGCAATATTACAATAAAAATATTCCGATAAAATTTAAAAGTAACAGGAAATTAATTGAAAATGATACTTGACAGGATTCTGTAAAACATTACTGACAAATCGATAGCAAATATTTTTAAAAAAATAATAGAAAGTAATATTATTAAAATATGATATCGTCATTAACATATTGAAAAATTATTATTTATACTTACTCAATTTTCCAGAAAATTCTGCTTAGGTATTTGTTGGACTTACCTGGAAATAAAAAAAAAAAAACATTAAATTTGAAAAACAAATATTTTATAGTTAATGTAATTTGTATTAATTTAATTTATGAGTATTAGTTAAAAGTGTGAATTAGTACTGAAATATTATATTCAAGAAAATATAATAATATAAAAATATTACAACATAATAATATGAACATAAAATGTATTTTTTTCAAATTATTAATGTAGAATAACATAAATATAAATATTGTTTCGTTTTTGCTTGTTTCAGGTTCATAATTTGCTTTAATATGGTGGAAAAAATGTTGACTGTATATTGTTATAAGAGAAGTTGGTTAGGGATAGCTGTCATTAGAAGTACACAAAAAATATTTCATAAAAGAGCAAAAAAAAAATCATTTTTTTGTTTCCATTATTATTCCATGTTTGTTTCAATTATCTGAACATATTACGACATTAACTTACAGTAAGGACCACGTCCTATTTATTTTATTTAACTTCTACAATTTATTGGTACTTCTTAATATTTTATTTCATTTTTTTAAATTTAATTTTACATTGCTTTGTGAATTTCATTAAGTTGTTAGCTTTATTTTATTATTGTTTACTTCACCACTTTAATACCGTTATTTTAAAAGTTGCTATTTTGTAACCATTATTTTAAATAATCACTTTGTTATGGTTACTTTATAACTTCATAAATTTATACATCATATATTTTCCATTCAATATAATTATTAATGTTAAGTTTAACTACATATATTAGAATAATATTTTTATAAATATTTATCTAATTATTTTCCTAATTTTTATTAGTTATCTGGTCTTTCTTCAACCATGATGAAGGCCTAAAACTTGGGCCGAAATGTCGGCACAAAGAAAATAAATATAATTTATCTTTGTGTACTTCTAATGATCGCAATTTCCAAAACCAACTTCTGTTGTATATAAAATTAGTTTTAAATTATCTGAAATACTAAATATTTTAAATATATCGTCTTAAATAGGTTTTGGCGTAGAGTTCTAAAGTAAAATGTATAAGGACAGTTGGAATCCTGTTGTGCAACATATCAGGGTTTGTGTCACATGGTAAGAGCGCACCTTCCTCGCTCCCAGTAAATCCTCTCCAACTGGCACTTCTTCCCTGCACAGTTACCAGTAGATTACACTGTCTCAGGGTAATACGATTTATTTTATTCGATAAATGCAGACATTTATTTATTTATTTAAAGTGATTATTTAAGTAATGAAGTCCAAGTTGGTAAGTAATTTGTATATAAAATAAAAACCAATGATGAACTTTTAGCATGGAGATAATTGTACAATAAAGATGTCGGCCACTATTCACCAATTTAATATTTATAGCATCAAATTGGCCGTCTTATTCTTAGAAAGTGATTCTGAGCAATGTGAGTAAAAAATAATATAAATAATAATCAAAGTTACAAGATTTTAGGGATTATCAGTACACAAAAAGACAACATCACATACAGTCAGTTCAAATATATTTCATTTTGGGTATTTTTATTTGTATAAGTATCCTTACATTTTAATATTTATATCTCTGTAATATATACAAAATGGGGCTAGGGCGCTTGCAACAGGTAATCAAAGTTGAGCAACGCCGAGATTTGCTAGCACTCGGATGGGTGACCGTCCACCAAGGAAAGCCACGCTGCCCAAGATTCCTCCACTCCTCCCCCCGAATATGTGAGACCCGTCAGTGGCAACTCACTGGAGGCAACTCACACCGACCGGACGTAGGATTGATGGCCCTACTCCGTAGTTTAAATCGGAAATCGGGATGTGGGCTAGGAGACCACACTCCCGGTCAAAGATCTTCATGATCTGTGGTGAAAGAAGAAAAAAAAAATACAACATGATATTAAATAATACCAACAACAGCATTTATGAAAACCGCATGTATATTTAAATAATATGTCGGAATCCATATATTAAGCTCATGTCTGTTCTAATCTTTCATTATACTTCAAAATGCTAAACCGATAGATATGCTGTTTCAATTCAATTCAAAGTTCATCATATAATTGTAAATAAAGTATGTATTAAATGATCCTATCTTTTCTTTCCCGAAGAAGGCTCATTTGGAGAATCATCTTAAAGATATTTAATAATTATTACATCAGAAATTTACTGCTTAGTTTTGTATTCTTTCAGCTATATTCTAATAACAACTTTTTTTTTCCAAATATTAATAATTCAATAGTAAGTTTAAATGAAGCCGTTGAAACAAATATTGAATTTGAGAATTATTTTTTTAAAATAAATAATTAATATAATATTAAAACCCTTTCCTTTTTTTTTTTTTTATATTATTCATATAAATTCATAATAGAATAAGCTTTAAAAATCATATTAATAAATTTTAAGATTTTAATACGAATACAAAAAAAAAAAAAAAAAATTAAACCGCAAAATCTCTACTAATAGTGATTTGATTTCGATGAAACTTCTTTCATTTTTCAGGAAATTTAAATACTTTTGAACCATCTTATCACAACATCAAAAATTTATTTTTCAGTTTAGTTATTCAGAATTTAATTTTACCATCCCTCGTAACTTATTTTCCAGCACTTTTCGTTGAAGTATGTTATATAGATAAATTGAAAGGATGTCTAGAAACTGACGAAGTTTCATTGAAATCGGTACATTCGTTTAGGAGCTGCAGTCTATAGCAACGCAGGTTTTTCATTTTCGACCAGGATAAGCATCTTTATTTTTTTCTTCTTTATTAACTTATCAAATTCTTTCAAAAGTTACATTTAGCAATTTTTCGTAACTTTGAATAGTGTGAAATGATTAACTTTTTTAAATAAACCATATTAAAGGTACTTTAGATGAAGACTTATATGAACATTGGGCATTTAAGCCCTGTAAAGTGACATCAATGGAGATAAGGCCTAATTGATATTAAAGACCACTTAATTATACAATGATAAACCGAGTTTAATCCAAATCGTTATAGAGAAAATTGTGATAGTCATATGTATTTGAGATTAATTAGTTTTAAAATATTATTATTATTAGTCACAAGAGAAAATATTTAAATGAATACTGCATTAAAAAGAAATGTTAGTTCATAAGGAATATAGGAAAGCAATAAATAAAAACAACAATCAGAAAGAAGATAAATTAAGGAAATAGGGAGAAACAGAAAGCGGAAAAAATATATAAAAAGCTAGTGAACGAGAAACGGGCAGCATAACTTGGAATAGCAGCATTAAGTTGAGGGACAATATTGCCAAGAGGGGCGTAAAAATTAACGGCGAAAAGACTTTGTTATGAACATATATTTTCATAGCTATTACTAATAATAATAAGGCTAAAATAAAGAAGAGTAAATACCTATATATTCAAAATATATGAAGGATATTGGCTCCTGTACTATATTATTTGGTATAAGTACATTAGAAGTTATATTTTATTCATATATCCTATGGAGGGGTAATGTGGTCGTTATAAGTATCAACATTTATTGAGAGCAGCCAAGTTTCTTCAATTCATTGAAGAATCAGACGCCTTTCTTTAAATGTGAGTCGAGTTGTGGGCGGGGTGGCCGAATGGGCTAAAGCGTGTGCACAGCACCGTCGTTGCCCGGCAACCTTACGTATGAATCTAATGATATAAAAATAGACACGAGTTCCTTTAAATCCCACACGAGAGGGAGTCCTTTAACCTTTAAATCCCCGCCCACACTCCCTGGCCGGGGAAAACCCCGTATAGCCTTAACGGCGAGGAAGGGGAGGATCAAAAAAAAAAAAAAAAAGAGGCGAGTGCAAGAAAAAGTGACCAGGCATGTATACAAGAGGGGAGAATCATTGAAAACCCTTGTAAGTGTAAAAAGATGATCCGGGAGGAAGCAATTGAGAATAAAACAGACGGTGGGTGACGACTCCAAAATGAGAGTATCTTAAGAAAAGACTTCTCCACCATTCAATCTCGGTTACAAACGAAATAGATCCTCCCGGACTATTCAGTTTCACCATTTCTCATGGAGTATGGTGGTTTTAGAGCTAAACTAAATGATCTCGGACAGGATATAGATCCCCCCTACCCCGCTTGTGGTGTTCCGGAGACTGTTGAACATTTGGTCACGGCCTGCACTACTTTTGACGGATTAAGAGCCAAATTAATCAGAACCACTGAACTTTACGTCCTTGTGAAGGACGAGTTTCCTCGGTTGGTGAGTAAGAAACACTTTCTCGTGGTTCAAAGATTTCATAAATGTTTGGAAGACGGCAGTAGGTCCAGCTGACGTCAACCTTGGAGCCTGCAGAAAAAGAAGAGAACCAGTTCTAATAAGACCTCCCGATTCTGGAAGCTATGCTTACTTAATGGAAGAATGGAAAAGTACTATGTGCTCAGCTGTGAATTTCGTATTCATTGTAGTAGTGTGATAGTATGCAATGTTAAAACGCTTAACATCGTACTACGGCATACACCCGTAATGCCCAAGTCACATGGGAGATAGTAAATAAATAATGGATAAGTGATCTCTAGGAATCTTTACCAACCTGTGTCAAATCACTATTGACAGAAAGAAACTTTTCTGTCAGAACCGAGGCATGAAATCAGGCCCAGGAGGTTGGAGTCTGATGCTTTACCAACTTTTCTTAGCTACCTTCGCCTAAAGATGTAAAATTTTCATTATTGTTATTAACATAATTATTTGTAACATTTTGAATTTAATCTTTATAAGAGGCTCTTTGATATTTTATTGATTGATATTTGCTGATAATTGGAAAGGACGATAAAAAAAAAACCTAATATCTTTGTATTGAAGAGAGAGGTGGTTCAGGGCAACTATCATAAAAATAACTTGAAATAGAAAAAAATATTTCTATTTAAACCAACGTTTTGATCCAACTATGCAGGTCTTCATAAGGAGTATGATCAGAAGTTCTGTGCTAAACTCAAGTAGCTTCATAGTAAGTAGTTTCGCGAGGAACTCCTTCCAAAACATTCCCTGGTGAATACCTGCAAAGTTGAGTGGACACGTTGGCTTAAATAAATTTTTTTCTGATCATTTTAATTTTTTTATGATCACCACTCCGAACCATCTCTTCCGTCAATATTATACTACTACCATGCAAAATAGAATTTTCTCTAAAATCTGAATGCAAAAAAAAAAAGAAACCATTTATTATTCAATCTAATATTTTTGAAATTCAAAAAATAAATAAAATAAAAAAAAAAGCATGCGATTGATACGGGTATATTTCAAATATAGAGATTAGCCTAACACAGTTGCTCAAAAAACTCCGTAATAGCTCTTGTCAAACTTTCTTCACATCAGTACTTTACAAAACCATTTTTTTAAGAATAAAGTTTATATTGTACTGTTAGTTCCTTCGGTAGAGCCTTGCCGTATGCTGGAAATGACCCAGTAGAAGATAAAAATAAAATACTTTAAATAAGAAGGAGGCAGCAGGATATACTGGGAAGCTTGCTATGATTAATGTTTCTAGCAACAAGTAGACTCAGTTATCTAGGTCGATGTAGTTAGTACGCCTCTGTGAAGCTGTGATTGTATAGAACTAAATATTTTTATCTCTTCTTTTATTCTGATACAGAGAATAATTTATTCATTTAGTTACTTTTTCATAATGATAATAAACTGTTTGAGCACATGTAAAACAGTTATGTATTTATTATGTGAATTTAAAATACATGATTGTTTTCTCGGGATCTTGTCACCATCATTTTTATAAACAAGTAACGGTTATGGCTTTAAGAGAATCGAAACAAATATTATATTCCCTCCGCCTTGGGTACCGAAATTTATATTTCAGACATCATAACGTTGGACGTTATAACTTTTGATTTGAGGAAGAAAATCACAGAATTATTAATTTAATTAAACGTTTATTAAAATAATCAAAATTTTGCGCATAAAAATATTTAAAGGCCTTGTTCGAAACACTGACTGGCCAAACAGATACTTTTCAAAAGCAATTTTATGAGAAAAAAGGCTGGGGAACGGAGCTAACCCAGCCTATATTGATTCCAGGGCATCCTCCTCAGACTTTTATTACAGTGGTAATTCCTTCAGAAACAAGGCTCCTGATTCCATTTTCTCGCCATCTCTTCTATCGAATTTCCCCGCCTTTTATCTCCCTATGTGGCCTAAGGGCCTACAGCTACTCAAGGATTCCTCCACAAGGCACCATGGGATATCAGGAAGATAAGCCGATGCAGACTTACGCCTGTTATTATCTAGCCCTCTAAGGATAAAATGAGTTGATTGGATCTGGTTACTGATTTACGGAAGCATGTGTTACAACTCTTACAAAGGACTAATTCGGAATAAATAATTATTAATTCACTACAAAGGCTTAGAATACATATGTAAAATGAAATCTTGAATTATCATACAGAATATAATTTTCCTATTGTATAAGTTACAGAAATGACATGTGACCCATTTAACTCAGCAATAATAAAAAAAAAAAAAAATCTGCACCTCTAATACCTTTATAGTGTTTGAGATTGATTAATTCTTAAAGAACTACTGTTACTTGGCCAACTCTAGTAATTATCCCCCGCCATCTTCCCTGGCCCATGCAAACCCCATATAGCCTTAAAGACGGGGAAGAGGACAAAAAAAAAAAAAAAAATGAAAATCAAGAGAAATGCATGTACCTACCTACCTAGTAATTTTTTTTATTTTATTTTTTTATCTGGAACCTAAGATTTAAGAGTAAGTTACAATCCTAATCAATGAAGATAACAACATAAATTAAATTAGCTACACCACGCAATAATGACAGATTGTAACATCATTCATTAATTTGTATTTATAAAGAAAAATGATATACGTTTTTTATTTTTTTTTGTATTTGATAAATTGGATGGTTATTAAGTTATTATTATTGATTATCAACTTTCGGGTACTTTGACAGTACCATATAAATAGTGTTGCCCAAAATCGGTTATGCAAGCTTGAGCTTGCACTTTGGAAGACCAAACCAAGACTACCCGACTGTTCAAGACAGTTTACAGACCACGACTAGTAATTTTACAATTTTAATTATTATATGTAAAGAATCAGTATAATTAATATAATTTTGCATTTAAATCTTCCACTTTTTCGTTCGGACTTAGGTAGGTTTCCCTATCTGAAAAAATACCTCTATAGTAATAGGCTAATAGGTAACTGCAAGTCTGTTCCGAGACTCTTGCTCAAGACCAAGACCAAGAGCCAAGACTCGTCTATGCATTTGGGCAATACAACATACAAAGCCGGAAACAAAACTTGACACAAATTTAAGTTCTCCTTATAAAATGAATAGTTTTAAACAATATACAGCTTTTCTAGAATTTTTTCGGATAAAATCTTTCCTTAAAAATAAATGTCAATGTAGTTTTCATCTAAAACAGTTTAAAAATGTCCCCTGAGGTTTTCGTTATTTGTAATGGTGACATTAGATTAGTATTAATAAATAATTAAGCATCATATTTAAGGGCTTCTAAATTATACAAATCACAAATGTTGAGCAAATAAAAATAATGTAAATTGGGTTATTTCAAAAGGATGGACCCACTTTACTAAACCCGCATAAGTCAATTATCAGATAGCGAAACAATTCATCAAATCTTTGACACTCTACAGGCCTGGTAAAATAATTGTTGCCTTGGTCCTTTGAGGTGAATTAAATTAGTTTGGAGGATATTTAATGGCAGGACGCCCAACCTTTAAATTCTGAGGTCCTGCCAGTTTGCTAATCCGCCGTAATGGACTTACACAATAAATTACCTAAACAGTTTATCTCCCTTTTCGGGATTAGTCCTACCGTTTACTTCCCAATTATTCAAAATTAAATGTTGTATTAACAAAGACTCGTCTCAATGTTGAAATACTCAATCTAATCGTTTCCAGCTGATTGATCGCAGATATTTACATTACCGATTTGTCCATTATGGAACCGGTCGCTGAAATTTCAAGCTTTCAAAGGTGCTTGCCATCTTTGATTGTGGCTTTAGATTAGTATAATTAAAATTAATCCAAATATTTCATTAATAATTAATCACACACACCAAATTAATGCTATAGGTATGAATGAGTTCAAATGTATGTTATTGGTATAGGTATGATCGTGCTTAAGAACAACTTTGTTTTTTAAAGTGCACATTTTTATTTTATGTTATTATTATTTATTATCAATAATATTATTAACTATTATTATTATTTTATTTATTTATTTTTAATTTCATATATTTTTTTATTATAACTATTATTGTATTGTATTATTGCACAATTACAGCCCTCCAATGTGGTATATTATATTATCATAGAATAAACTTGTAAAACTAAAAAGAGCTTAGTCAGTCAGGCACCATTTTTAGTGAAATGACTCCAGTGCTTGGATATGCTGATGATGTGGCGCTGATTGGACTGTCCCTCAAGGAGGCCTGTGAAAGGTTGCAAAGAGAAGCTGGAAGAATGGGGCTATCCATAAATGAGGAAAAAACAAAAATTATGGTGCTCAGGAAGAAAACACCTATAAATCCGCCTAAGCATTATGCGTTTCAATGCGTGCCTAGTTTTTAGTACTTCGGTTCCATCGTTAATGATCAGGTTGACGAAGAATAAGAAATTCAAAATCGGGTAATGGGGATTAACAAAGTATATTTCGCCCTAAGAAGTTTCCTCTGGAGTAAACTAATAAGTAGGGGTACCAAAATATACAATACAATCATCCGACCTGTACTGACCTATGCCAGTGCAACCGGACCCCGGAAAGTGTTGAGGAACCAGTTAGAGAGAATGGTACATGACGTGAGAGATCTACGACTTATTCGACGATCTCCGATTTTCTCATTTCGTTCGAATTCAACGCTTAAAATGGCTGGGACATATTATCAGATTGGATGAAGGTAGAGCAGTGAGGAAATTATATTATGGAACCCCGGATGGAGTCAGACCACGTGGAAGACCGAAGGGAAGGTGGAAGGACTCCGTGGCTAAGGACTTGACGTTGGTGGGAGTATCCAGCAGACATGCTGCTGACCGAAATAATTGAGAAAGGGCAGTTGAGAGGGCCAAGTCGAGCCGTTAAATAAATAAACTTGTAAAACAAAAAATAAGGAAAAAAAATCTATACATGTTATGTATTTTTTGTTGTTGATAAATTAGATGTTTAATAAGTTATTATTATTGATTATCAACTTTCTGGCTGAAATTTACCGAGATAACTTTTTCAGTGAGAGATAGCTCAAAATCGAAAAGAAGTAACTACAAACCTAAAGTGCGCTATATGGCCGCCTTACTAAGCTGGCCAGTGGTAATATGTCCCTAATTATAAAGGCTTGTTAGCTACTTCAGCTGTTAATTGCAAAGTGAGATAATCTACTTCGTACTAGGTACACAGAGTAGCATTTACCTATCTCTGCCTTAAAGTACACCATGGAGTTTTCAAGTAATTATAAGTGATTATTTTAAGATATTAAAATACCAAAGGAGAATTATATACTTTTTTTTCATGGTTTTGTTAAAATTATCAAATATATTTGACTGAATATACTGATTTGTCTTTAAAAAAAATGAGTATATATTGAAATATTTATTTTTTCATCATCTATGTTCCTGATAAAGCTAGTAAGAACGTGCCCGTTATGATAAGTTGTTACTTTTTTGAATTCCTGTACTAAATTTCATACAAAAATATTTCTTAAACTTACACACATTCCGATTGGGGCCAATCCAGATACCTATGCTTCCATAACAAACTTTAAAACCATCCGAACCCTCTTGTTTCAAACCTTGCTTCCTCTTCGATACCTGATAACCATCCAGGGCGTCTGAAAATAAGATGGCTTCGTGACCTACTTAAATATATATATTCTTAGAGTGCTACCAATGGGTATCACAACAATCTCAACAAGCGTTTTCACGTGATTGTATCATTGGTGTGTGAACATTTACTAAATTTATTTTTTAATTTAATACTGTCCTTCAGACAGATTGTGATATTTTTCAATAAACAAATTTTTAAAAAATTAATGCAGTTTTAAATATCATAAATAAATAAATTTTAAAAAAAGTTACACCCAACAATCCTTCAAATTTATATAGAATAACGTGTGTATAAATTATAAGCTAGCATAAGTTTTGTTAATAGGTCATTTCTAAATAATATTTGAGGTTGTTGAAAAATTGAAACTTTTAGTACCGCTCTCTCCAATTAAATATAAAATCAATAATTTTATTTAATGATGTGTTGTATTATGTATTCTACTTATGTATACAGTATTTATAAATATTTAATGTCTTTCCTATTCTTTAATAAAAAATTACGGAATTTCTTGAAGCTTCTATAATTGATTCTTAATTGAAATGTTGCTTAGAGAAAAATGTTATTTTGCTAATAAATTATACTCGATAAAGTAATGAGGTGGATAACCAATGACTAATCACCCGTCTGATTTTGAAGATTCATTAATTTTCATTTACTTAATTAATAATTCATTATCGGAGTAACGTTTTTAGAGTTTAGGTGTACGGAGAGAAATACTTTATTGAAAGCAGTACTGTCCTACTATATAGAGTTGCTCGATAAGCAGCATACTCAGCAATCTTTTTTTTTTTTTTTTTTGGTCATTTAATTTAATTATACTTAAGTTCCATATCTATGTATTTACAAATTCTTTTCCTCCTTTTCCATATCACTCATCATATTCAATATTACTAGTATACCAACATAATCACTGTTATACAAAATATATTTATTATGGCGAAACCGATACAAAACAGACTCTGAAATTCATAAAAAAATAAAAAATCGAATGCTGAAATTCCAAAATTAGGACGCACACACATCCAGTAACATAATCCCATTAACACAGATAAAAATATATGATTAGTTAAAATATTTAAAATTGAATAAATAAATGATAATAAATATCCGTCATTAACCCTTAATTACTGTATACGTGGTGATTAATGACCCCAAGGTAGTCAAAAATAATGCTCTCGGCCAACACTCCCCGAGATCAACACCTAGTTCCTCGAGGAAGCTCCTTGTTCTTTTAGGAATCGTTCCGCGAGACCCACACCAGAGACCTCTCACGGTGTACTCTCTCTCTCCGAAGGTCTCGCGAAATTTCTCTTTTAGACAAGGGTTATTTATTTATCTTTGTTTTCTATTTACAATAGTTCGGGCTGTTAAATTACTCGAGCCGTTTTAGCTCTTAAATATTTAAATTTAAAAACCAACGGATTATAAAGAATATATAATAAATAAAAAAAAATTAAAAGGATTTACTATAAGAAGTTCATAGTATGGATTTAACAATACTATAAACTTCTTATTGTTGTTAAACAATTTGGTATATTAACAAATAACTATTTGGTCCATGAGGATAATCTGCATAGAATATCGGCCAGGGATCAAATTTTTATATAACTTGGAAATAAGTATCTATAGTAATAAGAAAAGGATTTCTACAAAAAAATATTTGATTATATTTAGAACTGTTTGGGATGTTCAACGACTTGGTCATTTCACCTCTTGAAAATATTTTAAATTATAAAACAATTACATTTGACAATGTTTCCAAATAGAAGTTTAAAATATTTAAAAATGAATGTATCATTAA
This sequence comes from Nezara viridula, assembly GCA_928085145.1. Lineage (NCBI taxonomy): Eukaryota > Metazoa > Arthropoda > Insecta > Hemiptera > Pentatomidae > Nezara > Nezara viridula. The sequence goes on from OV725077.1 coordinate 213,979,897, forward strand.
AATCAATGATAAATCGGTTTATTTTATTGTTGCTAAACCTTAGGGGACCATACAGGTTAAGTAAAATAGGGTAGTTCTCAAAGATAGCGGTTAAAAACTAAAATCTGTTTGTCTTATTCATATGCTTACGAAGGTATATAATCTTTTATAATTTTTTTTTCTCGTTTCTAATTTAGTCTTTTCCTCGCTTTTCTTTACTTCATCTCAGGCATTGTCAATATATTGTCGTTTAGTAGGTATTTTTATTTATTTATGTGTTTCAAACACTAGATTTATTGCGTTTACTGTGTTGTATAAGTTTGGAGTATTTAGAAACTGTTTACGATTTGAGAATTTTTTAGAATCCTCTCTCAATGAATCAACTAGACTAAAGTAGACTAGACTAGATGAAACTAGATCCACGAAGAAACTCTATGGTTTATAAGCTATGTACTCAGCAGTACTACCCACAGTTGGAGCATGTAATCGATATTTTTGTTTTCATTAGATGCCCATAAGTGCATCTAATATGGCCAACACTGAAGAACCACTGCTTTTCTCCATATTAGCTTCAGCTTTCCCTTATGAAGTCACTTATTGATGCATCGACCAGTGTTCACTGTACCCCATACTGAACCTTTGGGTTTTGCCAACCTACCCCATTTCTTTTTATTGATCAATGATTAATATCTTTAATCTATAATTTAATAATTATTTTTTGAGTTTTCTTATGCAATTTGGTAAATTATCTGGCCTGCAATTCATCCTTTTCATTTTCAGCAATTCTTCTGTGACCAGGTAGGTAACAAGACCCTGCAATCTGAATCTGAATCTTAATGTTTTAAAATGCAATAGGAAATTAATATTTTCATTTGTGCGATTAGCGTAATGTGTGAGCAGTAATGAGAATTACTAGAGACCGAAGAGCAGATAATTGATCAGGAGCAACTTGGAGGGATATTGAAAATAGCTTGGTTGATTCCTAAAAGTTCTGTAACAAACACTGTGGAAAGTGCTTGTAATGAAAATGAGTAAGTGAGGTTGGCTTCGAAATGTTTGAACTGCGGTATTTTTATATCACCTAAATGCGATTCTAACAACAATTAAACAATAAAAATGTATGGTTAACATTAAGTATTAGTAAGTATACTCAGAAAATTCTCTAAATACATTTAAAATAGTCTTAAATTTCGTGCAACTCGTCCGATCAAAGATTTTAGAGAATTAAAACCACACAAAATAAGATGGACCGTTATGCGAAAAATTAGTCTAGTAATTTTCGCATTAACCAGTTACAACAAAAAATCCTTTTGTATATTCGTAAAGTTATGAATATAATAAATTAAATCGATGATACGAATGTTCTGTATTTGGATATTTGTATAGCACTTATTTTTTAGGGATTGTTTACTTTTCATAGTGGGGTGCAAATGAACTGCGAATACATAAACCCCGGGGCAATATCGTGTCGATGTATGAGGTGATATATTAAAATATACTGAGCCATAAAGCTGTCCGGCCTTACTTAAGAAAATTGCTTGTTGGATTTATATTGAAGCATTAGACCGACGAATGTGTTTCGGCGCCCCGTACCGTATTATTTTTTCCCTCGCTCGGTTACAATTTAAATGCCTTTAGGTTTCCTAATCTATTGCTTGTGGAAGGGAAAGTGTTATTTTGTCATTTTTAATTATGGCTTTAGTCCGTTTACCTCCAATATAAATTTCAGTATCTGTTGTTTATTAAACCTTAACTGTTGAAGGGAGAACACTGTTCAGGGATGGCATCGGGTCAGCATTTTGGTTAATATACATTATTAACTAATAAATAGGTCTCAGAATTAAAATAACTTTCACTAAAGAAATTAATTTATTTCTATGCTTTATAAATAATATATACAAATTATATCCACAAAAACAAAATACATGATTCAATGATTAACTGTGAAGGTATGATTTCAGAATGACTGTTTTGAGAAATTTCGCCATGAAATATTATAACATTAGGATTGGGAATTACAACTTATCTATTGTATATGATGTGGTGTGATTGGTAGATTTCATCGCTGCATCTGCAGATCCGACGTCATCTGTCAAGGCATGTCCAAAACTCTGCCAGGACCTTCATGGTCTATTTTGGGTCACGTCTGCAGTCCCCAAGCCGGAAGAAAACATAAGACCCATCCTCAAGGCCGGAACTCAACATAAGACCTGCCCTCAAGGCCAGACATCATCATAAGACCTCTTTTCTTACTTCTCAGCTTATTATATACAAATATTCAGGGTGGGGCATGGGTGGTTTTCATTGTTTCTTAACTTCACCCTATTACTTTACAATAACTGGTAACACCCTAAGAGGAACCAGTTATTCAGCCCGTTTAGTTTTTACTCTGAGCCTTCCCAAGGGTCTAGGTATAGGTCGCTCCTTATCTACCTGTTCCTCCTCCCTTGACGCTGTTTTTGGTGTCAGAAATTGGTTTCATTCAACATTGTTTTTGACAAATAATAAGTTTAAAAACTTATTGGTATGTTCAATACATATCAATAGTTTTATCACAAGTGTGTGGTAGTGAGCTCAAAAAATGTTTATTCTCGTAACTAGATATTCGGACTTTCAAACACTTCGTAAGTCAATGTTCCATATAAAACTAATGCAGTAATTTTAGTCATCATACATAATCATATCACTTCATTCGAAAAAAAAAAGGAAAATATTTTTTATTTTAATCACAACTAAAGAGATATTGAGAACTGGTACCAGAATTGCGCTATTTGAATCTAATTCAGTGAATTTAAGGCGTGACCCCAGAGGTATCGATATACACCACTAACAATATGTTGTGGAATGGATTAACAGCAGTAGTTGATTTAACCGTTACATGGATTCGAAATTATGGAACATGGAACATAGAACCAAATATATTTTCTGATGTCTTAAGATTAATCTGCGAGTGAAAATTTTCGTTCCTAAAACTAATATTTTTCAACCGCAAAAATAAAAAGTTTCTCTACTTGCAGTATTGAGGAAACAAAAATTAATGCTTATATTTAAGATGAATATTATTGAATGGCAGAAAACACTCGACAGGTATTTTATGCTCTGTAATAATTGTTATTATTATTAGTTAACCAAATATAAAATTTGAAAATCAAATTAAATTTGCAATCTGCAAATTGCTTTGAAATGAGCAAATGTTTTGGCAGTTTCACAGCGTCCCATCATATGTCCAGGATATAAATCAGTTCAGAGGGGCTCTAGGTCACCATCTGCCAGTTCGTAGTGGTGGGCCGGAGGAGCGTTAAGGATTTCTGTCAGAGGAGTCATATTTGTCGTTAGTCTTTGGTGAAAATTATTGTGGTCTTCTTTTACGATATCTAAAATTGTTGGGATGTTTAAGTTTTTATGTAATATAGGGCGTTATAATCCTGCAGTTTTTAACCCTAAAACAACTACCCTACTTATCTTTATATAATATATCATTTGAGACAAAGAACGTGCAACCATCATTTGCAACACTTTTGACTTTGACTTATAGAAACCCACAGTTCTAAAACATAAACCAAAATTGTTTATGTAAAACTTTATAAAAGGTTAGTTTGTTTGTTAAAGATAATTTTGAACGTATGTAAAGTAGCTTGGATAAAAGACTGTAAAAACCCAATTGGTAAAAATCCAAATCTGATATTAGGCTTTTAATGTTTTTAAAATATGATTAAATACACAATCTTTTTTTCTTCATTGATTTTAATTTTCCACCTCCAATCACACATCACAAACATCGAAAAATGGAGTCGAAATTGGAGGATTAAAATAAATTCCAATAAATCTCCTCAAATCACCTTTACCCTTCGTCGTAAATCTATGACTTCCTGTCCTACAGCATCCTTTAATAATACCCCTCTTATCCCTGTTGAACAAATCCGGTGCCTTGGACTTTGGAATTCTCATATCACACTTAAACGACAAGAAACCGCTCGACTACTACACCAGTACATTCGTAACATTACTAGACAAACGCTTTAAGATTCAGTTAATTACAAAAGACTCATATACATGACTACAATAAGACTTATCTGGACATACGGAGTTTATAGTTGGGAGTCCAAAAAGCCATCGAATTCCTCACGCATCTAATCCTTGCAATCCTTCGTAACATCTTCAATTCTCCTTGTTTTGTCACTAATAAAATCATCCATAAGGACCTTAATGTTCCTTATGTTTCCGAATTGGGCCAAGATACCTACCCTTCCATAATAAACTTCAGAACCACCCTAGTCCACTTGTTTCCAACGTTGCTTCCTTTTCGATCCCTGATAACCCCCCTCCCCTCCCCCCTCCCCGAGGCGTCTGAAAAGAAGATGTCCTCGAGATCTCCTATTGTAAATACATTTTTTTTTGGAGTAATACCAATGCGTTTCATACTATACAAGTGTTTCCATATTTTTATTTTCTGTTATCACATTTACGGAATGTATTCTTTCTTAGTACAGTTGTAAATACCATAAATAAAAAAAATAAAAATAAATTCCACCACGTGGTCCAATCAGCAATATCTTTCAGATGATTGTAAAGGGCGGTAAATGCTCTAACAGGCTATGGAATAATAATCATATAAATAATAATATCTTTTGGTTAAACATACTGGATACAAAAAATCTTGTGTGGCTTGGTTTTTCATTAGAAATAAAACTTAGCTTGAATCCTAATTTTGATAAAGGAGCACTTCGTTCCAGGACGGACACCTGGAGTAGCTCTAAAAAATTTAGAAGGTGGTAGTTATTAAAATTCTTAAGTACAGTTGTATGTACAACTTAGTACAGTTGTAAATACCATAAATAAAAAAAATAAAAATAAATTCCACCACGTGGTCCAATCAGCAATATCTTTCAGATGATTGTAAAGGGCGGTAAATGCTCTAACAGGCTATGGAATAATAATCATATAAATAATAATATCTTTTGGTTAAACATACTGGATACAAAAAATCTTGTGTGGCTTGGTTTTTCATTAGAAATAAAACTTAGCTTGAATCCTAATTTTGATAAAGGAGCACTTCGTTCCAGGACGGACACCTGGAGTAGCTCTAAAAAATTTAGAAGGTGGTAGTTATTAAAAGGGGACGAGGAAGTTAGCTCAGTGATTCGTGCTTCCAGCGGAGCACCGCCCTACCGTAAACTAGTTTAGCTGGCGGGCTTGTGGGGCTTAACTTCTCCACACAGGCCGCTCCCCTGCCCCGCCTCTTCTTCTAGTCCTCACTCCTCCCTCTGTTATTTGTTGTCCGTTGGGGTTATAACTGACCCAACTTCAGTACCAGTGTCTTTTAGTAGACCGAAACAAATAACATTCTGAATAGTCTCATATTATCATAACATCAACTCTGCAAAAACCAGTAATTACAATTTTAATAGAAAGTGCTGTTTTAGGATGTATTCAGATTATTAATTAAGGATGAACAAGGTTCCTTTAATCGGCTCGTTAAATACCTTACATAAGATTCCTCGAGGATTCATCGTTATTACTACTGTTGCCCAAATGCTAAACCGAGACAAGTCTTGGTCTTGCAAACTGAGTCTTGGTTATGGTCTTGGTCTTGCGCAGGAGTCTCACAACAGTCTTGCAGTTACTTATTAACCTATTACTATGGAGATATTACTGTAATTGTTTAGGTAGAAGAAACCTAACAAAGCCCGAATGAAAAATTAGAGGAGCTAAATGCAAAAGTATATTGGCTATAACAATTATTAACATATAGTAACTAAGATTGTACCAGAATCATGTATTCCTTCCACCCTACTGTAATGAGAAGTGAAATATGTGGTAAGTAAGGAAGACCTTGTCTCACACCAGTCCCTTAAGTGAACCCTTAATAAAAGTAGAGAGAGAATCACTTGATTTTCAAAAAATCAACGGTGCTGCCCAATTATATTAGGTTGCTACAGACACAGCATATCTATCAATCATTCCTGTGGACAATTCTTAAAACTAATATACAAATAGTTCATTCATTCCATAGCTATTCTAATTAGTCTTAAAAGTTTGAGAGAAATGTTCATCTCTAACAGACTTCTGTCTATGGATATCATAACAAAGTTATAACAAATATTTTAATACATGGTAACAGAAATCGTAAAAGTTCAGGCAAAATATTTGATTATTATACTATAAAATTTCAAATGATGAAAAGAAAATATTCCTTAAACGATGAAAAGAAAATTTTATAGTAAAGAAATAAAAAAATAAAAGGAAGTTTAAAATTGCCTAGTTGACATATTGAGTATTCTTATATCTTTTTTTAAATATTCTTACAAGAAATTATCAAAGCAGTGAGAGGCCCGGTAATTTATTAAATATTTGTCTTCTAGCTTGAAAAATAATTTAAATAAAAAATGATGGAGTTATGATCATCTCAACAAATATTTTACAACTGTTTTAATATAGGTGTTCACAAATCAACCATTTTTGAGTTGTTCCATTTCGTTCTCACTTGATGATGAAATAGTTTATACATATCATTGAAAAGTTAGCATAAAAATCTTGATATTGTAAGTTAATAAATAGCTTACGGCCACAACTGAAGGTCTTAAATATTAATAATTTTACAGCAGTTGGATTTCGCACTCGTAATGCATAAATAATAAATGCATCCATATTTTTATTAATATCCTATGTGTGTTTTTAATTTTCTTCAATTTAATATAAAATAAATATTACTTCTTCTATTAGTATGATTTTTTGTTACAGTTTACAAACACACTTATTACTTTCCAGGCCGTAGATGGCTTAAGCATTAAGCTTTAATATGAGCTTTTAGGGTGTAGTCTTCATAATGGAGAGACTACATCTAATCTTGGGAGTTTATTAAAAATTTCATATACATTTATACTTTCATATACGTGATATTAACTACTAAAAGTGTATAAACTTAAATCCAGAACTTTTCGTTGGACTATATTTAATTAAAAACTATATTAATAGATTAAGTAAGGTTATATCAGCTATGAAGACATAAATAATACAATCCAATAATTATTTTGAAACTCAGACTAGTCCAAATTTGCGTAAGGCACTATTATTATATTATCATTATTACTATTAGTATATATTATATTACTATTTTCTCCAATTCAATAAATGGTATATAATTTATTTTGAAAGATCCCGATGAACTAATCCAAAAAGTTACTCGAGAAATTTGTTTCTATTTCAATTATGAGCTCGTTAAAGGCATATAATTAAACTAAAATAAAATTATACTACTCCATTATCGTAGATTAATCAAGAATATGTTCATAAATCATTTTAAGATTATTAAAAAAAATAGAGACAAGATGCAAAACATCATAAAATATTATGATGATATCTGTGAGAAATATTTATTAGTGTGAGTACTTTTTTAATAAATAAAATGATACTTTAATATAAATATAAAACAACAAGAATAATTAATGTTTCTGAAGTATTTTTTAGTCCTAACGATATCATAATGGGATTTTTTTAGGTTCTAGGGTGCTACATCCCTTTCCTTTTTTTTTTTAAGCTGCACTCATTCTGCAATTAGGAGCTTAAAATTTTGTAATGTAAGATCTACATTTCAAACTTATAATACTAAAACTAATACCTAACCACATAGTTCTAGTATAATGTAGCATGGCGTTTCTTTATGTCATTATGTTATTTTCTGTTCGACATACAACTACGGCGCTTTGCAAACGATTCTCAGAAACGTATTTTGAGATTTTTGATCTTGGTCATAAAAGTTAGTAATAAGTAACTTAATAAAGTAAGTAAGTTAGTAATAAAACAGTACTTAAGCCAGGTATCACAGCGAACTTTTTTATAATTATACTATGCTTGAAATCTTAAGTTAAGTATGTTTGTTCATGAAAATGGGTGCGTTAGTAAGTTATTGTTTGATTGGTAGGAGGCGAGGCTGAGCGGGTTAGCGCAGGCAAAAAACTCAGCAAGCGTAGCTTGGCCTCCTGATAAACTGAAGATTACGAGTTAGAGATCCGTCGACGGGGGCTTTCAAATCTTTTACTAATCCTCTGTCATTGGACCGGGCCCGGAAAAATCTATATTGCTGAAATTGGGAGTTAAGAGAGAAAAAAAAGTTATTGTTTCATAAGTTCAAGATAATTAAGTGGCTAAGTGTAAGTGTATGTTATAAGTCAATGTTGTGCTTACCCACAATGTTATAGTTACGTCAGTCGATTAACTGACAGTAGTAATGTATTAGCGTTCAGTATGTCATCGTAATTAGCTAGTGTCGGAAACTTTTACAGATATCATTTCAATATAAATAAAGTAGCATGAGGCTGAAAATATAGCCTTGAGGGACATTAGATAAAGCATTATTTATTAGATAACATGGAATGTCATATTCTTAAAGCACTGGCTACTGATTGGCAGAACTAGACCGGAAGATGTCCTCATGTTTTCTTTTCTTTTAACACCTGATCTTTAACTAAATAATTTTAAAACAAGCATGTTTTTAAAAATACATACTACATGGATTTTTTTTTTTTTTTTGTTTCTCCTACTCTTTAATATTTTGACATGCCCTCTAATATTCCTACTATTATATTAGTTCATTCAGTCCACAAATTTCATTTTAAAGCGGACATTAAATTGCTTCAAATGAATTATTTTAAGGTGTCGAATTTTTAGTGTGTTTTTAGTTCTTTTGTTTCTTAGAAATGAAACTTTTTAAAATGACTTAGTTTCAGATGATATGTACAAAAAAAATCATATACACCTCCCTTCTTTAATTTTTTAAATATCACTTTTATACAATCCAATTTTTTTCTGCTATTAAATGTATATAATATCTCATACTTGGAAATAAAGGTAATGGTAATGCATTTTCACTACGACGTAATTTCTATTTTCCGTACGTATTTTTCCTCCATTAATATCGGAATATTTATATTGGACACGGAATATTTTAACATATCCCGTGTTATTTTTGAGAAATTTCTATTACGTTTCTAATTTTCCGAAAATAAAATGAGTGTTTTTAAAACATCAAACCAAAATAAGAAATTATTTTACTCCTGCTTGTCAATTTTTTTTTACTAAAACGCTGAACAATACATCAATGAGTGCTTTTTCAAATGTTAATATTAAAATTCTGGACAGACAGATGATTGAATTAGTGATTTCAATTATAAAGAGATCATTTGTTAATTGGTGGAACTTATAATTGCAATTCTCACTGGGCATCGACATTTAAGACCTCAGTTCTTAACTATACTATAACTATTGAAACCGAAAGAATAAATACTTATATATATCGCTTACTAATTTTGTCAATCGTATTAAATCATTTTTTTCACAGCGTAAATGTCACTTATGACCAAGCAAGCAAGATACAGGTGAAAACCAGTACAAAAAAACAGATTTCTTAAAATAGAAGATTCCCCCAAGGGAATCTTAAAAATTATTAAAAAAAAAATAAGAAAATCCGACTAAGAAGGAGAGGATTGGCAACACATGATGCCCACAACGGCCAGAACTACAATTACAAACGGTTTTAATCCCATTTAGCTCCGACTAGAGGCCTTATCTCCCAGCTGGCCAATTAGCTACGGCAAATATGATACTTATTTCACACCCTCTGCCCATCTCTTCTCGGGCACTCTACGCTCCCGTAATTGTTTCCTCCGTTATGGCCCCATAAAGCTTTTTTTTTTTTTGGGGGGAAGGGTTAGGTTGGGGATTCTTACTGTATCACCACACCCAGCAAGATGTAATTAGAAAAAAACAATCAAATCAGAAAGGTTTGTATGCTTATTTTCTACATTCGAATTTAATTTTTGTAAGGAGAAAGACCAATAAAGAACTTCTTAAAGAAATTGGTCAATCAATATCTGATGATATGGTAAGGAGGTTACGATGGTCAAAGCACCTTGGAGCAATTCATCAGAAAGACTCTAAACCTCAATGAATGCCTCAATAGTAGGTAAGACATCATGTAGTAGACCAAAAACCAGATGGATGGATCGAATCAACAAATATGCAATAGAACTACAAGCAGATAACTGGGTAAAATAGACTAATATAATTAGAGATGGAGAAATCTGGTTAAGACGTCAAAGATCTACAAGGTCTCCAAAGCCACCAGAAAAAAAAAAGTTTCCATCTATTCTAAATAAAGTTGGGATACTTTATTAATTATTAATTAACATATTAGGAATAAAGCTCCTGGCCAAATCTTAATAGCAATAAAACTGTTCAACGAAATAAGCTAAAAAAAAAAATTAACTAGATAAATCAGTATAACAAGTTTAATCAGATAAAAATTAAATATTAATTAACTTATAAACTGTCGATTTATAACAAAAATTCATGTACTAACATTTTGATAAATTATACCACTAAACATTATGATAAATTATCTGTCTTTAAAAACAGAATATTCTGAAATTAATGTGACTAACTATATTTGCATGACTAGCATAAAGTAGATTTTGTGATTTTGTATCGTTGATAGTTCGGAATAGCCAAAAAAAAAAATAATAATAATAAAGGTCCTTGAAGTTTAGTTCAAACAAAACTATGACTTAATGACATTGTGCAGGAATGATTTATTTTCTACATGCAAGAAACAATTACGATTATGGCTTACATAATTGAAATCTTTTACTTTATTTTGTTATCATTTTAGCATAAACGAAATACAAACATTTTCGGTTTGCGAAATTATAACATATAACAAGATTTAGAACATTATAATTCTTCTTTAACAAAGTAATATGGCAACGGTAAAGAAGTGTGTTAAAAATTAAGGTCAAATCAAACAGATGTATCAAAAAGAGTAAACAAAAAATCTATATAAAACTGGAATCAACTTTATTCGTATTTTATTTCTATATTTCTATCATTATAGTGAAACTTTATGAATTCGGTTAGTCTAAAAATTTATGTCTTCCATAAATTGAAAATAAAATTAAATATTTATTGTTAGATATCCTTACATCAATTAAAAGAAACAAAAACAAACCGGAAAACGAATTTCCAATGGCATAAGTTTTTGACATAATGTTTTTATTAAAATTTAAGTGTTTCTATTTATTTTTAAAAAAATTTCCTCCTTAAAAAAAAAGGTTAGCTATTTCTTATTCATAAGTATTTTATATATTCTCAGAGCTTTTCTGCCTTTAATTATATGTGTCGTTCTGATCTAAAATTAGGCGACTGTAAAACACCCATGTATTTTTTAAAAATTTAAAAAATTGTATAATATGTATACATTTTAAATAAATTTACATTTAAAATATTTTTTTTTACATACAAATGTAAAAAATTCATTGCAACATAAGTAAAATAATACGAATATGCACTTATTTATAATTTGAATCACTCGTTAATTTTGAAAAAAACTAATATTTTTAATTTATTCTGGTTTAATCAATTAATAGGTATGTATACACATATTTGTGTGACTATCAATAGAAAAAGCTTGTTCATCTTTAAGAAACCATCAAAAATATCATTAAAAAAGCAAACAAAATGGGAGTCGAAGATCATTATCACTCATCATATATCCATAAATACACCATCACTGGTGTCCACCCAATCATTCTGAATTGTAAATAACGCTGCTTGTTCCACTAGAAGAATAATAGCCGATTTCAAATTCAAATTTTGAGGACAGGAGCTGTGTACTCAGTGTGTACTTTAATTAATTCACAGATTTACCATTTTCCCTCCCAAGTCTCTAGAGTTCATTGACTGGCTCTCAAGGCTTTGACTCAGCCCTTGATTATAAATTCAATTAATTACTTTTTGTGATCTATAAATCAGGTTATATTCATTCTAAACTTGAAAACTTTTTTAAAGCGATACACCCTTAACGAAACTAGATAATTATTCAAAACATTAATTTAAAATTTAAAGGAAAATAATTTCGGCAAGAATCTAAATTTAATTTATAATGATGTAATCAATATACTTTTTCATGTTCTTTTTATTAGTTCAATATTTTTCGAACACTGAAGTTATTCAAGTACTGATCCACTTAAATAACTTCAGTGCTCGAATCACGCCCTGGTGATAATCCATAGGTTTGGGTTGAAACGTCGGCACCAATAAATAACCTTTAAAATGACTGCGTTCTGACGATTTCTTACGTTCACTTAAAATACTTTCTTAAAATACTAGTATTTTATTTTTGTTTTTATGTTACATAACTTTGTAATTTAGTTATTATTTGCCTGTCATCATCTGCAGGCAATCTGAATGTATTTGCAATTGTTCTTTTTTTTTATTTTTATGGAACTAAATATCCCAGGATAAGTTTATTTTTCTAAAACAAAATACCTGCATATTTTTAGAAGTATTGCTTTCAACATTTGAATCATTATTATAAAGTTTATCAAAGGTCTATTACCCGCTCTCATTTTATTAAGAATATGTATTATATATATTTGGAACAGGTTTGTATCAATGAATACATGTAAGTATGAAAATGACATCAAAATGAAATAATTTAATTTATAAGGATGAAAAAAAATTGTTAGGAATTTCAGTCACGATAATATTAATTGGATTGGCTTTCTTCTTTATGATGTTTTGAATAGATCGCAGTATTAAACACTTTACAAATGGGTAAATAGTCGAATTATCTGTTTCAGCCTCATAATTGATTGGTTGACTATTTATCCATCTATAAAATTTTATTTATAAGTTACAGAAGACTATTAAAATGAAATAAGACAGCTACATATTATTGATTATATTAAAGAAGTTTAATACATATTAAGAGATATAAATATTCATATACGATTTTCTATAAAAAAAAAAATAGAATAGAAGTCACATTAAAATATTGAATAAATAATTCAAAATGAAAATGAAATTGAATAATTTATATCTACCAATATATTATTTTTTATTCTATCAAAGAATGTTGTGATTAAGAAATGAAATTCTGGAACTTTTTATTTTATTTTCAAACTCCCATATTAACAAAACAGAGCATAATCAGGACGAACTTTGCCTGAATAAAAAAAGTTTAAGTAGAGCACCATAATTCGGAATACTTTTGCTTTACAGAATTTTCTCTGAATTTTTCAATGAGGAAAAATGTTCCTCACGAAGGAAGTTCAACGAAATTTTCATAAATCAGTAATAGACATTGCATTGCGTTATATTATGCATGTACACCATTACGCCGCCTTTGTATATAGGAAAGTTTCGAATTGAATCTGAATTTTAAATTTCATTTGGGCGTTGAGATTAAAATGATCAAAATTCAGAGAGGCCCAGGCAAGCCTGCGGAGCACCCCATCAAACCTCCTCCCCGGGGTGTCGGTGCGTAATATAAAAGAACGGAAAGAAAGCCCCCCAGGCCGTGGAATAAATAAAACGAGGTGGAAACAGATAATGCGGGGAGCGGCGCTAACTCACAACTGATATTAGTCAAATGGACTAGAAGGGGCTCTGGCCCACCTCTCTTCACCAAATTATGATTTATATGTTTTTGAAGGCACTACGTTCTTCAGAATGTGGGGGCGTAACTCGGCTAATGCTTTCTTGGATTCTTTTTCGGCGGGCAACTTCTGGAAGGCTAAGTGGTAGGGTGTTAACAAAACTCCACAGATGTTGCCCAAATCGATCCATATGCCTCTCTCTATATAATTATAAACTTATTATTGTTTTAAGAACTAGATACTTACCCGTTATTCGTACTGAAGTGTTAATGATCGTACATATTTCATAAAGAAACACTATAGTAATTGACTTTAACTAGTAGGTTTTATATTTGAACTTCGTATACATCATATATCATATACACATTCCTAACAGCGCCGGAAGTATTAGAGCGATTTACGCAGACGAAATAGCAATTCTGACAAGACATAAAAATCGTACACATGCCTTAAAGACAAATCACAACACATTACTTTTACATTTCGGCGTGAAACATGCCCTGTTATTTATCATGACAGTTCTGGAATTCCGCAAGCAGATAAAATACAATACGTCGGGCTGACATTCGACAGAAGAATGACATGGGGTCCACATGTCAACAAAAAAACAAAAAAATAAACCTCAGACTAAGACTATTATACTCACTTCTTCCAAGACGCTCAAAATTAAAATTAAAAACGAAAGTGAACACCTACATTTATCTACTAAATCCTATATGGACCTACACTCCTCAAATACACGGAACAGTCAAAACGATTCACACATAAAAACCACAAACCTTTCAGTCGAAAACTTTTAGGACTACTAAAGTTTCATGGTACGTTACAAGTATTATTTTACATATAGATCTAAACATGCCGATTGTTAACGATCATATACGGACAAACTACAAAAAATTCCGTAATAACTTACATGGACATGCTAACATACTGATACAATGATTAACATGCTCCAAAACATGCTTTGGAGGCTCAAAAGAAGCTTGATGAGGGATTTTCTCACGTAAGAATATATTCAAGTCAAGAAGGGATTCCGCTGGGCACTCCTTTCCCTCACGCCGATCAATCCGCCATTAGTATTTTCCCGACAGCAGACTCGCTAATTGTCTGACAGGTGTGGGTAAAAAATTTGCTACGATAATTCTGTTTGCGAGATATAGGTTCAAGATTCGTTCTCCTGAATCGTTGAGATGTTCTTCACCATTATTTCCTAAGGTTCTCTGCTGTCGTAATTGCCAACAAGTATCTGCCATTTAAGTATCTCATAATAATAGGGGTTCCATCGTTATCATATTTTCTGTTTGGAATGTCTCAAAATAACAAAGCCATAAAAAAATAGGTGGCCTACAAAAATATTGGTCCGCTTGATGCGCTTCCTCCCACCAAACTCTGAAAAGAACAAGGTTATATAGGCCAAACGGCTCAATATTTTTGTATGCCACTTTTTTTTTCTTATTTATGATGATATTATCTTCCGATTCAAGTGCGATTTTTTATTACCAAATTAATGGAATAAAGTTTGCCGATCTTCAGAATGAAAACGCCCCAATTTCAAGAATTGTTTCAATAAAGTATTTGTCGGTTACAATGCCATAGAGTTTTTTTTATGAAATTTCAGGCGGGTGTTAATAATTTGATAAAAAGATCCCTTCCACGGAATACTATAGATTTGTTCGCTGCTGATAAAAGTTTGGAAACCATTGCATTAGGAAATAATTTGTACATATCTATGTTTTACAATGAAATATTGTTAAATATTAAGGAATGATACTAAATTTTACATGGTTTTTCTCACACATTTTCATTATACAAGTTTAAATCTTATAGTTTATAAAATATTTATATCTAACTACTTTTATTAATAAAATGAAAGCCACATAGCATGACTTTCCAAGAACAATTTTGAAAAAAATATACAGTAGGCTTTGAGAAGCAACTTACGAAGTTCAGAGGAATTATCCACTATCTAATTGGCGGTCACTTAATTTCGCTATGATCATTACTGCTTATGTCGTAAGCAAGATTAAAACCTATTTCATTCTTAATTTTAATATTTCAAATACATTGAGGTTCATGAAATTCCATTGCTAAAATAAATATTATATATATATATATATATATGCACATAAAGTACTGAATATACATAAAATATTATGTTTCAAGAGATTTCGTTTAAAAAATACATAAATAGAATTATTAATAGAAAATAAGTAGAAATCAAGAAAAAAAATCAAATATTATAAAATAATCATTATAAAATATATCAATAAAACAAATTAATGCCTCATATTTCTTTTTGAAAAATGAAAACGATATTAAGGTTCTAAATACGATTGACCTTGGACACAAATTACCTATATTAAATTAAAATTCAAAAGGAGGTAAGTAAGAGTAATATTTATTTATTTTTTTATTGTTTCAAGATTTCAGGTAACATTGCCAAAATCTTCTGTTCTAAATAGTAATATTAAAATATTTGGCCTCAATTGATTTGCCATTTTAGGGTCGAAAGCGTTCAAATACCTAAGTGTATGTTTTATAAAAGAAATTGTTACAGTTTTGCCAATATCAGTTTAGCTGCTTTATCTATAACATATTTTGAAGGTAATCGACTGTTTTGTCCTAACTCTGCGTCGTAATAGGGTAATGAAATTACAAAAATACATTACTTCCTTTTAAGCAAGAATTAACTTTCATTTAATGCCAGCCCGATCTAATTTGCACGAATAAACAGTTCCAGCGAAAGAACATTAGGGAGGAAGCAATATCAAAAGATTTAGTTGGAAGGCTAAGCGACCTTAATAGGAGCTCTGCCGGTTCCATCTATCACAGTAAATCCGCCTGTCCTCGCCCCCCCCCCCTCCTTACCCCAGGGCCACTGTCCCGGGGTCAGTTACCGGACCTGCGTCAACCGTCAGAGGTCTGAGAAGTAGGTGGCTTAGTCTGTTCAAACTAACTGTGGTAGGTAAGTGAAATTGAATGGAATGACGGAATATCTTTTTTTTGATAATTTCTTTAAAAATCAGTATCTAAATTATATAGACTCCTTGACATTTGGAAAGCAGAATGAAATGAATTCCAAACACAAAAAAAAAAACAAAAAAAAAAAAAAACAGAAATCTATGACAAAGACTATCAACCAATATATGACTTCGATCACGCAAGTGAAGTGTAAAGAAAAAGAATGAAATAAGAATGAATATGTGAAAAATTGTATCCCTTTCCTATAAGAGATATTCTAAGAGATCTTTGGAGAGGGACAGAGGTCTAGTTTCGATCTTGTGGAGGTATTCCATAAAGGAGCTTCCTGTAAGACCTTGATGTCGATACTCACGGTAAACATTACTTTGAACTCTCAGGGTATCTATCATAATCCTTAAGAGATTATATGAAAGTTATTTTGTTCGTTCGATTTGTGCTAAAGTTGAAATTTTGTAGTCTGCAACTACAATAAGTAGTCCACTAATATGGCAAATAACAGAGGAAAATAAACTATGAAATTATACTAATAAATCAAAAACAAATATTT
Source organism: Nezara viridula (assembly GCA_928085145.1). NCBI lineage: Eukaryota > Metazoa > Arthropoda > Insecta > Hemiptera > Pentatomidae > Nezara > Nezara viridula. The sequence goes on from OV725077.1 coordinate 213,996,838, forward strand.
TTTTATACTATTATGTAAAGAACTCAATTTATACATTTGACCTTTTGCACAAACAGTAGTCATATACACATACCTCAGAGACTGGAGTTACTTGATCTTTTTTTTCGCTATAATCTCTATATATTTATAATGAGTTGTTGGATGAAGTGGCATCCATTTGTAAGAGAAGAACGGACAGATCATTCCTGGGATGTAGGAATCTTAACCCTGTAGTGATACAGCTTCTCCTCTACGCCGACGACGCGGTATTGATTACGGATTCAGTAGAAAAGTTGCAATTGGTAGTTATGGAATGGGATGAAGAACTGCAACGAAAAGGGATGCTTATAAATACTAACAAAAGTAAGATCCTACAAGTTGGAAGAAAGAAGGAATATATCTATATATCTGGATCTGTGATGGAGAAGAATTAGAAGTTTCACGTTCAGGCTTCAAGTATAGGATTGACAAGGCAAATGCAGTTTACTACCAGATATGTGACATTGTGGTAGAGAAGAGGGAAGTAGGCAAATATATCAAGCCACACATCTTCAAGACAGTATATCTACGCATACTTTTGTATGGAGTGAAGAGTTAGATATTAACAGGCCGGCAGGAGTTTGAAAAACAGGGAGAGATAACGAGCTCGCCATGAAAGGATTCTCCAAGAACTGCAGATAGCCCCACTGAAAGAGCCCTTAGAAACTCGTCAGCTAAAGTGGTTCGACCATGTTATCAGGATGGACGACCACAGAGATCCTCTAAAGACCATGGAACATATCCCAGATGGCAGAAGACTTAGGGGCCGCCCTAGGATGTCCTGTCCCGACTACATTAAGTGACTCTGAAGGACGAGGGAGAAGGACCTCCGACAGGCAAGAAACTTAGCTAGAAATACAGAAGAATGGAATTTATGGTCGAATGCTCCTCCACGCTGAGAGGCACTAAAGAGGGAATGTTAATTTATTTATTTGGTATTTTGTTGCCTCTACCCTGTAGGGTCATTGGCAACGCCTTTAAATTACACTCTGTTGCAGAGTTTTATCACTTTCGTTAACGATTTCGTCAGGGTCAGTTATAATGTCTTGTCCAGTCTTTATACCAGGCAATTTCTTGGTTTTGGAGATCCTCTTAATGCTTTTCACTTTATTCCAGAGCTCCTTCATTGATATGCTTTGATTTCATGATGATACGAAGTCTTCCTACGACGATCTGTTAATTTATTGAGTGCTCAAAAAGAGATAAAACAGTAAACAAAGAAATTATTTGACAGTGAATGTTTGATAGCGGAGCAGCACTACTTGTAAAAGAGTTGTACCTATACCTCTATTTGTAAGAGATTCCATATTAAAATTCCAATATACTGAGAGATTTTTTGTATGCCTGAAATATGCCTATTTGGACTTACGCTATACAGAAGACTGAAACACTGAACTATCTTCGAAAACTCAATTTTTTTAGGATAATAACCAAAGCTCTATGGTACCATAGTAACATTTTTCAAAACGAGCTCTAACACCACAGTCCCCTCAAAGTGGAAATGCAGGAATGGACTATAGTATCTGTGAATGACATTTGTATTGCAGGTTACTTGGTATATATGTGGCATAGAATAGATTCCTTCATACCAGAAAGCACTAAAAACGATTTGAAAATGTTCAGTTCATCAAATAAATTCCGTAACAAGGAGAAAACAAGAGGTGGAGCAGAATCACTTTCAAGAAAGTCATGATGGAATACATAGGCATCTCCTCTTAGGTAAGGAAGGTAAATGACCGTTGAGAAGTTGATCATACATTTTTTTTTTTTTTTTTTTTTTTTTGTAAATCAGAACAATTACTGTTAAAATTTAATTTTAAAACTCAGCTGCTTGTCGCCAACCTTCATCAGTTCTGACTGACTTACAGTCGCACCCCAAAAAGATCAATAGAATAGAAAACCAATGCAACCGATTTATTTAAATAGAATATCTAGCTAATAATAGTAGAAAACAGTACTCATTCGATTAAAGAATGTTTATATGTTTTTGCAATATAGTTATCATTCAATAAAAAATAAATAAAAATGTTAAACGATATAAAATAAAATGATGCAAAATTAAAAAATTTCCCGCCGCATAATAACCAAGAAAGTTTAGTCTGGGGTGGACGACTGCCTTAGCTTTCCTCTAGGTATTCCGCTGGAAGTATCTATGAAACGAAAAGTTTTGTTAATAGAATGAAATTACTTTTTAACGAACTGACTGGTTGAAAGAACAATATTTATTTTGTATAATATTTATGAATATAACAAGCCTTGTAATTTTCGGGTACCTACTAAAAGCTAATATTTTAATCTAGGAAAGAAACCAGGTTTTAATTATCTTTTTATTATTCGTTAGCAAGAATGATTAACTTTTGAAAAAAACTAGAGAAGATTCTCGCCTAAAAGTAATCTAGAAATTTGAGACATTACCTATTGATGTTAAGGCAATGGATGCTTCTCTTTCTTCCCCTTAGAGTTAAGTATTTTTAAAAACTATATTTTTGACTAACACCCTGAATAGTAATTTTCTAGCTTACTCTAAGATTTAGAGATTTACATATGCTTTTTTTATTAATCTTTCTTCTTTAAATATTATATATTAAAAAAAGGATGGAATGTGGAGTAATAAATAATTAATTATAAAACAATTTTCGTTATAGACCCGAATGAATATACGTTCTTCAAGCTTATATATTTAGAAAATTTAAGAAATTTATCTTTAAATAATTTAACTTACATAATTTTCCGAAAATAAAACATAAAATATAATAATAAGAAATTTTCTTTATTGACTTTTCAATATTTTAGCTTGATATTTACATGTTAACTCTTTTCAAAGTTTTAAAATACCAAGAACCGATTTATTATTTATATAATTATGAAAAGTATCGATAGGGTATGTATTATTAGTATTAGAAAGATACAATATAAGCAAGATATTTGAAAAATTGAATTTATTATTTATTACATGTACAACCAGTACCAGTATATGAACAATCTCAGTGCTCAAACCACGCCCTGAAGATGACCCACATGTTTGGTTTGAAACGTGTGCAACAATAAATTTTTTTTTTTTTTTTTTTTTTAAAAGACTGCGTCCTGAGTATTTATCACCCATATTATTTATTATATGTATATATATGTCGAGCGTTCTGAATAAATATACAATAAAACTTCTTCGGTAAGACCAACAGTTATTATTATTGTTATTTTTTTAAATTATAAATATAATATATTTTGCAGGTAATATGATGATTTTTTTTTTAATTATCAAACTTATTTGACTGAATACTCTTAAGATATTTTTTATTAATCTTTGAATAAATTATATACAGCCCCATAGAGCTAGTTACAAGTTGTCCCTAGTTCCTATTCAGTTTAAGTTATCATCTTTTTGTTTTCCTGTAAACTAACTTTCATATATCAATTTTGTTAATAAGTCATTAGGTCATTTTCTAAATAACTTTGAGGTTGTTTAAAACTCGGAACTTATAGACCCGTTCTCCCCTGCATGGGTGAATTTTATTTTGAGATGAATTATTTAAAATCCATTCAACCAAAAATTTATTTTTAAAATATATGTTAAATGTATATGATTCTAAATGTCTGGCTCACATTAGTTGTTTTGTTTTTTTATCGAGAGACAATACTCTGAAAAAAAGTCTTCTGACATTATACCAATTATATTATACCATATTATGTGATAAAATCAACCTTTTGTAAGTCATACTCATTTTTTAATAATCACAAATTTCATTCATCTTCGACTTCTTTTAGATTAAAAAAAAAAAGATACGTTCACCGTATGAATTGGTATGACAAATCATATTGTACAAAAAGTGAGTAGCTATCATATTATGCGAAGTGCCTGCGAAAGCAACACATATAGAAGGCTCTACAAATCCTCAGCTTTGTAGTTACTGTTTCTATGTCAAAGTCGGCGAGTCGAAGAGAAAATAATAAAACTGCTATTCGAGACCAATTTACCTTCTGCAACACGTACCTAGGGGTAATAGCCCCGATAGGCTTCCTATCTAAATCCCAAGGGGTCTTCCTTCTTTAGGGTAAGCTCTTTGACCATTTCTTCAGCCTCCAAAATATACAGTTTAACATTATCAATTATTATGGTTCAGTGTAGTCAATATATTTTGAACTGTTGTTCACTCCAGTAAATGAAGCAACCAAAAGGTAATGTGGTATTTTATAAAATTTCACGGATGGTTTTCATATTATATATTCGGCACTTTTCTACTTCAAGCCCATCGGTGACGCTATATTTTTCCCTTTTCGCCTCTCTAACACGGCCCACCGTGGTCGGAAAAGCCATGGAAAACACTATGAAACTTGAAAAATTAAATTTATTATGGCATATTGGGCATTCCGAATTAATATACAATAACACTTTTTTAGTGAAATCAACCTTTGTTTTTATTGTTATTTTTTTCAATTATAAAAAAAATACATTTTGCATGTAATATGTTGGAAAAGTGAAAATGTATTATAAAAGGTTATTGACCGAATCAATTCCAAATATCTATTACCTATATTACTCCTTCTATATTGAATCCTCATATAGTTTTTTTTTTTTACAATATTTATGAATTTCTTCAGTATTCCAAATTCTTTCATGACATTTCTTTAGTGACACACTGTCAAAAGCTTTTCCTAAATCTATAAAGGTAAGATTAAGAAGGTTGTTGATTTGGATAATGCACCATTTTCTTGGTCTGAATCTACTCTCTTTTCTTCTTAATTTACCTTTAACAGCCTCCCTAAAGAATAATGAGGAACAATCTCTCGCTAGGGACCAATGCCAGTGTTATTGTTCTGTATTAAAAATATGTATTGTTGTATTTTTTTTTTTTTTGCTACATTTAAATCCATAACTCAAGCTGAAAACATACTTCATCCTAGTAGAAATAATGAACTGCACCTAAGCCGAATAACGTTGCATTTCAGTTATGAACATTTAGACTATCAGACCTTCATAAAAAGATATTGGGTGTGAGATTAGTCTTAAACATTATAGGTAATATTTGTTATATACTTTCAATTCAATATACTTTACATACAATAAAAAAAAAGTGTATTAACACATTCCTCAAAATTAGCTTTTATCTGAGGATGTTGGAATAAATTATAAGAAATAATAAAATAAAAATTAAAGAAATGTGCTGATACTGAAAATTAATTTCATTCCTGTTTCTATCCCTGAAGACAAACCAGGTAGCGACCGTGGCCAATTCTTTATGGGATTCCGCAATCCTGCTACATATACTTCCACCATGTATCTCTCATTTCCTTGTACCAGTATACGGCCTCTTGATTTTCTGTACTTCCTTTTCCACTGATCCTAATATTTACGTTTTTATGGAAATGATTAAAACAATGAACAAGTTTCATTATTTTAGAAATAAATTTTAGGACAACAGAAATTCAGTTTGTAACTTATAAGAAAGAATAAATTTCCATGATAGAGATCTTGGAAAAACACGGTTTTATAAAAACCTAAAAATAGATGAAAAATTATAAATCAAAAATATATTTAGGTAAGCAATCATGTATATATTATAATAGACCCAAGATCGAAATAAAAGCTTTTCAACTATTAATTGTAATTATTTTTTCTGAAAACACTTTTACGTGACGGAATAAAAAATTACATCATATTTTTTTTTACAAAACTTGAGGATAATCTCATGTTTTTCCTAATAAACCACAACTTAATTAATATGTACTTAAAGCTTATTAAATGAGAAAGTTTTTCCGAAAATTGGGCTTTAGTATAGGTGTGTGATGAAAAAAAAAAAAGAAAAATGTATGATTTTTGTAAAAACAGGACTTAGCTGCTCAAAAGTCTTAAGCGCTCTTTAGATGGTTTTAAAAATAGCAAACTCAATTTTTCCTTGTAGTAAATTTTGTCTGGTTCAGGATGAAGCAATTGTTAATAACTTGAATTAAATATTTCTTTAGTTATCACTTCCTATTCAGCAAAAAATATGACTTACTTAATAGAACACAAAACTTGTTTTTTTTTACTCTTTTTCTGAAAAGGTCTGCTATCATTCCTTTAAACACCCTGCTATGAATTATTTTACTTGCGTGACACAATGTATACATGAAATCATTAGTTCATTTAAAATGACATTTGGATGTTATTGTTTGCCCATTTGTTTTAATAAATCAATTTCATCATAATTACTCAAAGCAAAATAATTTCGTGCTAAATTAATGAAAGTTACTGTTCAAAGAAAATTAATTTTCTTGAAAATTAATAGGGAAACGCTTTATTAAATAATAATAAACTGGTAAGCAATAAATTTCCTCTAGCTAAGCAATTTGACCTTTGAGAACCACCTGAGATCTTTTTAAAGTATTATTTAGCTAAGAAGTATTGATATATTTCCGTTAATTTTCCGATCTTATAGGCATTAAAATGAAGCCCATAGAATGAAGATAAATGAAGGATAAACTTTAGAACGATATTGTTTTGTTTTTTTTTATTCCGGAACTAGCACTACCATTAAATAAGCCAATTTTAGCAGATTATTTACAATAACCTTGTAAATGAAATGCTCATAGAGACTTGAGTGAAACCGAATATATCGGGAGTCTTTTTTTTGTGTTTTTTCTTTGTTTTTTTTTCACTCCCAAAATTTTATTTATTATACATATTAGTTATTATAAATAAATATATATATATATATATATATATATATATATATATATATATATATATATATATATATATATATATATATATATATATATACAATTTTCAACTTTCCTTTTTGGCCCGAAGGCATTTTAATGTAAAGGTCTCTGGAAAGATTTTTATGATGCTCATGTCCGACGAGTCAATGATTGAGAGTATAAGCCAAAGAGGTTTCAACTAAAATATATAATAAGCCCCCCCAACGAACCTTTTCATTTTTGGAAATCCATCTAATTCTTCTTAATATTATTTATTTATTTACTTTTTATGGATGTCTTAATTAAAGTTTTTCTTGTTGAAAAAAATGTGTTAGTAAAAGGCTTTTATGGAGACCAGAATTGACGACTTGATGTTCTGATGCACTGAGTAACATTAGAGAACTGATTTCTTTCTCACGCTGGTTTCTTCTGCTCTCAACTTGAGTGGTTTATTTGAAACTGTTGCTTGTTGTTTCCTCCGTAGCTGTCTTTTTTCCTCGTGGAAGTCCCTATCCTACATCATTGTCCTTTTTCAATCTGTCTTCAGTCCCTTAAGACCACTCCCATTATCTATGTTAGGTGTTGAAAAGTCCTTGGGATGAAGGATCCTTTCTTTTGTTCTTAGCGGTGAGTTGTACTTGACTTTTTTACTTGTTTGAAGCTTTCACCAACATATTAATTGCAACGAGCGGTTTCAAAACAGTAATTAAATTCAATAAAACTAGAACTTTTCTTTGATTATAAATGTATAAAGAGTGAATTGAAACACGGAGCGTAGATTCTGAGATATAAAACATTTATTTTCAAAAACTTTAGGAATTCAAGAGAATTTAATAAGTTGATTTAACACACAAAAAAAAAAGTAGAGGAAAAATGCCGGTGCTGGGCCACTTTTGTAATCAGCCAATCAGAAGCCAGAAAGTATGAATTCCAATTTGAACTAAGGCCCATTTAGAACCTTCAATAAAAGGTATGCAAAAATTAATTTTAGTCATTTTTTCTTAAAACAGGTGTACTTTTACTTGACAGAAAAAAAAAAAATTTTGACAAATCTTTAGCTGAAATCTCAATTTTTTCTCTGATAAACCTCGACTTAATTAATACAAAATTAAAGTTTATTAAACTGGGAAAAGTTTTATACAGTGGAAACACTTAAAGTGAGGAAACTGTAGTAAAGTTGGACGATGATAAAAAAACAACTTAGCTTAGTTTAGCCGCTCAAAAGTTCTCTGTAAAAGGTTTTAACAATGATAAACTTTATGTTCATTTAAAGTAAACTTCATCTTGTTTAAAATGAAGCAATTAATTATTACTTAAATTAAATCTTTCATTAGTTATTGCTTTCGACTCCATAAAAAACATGAATCACTTAAAAAAACACAAAACTTGGATATCCTACTTTTCTGCTGAAAATTGGTCCATTGTGTATATCAACTTTTTTGTGGCTCTTGAGGTCTGGTATGACCTCTATAAAAAATCCCCTCTACTTTGAGGGAGAGTGCATATATTAATATACATATGTATATACAGTGTGTTTCAGGGTTAAGTGTCAAAACTACAAAAATGAACTAAGGACCTAAAAACAAATTTCCTCTGAAGGTATGTCCGCAAACTCTTTGTTTAGGAGTTATTCACACCTACAGATTTTCGTTGTTATAAATTATTTACGCTATATGAAATAAATAAAACCTATTTATTTATTCTGACTACTTTACTAATTAAATGTAAACGTTAACATTCGTATTAAATGTTGTTCAAACGATTTCCTTGAGTATTAAGACAGACGATCTTTCTTCAACAGCAGCAATTGCAGAACGGCACTGGATGTGTGTTATTGTTTCACAAGATTCAATTATCCTTCTACATAAGAAATTAAGGACATTGACCGGACTTGATCAATCGTTTCTCATATCCTAATCAATGAATTGGCCGTGCAGGACCAGTGGCTAGGCCTGCACGCTCTCCAGAGACACCACTGGATTTTTTTGTTTGGGGTGACATTAAAAAAAAAGTCTATGCAAGTCGATTAAATGACCTTATTTCCTTACGAAGAAGGATAATCTGAACAATTAATATGAATACTATATATTTCATTAATAAATTAGTTATAAAAAATAAGTAGGTTTTATTTATTTCATATAATAAAAATAATTCATAACAACGAAAATCTTTATGTGTGAATATCTCCTAAACAAAGCGTTTGCGGACATACCTTCACAGGATATCTTTTTCTTGTTTTGAGGCCCTTAGTTCATTTTTACAGTTTGGCAACTTAACCCTGAAACAGCCTGTATATATGTAACTGATATGTTTAAATATTATTATTATTATGTTAATCCATTTAATATATTTTTATTCATTGTAAACATGGTGTTAATGAACTCTATCGTTACTGTTACTATTCCTTTTAATTGTGACAGAATGGGATATAACTAAATAAAGAAAAAAAATCGTTTAGTAATTAAGTTTGAAAGCTGACCTCTCCCTCTTTACGACCCTATATTTTTGTGTTTCCTCTCCGTTTAAGAAAAAAATTATACTCAGCATTGGCTGATAAAATGTCGTGAAATCGCAATTAAAATTCTATCACTAGCTTTACAATGAAATCAATGGTTAACACAGTAACTTGAATTTTTTTGTAAATAGGTTAATTTTATTAATGAATATAATAAAGATAATTGATATTGAAATAAGGTGATTTTTTTTTTAAGACAAACAAGAATTAAACAATTTTTAAACGAAATAATGATTTTAGTTCTGCTTCACCTCATTGACCTACCTGAAAAATCTTTTTTATCTAAAAAAATCTTTAAAAAATAGAAGGTATTGCAATATTGAAAAAATGTAAATAAAGGCTGACCATTCCAACCTTTTGTTTATATTTTCTCCATTTCTAAATTTGAATCTATGAGAATGTATACATTTTTGTGTATTACTTTTTAATTTTTTTCATCTATCCCTGCCCTACCTTAGTTTGGATATGTAAAAATACCCTGCAGGAATACACCGCCAAATTTTACTGCTAAAGATTGTACAGAGAAAAACGATTAACATATAACTAGCTACTTTTATGTGAATTCGTTAGTGAACATACATTTTCAAGAAAGTAATGAAGCTGCTATTCAAAATTCATAGTTCGGTATCCAAGTGATCTTTTATTTTTCTGAGCAACTGTGCATAAATTATTTAGGATTGATTACAGATAACGAGTTCTGAATATTAAATATTTACGCTGCGTTCCTGGAGATGAAGAAAATTAAAGATGCTGTAGCTGATGATTTCCCTCAGGTATGAATCATCGACGTCACCTGCTCTACATTCCCAATAGCTCTTAGATGGGATAGCATTGCGAAACCTCATTTGAATACGTAAGTTCTCTCTTGTCTTATGGAATATCAAATGGTTCACGAAAAAAAAAAAAAATCCTCCAACTATATTCGGTTTATCTTCAGTTCAACATTCATAGTGTAATGTTGAACTGAAGATAAACATTTCTATAACAATGTCTCTTTATAATTGTGTTTCAATGAAACGTGTTTCGAAATCAGTATATTTTTCTTTAAATTCAATTATAAAATTACATTATTTATTTGTTTTCTCAAAAAGTTCAAATATTTATATATATATATATATATATATATATATATATATATATATATATATATATATATATATATATACATGTATTATGTTTAATAAATGGAACAAGTAAAATTTAACTGATAAACGGCCCTTGTACACGGTTACTGTGTGGGAGAAGGAGATTAAAAAAACGAAGTTCAAATAAAATGTCTTTTGAAGATTGGAAACTATATATACATATATATTAATATTTAAGTATATGAAATGTTCGTGTTCTTTATATTCAACAAAACCTATCAGAAGGATTAAAGAGATTATCATATTATTTGTTTAAAGAAGGAAAATTTCAAATATTGATTATTTAAGTATTCAAACCAACTTTAATTAAAATAAAGAGACTTTTCTTTGAGTTTTGTTTCTATGATACTGGCGTTAGTCACACCCGTAAGCTCCCTTCTGATAGTTCACAAGTACAACTTCAGTCATTATTTTTTTTTTTAAATAAATTTAATTATTTTATATATTGAGTAATAATTTCAACAATTTTTTATTCTTTTTTATTTCTTAGAACATTCTCACAATGTGAAACTCAATGTATTTATATTACACACAAAGGGCAATACAAAAAAAATAATTATTAAATATTCAAATTGGGGCCATATAGAGCGAACATCCAACATAACCTTTCAATTCTTGAAAATTATTAAACATCATCCATAAATAAATTCAAATTAACTTTTTATTTTGAATAAAAGGTTCACTTTATTTAAATATAATTAATCTGAATTCGGTCGTATATACTTGACTAACAGTGTTCTGCGAATTACTTATTATTAACTTTAAACCCTAATACTATGAAAAATGTATAAATGTAGATATATTGTGCATAAACTGTTTTTAGTTATTAATACGAGAACTAAAATTTTTAAAAAGTCAATTAATGAAAATACTTGACATCAAAATAAAAAAAGCAATTTGAAGTTAAATGACATTTCAATGAAACTTAATTTTAACTATTCAGCAAAAGTTTAAAAAAACAATTATATATTTCATTACTCTTAGGATATTTTTTCTTTTGCTTTATCCTCAACATTTCGAAAATATTGGTTTATAAATTACAAATAAATTATTTTTTGACTCTATATAAAAAACATTGCAAGCATTTAACTGCTGTACGATTGGACTGCATGAAACAATATATTTTTCAATTTCAATAAGTAGGTGTTTGCCAGTTCTATACTGAAGAAAGATCTGAAATATAAAAGAGGTTCATTTGAGATCTAATTTAAATAACACCATCTACTCTATTACTGCGGTAGGTAACCCATTAACTCCACCCACTAGCAATCTATGTTCTGTTCAATCTTTCCGAATTCTTCCATTATTTATCTATCCAACTCTTACTCATTCATAAACCTTGTGCTTGAAGCTCAGAAACTGTACGAACCTACAACGACCTACAGATGATTAGTATTCGTAATACATCAATGTTAAGAAAAATAAAGTTGAGAATTAATCAAAAATCATATATGGATTCAAAGGGAAATAATTAAGAATAAACAAGATTTATTTTATAAAGAAATATGAAGTAATTTTATACTTTAAAAATTATTCCTATCATTGCAGGAACACTGAGGAATCCGGAGAAACAGCGTAATATTGTTACTGATTGTATTGTTTTCAATAGAATATCTTGTTATTTATATGTATGTACCTTATTAAATTTAAATCAATTGAAAGGTCTTATGATTTATTTCTGGACAATTTATGGGTAACACGCTGGTAAAAATATATAAAAAAAAAAAAAAAAAAAAAAAAAAGAAATTCGATGGTTTCTTGTCCGCATTTCGCCAAATAAATCAAGGCCCTTTCACGTCATTTTAGTTTTATACCAAGATTTCAAATAAGACGTGTCAAATGCGGAGAATTTTTTCGAGTAGTGTTTTGGATTATATTTAAAGGGTACAATACAATTAGGAGTAGACCAGACGTAGTACAAAAGTGATTTATTAATATAATTAAATTCTCCTGGTTAGACACTGTTCTAGTGGTTTCTCTTGATAGACACACAAGATATTCTTAAGAATATAGAAGAAACCCATTATATCTCCACGCTCAAAGACGTTATGCAGAACAGAAGATAACTATAGATTCCACTGTTTCCGGGCAAACATACAACAGTCAGTAGTGTGCTGAGATAGTTAAGATATCGTTGGATAAGCATGTAAAAGGAAGAGCAACAAATCGACGAAGAAGTGGATGACCGCCCGGAAGACGCCAGACTGCTCTTGTTTACTGTGTAGGTCCCGACGACTATTATCCAGAAGTCCTGAGCCCTCTAGCGGTTTTGACTTGCTAATCGGAGCATGAATCTCGTTAGGAAGGCACTCCCTCCAATTCTAAATAACGACTCTTGTTTCGGATTTTCATTTTATTCCTGTATTTTTTTTCGTCTTCTCCCTTCTCACTTGTTTATTATCCCCCCTTCCCTTCGGATTTTCTTTTTCTTGTGATTATTGCTCTTCATCTGATTGAATAAAACTGGAAATTCACCCTAATTGCTACAGAACCATTTATGAAATATGCAAAAGATATTGGCTTTATGACTTCTATTAGTAAGATATAAATTTGTAGTATGAAAGAACAATTGTCTTCTAGGGGTCATCAAACCTGTTTCCTTAAAAGAAACAATGATCGGTAAGACATCTATAGCTAAGAGTCAATAGCCTTCCTTAGGATTTAAACCTTATCGGTTATTCAGGCCATCTTTGCAAAGCATATTATAAAACTCCCAACTGGTCCCGTATCTCTTTTTTCAGAATAAATAAGTCATTATGTCTGTATATCTGAAGCTATAATGTACCATTTAATGTAACTTGTATTTTCATTAAATAATGAAAATTTGTTTTAAGTTCTCATCTTGAGCTGTTTTGTAACTGGTGCCCGAACACAGGAACTGAAAGCATCAAGAAATCACTGTTTCCAGAATTCCTGATTCATATTTGTACCCTGGCTCTGAATTCTGAATAATTTTGGTATTGAAGATTTATTCTCCGAGATGTCTTTAAAATTACTGGTTCCAGCCAATGAACTTGTGACTTTACTACTCTACCGACGCATCCTTTACAGATTTACAAACTCATAGAAGCCCCCCCAAAAAAAAAATGAAAAAAAAATAATAATAATTCGTAACTTTTATCTCATCTCTTCTATTAATTAGTTTTCGTACACTCATTCTTTTTTTCTACAACACAACTGTTTTCATTCACCTCTTCTCTACTAGCCAATAAAATAAGCTTCATTATCCAATTCACTTTATTGCATTGGAGCCTGTTAAATTTGCTAACACCACTTATGTATTCTATTGTTGGCTCTACAGTAGTATGCATATTGTTAGTTACGGTGTTTGGGCTCTAGCGAGTTATTAATTGACTATTCAAAAGCCACTCGAATAAATTAATAGACTGGTGACAATTTGGCCGCAGAGTTTTCATCGCATTTAATTTGGAACCAATGTTTTAAAGTAGCGCAAGAGGCAAACTCTGACTGTGAAACACGATTGTTATACTTTTCCTGATATTTAATAACACATGACTAATATAATAAATAATAAAATATTCGGTATTTCTTAAGTTGCGTTTATACATTTCACAAACTATAGGAAACAATTAACTAACTCAGAGGTGTCATTGGCGCATAAACCTCTCCTCTCCCTCCTTCCAAGATATTTTATTGTTCTCCACTTCAAATAAGTAGTACAAGCTAAAATAGTATTTAAACAATCATAGATCATATACAATTACACTTTCAGTGGTCTTTCCTATGCTTTCCTCTTGACCCTTGGATTGAAACTCTATTCCGAAAATTCATAACCCTGTCAAAATGTGCCCCCCTCAAAAATTCAAAACCTTATCAAAATGTGCCCCCTCAAAAATTTTGATTTTTAAAAACTGTAAAGCCTCCTTCTGAGCATCCCTGATCTAACTTAACTAATATCAATATTAGCACTAAGCCCAACTTCTCCTGTTACCGTCAGCAGTTGAAAAATATCAAAAATAAGAAACAAAAATATTTTCGAAAGTCTGTGACATGTATAAACGTACCTTAATATTACATCCTGTAATAAATAAGTCCTTATTATCCTCTTTTGGCATAAAAAGCTTGTGAATTAATTTGTTTTTAATTGAACCATATTTGTTTATAAGATATACTTTAGCAAAGTTAGGTTATTATAAAAAGAATACAATCTGTAAAAGAATGACATATTTCAATATATCTTTTTTTATTCTGCCTTTGGAAATTTTAATCTTTCTTTGGACCTTATTGCTAATGTCATTCTCTTGCAGGATCTTGGTAAATATGCAAAACATTTTAAAAGCCGGAACATTTGTATGATATTGTACAGTAGTTTTATCAATGAGATTCATGTCAAGTCAATAGTAAAATAGTATACTTACAATGCGTAAAACTTAAAATAAAAAACAAACGGTAAATATAAGAATCCCTCAACTTATAGTTTTATTCAGAGGGATGAATGATGACGAAAACCGCTGACGTGGAAATCAACTTTGACTTGGAAGGTCCATTACTCATCGTCTATTATGAAAATCAGGTTATTTGTACTTATTTGCACACAACGAGTTTTGTGAAAGATAAATAACGTTATGTAAAGTAGATTACTAGAATTGATCTCTGTTATTGCCACCGCGTACTTTATAAATCATTTATGTTTCTGATGTTTTCCTGAATATAGCTACTGTTATCAATTTAAATACATTTCTATTTAAGGGCAACTTAAACCAAATCACACACAAGTGCAAACAGGCAAGATGCGTTTGCAAATTAAAATATGAAAATTACTAACAGTAATATTTTCAAGCCATGTGCTTTGCATGAAAATTAGAATAAAATCGCTCAACGTTCATCCAAAACCTGTGTCAAGCTATGGAGTACATAGTTAACTGAGCAATGGGAGCAAATCCAGGAAGGACTGATGGGGGAAAATATATTTTTAAAAATTATTATATATAACGAAAACCTTTTGGGATCTTACTTGATTTAAAACTTTTATGATTCCATGTTTCAGAAACGTAATAAGGGCTAAGAATAGTGTTATGGGTGATAAATATTCAGGACGCAGTCATTTTAAGGTTTTTGTTCCCGAAGTTTCGATCCAAGTATGTGGGTTATCATTAGGACATATTACCAGCAGCGATGAAGTGTTCAAGTACTCAAGTTTGAGTACTTGAACACTGTCAGTGCTGGTAACACGCCCTGATGATGACCCACATGCTTGAGTTGTAACATCAGCTACAACAATCTTAAAATGACTGCGTCCTGACTATTTATCACCGATATGTGTTTAGGATAGTCGACTGAGCTCCTAAAATAAAAATAGTTTGGTCGTATTATTCGTATCTTCTCTAAAATTTAGAAGACTAAACCCTATCGATTTTTTTTTTCAAATTATCAGAATTGTGTAAATTAAAAAAAAAAAGAGAGAGAAGTTTAATGAAAATAGATAAGAAAATAGCAAACTACTAGAAATAAAATTATAAATTTTATTTTCAATCAGTTTCGGTGCGATCGTTTATTTTCAACATTTTTTTCTGTTATTTTGGAACTACAACTTTTTAGTTGAAGAAATTCATTCCGTCAAATCTAAAAAATTACAATACTTAAGCTGCATATTCTTAGATATTAAAACAAATGCTTAACTTTTAATAAATGATTAATTAACTTAAAATAAATTACAGTTGTAATCAACATCCAAATTACTGTTTTTGTCTCACTTAATGTATATACTTTTTAAAGGTATAAATAAATGAAGTTAAATTTTCACCACAGACCACAGAATTTATTACACAATATTTCCTCAAGACTTTTATCTATTATAGGATTGTCAAAATCGTACTTTTAGAAAAGTTCCATAACATTTTCTATGTTTGGAGAATATGAATACCACATTAATTGAACCTTAACATTATTTTATATAATTTTAAAATAACATTTTTGTATTGGAAGGAATGAGACATTAGAAACATATTTTTATTGATAAAACCAAAATACTTTGACAAATCTTGGGCTGCTATTAACATTCGAGTGGGTCAAAAGACTTGCAAGATAATTCATTCACATAGTAAGCTATAATGAGTAATTGTATAATTAAAAAAATAACATTACATAATATTTACACTGAAAAGCGCCGTACTTACATTATACAAATATATAACATATCTGTAATTTAGAGAAAAAATAAAATATTTAACGTTATAGAGGAAAAAAATTTGAAAAATGTATACCTTACCAAGATGAATAGATTAATGAAAAAAATAAATAATTCACTAAACGTATTCTTCGTATATATTATTAGTTAAGAGTTTTAACTACTGGCTGAACTTCAAAAATAAAAAAACATTATGAGAGTTGTATTATATTATATAGAAAAATAAATAATATTATCTATATTCATCCTAATCATAAATTTTCAATTATATTTTTTAATTTTCACAAAGGATAGGATTGGCGAATTATAGTCACGGATTTGTTAGTAGATTGGACTCAAACGGCTTGACTAACGGCCTCAATGCTAATCCCTGTTCCGTGTCGGTTTCAGTTTCTAATTACTTTTGTTAAATGCTAATATAAATATTCATACAACTAAAAGAGAAATCAGAAATAATTTGCATAAATGAAACCCAAATGAAAAATATAATTCGAGTATTTGCATAACCCGCGGGCTCTTCTGAGTAGAGATAGCCCAGATCCAGCTCAATTACTGAATCCTCTCCGGCTGAGAGAGACATTCTAAGAAAGGGGGGGGGGTGTCCTCTTAACCCGTCTTCCACTTCACGTAACCGTTTACCTTCACCTGGATAAGATGGAAGCTATCGTTTTGACTTAAAACAGTCTTCTCAGCAACCTTAAATCATGTCCGAAAAAGTATAATAAACGCGTGCTTTACATAAACATAGTTTTTATTGTTGATGAGTAAAGTAGAAGAGCATACACTGATTAAAAAATTTATGGTACAAGAATTTTAAAAAATAAATAAATAATTTTCTATTGCTGCCAGAACCGGAACCAGGATTTTTGAAAAGGAACGCAGGAGCAGATTTATTTATCTACTCCTTTTTTCACTCACTGCTCCCCTCTCTCTCTTCTGCCTAAAAGTCAAGACTGATTTGTGATCATAATAGCAAAAAAATAGAAATCACTGTTTTCTAATATTTTATTTCTAACTTAAAAAAAAAAAAATTCAATCGACATTTTCCTCTTTTCTTCTCCTCGGGGGAAGTTACCATTTGCCTCAATCACGGGCCTGATTATTTTTTTTTTTTATTTTAGAAAATAACCCCAATATATAGACTAAAGAAAAATAGTCAAGTTGGTCCAAGGACTATGTACAAAGGATTATTTTAAATCTTCCATACAAAAAAAATCTTAAAATGTAGTAATATGTTCTTCTATTAAGCTCTTCGATTGCCCCAGTACAAATTTCAACATTGAAGTACACGAAAGAAGCTTTTCATACAGTTGTTGGAATTAATAAAAGAATGCTTAAAAATGAGTACGATTAATTCTATGCACTCTGATATTTTTTTTTCTCACTAACGTAAAAGATTTATTATTTATTTATTCATAAGGAGTGTGATTATTTTCCTCAACTCGAAAATTTCTACATGCATTACACCATCAGGATTTATTTATTTCACTTTTTGTCTTGAAAATTTCTACATGCATTACACCATCAGGATTAATTTATTTCACTTTTTGTCTTTCTATTCGTAGTCATATCTACATTATGTGCACGGTACTCACCACTATCAATTCCATTTTCATAAAATTTTCTGTGATTTTTCGGATCAGTAACTAAATTAATACATAATTTCGTAATTTTAAGTACATAATTTTCTTCAACATGTATTCCCTTTATAGAATGCACATAATAATAATAATAATATGCTTTATTTATTCTGGGACAAGTTCCTTTTAGCATAATACAATTTTGGGCTTTAGGGCAGAGAGAAAATAAAATAATATACACAAATAGAAATACATATGTATGTTAACGTTTAACATTAATGAATCTAGAATATTTTATTTATTTATTTATAACAAGGAGGAGGGCTCCTTAACCCCCTACGGGTCATTTTAGTTCTTACACAGTATTTATATTAAATAAGATAAATTTTAACAATAAATCTTAAAGAAAAAAATATTTGAAACATTAACATTTCCAAAAAAGTGTAACTAAAAATTAAATTCTGTTTCATAGTTGTGTTATTTGAAGAAATAAAAACAATGTTTTTGCCATTTTATTTTGTTGGTGATTTTCAAAATGTCAGTAATATTATTCTCCAATTCCACTTCGTGCAGTTGTGCTTCATAGGCATAGATGTACCTGACTGTTAAATTGACCCCCGCAGCAGAGAATAAAAAAGATGCTTGATAAAAAAACCAATAATTTATATACATATTTACTAAAGAAGTTATTTACAATTGTTTGGGAATCGGATAGGTGAAAGTGATTGAATAGGCGGACTTTAAAGATGAGTAGGTTATTGTAATTACGGTATACATGCATAAACGTATTTTCCTTACCTATTCACCTATGCTTAAATAACGGTTCGTTCAAAGTTGGAAACTTGGGTACTAAAACCCAAAAACTCATTTCAACGTATTCCATAAAATTTATTATTTACTTTGAAAAACGTATGTTTCAAAAACGGTCCTTCTATTCTCAAACGAACCTATGCCCAACAGAGCATTGTCCTTGAAATATAGATATTTATTTACCAAATACAATTGGCAAGGAAGCTGCTATAAGACTCTAATAGGCAGACTATGTTCTTTAAATTAATATGTGGAAATTTATTTTTACTATCATATAATTGGTATCAAAATTTATTGTTAGTATAATATTTATTTATAGTAAAATATTTATTGTTAGTATAAATTTCCACAAGCGTTAAGGCAAAGTTAGCATGCGTACGATGATTTTAAAAAATATCAAATATTTCTTATTTAAAATTAGAAAACAATATTTTAAGAAGTTTCCTTCAGATAATTTTAAAATTTCTTTTATAGGTAATAAAGAGAGAAAATAGGATAGACTATCTATTTTCTTTTTTATAAAAATGTTAAGATTAATAAATTGGCAGATACGGATGTTTTAGTAGGAGCTCTTTAAATATTTTTTTATATATATATATATATTTTTTTTTTTTTTTTTTTTTTGTAAATTCTAAATAAGGGGAAATATGACAATTCCAAACTCTTTAAATAAAAGAAAACCAGCTAGAAAGGTTTGGCGGCTTTCTACAACAATAACAGTAAAAAAGTGATGAGCTATTCTTCTATTCTTATATTACTATTACTATTATTCTTAGATGTGATAGATTGTAATATATATCAATAAATCGTTTTCGCTAATAACATTAAAATATTTCATTCATTCATATCTTAACAATTCAAGCCATATTACTAACTTATCTAGAGATTAATGGCCTTGAAGAGCATTTTAGATCCTATTACATAATACTCTCCATTAATGTCACAAATGGTTCTATTATAATGATTACTATCATGAGTGCCCCTCCTCAGGTCAATGGTGCATAAATCTCCTCTCCCTTCCCCCAAGAAATTTTATTGATCTCACCTTCTTAAAAAAAATTAGCATGATAAAGTAGAATTATAAAAATTGTAGATCATATACAATTACACTTCTGTGGATTGTTACCCGCTTTCACCCAATTTCCCTGGTTTAACCCTTTCTTTCCAAGAAATCTTAGCCCCTTCAAAATGTACCCCTCTCGAAAATTCTAAACCCAATTGAAGTATGTTCCATCAAATTTTTTGATCCTATAGCTTGTGACATGAAATTCCTATCTGGCCACATCTGTTTCGTATCGATCCATCACCAAAAAAAAGTCCTTATTAATAATACGATTAATAGAGGATTCACCTTAAAAAAAATCTGATTTTCTTACTAGATTGTTTTTGTTCTTTAGAAGTCATGAATAATTAATGACAGCGAATCAGCTGAAAGCTTTTTAAATTTTCAACAGGAAAGGCTCCAAGAAGACTTTCTCAAACAGAAGTGTGTTATTTATTCTTCAAGTTCCAAACTTTCACCAGCAAATATTAGACCGTATGTGAAGGAAAGCTGTTCAAATATTAACTTCTTCTGAAATTTCAAGATTGGAAAATCACATCGCTAGGAATTGTTAATGAAAATGATATTGAGTAAATAAAGTTTTATCCGTAAATCAGTAAAAATAAAATGCGTGTTTTCAAATTATTAAAGAATTTTATTTTAATTTTAACTTACATAAGTAGACTACACGCAACTCATTACAGATATAATATTTTCTATTTTAAATTTCTTATAAGCCCTCGATAACTGGTATTAAAGCATACAGAATAAATTACTACATTGTTCGTGAATTAGTCAGTTATTTTAAACTATTCGTTACAAACTTTGAAAATCTTGTATTAGTAACTTACTAATTAAAGAACGTAACTTTACAGATTTCACTGTAGCTAAAAAATATAAGGGATTGTACAAAGTTTTCGTCCTTATAACAAAAAAAAAACATTTTTTTATATTTATTATTTTTTTTTTTTACAAAATAATAACTTGTGTACCATATAGCTTCAGTTAAACATAATTTCTTTGAGCAATGTTAGTATGAACATTATAATTTTCTTTTATGATAAACTATGAATATGAAATATGACACACAACATATTTTTAAAAAATAATATTTTGCGTTATAAAAATTTTGTATTTTTATGATATAAATTTGTAAAATTATAAATATTTCATATTGTAATAATCTTTTGTCTCTTTTAACTTTTTATAGTAAATTAATATGCTTTCTTAAACATGTAAAAGAAAAATTGACTGAAATTGAAATTGAAGCATATAATGAACAGACTGTTCCTAGAGTTTAAATCAATTGCAATAAAAAAAAATAATGTCAACAATTTTTCAAGAGTATGATGGTCGTTAATTTGGTCAGAAAATAACATTAAACAATATCAGATTATTTTTCGAATTCTGAAGTTTCGGCACAGATTTTAGATCTTTATATTGGTACTGAATAGCTTGAGAGCGTGGCTACTTTGGCTCAGGAACTATTTAGTTTTCCAATGTGGACCACAGTTCTGCGCATGCGTTAACCCTACACATACACTCTTTATTTCGTCTCTTATAAAGTGACTTTATTATCAGTGAAATAATTCATGTTATTTGTGAAAAAGTAGTGTGAACTGTTAAGTTAACAATTAAGTTGAAACTGGACATAAATAAGGTGAGTAATCACTTATTTATAACGGCATTGTGAACAATGTAAATAGACCTGAGGATAGTGATAGATAACAAGCCGGCCATATACGTTCGCTAATCCGACCAGTGGGCTGCTGCCCTTCGGCGGAAGCACATCTACGTTTCTCAGAATTCCACAAATTCGCGTAATATATACGTAATTGATAAAAGACTTTTTTTTACAAACTAGTACATTTACCTCTAATTAATTAACATGAGATGCGATATTTTCACATGGTAATGTCGAGCAAAGGTAGCAATCGAACTTTAAGATCTAGGAGTCTAGATACCACAAAGAGTTCACCAATCAAGAAAAGGGCTAGACGCTCTAAAAAAAATACCCCACCAGCTACACCAGAGAGCTCAGTTGACGAAGTCGAAAATCAACCTGGCACATCATCACAAAATATGTCAACACAAGCTATATCAATACAAGGTACGTTAGAAGAATCGCCCTTTTTTACAGCTAATCCATTCCAAGTGTTGTCAAACACACAGAATGAACAAATGGAAGCAGTACCCATCCCTAGTGAACCTAAACCCCCACCAATATTCGTTAGAAACATTAAAAATTTTCAATTAATGTGTCTACAATTAAATAATATAGTGGGCTCAGGTAAATACTTATGCCAAAGCCGCATTAATGACACGAAATTAATGCCTGACACCCCAGATACGTACAGAAAAATTGTCAAGTATTTATCTGACACTAAGGCGGATTATCACACATATCAACTGCGCCAAGAGAGAGCGCTCAGGGTGGTGATCAGGAGATTACACCCATCAACACCGCTGGATGCCATTAAAGAAGAACTAACTGAGATGGGGTTCCGTGTTCGCCAAATAGTGAATATATTCAAGGAAGATAGAGAACAGCCTGGCTCAAAAAATAAAATACCGCTCCCACTATTCTTCGTTGACCTTGACCGAACGCCCCAGGTCGAAGACATCTACAAGGTCACACGCCTTTACTACACTAGCGTTGTTGTAGAAAAGCCCTACACTAAGCGCGACATTGTACAATGCCATAACTGCCAGGCTTATGGTCATACGAAACGCTATTGTCACCACATTCCTAGATGTGTCCGGTGCGGTGATAAACATAAAACAGAGGACTGCCAGAAGTCCAGAAGAACACCAGCTGTATGCGCTTTATGCCATCAAGGGCACCCAGCGAACTACAAGGGTTGCCAAACATATAAGGAACTAAAAGCAAGAATTTATTCAGCTCCAAGAGAAGAACGGCCATCCAGGCCACCAAGACAACCCTCTAGAACTGTAAATACAAGAGTGTCCTATGCTCAGATATTCAAAGGAGATACTGCACCCACACAAACTCAGGCCCTGCCACAAGAACCTCAACCTCGAGTATTCACATCTCAACCTCAAGACCCTTATCCCATCTCTGAACCTAGGCCTAATAACCAGGCATTCATTCCTCCTCCTCCCAATGCCACTGACCTCACAAGCCTATTGACTTCTTTTCTCTCTGAATTCAGATCACTCATCACTCCTCTCATTTCCTTACTTACCAATGTTGTATCCAACCTCATCCCACTGCCGAGAAATCCTTAAATGTCCCCAATAAAATCCCTCTCCGTCCTCCTTTGGAATGCGAATGGTATTCGAAATCACATCAACGAGCTAACAATCTTATTACAGGACAAAAACATTGATGTAGCATTAATAACTGAAACTCGACTTACCAACAAACGACCACTTAACATCCCCAACTATCATATCTATCGAACCGACCATCCTGATGGAACAGCACATGCTGGCACTGCCATAATTATCCATCAATCCCTTTCCCATCACCTATTCCCTTTGCCGACCCATAATTGCCTACAATCCACTGCCGTGATAATCCAAACTTCTCCTTACCCAATAGCAGTGGTTGCAGCATACTCCCCGCCTAAAATACCTATCTCAGAATCCCAATTAGCTTCCTTCCTTAACTCCTTAGGACACCACTTCCTTCTAGGTGCAGACTTAAATGCTAAACACCAGCAATGGGGAGCCAGAACCACAAATTCCAGAGGACGAACATTGCTATCTGCACTTAATTCCCATCACAGCAACATCCTCTCACCCAATTCTCCCACATACTGGCCAACAGATCCTAACCGCAATCCCGATCTCCTAGATTATATCCTCCACAAAGGTCAAGGGTCCCTTAATTATAGCATTTCAAGACTTGATGATCTTTCCTCAGACCATAGTCCCCTAATCCTAACGGTCTCCACATCACCAATTCCCAAACCACCTCCACCTTCATTTATCAGGGGGCCAGTTAATTGGAACCTCTTCCGTCAAATACTGGATGATAATATTGACCTCTGAGTTTCCTTAAAAACACCTGCAGACCTAGATGAAGCAGTATATTCCATGACTACCTTGATCCAACAAGCAGTTTGGACTGCATCTTCACCTGATCCTTCTAAAAAATACCGCAAAATAAATCCTCTACCCCAAGACCTACTGGACCTTATTAATAGGAAACGATGCTCTAGGACCATCTGGCAAAGAACCAGGCATCCTGATGATCGGAAATCATATAACTATTATTCCAAGCAGGTAAAACAAAAACTGGCTACGTTTAGATCCCAATCCTATAATTCCTATCTTTCCTCACTATCTGCAAGTGATAACTCCCTCTGGAATGTAACAAAAAAAATCCTTAAATTCCAATCCATTTCCCACCCCCTCCGCCGTGATGATGGTTCCTGGGCTTCGTCAGATGAGAATAGAGCAGAAGAGTTTGCTAAACATCTATCGTACACATTCACTCCTCATCCTGAACTCCATCCCTCCCATACTGCTGAAGTTAAAGAATTCCTCTCTTCATCGATTCCTCTCTCCTTACCTCCTACAGCCGTCAACCCCTCTGAGGTCAAATTCCTTTTAAAGAACCTAAAACCTCGCAAATCTCCAGGACACGATCTCCTTACTTCCCAGATCCTCAGACAACTTCCCAAAAAAGCAATTATATTCCTTACATATCTATTCAACTGTATCCTCCGCACAACCCACTTTCCCCTGGTGTGGAAACACTCCATAATTATCCTCTTTCCTAAACCAAGTAAACCTGTTAATTATACATCATCCTATAGACCGATAAGCTTACTTCCGATCCTTTCCAAAATCTTTGAGAAAATCCTTCTCAAACGCATCCTACCCATACTCGAATCCCACAATATCCCTTCCCATCAGTTTGGATTCCGCTCAAGACACTCCACTGTCCAACAAGGCCTTCGCGTTGTGGACCACATATCCTCTGCACTTGAAAACAAGCAATATTGCACTGGTGCCTTTCTGGACGTAGCTCAAGCTTTCGACCGGGTGTGGCACGATGGCTTGCTTTTCAAGCTCAAAACCCATTTACCTCAACCCTTGTACCTAGTCCTCAAATCTTACCTTTCAAATCGCTCCTTTCAAGTCCGCTGCGGCACTGAACTCTCCAAACATTATCCAATTGAGGCTGGTGTTCCACAAGGCAGTGTCTTGGGCCCAGTTCTCTATATCCTTTTCACCGCTGACATCCCTTCAAGTCCTGATACCTTCCTAGCAACATTTGCTGATGATACTGCCATCCTATCCTCCCACTCGGATCCTCTAATAGCGTCCCAGAACCTGCAAAGACACCTTTCCTTCATTGAGCAGTGGTGCAACAACTGGCGCATCAAAATTAATGAATCAAAATGCAAGTATGTAACTTTCACTCTTCGACGCAGATCCTGTCCGCCAATCCTTTTTAATTCAATTCCTCTTCCCTACTCAGACACAGTCCGATACCTTGGCTTCCTTCTGGACAAAAGACTGACTTGGAACCCACATACGAGACTTAAAAGACAAGAGCTTAACCGACGATTTGGTCAGCTATATAGACTACTAAACAGAAGATCTCATCTCTCAACAGAAAACAAATTATTAATCTACAAGACCATACTGAAACCTATCTGGACCTACGGACTTGAACTGTGGGGGACAACTAAATCATCGAATATCAAACGCATCCAATCCTTCCAGTCCAAAGTCCTTCGAACAATAGTCAATGCTCCATATTATGTCACGAACAAGACCCTACACCATGACCTTAACATCCCATATGTCCATGACATCATCCCATCCAGATTCTCCAACTTTCACCAGAACCTCATTCATCATCCCAATCCTCTAGCGCAATCCCTATCCAGCTCCGAGCATCCATACCATCCCCCTCGAAGGTTGAAACGGCAGTGGCCTCGAGATCTTTTGTAAATATGCCTTTGGAGTCCTGGCAATGGCCAGCTTCTCCACTCATGTCCTGAGCGTCTGTGGCTGTATTGCCCTCTTTCAGTCTCCACTGGCTTCTAATACTAGTGATGCGACTGGAAAAGTGGCACTGGGATCTTCCGGAGTCTTGCTTTGCCTTCCGCGTGTGGAGGTAAAAGCCTGGCTCGGAGATTCTTGGGCAAATGTATATATTGTATATAGTTATGATTGTGTTTAGAAGTTTTTATTTTATTTTATTTTATTTTTTTTATTTATTTATTTTTTTATTTATTTACCTTCTTCATCAGTATTATTTATTTACTTCTTATATTTATATTTATTTCTTTATTATTTGTATATATTGTATGAATGAGAACTTTTAGCCCTAATGCTTATAGCCCTCCAGCAGTGGCTGATAGTATTATTAAATAAAAAAAAAAAAAAAAAAAAAAAAAAAAAAAAAAAAAAAAAAAAATGTGGACCAGAACGTTGGCAATGAATTATTAAACAGCATTTACTTGATGTTTTATTTCTAACAAAGGCCTGGACCATCTTCTTGAATCATCATATCGTTGACACAATGTTAAAGTTACAAATGTGAATTTGCACTGTGTGAATATCCGATGTAATTATTCGTTACTACAAAATCTACATATCTAAAAAAAACTATGAATTCGTGAAAATTACTTTACTGATTCAGGTCTTGAGCCTGTAAAGGAAAATTCTCGACAGCTGCTAATTTTTTTTTTTATAACTCCAAAAACTATATATACTGTTTTAATAATCCATTCCTGAGTTTATAAGAATATATCCAATTGGCAGAATATACATTTTTCACTGTTTTTATTGAATAGTTCAATTTAAAAAAAAAAAATGTAGATGTAGCGAGTTTTCCCTTACTCGTCCCACTGTGCGCCATTCAGATTCGACATTTTGCCACAAGGTGGTCATGAGTAATAACCGTAAATGTAATTTTTCGCATTCGTTACTTTAACATGGAGCCAACGAGATGTTGAGCTACATATATAATTTCTACGATCTGTATTCATTTCGATGCACTAATAAGTATTTTTTTTTTTGTATATCCACTATTTTGAATTTTTAATAGGAATGAAAATTCTGTTTGATCGAAACAAAAAAAAAAAAAAAAAAAAAGAAGCATACAAAATTTTTAAGATCTGTATTCATTTCGATGCACTAATAAGTATTTTTTTTTTTTTTGTATATCCACTATTTTGAATTTTTAATAGGAATGAAAATTCTGTTTGATCGAAACAAAAAAAAAAAAAAAAAAAAAAGAAGCATACAAAATTTTTAAAAATGTATCATGACCTTATTTTTTCTTTCCTTCAACTGTTAAAAGATGCCATTTTTTGTTATTTGGCATAAATAACGTTCCATAACTAACTTGGAGAAATTTTGAAAACTCTTTTTCAATGCACTTCTTTCAACGTCAGTAAATTTTGTTTGTTATCACTTGTTCAAAGAAAATTTTGCCTTTGAATTTTTTTCCTTGTTTCCGTTTTGAAATATTAGCATAGTTTGATTTAAAAATGGGACCTCTGTTTTAGTTTTATAAATCAATGATCCACCGTGGTTAAATTATAATGCAGGTTAATATAAAACCATTGTAATAATTATTAAAAATCTTCTCATTAATATGAAATCTTAGTATGAATGTAATATATATTATAGTATGACGAACAATATTGCTATGGAATAAGAAAACATTATTAAGTTACATTTTTGTTCATATCAACAGTTTATTATTATTATTACTATTAAATATATCTATTCAGGGCTGTTCATCTAGTATGATAGTGTTTTTACCACTATTTTTCAACTAATTTTATTCAAGTCATATTAAAACATTTAAGTATCGAAATAGGAACTCGCCACTTCAATCCTTCAATCCCTACAATCCTTACGTCAGAATTCACTTCTTTTAACGACAAGAAAGTGATCTATCATTTGATAAAATAATAAAATTATATAACTACGTTTTGATTTTTTTTTAAGTCTTCCGAGTTCTGTAATCACAAATAGTTAATAATAATTAACAAAGTTGAAACCTCTGATTTAAATAAATATAAAAGATCATGCCCGCTTCGAAGGAAGTCTCATTAAACATGGCCAAATATTAGCACACTTATAATGATGTTTAATTTTAGTATTTAATAATGATAAGGAAAGCTCTATTTAGAATTTCACTCGGGACCTACCTAAATAAATTAATTCAAATACACGTCACAAGATAAAAAATAAATTAAAACAGTCTGAGCCATAAAATAATGAAGTAGTCGGTATTGTATGATTTTGTTAATGGCAGAAAAAGGAGATAAAAAACGCAGAAAAATAACTGAGCAGGGGACAACTATAAATAAGTTAAAAATATACAAAGAGGGTTTTACCTTAAGAAAAGTAAAAATCTATAATTGAAATATATTTTGGAACCAAATAAATAAATAGTTAATAAATAAATAAATATGTTAACGACCTGCGCATCACACACTCTTCATTTCTCATTATACTTAAGTAATTTTATTACCGTCCATGTTGGGGCGAGAGTCATGAGTGACCGGTTCAAAACTTTGTGGATTCGATTCCTGCCTAGGTCAGTAATTATTTATTTCTCTGCTTTCTTCGAGAAATGAATCTCGACTCATCCATTGTAATTAATTCGGGGCAGCTACTTTTAAGGTAATATTTCGCTGGTACTGCCCACTGCAGCGACCGCCAATCTACACTACCAACCGATAATGCAATTGGTTGTCCATTTTGCTGAAACTGCTCACTATCGCGGCCAAATCCAATCGATTTAGCATTCTAGTTTGAGATACTTTTAAATAAAAATGTTAGCCTTAAAATTAATGGTTATCATTCATATCGGAAGGATGGTAATACATATGATGGCGTAATTTCGATCTCATTAATTAATACACTCCATTTTCATTTACAAGTTATGTCTACTATAAAATGTTTACGAGTATCTACATATCAATGCCCGTATTCGGAAAAATTATGATTTCTTATAATTTTGAATACAATAAATCTCCACCATGAGAGAATGAAGACGATAAAATATTATTTTAAGAATTGAGGATGTATTACTGGTTTTAATTGTATTACTTCTTAATAATATAATCATTTCAATAATAAATATCAAATATTTTTAATGAAATCACAGCAGACTTTTATTACTTTATCAATAGATAATCAATATATCAACACTTTAATTAAAAAAGACACATTGATTTTTCGGTGTCTGGGTTTAAATATTTACCTGAGGTTATTATTCTTTTGTATATTTAATTTGTTTAATGTCGTTTAGATTTAGGTATATTTGAACTCCTCTCTAAAATACTTATGGTGTAATAAATAATATTGTCCTTCAACCTTTACAAAATACTATAGCTTTGTTTAAATTTTAAACAATTATTGATTTAATTTTCATTGATTTGATGAAAAAAAAGATATGAAAAGTATCAAAGTTACCATCAAAACAATTACAGATTTGATAACTTAACCTAGAACCGCCGTACTGTCAACAGCTTCACTGCATCAATAGCGTTCAGAAAGGAGTAGAATAGATATGACGTCATACCTAGACTGCCGAGCAGTGCCATTGAAATAGACTCTTTTCTATGTTTCTAAAGCAAAGCTTGACTACTAGCAGTCGTGGGCAATTCCAGCGAATAGTATATTTATACAGGGAGAGGTCACGGGACCAATTAATAACAAAGCTTCGGCCTAAATATGGCTCTTTAATATTTTATTTTAGATATCTATTATCAGAATAAAAGTTATTAAACTACAATAAAAGGGTTGTTAACATTTGTTTTTCTAGCCTTTTTAAGCACTACATGGAATATTTTCAACGGTATGCGTCACGCTTTCTCTAGCATAAGTAGGATAAAATAATTTGTATACAATACATATCGAAAAGTTGGTGAATTATAAATTTTTGTTTGTCAAGTTTAAAAATAATTTTTAATTAGGTATCCAAAGAAACTTTTTAGATCTCCATTAAAAAAAAAAATTAATTTTCATAAATAATTTTTTTTTTGTCGTTTTCAAATAACATTATATAGTAGATATCAGTTTGTCTAAAATCTGAATTGCATTTTATTATAATACTGAGAGTGAAGTACTGTTTCATGACTCAGGGACACAACGTACCTCCCCGAGAAGCATCAGTCATACTTCTATCACCAGACACTAACAAAGCGCTTGACGATTTCAATATCTTAGTTTTGAACCAGTGTAGAGAGGCCTGGCGATATTGTTGGACAAAGGTTCCTGGTACCAACTAAATGAAAATCATTTTTAATGACATGAATCTACTTCCATAGTTGCAAGGAAACCGACGGGAGCAAACTATTATCACACGCCCAGAATAACAGGTTCACGCCTGGGCGAGTAGGTACTCGATGGTAGTTCACCAACAAGATGTCGCAGCTTCTGATACAGCTTTGACAACTGTACAACAGTTGGATCCACCGAAGACTTCTTATCGCCTGCTAGGATATCGACAAGCCCTACAACCTGAAAATCAGAAGCACTAACTACACGTTCACACGTTCTTCAAACAAACATCCTAACAACATACACATCTTAAAAAAAGAAAGAAAGTACAACACGATCCCTACATACATATTGAAATGCAATTCAATAATAAATAAGGTGCCTCTAACCTATATAGTTCCACACGGCACCTAAAATATAATCAAACAAATTAATAAAATCTAAATTACTTTACTTATGTAGGAATATTTATTTTCAAGCTGGAAAAAATATTTCCCCTTTAGTTAATTGTAAAATTACTTCATCGTTTATATTCATCCGTTTTTCGTTATTAATAACAGATGGAGTTTATTAATTATTATTATTTTTTATTTATTGATGATATTTACAACTGTATTACAAGTAAAAATACATTCAGTAAATGTGTACAATAGAATATAATAGCATGATATCATTTCGTGAGAAACTACCCACTGGTAGCACTCTAAAAATGTATTTACAAAAGGAGATCTCGAGGTCATCTTCTTTTCAGACGCCTCGGAGGGTTGTCAAGTATCGGAAAGGAAGCAAGGTTAGAAACGAGAGGGTTAGGATGGTTCTGAAGTTTATTATGGAAGGAAAGGTATCTGGATTGGGCCAGGTCAGAAACATAAGGAACATTAAGGTCGTTATGGATGATTTTGTTTGTGACAAAGTAAGGAGCTGTGAGGATTATACGAAGGATTTTGGATTGTAAGGATTGGATGCGAGAGGAATTCGATGGCTTAGTGGAGCCCCAGAGCTCAATTCCAAGTCCAAATTCAAGTCCAAATAGGTCTTATTGTAGTCATGTATATGAGTCTTTTGTAATTGACTGGGAGCTTAGAGCTTTTGTCTAGTAAGTAGTCGGAAACGTCGAGCTGTTTCTTGTCGTTTCAGTCTGGTATGAGGATTCCAAGTTAGACGTTTGTCTAAGTGGAGTCCAAGGTATCGAAATTATTTTAAATAAAGAAACTTCATTCTTTCAGGTGTAAGAAAATGAATATCGATTGATTAATATATTTAAACTTAACCAAGACTTTAATCGAACCGACTTCTGACTTGCAGTTATACAAATAATAGAGTAATATCCGCTCTAAACGGTTTAATAAAAGTACTCTAATAGAGATAAAATAGGAATAAAAATAAGGAGTAATAAAATCCCCGTTATTTGGGTGGTAAAAGTAATTAAATGGTTGAATCCGGAAGAATTTATTTAAGTCTTGGAGGAAAAGAGAGAGAACCATCATGGGTCGGCACTAAAGCGTCGCCTTTAGAGACCAATAAAGAAAGCGTTGATATTTTACTGTTGCGTTTTTTCGCTTCGACAAGCATTCCGCCGATTGTATTTTACTCAGGGCATCTTTATTGCACTATCTGGGGATTCGTTCTCGCCGGATCCCTTTTCGTTATAGCGAGCTCTTCCTCGTCACCATTGGTAAAACTCTTTCGACTGCAGGAATAACAAGTTATAGGTGTTATTTGTTCATTTTTAAATAAACAATCTTTCTATAAAAAAAAAAAAAAAAAAAATAGGATCGACATTTTCTAAAAACGATATAGATGTGCGATTTTTTGGCTATTTTTAAGTTAGAATTTCTGAATGAATTATTTAAACTAACAATGAAATCAAAGAGTACAAAACCATTTAATCTTTTATACTCTACATGAACATGCTAACAAGATAAAAACGCTGCAAATTATTCCACAATGGTTTATTATTTCCAAACAATAATACATCTAAGGTAACATTACCTTATAGTTACAAAGAAAAATAAATAAAATGTGATTCCAATTATTGGACTAAATCTTTTTTTTTTAATATTTAGTAATATGGAAAAAAATAGCATTACTTCAGTAACAGATTCGAAATTTAAAAACCAAACAAAGGATATGACATTAGGAGTAGAACATATAAAAAAAAAAAAAAAAAAACCGGAGACCATATCTTTGCTCATGATTGTCCGATTTTAACGATTTTTTTCGTGGTTTTTAGGAAATTTCGTAAAGTTTTAAAAAACCAACAACCCCAAAAATTGTATACTTTTTGAGTTATTCGGAATGAAATTTTACCATCCCACGTCCGGCGGATAATAATGTCGATGAAGGAGGACCATCCTCGGGTGACCTCTGATTTTATATCCAAATTTGAAAAAAATCGATCCGGTAGTTTCGGAAAAATGAGCGGACGGCGGACAGTGGATGGACAAAAAAATTTTTATTCGTTTTTCGAATTCTTCGCAATCTGAAACGTGAAACCTCAAATTTTGAGAGGGGGTTAAGTTTTTGAATTTTTCGGTCGATCACAATGGTTGATTATTGAAAATAATAAACCAAAATTAAACTACTTATATTTCCCATATTTTTTAACAAGAAGGGGATATAGTGAAAACTTACAAAAAAAACTTCGGAACATAACCTATTCTTTTTTTAAATACTTTTGAATTGACCAAAATCCACATTCAATCCAAAAGTCCCTTTTTATTCAATATTCAACAAAACTATTTTTCTTCAGAACGATGTACGAAAATAACTCAGCGTACACTGAAATCAAGAAGGCAACGTATACCGCCGAGCACTCGTATTCCTCACGCCGATCAATGCTACTCCCAGTATTATTCCCGACAGCGGACTCACTGATTGTGGTTAGTTTTAAAAGGTGGGCTTGAATAAACTAAGTTTTAAAAAAAAAAGTTAATATTAAAAAACACAATTGATAATTTGCAGGGATCAGATTAGAAATATGAAAACATTTAAATCGATTATTAATATTAAATCATTCATAGTTATTTAGAAGATTTATATAAAAATAAATAAAAAAAACAACAACCTGAAGCTGAATTATCCATCATTGGATTGTGTATTGAAAAAATGACAAATGTAGTACGCATCGATATATATATATATATATATTTTTTTTTTTTTATAAATTGAACGGTAGTATCTTCTGGAACTTTCGAAAATAATAATTAGGGACATGAAAAAAACTCATCCCAGTTTGTCTGAAGTGGAGTAGATGAAGGGGAGTGAACTACACATCTGTATTCAGCTTATATGCAGCGACTTGAAGAGGGGAAGGATAAAAAGGGCAGGCACTTGGAACTACATACAGACAGACCAGGGCCCTTTCACTCTGTAATAAGGCGCTCTTCTTTGACTCAGTCACAACTGTAAAGTCTCCAACGTGGTCGGGTCATCGCTTTCAAAGGTACACAAACATCCTCTATAATGAAACTTTTATCTGGGATCAAACGAGAGAGAAAAATAACCACAAAAACAAGAGTAAAATATAAATCCATAATCTTCGTAAGACTTATCATAAACAACTAGACCACCTTGATCATGTACCTGATGAAAGACACAGTGTATGTTGATTGATACAAATGAATGTATGACCTGCACAGTTTCGACGAAGTGGATTATCTAATAAAGAAAAAGCGGTTGCGATTTTATGTATCTATTTTTTAGAAACACAATTGCTTTTTGTATTGAATTTTAAATTGATTAATATACTGTATTTTCCTTTCACATATAGGTTTTGTAAAAATTATTACTATAATATTAAATTAATAAAAGAAAAGTTTATCAATTATCATCATTGGTAAAAACTAGCTGTAGTCAAAATGCTAAAAATAATAATAATTAATTTCTTTTTAAAGATTATTATTTACACATAATTTTGATGTTTAAAAAAACATTTTATTAATAAATAGTTAATTATTTTAATGCGCAATTCTATGATTTTCTAAAAATATACTTCTTTTTTTCAGAATTTCTTTATTGAGCAATATTACAATCTGTCTCAAAGGACATTTATAAAAGTGTTCAGAGGTCACATTTACACTCTATATGCAATAAATAAAAATAAATTAAACAGAAAATAATGTATATATATATATATATATATATATATATATATATATATATATATATAATATATATATATATATATATATATATATATATATATATATATATATATATATACATTATGAAAATCGCTAGTGGGGTAGCTCCGTAGTAGGGCACGGGTTCGAATCCTGGCTCATGGGTAAAAAATTATCTGTTTCATCAGCTGTTGGGCAACCCTGGGATCAGGAGACCTGACATACTCAGTCTCTATGAAATGGGTACCCATAGTCAAATAATTAATTACTGAAAGGGACCTGTCGGTTGGGCGTGATCTCAGTCAAATTATCTCCTTACACAGCCATTGACTAAGAAACAGTACTTTCCCTAAATAGTATAGAATCCAAGACCTTTCATGCAGGATTTTTTTAATATTTTTGTTATTGTTATGAATATCATATGACAAAGTCAAAAGTAGAAACTTGTAAAGAAGCATCTGTAAAATATACAATCCAAAATAATTGATAGTTTTCAAACATCAACAGGTGGAAATAATTTGACTTTCTTCTATATATATAATATATATATATATATATATAATATATATATATATATATATATATATATATATATATATATATATATATATATATATATATAGATAGATAGATAGATAGATAGATAGATAGATAGATAGATAGAAAGTAAACTTTGTTCTGGGACAAGGTCCCTTACGAATAACAGATAGGAACAAACAAATTAAAAGCTACATCTGGCCAAAAATTACATTTTGAGAAAAAACAAAATAAAAAAAACATTATTTAAATGAAAAGAAAAGAAAATTAAATAAGCATGGGTTGATTTTTAAAATTAAAACTCAATCAATTTTAGCAACCATTCACCTCAGTCAAAATCTGTTTCGCAATATTTATTTTATTGTAAATCGTCATTTTGTGATGTGAGAAGGAATTGGTAAAGTAAATATATATATATATATATATATATATATATATATATATATATATATATATATATATATATATATATATATATAGATAGATAGATAGATAGATAGAAAGTAAACTTTGTTCTGGGACAAGGTCCCTTACGAATAACAGATAGGAACAAACAAATTAAAAGCTACATCAGGCCAAAAATTACATTTTGAGAAAAAACATTATTTAAATGAAAAGAAAAGAAAATTAAATAAGCATGGGTTGATTTTTAAAATTAAAACTCAATCAATTTTAGCAACCATTCACCTCAGTCAAAATCTGTTTCGCAATATTTATTTTATTGTAAATCGTCATTTTGTGATGTGAGAAGGAATTGGTAAAGTAAATATATATATATATATATATATATATAACTATATATATAAACTAAATAAGAATAAAATAAATATTAACTATACACTATTAAAAATATACTAAAAACAATAAAAATTGATGCATGGATTAGAATAGTCTAATTCATTATTTAGTAAATATTTTAAAATCTCTTCTGAGTAAGCGTTTAACTGCTGCTTCTGGGATTTAAATTGAAATAAAAATTAATTAATTAAAATAAACTAAATAAAATTAAAATAAATGGCGAAGGGTGGGTCAAAACATGGAAAACATATTCTTCCATCAAAATTGGAACTGAGAGCCGGCTGGCATGTTTGGATGCCACGACGACACTATTCTATCATTAGGCATACCACTCTTAATTTATTTTTTAACTAAAGATGATTTCATTAATAAGTTCTCTTCATTTCAAAACCTCCATTAAGAGAAATTAAATATTCAGTTTTCTTATTCTTCGATATTCTTCATACAAACGTGGTATATCAATTACGATCGATGAACGTCAAATTATTTCCACCTGTTGATGTTTGAAAACATTCAATTATTTTGGATTGTATATTTTACAGATGCTCTTACACAAGTTTCTTCTTTTGACTTTGTCACATGATTTTTATAACATATGAAAAAAATAAATTAAAAAAGCCATGCATGAAGGGTCTTGGGTTCAGTACTATATAGTGAAAGTAGTGTTTCTTAGTCAATGGCTGTGCAAGGAGATGATTTGACTGAGATCACATCAACCGACAGGTCCCTTCCCCTAATTAATTATTTGACTATGGGTACCCATTTTATAGAGACTGGGTATGTCCCAAGAAGGTCTCCTGATCCCAGAGTTGCCCAACCGCTGATGAAACAGCTAATTTTTCTGCCATGAGCCAGGATTCGAACCCAGAACCTTCAGCATTGGAAAATCAGTATCCTAACACGGCTACCCCACTCCCGATTTTCATAAATATTTTTTTATTTTTTTGGGGGATATTTCAATTATTTGGGGCAAAATACAATGTCCTTAAAACGTATTTTAAAGTGGAAAAAGTCATCATAGCCAGTTGCATCTTTACATTATTCACAGATCATAACACGTTATAGTCACTAAGAGATAAACATCGTAAACATTGATTAAAACGTTGTCGTGTTTAAAGTTTACGAAAACATGAATGAAAATGTTGAATAACAATGAAAACATTGTTTTCCTTGAAGAAAAGAGTAGACTATAGCTCTGAATGTGAACATAACTACAATCTTGAATATTTTTAAGCCTTTTGGGGTCATTTGAAAATTTGTATACATTTTTGTAATCAGAATGAAACAATTCAAACTTATGGAGTATGTATAAAATCATAAATTCAAGAAAAGACCTAATAGTCGAAAGTCTAAGAAGAAAGTACAAACAATTGCTTAACAAATCTTACCGGTAAAACCTTACACGCACCTCACAAAAGAGATATTGCTAAGAACTATTCTGGGAGAATAATTTAAACGCCAATGATATTTTCCGTTGGATGGTGGAATAGGATTCGCTAGTAAATATATAATAAACACCTAAGAGACATGCCTTCCCAGAGGTCATCATAAAAAGTCGAATACTTGCTCGTTGTTGTGAAAATAATAAAATCTTGTATCAGCAGTAAGGTACAATTATTGTATCATAGCTTTCTAAAATTAGAGTATAGGAAGCTACAACGACGTTATCGATCATTTTATGAAAAGCCTATCTTGGTCCATTTATGCACCTGACACATCCATCACGTCAACAATGGGGTCAGCCTCAGGTGTCTGGTCATCTCGGATCAGGCGCCTTAACTTGTCCTAGGAGGAATAAATATATGGAAGTGTTACATAACCGCGAGGAAAATCAATATTAGTTTTTTCTTTTTTCACTTATTATGTTAAAAGTAACGCGATTTATTCTAGTTGGGTAGTAAAGAGCAACAGCATATGAAATTGAAACTATAATTCAGAAAAAAAATACTAATCTACAATATAATTTTGAAAGCAATTTGGTCTAACTGTCTCGAACTCTGGGACAAAGCTATATTTCCAAACATCAAACACAATCAGTCCTTTCAGTCCAAAGTCCTTAAAAAAATAGTTAATGCTACTGAGGTATATAAATTTAAGTAATTCAATTTAATTTAATAACAAAATAACTAACTAAATAAATTTAAGTTTACTCTCTCAACAAATTATTTCTTTATTTTTATCACGTTTCGGGATCATATTTACTATCCCATCTTTAGACTATAAACAAGAAGCATTTGTTATCTGTGTTTACATATTTTACATTACATATATTTTTATAACTTATATAAAATTACAGATTTGCCAACTCACCTTGAAAATCACCTTTCCCCTTCGTCATAAATCTATGACTTCCTGTTTTACAGTATCCTTTAATAATACCCCGCTTATTCCTGTTGAACAAATCCGGTACCTTGAACTCCACTTGGGCGAACGTCTAACTTGGAATCCTCCTACCAGACTTAAACGACAAGAAACCGCTCGACGTTTCCGACTACTCCAGCATTTACTAGACAAATGCTCTAAGCTTTTAGTTAATTATAAAAGAAAATACTCCAATAAGACCAATAATGATTACAGTAAGACCTATAATGATTACAATAAGATCTACAATGCTTACAGTAAGACCTATTTGGACTTACGGAGTTGAGATTTGGGATTCCATAAAGTCATCGAATTCCTCACGTATCCAATCGTTAGAATCCAAAATCATCCATAACGACCTAACCAGACTTAAACGACTGGAAACCGCCCGACGTTTTCGACTAGTGGCGCACTTACTAGACGCTGTAAGCTTTCAATAAATCACAAACGACTCATATATATGACAATAATAAGACCTATTTGGACTTATGGAATTGAGCTTTGGGACTCCACTAAACTATCGAATTCCTCTCGTATCCAATCCTTACAATCCAAAATCCTTCGTAAAATTCACAACGCTCCTTACTTTGTTACAAATCAAATCATCCATAAAGACCTTAATGTTCCTTATGTTTCCGAATTTCCAGACACCTATCCTTCCATAAAAAAAACTTCAGAACCATCCGAACCCTCTCGTTTCTAACCTTGCTTCCTCCTCGATCCCTGACAACCTTCCGAGGTGTCTGAAAAGAAGATGGCCTCGATCTCCGATTGTGAATTTTTTTTTTAGATTGCTACCATTTGGTAGTTTCTCAACAAGTGTTATCATTTTCTGTTATCACATTTACATAATGTATTTTTCTTGTTACAGTTGTAAATATCATAAATAAATAATAAAAATTGTCACAATTTTTATTTCTTTAACTTTTTTTCATATAAATCATCCCTAAAATGCCATACATTTTTAGTGTTATATTATTATTTGTATGTAAGTAGCATAGATTTACCTTCGTTATATAGTGGACTCCTCTAGAGAGAGTCAGATAATGAACTAGAACATGTACCAAAGGTCAAATTCCAAGAAGTTTTATTTATTTTTATATATTCAATTTGTTAATTATGTATTTTTTTATTTTATATTCTATGTTTTATGTTATTAAGTGACCATGTAATAATGGCTCCCCATTCTAGCTGCGTCTGTTTAATAATTTATTGCTTTATTGATATTTTCAGTGAAGAATATAAATTCTATTATTTTTCTATGTTTAGTTTTTGATTATTTGTGTAATATTTTAATTTGTGTTAAATTGATCGTATGTCTATTTACAATTCTATAACGGGCTAGGCCTGTTTTATTGTCTAATTTAGTATTTTTTGAATCCTTAAAATGTTATTTATGCTATATTATACGCATCCAAAAATACATCATGGTCTTGAAATCTCATTTATTTCAGATTTTATCTTTTTTTGTTTTTCATTCAATTCTCACAAGAACATTTTCCATAACCCTAATTCTTTAGCTCAGTCTACCTTCACTTACCCCAACAATCGTCATTCATGGCCTGTTTTTGAGATTTTTAACCGTTGGTTTTGATAATCCTCATTAAACTACCAGGTAAAAAAAAACAATTAAAAATTCCCTGTTTCCTTAAGACCACACGACAGAAGTTGAAACATCAACAAGCGGAATTAATATGATTTTTTTTTCATATGTTCATAAAGTAATAACATTTACAATATGTATAATTATTGTTGTCTATAAACGATTTTTTGTTTATGATTTTAATGACAATTGACGAAACCCCATCAAGTGAAACAGAAAATCGAATGAAAACACATAATTTCTTATTTTTACAGCTATTCGAGAGAAAATATCTATATTTATTTCTGTATATTAGTTTCTGAATTCTCCATGGTACTTAAATGAACAGTCGTTATCATTTTGTTTTTTTGACGCTATCTTTTTATATAACTCGGCGTTATGTCAAATACAATTTTGAAATTATAGCCTATTACAAAGGGAATGAAATGTTGTAAATTTCACTTGCCTACACTATGCAAGTCCAAAATGTACCATAATATCAAAGGCAAAAAGCTAAAAAATGTTACTGAATTTTAATATGCTTCCTTCGATTCATGAAAAGTATACTATTTTAAGATTTTGTATTTCTATTTAAAACACATGTTTTAATTAATTAGTCTACACTGTAATTAGTCTAGTTTTAATCAGTCTGCACTGTAAAATACTCCTAACGCAGATACAAGGTACTTAGCCAAGGTAAAAACCACTTAGCCAATCTTATTCTTTTGCAAAGCTTTGATTTTTATCACCACTGTAACGTAAAAGTAATTGTTTTTTAAATCCTCTAAGAACCTACTTTTGACACAGTAAGAAACTGGTTAGAGGAAATCCCACGTGGTGTTTAATTAAGAAGAAAGCGTTAACCATACCTTGTGTAATATCCTTAAACCTAATCAAGGGTTAATAACCCTTCTAACCGAGCCCTATTATAAAGAGGAAAAGTCTTGAAAGAAACTTCAAAGGATTCTTTTCAATCTCATCTTTGTGGCGAAGTCCTTTATCCTAGAGGTACAATGTATGAGAAAGTACTCATTTACTGCCAAAACGGCCGTGGAAATTTATTTCAACATAAAAATAGAATATTAAAAATGTTAATGCACTTATTTGCATTAAAAAAAAGGTGGTGTGCCCTCTCATATTAATAGAAAAGTTTAAACCATTATAAATTTCTCAATAAAAAAATTAAATGGGTTCAAATGGAAGCCTACCTAAAATAATTTTAACGACATGGAGCAACAATGTACTGTATCTTTGATTAAGCTGGTTTGATACCGATTATATTTGTTTTGTTGTGTAAAAATTTGTATTTTTATGTTTAAAAAGTTGAGTTAGCTTTCAAATGGTTTCAAAATTTTCTATAAAATGTATACTGTTTAGGCTATATTAAATTTGGAAAGGCCTTTTTTGAAAGTGGAAAAAGAAGCCTAAAAGTTATAATTTCAATTAATTAGGATTTACATGAAATATATAATGTTAAGATAGTTTGTTTATATTTGTTTTGCTGTGTAAAAATTTGTATTTTTATGTGTACAAAAGTTGAGTTAGCTTTCAAATGGTTTTAAATACAATTTTCCATAAAATGTATACTGTTTAGACTATATTAAATTTGCAAAGGCCTTTTTTGAAGGTGGAAAAAGAAGCCTAAAAGTTACAATTTTGATATTTGGTAATAATAGCTCCTGGAAAATCCACGGAGGATGTTTACGCACTTAAGTCCACCAAAATGGAAAAATTAATTTTTTTTCCTTGATAATTTTGTTTCTGTTTATGGTCGGAATTACATACTTGGCGGGGAGACTGAGCGGGCTTACGCGAGCGCAAAACACGCTCTGCCTGACAAAATCATAAACAGGATATTTTGAGTCCAGGTGCCAAGAGTTTTTCAACTCCGTCATTAATCTCCCTCTCTCCTCTGATTCAAGTAAAACTTCGTATAGCTGACAAGGCGATGGAGATATATAGGAAAAAACAATGGTAACTATGAGGGGGGGGGGCGCCTATATTGGAGGATTGGAGCTGCGAACTATGACCGGTGGCAACACTGAGTTGAAGAAACCATAGGAAGTTTTGAATAATGATGAAGGTTAGCATTAGTGAATGTCTCCCATGTTAGCACTACAGTCTGTTATATAGAAGCCAACAGAAGAATGCTTCTTTATTAGGATAAATCTCCACGTCCAGGTAACACATTTAATGATACATTTCACTATTTCATTACTATGAGGGGTCATTATCAATATCGATTTCTTTTCGACCTTATGAATCGATTGACATAGAGAAATTATATAGTCGTTTCTTTTCAGTGGGGATATCTTGCTAGGACGCCAAAGAATAGGATACCTTCTGGAGGCTGACGTCTGGTTGGGAGTTAAACTATTTATTGCTTGTGTTATTATCTTATCATATTTATTTGTCGAGCTAACTATTAAGTATCATTATATAGAAATATATCTAGCTAGCATGCGCATGTTGTTATTGTTATTTTAGTTATTTATAAGCACATTATTTTGATACATTGTTTTATTAGTGTGTTTCTATTATTAACAATTCTACATTATTGTTTTGTAATTTTATTATATTTATTGTAGTTTGTAGTTTTGTAGATTGTATTTATTAACTTAGTATGTAATTTAGCTTATGGATATAGTTCCATGCATGTTGAATAACATAATATAATCGCAGAATTGTAATTATTCATTATTTTTCCTGGCACCTGTCTTACAGTAGTCTACGTATTTCCCAGTCATATTATTATTAAAGTGAAATTAATTTAATTGCATTACTAATAACTATTAGTGTCACCAATTATTACCTATTTATGATTATAACTTAAAGAGGTCACGTAAATGCACTTGAAAAATACAATTATTTTAACAACGCTAACATGATTGCATAATAATTATTAATCATACTTACAGTTTTCAGAGCTCGGCCTTACTAAGGAAAGGTCTCTTATATTACGTTAACAGTGTTTTAATATATGAGTAAAGTTACAAGAAAAGTGGTACAGTAATTTAGTTAACAGAATTTTCTGCAACCTAGTGTAACCTTTCGTTTCTAATTACAATTTTATATCACATGTTGATATATTATCACTGACGCAGTTATTGAATAGGCCGGAGGTAGTAGTGCTTCTACATCTATATAAAAAAATTTGTTGATTGTTTTTTTTAAAAATTGTTTCATTAATTATTTCTTTTTTAAAATTCCTATATCTTTATAAGCTAATAGTGATATGATTTCGATGCAACTTTCTTCGATTTTTAGGAAATTTAAATACCTTTGAAACATTTAATTATAAAAATTCAAAAAAGTGTATACATTTTTTTCAGCTTCGTTTCATTGAAGTATATAATATAGACGAATTTAAAGGGCATCGAAAAGAAGACTTTAGCCAACTTTCATTAAAATCGGTACATTCGTTTAGCCGCTACAGTCTGTAGCAACACTGGTTTTCCGGCCGCCATCTTGAAAGAAAAAGGCGGATAGTAATGTCGCTGTAGGAGGATCGTCCTCGGGTCACCTCTGTCTTTAAATCTAAATTAGAAAAAAAAATGGTCAAGTAATTTCGGAGAAAACGCGGACAGCGGACGGACAATTTTTTTTTCTATTTTCGAATTCTATGTATCCTGAAACGTAAAACCTAAAATTTTGAAAGGGGTTAAGATTTTGAATTTTTCTTCGATCACAATGGT
Organism: Nezara viridula; assembly: GCA_928085145.1. Classification (NCBI taxonomy): domain Eukaryota; kingdom Metazoa; phylum Arthropoda; class Insecta; order Hemiptera; family Pentatomidae; genus Nezara; species Nezara viridula. Next base: position 214,040,104 of record OV725077.1, read on the forward strand.
TTCTTATTAAAAAGAATTAATAAAAAATAAAAAATCCCTTCCCAAAATTTAATTAGAAATTACGCACCTGGTAAATTATTAATGTCTATTTGATTATTCGTCTGCAAAGCTATTATAATATTTAATATTTAATACATGAATATATAGATAGCTCTTTTCCACTTTACCGCACTAGCTCTTTTTAGCACGCCAGTAAATTTTTATAGTGTTTTTGCATTTGGATTAAAATATCTAATTGCAATTCGGCATTACATCTAATAAAATTCGGACCTGTATACGGTAAGCAAGGGAAATGTTCAGAATTTTATCTTCTTTGTAATGAGCTATTACTCAAAATTGTATTTTAACGTGACTCCAAATTAGAGATGCGAAATGGGAAATACGGAAGGAGCTTGGTTGAACATACATATTAAAATACCTCAGAATCCAAAAATCGGACTTGCATACTGTAAGGGAAATGTTCAGAATTTTATCTTCTTTGTAATGAGCTATTACTAAAAATTGTATCTTAATGTGACGCCGTGTTAGAGAGGCGAAAAGGGAAAAATAGAGTCGAAAACCAATTGATAACTCGTTTTATTAAAGATGTGAACTAAAATTATTCAGAAACTGAAAATCGGACCTGCATTCTGAAAGAAAGGGACATGTTCAGCATTTTGCCTTCTTTGTAATGAGCTATTATTAAAAAATGTTCCTTAACGCCTTGCCGTGTTAGAGAGGCGAAAACAGAAAAATATAGTGTCACTGATGTGCCTAAAGTAGAAAAGAGACAATTATACAATTTGAAACTATCCGTAAAGTTACATAACAAACTGGATTATCTTTTGGTGGCTTCAATTTACTGGAGTGATCAACAGTTCAAAATATATTGACTACACTGAGCCATAATTATTGATAATGTTAAAATGTATATTTTGGAGGCTGTGGAAACGGTCAAAGGGCATACCCTAAGACCCCTTGGGATTTAGATAGGAAGCCTATCGGGGGGGGGGGGAGGGGGCTATTACCCCAAGGCGACGTGTTGCAGAAAGTAAATTGGCCTCGAGTGGCAGTTTTATTGTTTTCTCTTCGGCTCGCCGGCTTTGAAATAGAAACAGTAGCCACAAAGCTGAGGATTTGTAGGTCCTTCTCTATCTGTACCTATCGAAAGCCCTTAGCATAATATGATGGCTAATCAATTTTTATACCATATGATTTGTCATAACGGTTCATACGTATTTTTTTATCTAAATGAAGTTCGAAGATGAATGAAATGTGTGATTATTAGAAAATCAGTAAGAGTTACAAATGGGTTATTTTATCACCTAATATGATATTGGTACAGTGTCAGAAGACTTTTTTTTTTTTCATGTTAGTCTCCAGATAAAACAATAACTAATATTAGAATCATCTAGAATCCTATATATATTTATTTCAAATAGCATTATTGCTAATTTTGTGTATGATCTATTCTTTCAAAATTTTGGAGGTTTGAATTTCATTAAAGTAATATTAGAAGAGAAGAATTGTAGGGATGATCAGCCAAAAAAAAAAAAAAATAATAAATAAATATAAGTTTATAAATATAAATAGAAAGTATATTTTAATAAGCCAAAGTTCAGGCCTTCATCAGTACTACTGAAAAACAGATAATTGTTATTATTAAAACAGCTATGAGAAATTACTAACAAAAAAATTAAAAGATATACATGTAAGTGAAAGGTATGGTCTAAAAAATTTAGGTAGAATAAACTTAAAGTAAAATAAAGTAGCTAGAATAAAATTAAAGAAAATATAAAATAACGGTAACGAAGTTTTTTTTTAATTTGTTCATGAGATTTACAACTGTATACATTTAAAAACTCATCTAGTAAATGTGCACACAGTACTACAGTACAGTACAGTAACAGTAATGTGCATTAATACAATCACATGAAAACGTTGTTGAGAAACTACCCATTGGTAGTACTCTAATAATATATTTACATAAGTAGATCACGAGACCATGTTCTTTTTAGACGCCTTGTAGGGTTATCAGATATCGAAGAGAAAGCAAGGTTTGAAACGAGAGGGTTCTGAGGTTTGTTATGGAAGGATTGGCATCTGGATTGGATTAAATCGGAAACATGTGGTACGTTAAGGTCGTTATGGATGATGACAAAGTTATTGGGAGAAAATAATATTAGTGTTTTTACTAGTTTTAGCACCAAAATAAATGTTATACATATTCACAATCGAATTTCATCCATAACAGTTTTAAATTTTTATAAGATTAACTTTCACTTTAACTTTAACTTAAGCAATATATTAATAATACAAAACAATACGAAAAGTCGACATATTCTTAGCAACATGCACATCAAATTAAAACAAAAAAGAACGGACCAAACGATAGAAACAAATATTTAAAGTATAATTTAACAGTAACATTTTGAGTAAAAAAAATGTTTTGAGAGTAAAGCGTTACTTAACTTTATTCATATACCTCATGTAAATAGTATGTGCGATGAATAAAAGCAAGGTGGATGGTTAAGCCTTTTGTTTTTGATTTGACGAAAAATTGTCTTCAGTTAGTCCAAAAGCTCTTTTTAATTTACCAGTATTTTTTTTTCCTGATGCTAAACATGTCGGTTTCCGGAAAAAATCCATTAAGTGACATTTCATAATCCTAACTATTTACGAACTTTTTTTATTTGTGAAATATTTGCGCTTGTTGTAATTTCATTTGATAAATAAAAGGGTTTGTTTAATTTTTATGCACTTTCGTTGTTTTTGTATTCATAAATAAAGTCGAAATCCACAAAAATGTATTTGTAAATTAATCTATACAAAAATGAACTTAATGACTTAATGACAACACATATATTTTTAATATAATTAATTTAATAATTTTGTCTTCTCTTTCAACTGAATAAGCAAGGCATTATGAAGATACTCTAGTACAAATAGCAGCAAACAAAGAAGGATGAAATCAGTTCTATCCTTATCACCTTTCCGTGGTAACCATGCAATCCTTATTGTAACAATGGAGTGTCATTATTATTTCACAAGGATAAAAACCCACCATCATTAGGAATAATAACCTCAAACGGAGTGGTTGATGAGTTTCCGATACATTAGAGCTGGCGAGGTTCCGGGACAAAGGAGTGAATGAGTTCCTCGCCAGCGGAAGACAAACGGAAGCCATGTCTTCAGCGGCAGACAAAGGGCCTGGAGTTCATCATGAGGAGCGCTGCCTCCTAAATCACATCCATGGAATCCTGCGTTCCTTTGTCGATAAGAAGAGCAGAGAGGAAACCAACTCGATAGGCCAAGATAAATGTTGTCATAACCTCTAGGCCAAAGCGGCCGTACGTCATTTCCCTCTGGAAGAGCTCATTCTGCGTATTTATTGCGTGAACCATTGGGAAGCACCATATAACAGCTGAGAAATGTCTGTTTTATTTCCTTTCACTTCTCCTCGAAAAATATATGTATTTAATAAGGATAACAATTTTTATTTCCGAGATAGGAAATTCCAAAAATAAATGACTGAATATACAAATTAAAACAGACATTGAAAAACGTTTCTAATCCTCTTCATAAATCTGCTTTAATGTTCAACAACAAACTTCTCCCTTATTTATTGTTTGCATTCAAGCCGGATTCTATTTGTTTGGAAAACTCCTCCAAAAACAAATACAGTTGTATTAAAAAAACGCATATTACGCGTACGCTCAGTATATTAATTTAAAATTAGTAAATGGAGGCAATGTCTGAAATATTCCCATGCTTTATTTATTTGACGTTTTTAATGTATTTTTCTAACTTTTTGAAATATTTGTCATATTACGCCTCAGTAAATATTACCGATACAGATTGGATTTATTTTTTTTCTGCTATTATTTTTTCTCGTTCTAATCGCTCCGTGCTCAAATATAATACAAAATTTATCTTCCCAAAGTAAATAAGGTGTTTAATGATTTAAGACACATCTCCATATGCCATATTCTACAGATTTACCAGCTCAACTAACATTTTCAGTAATTTGCAGATTTTTTTTTTTAAAATGTCAACGAAAGACAACAACATTGCATTGGACAGGAAGCATTAATTACAAACCCTTCAATAATTTAAATCAAAATAAGTTAAAGGAAAATTTGAGAACTACTTGAAACCTATAATATTGGGCTAACATATTTTATTAAATATAATACCTCTATTTGTAACCATTACCATTTAATGGTTATAAGTTGTAAGTTAAAAAATTGTACTTGTTATGGAATTTCTTTATTATTGTACACTTCCATACAGTTAATCACATACTATTATTTTATATTTAATTTTATCTAAAAGAAACTGAATGAAATTTCCAAATGTAAAATTTTACAATTACATTTGACCTCGACAAACCAAAAATATATAATGTATCAAATTATCATTCCAGCCTTTTGCTTAGTCACTATATTTTGCACATACTGTAAAAAATAACTTCATATTTTTTTAGTTTGTTTGTTCCTTTTGAACTTCTAATAAGTATTTCTGGTTTCTATTTCTCTTTCAAACTTCAAAGTGGTAAGGGACTTTATTCCAAATATTTTTTAACTAGGTATAACTAAATGGTATCTACAAGCTTTAAATATATACAGGATGTCATTTCATGTATTTTGTTAACTTCATTCATATTCTTATTTTTTTTTTAATTACTTTTGTTGTAACTGATGGAAAATGACGGTGAATGTGGCGAGGAAGCTATACTGACCTTACTTGGCAGACGTTTTTTAACAATTTTTTATCGTACTACTTTGAGAGAATAAGTGAACACATACATGACACTGGACTACAAGCTGTGTTAAAGAGCGGGAAAATATGGTAATAATATTATACTCGATAATAAATAGACACATAAAGAGACCATTTTGTGAGACAACCATTTTGGCTATTTAGATTAAGATCATCTTAAAATGTGAATTTGAGCTGAAAAAAACTAATTAAAATTATTTCTTCGACCAAAATAATGATATGTTTTTATATTTTAAAAATGTAAAAAAAAAATCAATTTATAATCTTTTAGTAAATAGTGAAAAGATTATGAAAAGATTAACAGTAATCTGTAAAATTTGTTACAACCAATGTCTTGGTAGCAGAGGAATGTAATACAGTAAGATTATATATCTAATATTGAACCTATATTCTGGAATGGGTGTGTTATCATATGTTCGGAGATTTTATATCAGTTGAATCCTTATTTTCTAGTTATTTCCTTAATAACGTTACCTTCTTGCTCCAGATAAAAGATAAATAAAATCTCTCTAAATTGTCTTATAAATTTTCCGTCACATTATGAAAGGTTTGTCGGTTGGATGAGCTTTGTGTTACCCTCTTAGGCCTTTTCTACACCACTGCGTTAAAAGCATACTGGGGTAGACTAGTCATTATGGAGATAAATTATTTCAGTATCTTCAATGGAAATTATAGCAATGATTCTCACTAGTCATAAATATTTAATTGTTTTCAAAATATTAATTGTTGTTAAATTTAAAAAAAATAATATGTAGTTCATCTTCAGAATAGGAAAATCATATCAATTATTAATAATTAGTCTGGTAAATATATGTTATTATTTTTTTAAATATATTATGATAGTAATATAATGATTATTTGTGTGAGAACGAATTTCGCTCGTAGGGAAAAAAAATACTGACATGTTATATCATGAAAATTTAATTTTTATGAATTGCTAAAAGCGAATTGGACTTTTCTTTATAAAAAGTGTATGTTTCAAGAATGTTACTCTCGCCAGACTATGTGTAAACATTTATTATTTTTGAAAATAATTTTTAAAAAATGTAGATAGATAGATATATAGAAGTATTTATTTTTTTTTATAAAATACATAATATCATATATATATATATATATATATATATATATATATATATATATATATATATATATATAATTAAATGCTTTACCGACAATGAACTTACATGTTCGTCTGTTGCAGTTTATTTATGGAGATATCTTATCTTTTAAGAATTCATAGTTTCAATTTAAGAAGATCCCAATTGCAATATTATCTACTTAATTAAAAAAGAATCTTAATTTTAACTAAAAAATCTTTCTAAATATAAAAATCTAAATATATTTACATGATATACAAATATACATGAACATAAACTTAGATAACTTTTATTCTAAATTATATTCTCTCACTAATTCACATCCATAATTAGTGGTTGTTCTTATGTACAAATAAAGATTTTTGTAGTTCAGGCCATTTACAATTTTTATCGTTTCTGTAAAATCTAGTTGATGCATACCTAAAAATGTTATTCTGAACTCTTATAGTATTGGGCATATCGATATAAATTGAAAGTTATCTTCCGGTGCATTCATATTGCACAAAGAACAATTTCCCCTTTTATCCTACCACGCCTGGTAATTTAGATTGAAGAGTATCTCTCTCGCTTTAAAAATTAGCTGAATGAAATATAGATTGTAATCATTCTGCCGAAAATGCTCACATTCATATTCTAATTTGGCATACATTTTATGATATTCTGCTGATCTTGCCCTATTAATGTAATCACTCATTTGCTTGCTTTAGTTTTTCAAGTAAAATGTCTTTAAGTATTTTCAACTCCTTCAGCAGATCTTTTTTGGTGAAGTAATGTCACATTTTGTTCCTATTCTTCTCAGTGCCCTGATCCATGTTATATTATTTTCGTTGACTAATTTAGCTACGCTATACAGACTACTAAACAGAAAATCCAATATCTCAATAGAAAACAAACTATTAATATACAAGACCATACTCAAACCCATCTGGACCTACGGGCTTGAACTGTGGGGGACAACTAAATTTTCGAACATCAAACGCATCCAATCCTTTCAGTCTAAAGTCCTCCGTATAATAGTCAATGCTCCTTATTATTTTACAAACAAAACCCTACATCATGACCTTTACATCCCTTATGTCCTTGACGTTATTCCATCTCGATTCTCAAATTTTCATCTGAACCTAATCCACCATCCTAACTCCTTAGCACAATCCTTATCCAGCTCCAGTCACCCCTACAACCCTCCTCGAAGGTTGAAACGGCAGTGGCCTCGAGACCTTTTGTAAAGACTGTCACTGGAGTTCTGGCTATGGCCAGCCTGTCCACTCACGTCATGAGCATCTGTTGCTTTATAGCCCTCTCTCAGTTTCCACTGGACTCCTGCCAGTGACGCAACTGAGAGAGAAACGCTGGGATCTCTTAGAGTCTCGCTTTGTCCTTCACATGTGGAGGAAAGGGCTGGACTCGGAGCTCCCTTGGCTGATTGTAAATTAAGTATGAATGTTTTTCTTTTTTATATATTAAGTATGAATGTTTTTCTTTTTTATATATTAAGTATGAATGTTTTTCTTTTTTATATATTTATTTGTTTTACTTATGACTTATTTAATTTGCTACCAATTTCTGTATTTTTTTTTTAATTTGATTTCAAGTTACATTTCTTTGGTTTTATAGTTTTTACCTTTGTTATATAGATATATATTTTTATTTATTTTTTTATTTTTTTATTGCATTGTATATATAGTATGAATGGGCCTCACTCAGCTTTAGTACTCAGTGCCTTTAAATGTGGCAAAATGTATTATTTCTCAATAAAAAGATTAAAGATGAGTACATGAACAACCTCAGTGCTCAAACCACGCCCTGAAGATGACCCACATATTTGGGTTGAAACGTTGGCAAAAATAAAAAAAAAATTAAAAAAGACTGCGTCCTGAATATTTATCACCCATAAAAAGATTTAAAAAAAAAATAGCTACGACATGCTGGAGTCCGTTGGTGCTCCATTTCCAACACTTTTATTATATATTCTATGAACAATTTTAATGTATAAATACACAAATTATCAAATCCCGTTTCGAGATATATCATGTAGTTAAAAAAGTATTTTATTTTGTTTTTATTTTAAGGTTCTGTAAACTAAGGAATCAGAATAATTTACAATTAAATTATTTTCAATAGACTTAGAAGCTACACAATTTCGAACCAGCTTGTTAACACATTGATTAACAACAACGTTTAATATACTTTTTCCTTTTTCCTTCATTTGGAGAAGGGGAGTACTGATGAACCCTTCACTCTGCTTGCTTTAGAGAGAAATTAAAACGGATTGGTCAATCCAGTCTGATTGAGAAAGAGCCAAGCTACCATATTCATCTCAACTAGATTCAGGAACGCAAACAAGGGTTATTGGATTCTGAATGTGTATACTTCAGCTTTCATAGTCACATGCCCTGCTACCCAACTCTCTTTTAAATAGTGGAATCAAACTGTATTTCGGATTTATTGCAGTATTCCAAGTTTCAAATAAAAATGTATATGGATTTCTAGGAGGAAAAGGAAAATTACATTACTTTAAAAAAATAAAATTTAAAAAATCGTTTGCAAAGATTTATTAGCCACCTTACCTCAAACCGGAGTTATTGTCAAGATTAAGTTCAACGTACGATGCCTATCTAAATTTGGCCGAGTATAATAAGAATAGAATAAAATACGTTCGAAATCTCAAATAAAATTAATATAAAACATTCAGAAATTTTATTAAATTATGTAAAATTATTTTCAAGTTAAATATACCCTATTGAATAGAAATTAAATTTATTGGAATGTATAAATTAGTATAAGTATGGAGAGATAAAAAATCTTAACATTTTTTTTTGTAATTATAATATATATATATGAATTTATTTTTAATATATCTTATGTTAGATATAATAACAAATAATTAATAAAATATCTCATATTATATCTGATAACCATTGTATCACTAAGTATATAAATAGAAGGTATCAATATTTACATAACAGAATACTGCAACAGTTTTTAGTATTTCCTTATTTATTTTTTTTTTGTCCATAAAAGATGTATTTGCGCCTGTCAATTTACTGTTGACAATAAGCAAATGTGATGGCGATATATGAAATAATAACATGACAGGCATGGGGAAGGAAAGTACTCAGCAGTACCTCTTCCCTAACTTGTTCCAATTACTTAGGTTGTTTAAGGAAGGAGATCTTTCATCCAACGCCTTTTTAGTCTCCTCATCATGTTCTGGGCCATTTAAGCTGTGGCCATGTCTCTTATTAGTCTGTTATTATGTCCATTTAAATTTGTGTAAAATCGTTGATAAAGGATCGTTATATGTTGGTCAACTGTTGGAAAGTGGATGTCAGTATGTAGAGTTTTGTTATTTACGTACCAAGATGCTTTTGTTATGAGTCGCAATAATTTTGATTGAAACGTTTGAAGTTTTTGTAGGTGGGTCTTTTTAGCGATGCCGTATATTTGTGATGAGTACGTTCGGCGTGACCTACAACCCCAAATTGTGAAAATAACGAGGTTATATAGGCTAAACGGCTCAATATTTTTCAAGGCCACCTTTTTTCTGGACTTTGGGCTCAAGTTACATCACGATCAAAGTGAGAATAAAATGGGTATTAACGAGTTTTTATTACCTAATTAAATAGACAAAGTTTGCCAACCTCCAGATTGAAAACACCCTAAGAATTTTCGTAAACAAAATGTTTGGAGGTTACGATGAGGTGAAACTATTTACGAAGATTCAGCAGGATGTTAATAATTTGATAAAAAGGGGCCTCTACCACTGCCTATATCTAACCAAATAAATAATTCAATTTGTAAAACTATATTATAAATTTAATGTAAAAATGCTATTCTTGCTGCCCCATCTTTCACTTACTTATTTAGGTAAAAATAAATATCATGATATCACAATATTAACTAATTCTACAGACCAAGTGACAAAAAGACCAGAAAACAGAAATATGTTTAAGTAATCTAAAAAAAAAAAAAGTCGTTCGAAATTTGTTGACTTCAAAATTCTGCTGCCCGGAACAAAACCTCCATTGCTCTACCCTCTCCCCTCCCCCTAGTTTCGGTACTGCTATTTTTATTGTTCTTTTTTTTATTAGATTCTCTTTCATATTACCGTGTTATATATACAGTGGTGACTAACGAAAGTGTTACTAACATAGAGTGCCATTCAAATTAAGTGTCTTTCTCTCTATCTTTTGTTGTTTATGAATAAAGTAAGTCCTTTTAAAATAAACTTTGGAAGTACAAAATACTGAAATTCATTAAAAATAATATTTTTTTTTCTGTTTTATACACTTAACCTTAAAGTACATGAATAAATTTATACTCTAATATATTTATCCGGAAGGGTGCTCACCGGTGATCTACAAGCAAGATTAGGTTAGCACGGGTACAATTTGTAAGGGGGGGTTAAGCCCCCTATGACAAATGACTGTAGGTATAACTCAGGGACCGCTTCAACCCTTCTGACACTGAGGGACTACAACCACCCACTGTGGGCAACGGCTAATTTTAAGCCTGGATTTAGAGGTATTACAAAAAATATATATATACAAAAAATATAAGCACACCTCTTTATCTTTCACTGTAATTGTAAAATAAATGTATACATAATGAGTAAATGAAATATAGAAGTAATCAATAATCAATAAAATGAAATAATACAAACATTTTTTTTAAAACTCACAACCTTAGTTGTACAATATAGGGCTTATGTTCATACATTAAAAAAATAATATCAGATATATGTCCTTTAACAGCAAATGATAGCCCAGAAGAAGAGAACTGAACTCTTCATGAAAAAAAAAACTATTATTCTGTTTTGTAAAATTATTATTATTAAACAATGTATTAGATAAGCAACGGAATGCTTAGGCAGAAATTATCAATTGCATATGATGTAATTTGAATATTTCCTAAGGTGTATCCAGTAGTAGTGTTGCCCAAATGCGAGACCGAGACGAGTCCTGTTCTTGCAAATTCAGTCTTGGTCATGATCTTGGTCTTGCGCAAGAGTCTTGCAGTTACTTATTAGCTTATTACTGTATAGATATTATTGTAATTTTTTAGATAGTAGAAACTTAAATAAGCCCGAATGAAGAATTAGAGGAGTTAAATGCAAAAGTATATTGGTTTTATATTATCCAAAAAATCGATTTATTTTTTACCAGTCATGGTCATAGTCTTGCGACAGTTAGACGGCCTTGGTCTTGGTCTCGTAAAGTGCAAGACCAAGGTTGATTTTGGGCAACACTATCCAGAAGGGAGTTTCATTATCAAGTGTAATTATATGTAAGTATATGATTTAAAGAAAAAAATTATTTTACTTTCGCTTTTACTGTTTTTGTGAGAAGGATAGCAATACAATTTCTAGGGTGGGGACAGGTGCATCGTTGAATGTTTTTGAAAATGAGTGGTCAACCGAAACGTCTGAAATTCCGAACCGAAATTTTTAACACTCTTTTTTATATAGATAACATCTACCTTCAACAAAGTAAAGCTTATATAAAATCAAATCCAGGTGCTTATTTCAGAAATTTGAAGCGCACGTGACGGGAGCAATAATAGATAATTTACGAAGTGATCTATATTGGTGTTTGAGGGGTAAACCCTCCGTAAAACGATCTTACACTTCGTGAGACAGGTTGAAGAAAAATCGTCGTGGTTGAATATATATATGGTTATCGCCGTTCTCAACAATATTGTGTAACAGTAAAATCGCTGATCAAGAATCATTATTCTTTCAAGATTTGGGCCATAAATTTAACATGTATTTCAGTTATCTTTACATCACACACATATTTTGTTTTTATTCACATATGAAATAAATAGTAAAAGAAAGTATTACAATCATGAATTTAAGCTTTTAACAGATAAACGCGTTTTATTGTCTTCAGAATTCGAATCTAAATTACCCAGTTTGTGCTTGTCCACCTTGTTCTAAAATTCCATTCATATATTTTTTTTTTCTGTAGAAATTTCATTAAATTTCTAACGAAACATTTATTTTCCATTCTGAATATAAATGTAGCCATTAAAGAATTCAACAATTAAAACTCCTTAAGTTTAAGCCAATAACCATTATCTTTAACAAGCTTATATGATATCCATTTATATAAAACAAAAAAAAAATCATATTATTGCTCAAAAGATAATAGTCAATACAATAGCTATTAGTGTTGTAAGAAAAAAAGTTGTTGTAAGTTAATCGTGGTTTTGATAACAAATGGGGAACGTCTATCGATATCGGTAATGAAATAAAATATTCAATAGCGCCCGTATCTTAGGTAGACTTAACTGCGAGACGCAACAGTCCCGCAGGTCAAATTTCGGTTCTTGCTCAAATTTCGCAGGATCAGTCTTGGTCTTGCTCTTGCTACAATTTTGTAGTCTTGGTCTTTGGACTTGTGAAAAAAATCTACTCTTCAAGTTTGACAAAATTAAAAAAAAAAAAAAAAAACTATGGACACTATATTGTATCAATTCATAATTATTATTATGTTTAATTTATTCTAATAAAAAGAGAAACTAATTATAGCTGATACTAAAAAAAACGTTTAGTTTTAATTTTCTAGTCCCATCCTTCGGGTTTGGTGCCATTTTCTCATTCAACTATTTTAAAGTAGATAATACTGAAAAACATAAGCATAACAAAGAAAATCCTGATCTACTATTTCAGAATGAGAAAAATAAGAATATTAACGCAGACCCCAACCCCAAAAAATACTTTTTGGTCACTTATATTAGAGGTTTAACTGATAAAATTGAAAAAACTTTTAAAAAATATGATATAAATGAAATCAGATTTGGGAAAAAACCTATTAATAAATTAGATAAATTATATAGTAGAACTAAGGATATTATTCCAAAAGAAAAATTAACTAAAATTGTTTATAAAATACGATGCAAGGATTGTGAAAATAAAGCATATTACGGACAAACCTCACAATGGTTTGAACGTAGGATAAAGCAACATAGACAAAATTGCTGGTCTAAAACGACAAAATCAAAATTAGCCACAGGATTATCGCAGCATACCACAAAAAATGGACATAAATTTGATTTCGGTACTGCTTCCGTGTTGCATAGAGAACAAAATATTGGGAAACGTAGAATCATTGAATCTATTTTTATCACTAAAAATCTAAAACATTCAGTGAATCAACAGACAGATGTTGATAATTTAAACACGTTTTATGCTTGCACAATTGACAAAATTAATATATAACATACTGATATAAAACAGCTGATCACTAACCCCTCCACCCCACTCCTTATGTAGGTAAATCCAGTCCTGTATGAATGCCCTATTGAAGAACAATACTTTCTTGATACCGTCTGCAAATAGAGGTATATAAATCGAAAATTAAAAATTTTTAAATTAATTATAGCAGTCTATTTTTAATTTATAATTATATATTATAATTTTTGGAAACGGAAAACGACATTCTTTGAAATAAAAGAATGAATTAGGACGAATCATATCGTAATGACAAATTTTAAAAATTTTATAGCGCGGTGCATGGTAGGTGAATGATACAAGTTTATTGTCTGAGGCTATACTTGAATGGTAAAAAGTAATTTAAAATTTAGTTTGCAGGTTCTTGAAAATGGCTCCTGAAGCCGAAACGTTGAATAAACATACATGTAATATATAAAAAAACTGTGTTTTTTTGGTGACCTATGGCCTATAATAGACCTATGTTAAATTACGTTTAGTTTTACTTACTTTGGGTAAAATATCATTAACATAATTTATAGCTACATTAAAAATTAATGTATCATATTTTTTCTGCAATATTATTTAAATAAAATTGATTTACTGATACTATTATGGATTTCAAATAAATATTGAGTTAAAAAAAATTCTTTTGGAAATAATATTGAAAAAATTAAGTGCGATGGCCGGGAATCGAACCCGGATCAACTGCTTGGAAGGCAACTATGCTCACCATTACACCACCATCGCAGCTGATTCTTCGCGTCCTGTTTAAAACTAAAATAATGCTTTAGTAAATAATCTTTTTCTTTTTCGATCTATCTTCAAATCGTTAGGTTCTGGATTAAAACCCTCAGGATATCGTAAAGCTTGGTCGCCTAGTAGGTGAAGTTCGCTCTAATCTGCTTTCGGATGTCCTCTAGCCCAGGGTATGTCAGATTCTATGTCAGTAATATAAAAATTAACTCCTTAATTAGTTAAAAATATTAACTGATATTACTTATTTGAGATAGATAAATTCCTTGGACGTGACAGCAACGTTTTCCTTAAGATCGGCTAACCGGAAGTGGCACTTTATTTAATTAGTTATACATATTTTTACAGTTTTCTAAAAAACGACTCTAACGATTTTGATTAAACTCGGTGTATCATTGTATCAATACGTGGTCTTTAATATCATTGAGGTCTTATCCCATTGAAGTCTCTTTACAGGTCTTAAATGCTTAAATGTTCAACATATCTTAATCTAAAGTACCTTTAATTTGATTTATTTTAAACAAATAACAATATCTCATTATCAAGAAAAAATACTAAATATAACTTTTATAAGAATTTGATAATTTAAAAAAAGGATAAAGAAAGGGAAAATCTTTATTAAGGTCGAAAATGAATTTCCCGAAATACTAGTCAAAAGCTTTACAAATAAAATATCGTTGGAAAGCGGAGAGTTTTAGAAAAAAACAAAACAATATCTAATATAGGAAACTGTAGGAAGTAATAGAGATTGACGAAAAATTATAAATAATAATTTGTCAAAACAAATATTATTTGACGTAAATCACATGTTTTCAAGGAAATTAAATGAAATTTACTACTAAATGTATACTTTTTTAAATGTTGAAAAACAAGTATTTTAAATCCAACTAATCAAGGGATAGGCATTGTTTAAAAAACTATTTCATAATACTTATGTGAAAGAAGAAGTGCAATATAAAAATATTTCATGGATGTATATTTGTTTATATTAAATACATTTACTGTAGTTTAATAATTCTAGATCTGATATTATATTTAAATAATTAGATATCAACTTCCGTTTATTCCAAAAAATCATCATGTAAACTTTTAGAAAATTAAATTGCTAAATTATTTGATGAATTTTCCCTTTATTAAATCCAAACATTATCCACCTAAAATTAGTGTGACAACATTTGACCTATCTATAGCAGACATTGAAAATATCGTAATTTCATTTTAGTGAACTGTCACAATTAATATAAATGGACTACCGAGGTTTTTATTGTCTATCATTGATATAATTAATAGGATTTTTGTTGTTTTAGTGGTGTTAGTGATTCGTTAGCTTTAATCTTTAAGCCTTAGCTCTGTTGAAAATTTTATAATCGCTCAACATTGCCAGAAAATAATTTTTATTCAAAGTAGAGAAGTAAGTGAGAGTTGTGTGTTGTGCGCACCAGATTTTTAAATCTATACTATAAAATCGTAATGCTGGTCAACTGTGTTGAGCTGATAGCTGACACAGCTTACTAATCCATCAATTCAACAAAATCCATCAATTCAACTTGATATAATTTGTATATAAAAGTGAAATTTGTTTTTTCTTTCTTTTCTCATCCAATCCATTCTTCTGAATTATATTATCCGAATCTATAAAGCAATTGCTAGATATAATAAAGATACATCAGATAATTTTGTGATAATCTGCAGCAAACAATTATTTATTTATATACTTCCTTTTATTTAATTTAAGACTTAATAATATTATAAACATAAAATTAAATGTATTCAAATTTAAAAATATGTCATTAAAAAGTAAGTGCGATGGCCGGGAATCGAACCCGGATCAACTGCTTGGAAGGCAACTATGCTCACCATTACACCACCATCGCAGTTGTTTCGCATTGATACCGTTTATAATCATAAACTGATTAATTTTAACGGAGAATACTAAGCAAAAGATAACATATAACAAATACGGAAAAATTAATTGGACTTGGTTTTGAATGGAATAATGCTTTTTTGAGCACAAAAGAATTATCTCTTGATTCTTATATCATCTATGGGGAATTATAAAAAATTATAATTATATTTTTAAAAAAACAAGAACCACTCAATAATCAAGTAAATTTTGGTTCAGTCAATTTTATCTATGTTTTATCAATAAAATGTAAAACTAAATTACTTATTTAATAATTATTAAAAAATGAAAATATACTTATTTCTAAGCTTACAGATTTTTCAAGGCCATTAAATTCAGTTTACTTCAAAACACATACAAAAGGGTAGTTCCTATTGTTAAATACCATCCAATTAAAGTTAATTTGAATTCCCTGCCATTAACCTTGATTTTAAGTTCTGTTGAATATATAGTTGAATTTTCCAATTCAAGCGTACCAGTAACAAGAAGGGATTTTAAAAAGTTATTTTTTCACCTTTTAAATATTTCCTAACAAAATATATATCATATTAAATACATAAATTTTATGATAATTTATATAATGTGATAAGTATATATGTTATATTTAAATTAAATAATTTCATTATATAATTTTGTCGTTGCATACAGTGCATAAGACAAGGTTGAATTTTCGTGCTGAATTTAATATTTTGTAGGGGTTCAGAAAATGTTTCTCTGGTACTCCAGGTTTATTATTATTTTTATTCTTTACATTCTGAAGCATCTGAAGTTTATTTCAAAAATATTTCTTTTTATCCATGTATTGTGTTTTATCCGTATTTATTAATAAGAATTAACCAGATTTTATCAAAGTTACATTTAGATTTTATGATTTCCGCTTAATACCTTGACAATAAGAAAAATGTAATATATAAGTTAATATATATAGAAATATAAATAAAATATTTGTATATTAATAAAGAAACATAATATCAATAATAATGTCTAGATGTTTTTTAATTTTTCAAACTTATGTTGCCAAAGTTCGAGAATTTTTCAGCAAGAGAGACATTTTCTTAATCGCATCGAAAGTTCCCTGGCATCGATGATTCGTAAAAGATCAGCTAAAACTGGCAAGGACTGCTTTGAATTAATTACAATCTCCAAGAATCGGAGGGGAATTAAATTTACAATTAGTCTGAAACCTTTAGCCGGAGCCTAGCAAGAGAAAGTCGGCATTGGAAGTACAAGGTACCACTTAATCAGGCCTTGGGGTTAAATACCTTTAATCCTATTACCGCAGTCTTTTAGGGTTGTTCCCTCTTTTTTCTTTAATTACACCTCAGTTATACCCGTTTGGGAGAAGTTTCTATTCAGGCATCTAAAAAGGGGATCTAAGTTTGGAATAAGAGGATTCGAAACAGTTCTATTTCAAGGGAAAGAAAAACTCTTGCAATTAATATTCAACGTCGAGAGGATTTTAGTTAATGTCAGTTTGAGTCAAAGGGTGCCCCGTCTATTTCAGGATAAGGTATACCTTTGAAGCTGGTTGGACAGTATTCAATGGCCACCGGGCAATTTCTAGTAGCCCTTTGATGCTTTATGTCAAATACAAAAGCATTGTAAGCAAAGTACCGGAGTCGAGTGTCCTATAAATGTTGACAAGGATCTGAGAAGGACTAGGATTCGGTGAATTAGACATATCACAACAAAGCAGGATTGTTCGATGGTATTCAACCTCATTAATCAGCATTTCACTAGAATTAGTAAGTGTGACGCTATGGGACAAGGCAACGTGAGATAGAGATCCGATTCAGGTAGATAAAGCCTTCTCACTTCATGAGATGGTATGATACCCTATTCAAAGGTTTTATTATAAGTCTAAAACGAGTGGGATCGTTCCTAGGATTCACTTATCTACACATTATTGATTTTTTGTTTCGTTATTTGTTAGCAATTAATTCGGAAAATTGCAATTAGAATATCAATGTGGGATATTTGTAACAATTATATTTTATCTCCTCTATCTACGAAGTATTTAACATATTTAAATTAGGCAATAGACATGGAACTCCCATACATACCGATATTGGGATTTATATAATTGATTTGATACTTAAACTATGGATATTGTTCATAGTAGTAATATTATGCTCGCGACTAAAGCACTTTGTATTGGGTTGGCAAATTCACACCTTCAGTTTTTCAGGATGAAATAAAGCTCTATGAATTATAGACATACAATTTATTTTAATGTACATTATATTGACCATTACTTAATTTGACTTTTCCAATCTTTTCCCTAACTGCATAATGCCAAGTTCATAGAATGTCTGGAGTTTGTTGTTAATAAACTGATCCAAGTGATTTATGATGTCCTTTCGGAATTGCTTTCCATTCATGGAGTTCTGCGGAAAACGGAATAAGTGGTAGTCGCTTGGAGCTAAGTCTGATGAATAGGGAGGGTGGGGAAAAAGATACCATTTAAGGCTCAATAATTTATTGCGAGTGACCAATGAGGTGTGGGGCATAGCGTTGTCTAGGCAGAACACAACACCCTTCCAATCATTCATAACTCTTCAGGATGTTCTCCAAATTCGATGTTACTGTATCTGCTGGAAAGCTGAATTATTGTACTTCAAGGCCATATGAATGCCTACATAAGGAATAAATAAACAAACACGTCGCATTGTTTTTTTATCACTAATTGTAGTTTGTTTACGAAGGTCCTGTTGATGTCATTTTGAGTAGTTTGTGTGGACCTAAATTCCTGATAAATTTCTTGCCGATAGCTAATGTCCTATCAAAGATTTTTTTGTGATTTTCGAAAAAAAAACATGTGAGGGACCCAGACATTAATCCTGGAGCCATAGCGGAGCTTTTGCAAATGGTTTTCTACGCTCGTTTGCGACACATTTAGGGTCGTAGCAATCTCTCGCACTGATTGTGTGGGATTTTAATTAACAATGGCCTTAACATTGCTCGTTTCAATTTCATTTTCACGACCAAACCGTTGAGCATCATTGATGTCAAAAGGTTTAGGTATCATCCCCATAAACACTGCAAATTTTTCTATGACATTCTGCAGAACGCTTACTTTTTTAAAAATAATACAACAAAATATGCTGATAATGAATGATATTTTCTTCCATATTCACAGTATAATAGCAAACACAATACTAAGTTAGTTTCAACAAGAGTTAAGAGATATAGTTGTAGGTATTACACACAGGATAAACAATCTACCTTAATTCATCAGATAAGAACTGTATCATAGTGACATAAAAATAATTAGAAAAACCAAAACTTATTTGCCAACCCATTATCATAAATGACAAATGTTCGAGTCCCGTTGTGGTGGATAATTATTTAATCTTTTTTATCAGCCGTAGATAGGCCCAGGTTTCGGTGACCATCTTCGACTAAACCCATTTCCTACACAGCTCGTAACCTTTATTTATGAATGTATTAAGGGTAAAAAGCTAGCGATTAAGTGAAATTTCAATCTCACACTGTTGATCTTGAAGCAGTCCTACCTTACAAAGTATTGTACCCAAGATCATCCATATGGGTTGTAATGTTACTCTGGTTTTAGTTTACATTAGTTAACATACAGTATCAATAGATAATTTTATACATCGATTTATGTAATAACTTAACGAGTAAGATAATTTTCACACCATAGGACAACAGAATTCTTCTCATCACTCAGATGATTATTACAAATTTGAACTGAACTTAGTGTTCATCCGCTACACATTTCCAGACCCTCTCCCCATCCCCCACCGAATCACTGCTGTTTGAATTAAGTTCGTAAGAAAAATAATATTTTTATTCTGGCTACCATAGATTAAAGATTTTTATAATATTTTTACTATGTATTAAGCAATAATAGTAAAAAAAGCTTCAGTTAATATAGGATTTTAGTTTTATACCTTTGACGTGGCTGATATCCCGCTTTTTTACTTACTACTTATCGCGGTTACTTTCAACTTACTGTGTAAAGATAATGATAGATATGGACAGACCCTTTTAAGCATAAAAGCTGTTTTTAAAGTAAGGGGAAAAATAAGTTAATGTTTTTCATCCAAGAACCAGTTGAAAGTAGCTCCATAATCCGATTCTCATTCCTTCGTCAAAGTTTAAATTATCCGACCTATTCGGTAATTTAACAAGATTTTTTTTTTTTTTTTATTTCTTAATGCCATTTACAACTGTATTACATAAATACATCAAGTAAATTTGGACATAATAGATATAATGACATGAATACACTTGCTGAGTATCTACCCAATGGTAGCACTCTAATGATATGACTACATCAGGAGATCACGGGGCCATCTTCTTTTCAGACGCCTCGGAGGGTTATCAGGAATTGAAGAGGAAGCAAGGTTAGAAACGAGAGGGTTGCGATGGTTCTGAAGTTTATTATGGAAGGATAGGTATCTGGATTGGGCCAGATCTGAAACATAAGGAACATTAAGATCTTTATGGATAATTTTATTAGTGACAAAGTAAGGAGCATTGAGGATTTTACAAAGGATTTCGGATTGTAAGGATTGGATGCGAGAGGAATTCGATGATCTAGTGGAGCCCAGTAGCTCAACTCCGTAAGTCCAAATAGGTCTTATTATAGTCAAGTATATGAGTCTTTTGTAATTAATGGGAAGTTTAGAGCGTTTATCTAGTAAGTGCTGAAGTAATCGGAAACGTCGAGCGGTTTCTTGTCGTTTCAGTCTAGTATGAGGATTCCAAGTTAGTCGTTTGTCCAGGTGGAGTCCTAGGTATCGGATTTGCTCAACAGGGATAAGTGGAGTACTGTTAAAGGAAACTGTAGGATAGGAAGTTGTTGGTTTACGACGAAGGGTAAAGGTAATTTGGTGGGATTTATTGGAGTTTATTTTAATTATCCAGTTTTGACACCATTCTTCTAGATTTATGATGTGTGATTGAAGTATTTGGGATGCAATTGCTGGGGCACTGTTTACTGATAGGATACATGTGTCATCAGCATATGTGGTGTGAGTAGGTAGGGATGTCAGCTGTATAAACTGTATAGAGGATAGGACCTAGGATAGTACCTTGAGGAACACCAGCGGACTGGGAATTAACACGATATATATTTAAAAAATTCATTATTGTATCCTACAATAGTAGTATTGCCCAAATGAGATAATTTAATTATATTAAGGATGTATATTATGTTGTATAAACCGCTAAATCTTTATTATTATTTCAATGAAATTGAAACCACCAAATATTTGAGAGAATTGGACATACTTAAAATTATCAATATATATATATATATATATATATATATATATATATATATATATATAGTCCTCATTTACTGATATCTACCGGTAACCAGTAAGCTGCCCATACTCGTAAATTTACCAGAGTTATAATTCAGTTGGAACGAAGCTACTGCGGATAAGTGCGGAAAGCAATTATCCGGGAGAAGGAAGCAGCACGGACTTGACGGACCTGTTCAGCGAGGATCCAATGAGGCTAATTCGATGGAGAGGTTTAATGGGCTTTTTGGGTCAAGCCTCGAATGGATTAGTGGCCGTGAAAGAAAGGGGAGTTCTCTCTTCTATGGTTCTAGTTCGGGTAGAACTAAATGGTTCCCCCCTCACTAAAATTTAAAAATAGAATTTGAAAATAACGTGAAATATATATCAGAGTTTGTTCTGAAGGCTGATTGATTTTTATATAGGATATTTAAATATTTATTAGACCGATAACAAAGTAAAAATAAAAAAAACAATCAGCGAGAACAATATTACAGTAACCAACAGAACAACCGAAAATTATACGAAAAATAATCAAATATAAACAAAAAAAATAAATTATAAGAACTATTGAAATATAGATGTTAGAAATTAGATATTTGCTATAATTAGCCTTTGATGTTTTACATACACTTTTTCGATATGACCATTAGGGCTAATTAATTTTATTTTATTAAACCAATTAATTGTATTGAAGTTAACTTATTAAATTTTCTTCAACTTATTTCAACCGTGTTTTTTTTTTAAATATTTCTTATTTCCTCTTTTCGCTCAATTAAATAATTTGCTTAGAAGCGAGATAAGCTTCTTTCTAATCTTACATTTAGAACAAATACTACAATGGAAGATACATATCCGACTCATTAATAATAAGTTTATTATAAACGTAAATATACGTTGGCAAAACCTTTGGTATTCATTGGATGCAATAATAGATAATTAAGTGTGTATTTTTAAGTTGTTAAAAATGTATTTGTTATCTTTATGAGATGAGATTAATCAAAAATTTTATGAATAGTTGTATTTCTTAAAAGCGAACATAAAATATACTTGCCTCCCGTTTTATCTTTAGATACTCCCCAAGTTCTGAAAAAATATTTTACTTGAATCAGATTTTTCCTTATTAATCGCTGATTATAATAGTCCAGATCTCATGCTACATATATAAAGCTGACAACCCTAATCACTGTTCTGATAAGTATTTTGAAAACAAATGTGAGCATCAAGTGGCCAGTAGCCCATTTAAGTTATCCAAAACTCTTTAAAAAAAATACCGAAAATCTTGAAAAATCGAAGAAAACTAAAGGTTTACGAGTACGTTTATACGACCACAATCAAACTTAATTAAACATAGAAAGTTATGCTCTTTGATTCAAACGAATTTCTCCCGTTTTTTTTTCTTTTTCCAGCCTGATGTTTTGATATAGATCGGAAAAAGAACTAAGAATTAATAATATCTCTATTTATTAAATTATTTTATTATGTACTTATCTAATTTTTTTTCTTGAGATATTTTCAAAGTACTTTTTATTTGTATAGTACTGCAGCCTTTTCCTTTTATTGAGAAATATTACATTCTGTCAAATCCATTTAAAACTTTATCAAATTGATAATTAAAAATTATAATATTTAGCTGCAATTGATATTAGATATGTTACTTGTTAGTTTACATTACTCTCGTTCGGTATGACTGATATGTCAGAAAAATTGGACATGAATTGAATGATTTATGAATTTGAATAAAAATATCACTTGCAGGTTCAACGCTCATGATCCAAGAAATGTTTTTTCCTACTGAATTAACTATGATTCCTATTACTGACAATCATACTATTCAGTTTTTGATATGAGAATCAAGCAATGGTATATTGTCAAAAGTTGTCTGGTTTGTGCTTGCATTCGCCACATCCATACCCTGAGATATCGGTAAATTGTGATTCTAAATAATGCCGAATACCTCATCCGGTTCCTCCCCTCCTACCTCTAGATTACTGCTGATGTTTACACAGAAGAGGCGGAAACGCGACGGTAATGAAGAATTAATCGATTTTATCAACAGCGGGAGTTTGGAATAGGATTAATTGCTTTCTATTGATAAAGCCGGTTACTACCGGACGTAGTACAAATACTCCTCTGTGTTTTATTATTTATTTTTAATCAATCGGTTTAGAATTTCATTAAAATACCAATACATTTTTCATTATATTAAAAAATATTCACCTCACTGAGTCAAAAATGTAAATAATATATTTTTCTTGCTATTATGTTCATATTTTACCAGGAAAAAGAGTATGTTTGAAAAGAAAAATACTAATTAACGATATGACAGTAAGTACATATATAAATTTATCATCATAAATTTTTGTGATAAATCTTGTAAAACAAAAGCGTTCCATGGTGTATTTTCAGAGAAGCAAATGATAAAAGTAATTCAATCATTTAGAAAAATAGAAGAAATACCAAGGATAAATTATAAATACTATATTCCATAACCAAGGACTTTAGTCCAGATGAACTGATTTGCTTTTTAAAATAAATTCTAGATGGTCATTCTTAAGTGGATGACTATGAGATGACTATGAGAAGTGGATGAGATGAGATGTACACATGAAGTACATGAACAACCTCAGTGCTCACATCACACCTGAAGATGACCCAAATGTTTGGGTTGAAACGTTGGCAAAAATATTTAAAAAAAAAATAAAAAGACTGCGTCCTGAATATTTATCACCCATGATAATATATAAAGCTACAGACACATTCGCAAACAAAAAAATCACGCAAAAACCACGCATACTCACACACACGAAATCATTTACTTTTTTTAATGTATTATTTCATTGTTTACTTTATTGATGCATACCAATGTTTTCTTAAAATACATACAATTTGTTTTAACTACTTTATCTCATAGTCATACACTCAAGAATGACCATCTAGAATTTATTTTAAAAAGCAAATCAGTTCATCTGGACTAAAGTCCTTGGTTATGGAATATAGTATTTATAAATTATCCTTGGTATTTCTTCTATTTTTCTAAATGATTAAATTACTTTTATCATTTGCTTCCCTGAAAATATACCATGGAACGCTTTTGTTTTACAAGATTTATCACAAAAATTTATGATGATAAATTTTTATATGTACTTACTGTCATATCGTTAATTAGTATTTTTCTTTTCAAACATACTCTTTTTCCTGGTAAAATATGAACATAATAGCAAGAAAAATATATTATTTACATTTTTGACTCAGTGAGGTGAATATTTTTAAATATAATGAAAAATGTATTGGTATTTTAATGAAATTCTAAACCGATTGATTAAAAATAAATAATAAAACACAGAGGAGTATTTGTACTACGTCCGGTAGTAACCGGCTTTATCAATAGAAAGCAATTAATCCTATTCCAAACTCCCGCTGTTGATAAAATCGATTACATTCTTCATTACCGTCGCGTTTCGGCCTCTTCAATGTAAACATCAGCAGTAATCTAGAGGTAGGAGGGGAGGAACCGGATGAGGTATTCGGCATTATTTAGAATCACAATTTACCGATATCTCAGGGTACGGATGTGGCGAATGCAAGCACAAACCAGACAACTTTTGACAATATACCATTGCTTGATTCTCATATCAAAAACTGAATAGTATGATTGTCAGTAATAGGAATCATGGTTAATTCAGTAGGAAAAAACATTTCATAGATCATGAGCGTTGAACCTGCAAGTGATATTTTTATTCAAATTCATAAATCATTCAATTCATGTCCAATTTTTCTGACATATTAGTCATACCGAACGAGAGTAATGTAAACTAACAAGTAACATATCTAATATCAATTGCAGCTGAATATTATAATTTTTAATTATGGATTTGATATAATTTTAAATGGATTTGACAGAATGTAATATTTCTGAATAAAGAAATGGTGATGATTTAAGCAAGGAGATCTTTCATCCAGCACCTTAAAAAAGTAATTTAAAAAACAAATTAAGTTATAAAATTTCAAGTAAATTATGTTTAAAAATAAATGGGTTTTAATTGGTATAGTGTTTCCTAAGTATTATGTGTTTATTTTGAGCCAAACATGGCAAATTATTTTTAAGACTTAATCAGAAACATTGAAGAAGTTGTTGATATTTTTTTACTCTTCTTTTGTCCTTCAATTTTGTGACAGAACTGTAATTAAGTGCAATTGTAGAACAGCTAATTTTTATCTAAATGATTCACTCATGTTATTTTTACATTGAGAAATTATATGAACGAATAAATGAAAAACAAATCTGTATTTTATAATATTTACAATTAGAGAAGATCTTGCTCCGCCACAAGTGTTACATAAAGAAAAATAAATAATAAACAACTACACAAATATAAAATAAATCAGAGACATGTTCTTTTTTTACAAAGAAAAAGAAATTTAAAAAACGAAATAAGATAAAAGAAAAAAAGGAAAAGCCTGCAGTACTATACAAATAAAAAGTACTTTGAAAATATCTCAAGAAACAAAATTAGATAAGTACATAATAAAATAATTTAATAAATAGAGATATTATTAATTTTTAGTTCTTTTTCCGATCTATATCAAAACATCAGGCGTGAATATCTATATATCAAAAATAAAAAAAAAATTTAAAAAAGACTGCGTCCTGAATATTTATCACCCATGATATGTAGAACAGTCGACTAACTTCCTTCAAGCTTTATATATTATGAATATTTGTTTTCTGTTGACATTACAAACCTTGTCGATCTTTTGAAGCCTTAACCAGCTATCTATTATCCTATTTCTCTTCTTATACATTTATTATTATTATTATTCATCATTATTAATGTTATGATGATTATTTAATATATTTATTTACTAGCTATATTTAATCTATATATGTTTATATATTAATCAAAAGCCTTATTAATCTCACAGCCTTTTATTTTACATTTAAAAAAATTTATAAACATATAAAAATGTTTTAATGTAATTTAAGAGGCTGTGAGAGCTTAGATGTAATCGATTTATTTATTATACATAATCACATATAGATTAAACTATAATAAATATTAAAAAAACTAACAAAAAATATGAATAACCTAAATAAGCTTATATCAGAAATATTTATTCGCATTTTTTAAAACTATTTTTTTTTAGTTATTTATATTTATCTTCCTTGGATATATATTGGTGGAATATATACCACTAGCGCTAATACTTATGGTCCTTGGATGTGGCATATTATATTACTCATCAATAATAAAAAAAAAGACCATATCTGGACTTATTGCAACTCTCTGTTAATAGAGAAACTCTAAAAGTTTGAAAGTGACAAACGAGTTGAGCCATACAGCCGCATGGTGGAGTAGATGAGGGGGTCCCACAAGGGATCATCCTTTGCCCATCAACATTCATTCGTTTAGTTGCTAATGGAAGCTCGGCTAGGCCACCTGATCCCGCAGGGTGTCAACGACCCTCTCTGCAATTTGGTATATGATTACTAGGACCAATAAAAATGGCACGAGGCAACAATTAAATTTTTTTTATTATTATTCCTTTATTGAAATTTACAACTGCAAACATATATAAAACCAGTAAATTTGCTATAGGAATATATTACATGAAGGTACTTGTGAAGAAACTACCCATTGGTAACACTTCAAAGATAAATTAATTTAGGAGGTCCTTAGGCCATCTTCTTTTCAAACGCCTCGGAGGGTTGTCAAGAATTGTGTTGGATGAAAGATTACAAACCAGAGGATTGGGATGACCAAAGAGTTTGGAATGAAAAGAGGTATATCTAGCTCGGGCCAAGTCTTCCACAAGGACTTATGGGCTTATGGGCTTGTTGAGGAATTATGGATAATTTTATTTGTTACATAATAAGGAGCATTTAGGATTTTATGGAGGATTTTGGATTGTAAGGATTGGATACGGGAAGAATTTGATGTTTTTGTAGAGCCCCAAAGCTCAATACCGTATGTCCAAATGGGCCTGA
Organism: Nezara viridula; assembly: GCA_928085145.1. NCBI lineage: Eukaryota > Metazoa > Arthropoda > Insecta > Hemiptera > Pentatomidae > Nezara > Nezara viridula. Next base: position 214,067,099 of record OV725077.1, read on the forward strand.
TGATGGTAGTGTAAATGAGTTTTTTGTAGAATATTGGAAGTTCAGAGCGTTTGTCAAGTAAGTGCTGTAGTAGCCGGACTCTGTTGGCAGTTTCTTGTCTTTTAGGTCTAGTATAAGGATTCCAAGTAAGGCGTTTGTCACGAAGGAGTCCTAGGTAACGGATTTGTTCGACAGGGATCTGTGGAATATTGTTAAAGGATACGGTGGGAAAGGGTGTTGTAGGTACACTGTGAAGGGTAAAAGTAATTTGTTGGGATTTGCTTGGATTAATTTTAATTCTTCAATTTGTACACAAATTTTCAATGGCTGAAATGTGTGACTGCAGGATTTGTGATGCAATAGTTGGTTCATTATTGACAGACAACACACACGTGTCATCAGCATAGGTAGTGAGGACTGTTTAAAGATAGGTAGGGATATCAGCTGTATATACTGTGTAAAGGATGAGATCTAAAATGCTCCCTTGAGGAACACTAGCGGACTGGGAAAAGAGAGACGAATTAGTAGAGTTAGAATTTCCTTTAAAGGTTCTATCTGCGAGATAACAGGGGATTAATAGGAAATATGTAGGGGACAGAAATTTACGGAGTTTGTACAGTAAATCTGCATGCCAGACTCAATCAAAAGCTAATTAATTTTTTTAAAAATATTAATAGGAGTAATTTGATTTGAATTGAAGATTACCAGATATTTATGGAAACACAATCTGATTCTTGTTATTTTAAATTATCTTTCTTATTTAAATACACAAATATTTAATATAAATCACAAATATTTGTTAATAGTTGAATTAAACAAGAGCGAAGTTAAATTTTGATGCGTGAAATGAAATCGGTTAAAAAGAAATAGAAAAATAGGACGAAGTAAAGACCAAAAACAAGGAGGGAATAACTTACTACGCGAAGGGGCGGATCCCAATAAAATAAGTACCAATATTTTTCCAGCTTCCCTTGATATGCGACCCTGTCTTCTCTCAAGCTGTTTCCTAATCCAACTTTAGGCTCTTCATCCCGGGATTTTCTTAGGAAAATTCCGATGTGAAGGGGAGTTCCTGCAATATATAGAATGGAGGAAGATATACAATGATTTATATTGAAGAATGAAGAAAACAAAATAATATCTACGGTGTAAGCAATGATAATTGTCCATAAACCAAACATAACTTAAACGATTTATATATATATATATTGTTTTATTTGTCTATTTCTTCAGCGTCGAAATTGTATTAGCTGTTAACCGGGGCTTCGTTTGCAATTATTTGATTTGCAACATGACGCTGTAATTAATTTTGTTAAAGTTTTAAGGAAAACTAGCATTCCATTTCAACTTTATAGAACTTACATTCAATTTCAGCTTTATAGGCATTGATATATTTGTGATGGAATAAATAAGAAGTGAGGTAATATTATATATACATGTGAATATATATACATGGTATAAATAAAACATATACATGATGTATGGTGTATGGTGCTACAGACCATGAAGATATTTGACCGCGAGTTTGGTCCAAGACCACATCCCGATTCCCGATTTAAAGTACGGGGTTGGGTCATCATTCCTATGCCTGGTCAGTGTGAGTCGCCTCCAGTAGAGTGACGGGTCTATATATATATATATATATATATATATATATATATATATATATATATATATATATATATATATATATATGATCTATTGAAACATGTTAATAAATTTCAAATAACAAATCCCATCGAATTACAAATAACCATCGTCATAAACCTAAAACATTCTGCCCTATAGTATTCTTTAACAATACCCCACTTATCTCTGTTGAAAGTATCCGATACCTACTACAACGTCTAAAATGGAATCCTCATACAAAGCCGAAATCGCAAGAAACCCCTCTACATTTCCGGCTACTTCAGCACTTACTAGAGAACCGCTCTAAACTTCCAGTTATTTGCAGAGGACTCATATATATGACTATATTAAGGCCTATTTGGACTTACGGAATCGAACTTTGAGGCTTTTCATCAAATTATTTTCGAATCCAATACTTACAATCCTTCGTAATAATCCATAAAAATAAACTCATCAATAACGACCTTAATGTACCATATGTTTCCAATTTAGCTAAATTCAGATACCTACCCTTCCATGATAAACTTCTAAACCATCTGAATCCTCTTGTATCTAGCCTTGCTTCATTTTCTATACCTGATAATTCTCCGAGGCGTCTGAAAAGAAAATGACCAAGGGACCATCTATTATAGAACTATAACTGAATTATTTTCTATTCATGTAGTAGTTGTAGTTCATGGGTAGTTTCTATTCCTGTTGTATATGTCACGTTAACAATTTTAAATTTAGTTGTGGTATCTTTCATGTATTACTTTTGTAAATTTCAATACATAAGTTCAAATAACCTTTATCGCCGCTTATAATGGTGCCGATTGAGATTTTTTTTTTGTAAAGATTAAATTTTTCAAATTTGAATCTATAATTTTCCAGTGTACACGTAGGTTTTGGGTTATTTGAAGATAAATTTGTATGTTCTATAAATATTTGTATCAATATATGATTAATGTTTACACAGAGGCCAAGACCTTTAATAATACCACAGTTCTTGTTTAGAAATAAAATTTTTATTTTTTCTTAACTTTAATGGCCTTAAAAGCTATTTTCAAAAACATTACAAAAAAAAGTCATTAAATCATAATTAAAAATATTTTTATAGTTAACTACTCCATGGCAGCAATTGTTTAGTTAAAATTATAAACATATTTGTTGTTTTATAACATTAAAGAATGTGTGTGTAAAGAAACAAGAAACAACAAAAACATTGACTATTATATGCACAAAATCTTAATATAATTATTAGCGTGATGTTTCCCTTAAATAGTTTTAAAACGTACTTAGCACGTTAGCGAACTTTGTATTGTATTGTTTGTATACACCAATCCATATATATGCAGGGCCTGTCTCGTATTTTAATTTTTTAGCTTTGTCCTTTCTACTTCACAGTAACTTCAGATATTTCAGATCTGGTCCAATTCAGATACCTATCCTTCCATAATTAACTTCAGAATCATCGCAACACTATCTTTTTTTACCTTGCTTCTTCTTCAATTCCTGGTAACCCTGCGAGACATCTGAAAAGAAGATGGCCCCGTGATCTCCTAATGTAGACATATCATTAGAGTGCTACCATTGGGTAGTAACTGAACACGTGTTTTCACGTCATTATATCCATATGTTCAAATTTACTAAATGTGTTTCTTTAATACAGTTGTAAATATCAATAAGAAATATTGAAAAAATAAAATAAACTTCAGATGTTATTTATTCAATTATTTTATATCCAAACATATATTTAACTAATAACGTTAATGTTTGCATAAACAATTTTTTACCGTCAATTTATTATAAACAGTCATCAAGTAACATTTAAAATTTAAGCTTAAATTACTAAAAACTTTTATGATTTTTCTCTTTGTTAAATCAGAACATTATACAATTAACGTATATATATATATATATATATATATATATATATATATATATATATATATATATATATATATATATATATATATATATATATATATATATATAACAGTGTTTCTGTCATTATGGTGTACTTTATATGGATTGTTTTTATCAATAAATAACATTGAAACTCAATTGTATTTAAAAAAAAAAAACGTTCTCTAAAGTTCAGATCAATCATAAATGTACTTACATTAGTAATCTTTTGGTATAATATTAAAAACAGTCATCAAGTCTTCAAAAGCATTGAAAAAGAATTTCAGATCTATAACATTCAGGTGTTGTAATATATCCCTTTTGCGGGATTATCAATTATATTTATTTATTCGGGATTAGGTTGCTATAAATATCATTTGTAATAGTGACTACAATCACCTACACATCTTTGAACATTAGAATTGATTCAATACCTTTTTGGTATATTTATATTTAATTAAATGGGACTAAAAATACTAAACCCAGCTTAAGTTAAGAACTTAATCAAAGATAAAATAGAGAGAGGCTGGCTAGGTCTTGAGGCTGATATTGGCTATTGTCCACCCTCAGCTTAGTTCGTCCATTCAGACCGGTCTTCTCTTCGATTGACCCACTGGCGGTGGATAGCAGTCCATTCTGATGGTTCATATAATTGCTTATAGATGAAATGAACGATGAAATGTGGTATATTTTACTGTAAAATAATTACAACCGAATATATAGAACTAACATCTCCAATACTTAAAGCAACAGTAGTATAAATCGGCAGAAAATGATCTGAATCGCTTATCTAAATAGAGAACCATATAAAATATAGAAGAACGAAACAAAAAATATAGAACCATGAATAATAGGTACGAAATATAACTATCAAATATGTAGTGTGTATAGGGAAAATAGGTAATAACTATTTTATATTTATTTTTGAATATTTAATAGTTGACCGTTGCATTATAAAGGAAGGAGATGGTCCGGGGTTGCGGTCGTAAATAGGCTAAATAGTGGTAAAACTATTTTATTGAAAGCCAAAGTTTCGACCCGACTTTGCAGGTCTTCATCAGGGCTAGAACGGACAAGATACAAAAAAATAGAGGATTGTGGGAATTAAATAATATTTAGACATAATAATTAATAAGGTGGAATGCAGTCAAGGCAGAAAAATCAAAGCTAAATCCACAATATCCTTATCTTTTTCCAAAATCCTACAGGAATTTCACAGAGTTCATCATCCCTGGTCTCAAACAAAACAGAATCAATTGCCAGGTAAAAAAAAAAATTGTCTAATTATTAAATAATTAATGAATTTTTTATCAATTGCTTTGGATCAAATTATTTATTATCTCATCTTTTATTGATAGTTTTTCTGCATTTAATTTTAAATTATAATATTAAACCAATTTTCTAAATTTAAATTGGATAAATATATGGAAAAAAATCATATAAATTTGAGCTGCAATAGAATTCAAGAGATAAAGAATATATATAATATTGAAATTGTACTTTTCAATTAATTTTAAAAAAGTTCATATTTAGCTAAAAACTTGAAGTAAAAGTGCCTTTAGGAGGCATCTATTAAACATCTCTTAGCCTTTCCTTTATAAACATGCTTGTACGAAAGCTAATAAAATAACATCGAAACTCTATTCAATTTATCACAAAAAAGTTATCTAAACTTCAGATCAATCAAAAATGTACTTACATAAGTGATTTTCTGGTATAATATTAAAAACAGATGCCATGGTAGCCAATATTATTCAGGCAGCAACTCATCATTCTTTTGTCAGAAGTGAAACTAGTTTAAGATAGTGTGGTAGCTCAGTGGTAGGGCACTGAGTTTCCAATGCAAAGGTCCCAGGTTCGAACCCCGGCCCATGGCAGAAAATTTATCTATCTGTTTCATTGGCCGCGGGGCGACCCTGGGTTGAGAGACCCTTCTGGGGCACACCCAGCCTCTATAAAGTGGGTACCGTTAATTAAATAATTAATTAAGGGGAAAACCTGGGGTTGAACGTGATCTCGGTCAAATCACCTCCTTGCACAATCGTTGACCTAGAAACAGTGCTTTCCCTAAATAGTACTGAACCCCAGACCCTTCATGGGTTGTAGTGGTACAGGATACTAATTTTAGACATAATTTATAAACAATGTCAATAAGCTTATTAAAATTATAAACAGTAAGTACAATAAAATATGGACCAAGTAAGCTGAGTAACTAGATCCTAAACTGAAGTAAATAGATGCTAACAATTGTTGTAGTATAATATATAATAAATGAACATGTGAATATACTTCTACAAAATCTACAGGAGAGTAATAAAATTAGAGACTTACAGGTGTGTTCATCTAGGAGTTTCACTTAGAACTGGAAAGGCAGCGGTAAGGATAGCAGGTATAGTTGAAGCTAACAAGTGTTAACTAAGTAAACTGAGAAAAACCAAGGAAATCACAGTATAATTTTTTTTTTATTTAAATTAAAAAAAAAAATTATTTTATTCGAAAGTTACATTTACACTCTACACCAATTTATGATTATCCTTTTTCCACCTTGTATTAATTTTACTTATTAACCATGTCTCATTATCTAATATTCAAATGTAATTTTCTTACATATGTACAACCAAATATAATTATAATTATTATTTTTTCCCCTCTCTATGCTTTTAAGTTAGCTCTGCAATGTATGTATGTAAATGAAGTTATTTCTATATTTCTATTTTACTTTTGCCAATTTTGGGTTTATTCACATTGTACTCTGATCTAGAATCATGAAATACCTCTCACATCTCTCAACTCTATTTTATATGTATATTTATATATTTATAATTTAATATTTCATAGATATAGTATTTTTCCATTGTATCCATCCATATCTTCAAAAATTTTTAGATACTGTGATTTTCTGGGTTTTTCTCAGTTTACCCAGTTAACACATGTTAGCTCCCCTTATACCTGCTTTCCTTACCGCTGCCTTTCCAGTTCTAAATGAAACTCCTAGATGAACACATCTGTAAGTCTCTAATTTTATTTATCTCCTGTAGATTTTGTAGAAGTATGTTCACATTTTCATTTATTATACATTACACTACAACAATTGTTAGCATCTATTTACTTCAGTTTAGGATCTTGTTACTCAGCTTACTTCGTCCATATTTTATTGTACTTACTGTTTATAATTTTAATAAGCTTATTCAAATTGTTTATAAATTATGTCTAAATATTATGTAATTGCCAAAATTCTCTATCTTTTTGTATCTTGTCCGCCGTTCTAGCGCTGATGAAGACCAGCAAAGTCGGGTCGAAACGTTGGCTTTCAATAAAATAGTTTTACCACTATTTAGCCTATTTATGACCGCAACCCCGGATCATCTTCTTCCTTTATATTTATTTTTCTTTTATCTCCATAAAGAGTTAAGATATATGATCATCGGGGAGCGAGTTACGACTTCGTTGTCTAATCTGAAAGTTTATATAGTTTTAAGTTTATTAGAAATGTTGATCGTATCAAAATTTAAATGGTTTAGAATTTAAAAAATGAACAAAGCTTTAACTTAATAAAAACTCACGAAACTTCGGAGTAACTTCTTCCCCGCTTCTTCAGCCATTAAATGATGAGGTACATTTAATGGCTGAAAAAGCGGTTGTGTTCAGGTAAAACTAATTAGATATAAGAATGTCTAAGTGCAGTTCAATTTCAGAGAATGAGGATCAATACCCTTTGTTTGACTTTTTTTTTTTTTTTTGTTATTCTTTCTCTCATATTTCTAAGGGTTAATTTTTATTTCCTAGACGATTATAAAATTTAATTATTAGGAATATCAAACCGTAAAAAAATAGGTTTTTAACATCACGTTAATCAATTGCAAAATACGTTTCGAAATAAAATTCGCCTCAATTTATTTTTATATTCATTAAAAAAGTTTACCTAAAATCAATATTTTTTTCCTAATGATTTCGATACACTAAAATAATGAAATCTTAATTTTTTTTAATTATAAAGAAGTTTCTATCGCTTTGAACAAAAAGTTCAAGAATAATTAAAAGTAATATATCGCAAAATGTATTTATTCAATTTCATATTTTTTATCATAGTAATAGAACTAAGTTATACATTTAAAAAATGGAAGATTTTTCTGAGCGGATTTTTTTAATGGTAAAAAAAAATTATTCCGAAAATTGTAATGAACTGATATAAATTATAAGTTTGAGTAAGGTATAATATGACAGCAGACAAGTGGATGAGCAGCCTCACTGCCTCCATATTGGACATAATACATAGAAGTGTATTTAAGAGGTTTTAATTTTCATGTAGTCAGACGATCATGGATCACCGAGGTTAATTGTTTACGCTTTACCGATCCCACGAACGATAATTACAATTAACCGAAAGCAATTACTTAGCTAAGAGGGTCCATTGTTGTATAGGAGGGCCGACAGACATGGGTTAAAAGGAACCACTCATTAATACAAAGTGCTCCCACGGAGGCAGCTCATTCACAACTCGGACACTGTCAGGCCAACTTCCTCGTCTCCTTAATCCTGGGATTTTTCTAGCTCAATCTCTTGACGTCTCCTTTTAAACTCCACTTCTTCAATGGCACAGAAATTTTCTGCTCCATTTCGCCTCTATTATGTTAGGAGAGCATCTTGGTGACCTATAGCCTCTCAGGGTTAATGTAATCTGTTATACCTTATAACCCTTCTACCTCCCCCATCTGTTCTAAATGACCTTTAAACAATTAACTATATAATATAATTAAGATCTAAGTTTAGTTAAATTTGGATAACAGAGGAAACTGCATATAAAAATCTATGTTATTCTATGATGTCTTACATATGTAATTCATACAGAAACAAGATAGATGATTGAAGAAAGCAGACGCGTTTACTCCTTTGGAAATGAATAGTATTGCCAAAGTAAATAAACCTTCAAATAATAAACATCGCTAAAAAAATAAAGTATATCCAAATCAGACTGTCGTAAACAAATCAGGGCCAAAGAAACAAAATAAAAATGTTTTATTCTTTTCTATCTTGTAAATGAATGAAATATAAAATGTATGCATATTATTGTATCGCTATAAAAGAGCAGTAATTCAGCTTTCCAACTATTATACTAAAGTTGAATTTGGAGAAAATCTTAAGAAGTTATTAATGCTTTAGTTAACGATCGAGAAAAAAACCTTCTATAAAATCAGATATTAAAATTTTCGATTTTCGGTCTCTGGAAAAATATGTAAATATGAATTTTAAAGGACACAAAAAACGAATCTAAATATCTTTCCCATAATTTACTTGTATATAATACATATGAGTTAAATTTACTTGGCCGACTTTAATCGAAGCATCTATTAGTTTTCATGCTTTGTAATAAATTACCATGACACAAATTATTTATTTTAACTTATAGGCAATATTATTTTTCTTATTGTGCACAAAAAAAAATAAAAAAAATAAGGAAATAGTTCGGTCGGTATATAATTATCAAAAAATCAGTTCAAAACATAAATCTTTTTAATGATATAAAATAATGATTTTTAGTTCTTAAACTTGTTTGATTAAAGGCCGGGACATGTATCTAATAATTTTTGATCTATTTTTACCAAAAAATACCTCCCGATTGAAGTGAAAACACCAACAAGGCGAGATTAATAATATGAAATTTAATTTTGAATATTTAATAGTTGACCGTTTCATTATGAAGGAAGGAGATGGTCCGCGGTGGCGATTATAAAGAGGCTAAATAATGGCAAAACTATTTTATTAAAAGCCAACGTTTCGACCTGACTTTGCATGTCTTCTTCAGGGCTAGAAGGGACAAGATACAAAAAGACATAGAGAATTGTGGAAGTTTCATGATATTTAGACAAAAGATTATAAACAATGTGAATAAGCTTATTAAAATTATAAACAGTAAATACATTAAAATATAAACAGAGTAAGGTAAGTAACAAGATCCTAAACTTAAGTACCATATATTTACTTTACCATATAGCTCATTACAAATAAAATGAAATTCTGAACATTTCCTTTGCTTACAGCATGCAAATCCGATTTTAGATCCTGAGATATTTCAGTCTACATGCAAAAAAAGTTGGTTGAAATCGATGGACCTTTAACTGGTATTTCCTCATGTAATTTTTTTTAAATAAATATATTTTGGTTTATTATTTTTAATAATAAACCATTGTGATCGACCAAAAAGTTCAAAAACTTAACTCCCTCTCAAAATTCGTGGTTTCACGTTTCAGGATACGTAGAATTGGAAAAACGAATACAAATTTTTTAATCCGTTCGCCGTCGGCGCATTTTCTCCGAAACTATTGGACCGATTTTTTTCAAATTTGGATATAAAATCATAGGTCACCCGAGGATGACCCTCCTTCATCGACATTACTATCCCCCTTTTACTATCAAAATGGCGGCCGAAAAACCTACGTTGATATAGTCTGTAGCGCCTAAACGAATGTACCGATTTCAATGAAACTTACCTAAAGTCATTTTCTCGACACCCTTTAAATTTATCTATATAACATACTTCAACGAAAATTATCTGGAAAAAAAGTTACGAGGGATGGTAAAATTAAATTCCGAACAACTCAAAAAGTATACACTTTTTGTTGATATTGTATGGTTTTTTAAATGTTTACCGAATTTCCTAAAAAAAAAAAAAAAAAAAAAAAAAATCGTTAAAATTGGATGATGGATTGGAGCAGGAGAGATATGGTCTCTACTTTATTTTTTATATATGTTCTGCTGCAAAGGTTATATTCTTTGTTTTTGTTTTTTAATTTTGAATGCGTTACTTAGGTAATGCTATTTTTTTTCTATATTACTAATGATTAAAAAAACAATTTTATTCCATTAATTGGAATCACCTTGTTTTTATTTTTCTTTGTAACTAGGAAGGTAATGTTACTTACCTTAATTAGATGTATAATTGTTTGGAAATAATGAACCATTGTGAAATAATTTGTAGCGTTTTTTTTGTTTGTTTTTTTCTTTGGAATGGACATAAGAAGTTAATAGTTTATCACTCTCAAAATCAACGTCCATTATCATAACTCCATCTGACAAAATCTTTGTTCTATGTACCACGCTTAACCGCTCTCTGACCATCTACCCGGTATCTGATATAATCGCTATCCAAGAATTAAATAATTTTAATCCAAATATTAACAAACATCCTTAAAGAGAAACTATTATTTGTTGTGTTAGCACCTGTATATAAAAAGGAAATTTTCGTTTTGCTTTGAGGTAGAGAATTATAGGGGCGGTCTGGCACGGCAAAGGGGGTATAAAGGAAGGCAGTTTATAGTCCCAGAGCGATGGCACCGCCCCTGCGTGAATACATCTTTAGTATATTAGCTAGTAAAAGGAGGGATTTATATATGGAGAGGATTTTTTTATTAGATATGGCGACTTAGCTTTATGGAGGTTCTCAGCTCCGCTAGTTTTACTTTTACCCCCGCCCTCTTGTTTGTTATCTCTTGCTGTTAGAGCACGCAAGGCCTTTTATTAAAAAATACAATGCTTTCAATAAAGGTCATGTGCACCGGCTGGTGTAGAAAGAGCGCTATAAAATCTTAGTAATAAAATCTGTCAACATCCCACGGTGGTTTTTCATCCACCCTCAGTCCATAGATACCTCAGTCCATAGACCCACATTCCAAAAATCATTATAAAGTGATTAATTAGTAGGAAAATTGTTTCATGTCATAAATGTTAGTGTTAAACTGAAAAATTCTTTAGGCGAGTTTTTATTTTATTTTTCTATTTTTTTTTTTTGTGGAGAGTGAATTAGATACTGCTCAATCGATTGGATATTCACATTATAACGAGTTTAATTGAGGATATGCATTAAAATATCTCAGAAACTAAAAATCGGATATGCATACTGTAAGCATGGAAATTGTTTAGGATGTCATCCTCTCTGTAATGAGCTATTATTCAAAATTGTATCTTAATACTACGCTGTGTAAGGGAGCTGAAAAATAACAAAATAGTGTTCAAAACGAAATGACAACGAGTTTAAATGAAGATATGGATTGAAATATCTCAGAAACTAAAAATTGCATATGCATACTGTAAACGAAGGAATTTTTCATTATGTCATCCCCTCTGTAATGGACTATTATTCAAAATTGTATCTTAAGGCTACAGCGTGTTACGGAGCTGAAAAATAACAAAATATAGTCGAAAACGAAATGACAACGAATTTAATTGACGATATGGATTGAAATATCTCAGAAACTAAAAATTGGACATGGATACTGTAAGCGAAGGAATTGTTCAGGATATCATGCTCTCTGTAAAGGGCTATTATTCAAAATTCTATCTTAAGTCTACACCGTGTATGGGAGGTGAAAAAGAACGCAATAGTGTTCAAAACTAGATGATAACGAGTTTAATTGAAGATATTGATTGAAATACCTCCGAAACCAAAAAGCAGATCTGCATGCTATAAGTGAGGGGATTGTTCAGGATGTCATCCTCTCTGTAATGAGCTATTATTTATAATTTATGTTTCATATTATTAATCTGACCTTGTTGATGTTTTCAATTCTATAATGTGGTCTAAATCACACAACTTAGCTGTTTTCTTTATCATTATAGATAAACACAATGTCTGTAGGCAAAGGAAAAATAATATTTAATTTTAAACAAGAATTAACTTTTGCGGGCAGCCACTATTCAGTTGGCCAAGAACTTACTATCTTCATTCACTGTTTAGATACGCTCAAGGAACCACGGATAGACAATCTATCATAGCAGCTGTTAGGAATGGTGTGAATGGAGGTGCCTAAGAAATTACAACCAACCCAGAAACTATGGAAGGAATGGATAGGAGAGGTTTGGAACACGGAAGTATGCTTCCTTCCCCTTCTTTAGATTATGGTTATATGAGTGTAGAAAGTACAGAGATCCAGGTCACTCTATAGTTATATCTCCCTATTGCTCATAAGACAATGATGATTTGTTTTACAGCTGAAGATTTAAAACTGGAGTTTATCAAAGAAAATAAAAATTTGAATAGAACATAAAAAAAAAAAAAAGTACGGTACCTTGGACTCTACTTAGACAAAACACTTACTTGGAACATACATACGAAATTAAAAAGACAAGAATTTACCAGACGATATAGCCAACTTTCACATCTTCTGGACTACAGATCTTCACTTAACTTACGAAACAAGCGACTTATCTACAACACCTTACTGAGACCAATATGGACATATGGAGCAGAACTTTGGGGTTCAGCAAAACAAGCACACATAAACAAAATACAAACAGCACAATCAAAAATTTTACGAAAAATTGTTAACGCACCTTGGTACATTTCAAACACTACTATACATAACGACTTAAAAACCCCAACAGTAAAATCCTACATCCACGACAAATACACTACATTTCATTCTTCAACCCAAAATCACTCCAATCCTCTGGTTCTTTCTATCTTCTGCTCCCTATTACCTGAGCAACGAAGATTAAGAAGAAAATGGCCAAGAGACCTACTACATCAATAAAAAAAATCAAGCAATTACACCAAGACAATACAAATACAACAAATTTGCTAGATGCGCAGCTGCGCAGGTGCAAATTGCATAAAATAAAATAAATAAATAAATAAAAAAGGAAGGAGATGGTTCGGGGTGGCGGTCATAAATAGGTTAAATAGTTTTGCCACTATTCAGCCTATATATAGCTCTGGACCATCTCCTTCCTTTGTAATACAACGGTCAACCATTAAATATTAAACAAATATTAATTAGAAAAAAACAACAACAACCAAAATCGGGAAATTCTATCATACCTGAACAAATGTGCTCGCATATCAACTTAAACTACTTTATAGGTTATTAAGGAAATTTACAACACCGAATAAATGAATTTCGAAAGTCAGGTGTGTTCCAGCTCTAACCGAAACTCAAGATTTTTTCGGATTTTGACATGCTTTCATACATGGAACGAAATTTACTTGCCAGAAACTGTAATGTTTAATGAAAAACACCGGAATACGGCACAAAGTTTAAGTAATCGCATTCGTATAAATTTCTCCTACAATAAACCGAAGTAATCAATTAGATATGTAAGTACATTCACTTAGACGGATAGGATTTCCCGATTTTCAGTCAGTATTTTTAAATTGAAATATTTTTGTTTGTTTTAATCTTCTTAGTTTTTCAAGCATTACAATTTATATTCAATACATATAATCACATTAATAAACATCTAACAAAATTAGTAAATGCTTAAAATATAAAATAGAATTATTTTTTTTCAATATGTTAAGGTCAAATCGTTTCCAATCAGTCTTGAGAATTCACTGAGCAAACATTTAATAAAAAAAATAAAATGGTTCAGCTAGCTGTTGCAATGTGAGCTGTTTTACCAATCTAGCGGGACAAAAGTCAAAACATCTTTGTGAAAAATACCGCTATCAAACCGCCAAATCCGTATAGCCGTTTGCTCAAAAAATCGTTGCATACTTTTAAAGGAAACCCTTGCGTGGCTTCGCCGATTTGGGTAAAAATGAAAAGATATGAAGATTGGAGGTTGACAATGACAAAACTTTCTCACCAAAACATATTAAAGCACGAACAAAACGGGCGATCAAGAACTACAGAGAAACGAACAGGCGCTTAATAGGCGAGTGATTAATAGGAGTAGGAGGGATGAACCATTGTGAGCAATACTAAAGCAAACTCTAACTAATTTGCTGGCCCAAGTCAGCACCCCCTAATTGCCTTAATTGAGATGCCAGTATTAGTCCAGCCACTAACTCATGCGAAATTTATTCAATTCCCAATTAGATCGCAAATATCATCGGCGCGATCATGTTTTCCGAATCATCTTGGACGTTTAGGTTTCAAATAGACGGCAAATATTTGCTACTGCACGCCAACCAAGAATATCGGACGCTGAGTAAATCTTTCGAATAATATTAATAATAATTTTTTAGTTGTTTTTCCTACGTGATTTATTACATTAAGGGATAAACAACGTCTTAAGGTTTTTGAAAATAAATTATTACGTAGAATATTCAGACCAAAGAAGTATGAGTCTAGCCGAGACTTTAGACGGTTACACAACGCCGAATCGCATGAACTGTATTCTGTTAATATAGTTCAGCTGGTTACATTACGGCAAATAAAATGTCGGTATAAAATTGTTGTGCTTAGTAACGAGAACATTCCTAAGAGGTTAACATGCTCTGCGCAGACTGGTAAACGCCCAAAGGGTAGACCGAACCGAAGATGGGAAGATTGCGTTAAGACTGATCTTGCTGATCTGGGTTTGGACTGAGACCGGTGGAGGAAGGTACACAGTGAATGGTGGTGTCGGCATAGAAACTTTGGAATCGCTAAGCCTTTTATTACTATTATTATACTTGGTTTTTGAATTTTACAACTATTGCGATGGTTGTGAACGAATTGCAATCCGTGAGGAATTTATAAACAAAAAAAAAAAGTAGAAAATAAGAATATTATAAGTCTACACGCTGTTTTTCTATTATTATTATCTATTTTCATGACACCGATAATCATAGTAGCTTGTATAAAATAAGAAAATGATCAGCAAGGCTCTGGAGTATTTTTCTAAGATCGTTTTTCCCCTTGGTATTGTTTGAATAACATATAAAAAATGATTTATTTATGCTTCCTTGAAGAAATTAAATTAAAATTAATTTAAATACTGAATTTTATTTCTTAGGTAACATGTTTTCAAGTCTATGGAATCTATTGGAGTAGGGAAAATAGTCAAACTTCGTACTCCTTAATTTGGAGGGGTTCCAGAGGTTCGAAAAACCATTTATAGATGCGAAAATTTTGAGAGAATTTGCCCGAAATTTTGTAATATTTTTCTGCCAATAGAATAACCCTACATGTCTAATTTCACCTTATTTGATTTAAATGAGACAGCTAATGTTGCCGGAGTGTAGCAAACATTTACACACATATATATTTATACGGGGTGTAATAGGTGTAAATTTTAATAATCGTGTTCTAGGAGAAAAATGCATCCCCCACATATGTCCCATGACCTTCCTGTCGAGTGCAATATATTATTACAGCGTCAAAAGCAGATATAGCTACTATTTTTTCACCCAATACTTACATCAAGAAATTAACTGTAGTTAGAGGTTTAATTTAACAATGGAATTTTCGTCACTACTTTTTTTTTTTTATAATTTTGTAATTTTCTCCCAAAAATTGCATCGAAATGGCGAGAGGAAGGATAAGAAAAATCAAGAATCCTTAACGGCACATGATGGAGGATCCTAGGTCATTTATACAGATGGAGTAAAGGATGGTGGATAAGGAAGAACCTTGTGGAACGCCTATGGACAGAGGTAGAGATTCTGATGGGGGTTATTAGAAATTACAACATACTAGAAGAGACAGCTACGGAAGGATGGACAATCTGCTAAGGTGTCACGTTTATATCAGAAAAATGTATATAAGAGAAGATAGAATAGTAAATTATTAAGCTAATTTAGTATTTCAATATTATATACCTTTGTTCTTTAAATTTTAATGTATTTTACGTGATGTCTATTTAACTATAATTGTGGTCATTCCTACGAATAATCTTATTTTTCGTTCTATCTATGAAATGGTGGAACAATCTCTTTCGCGGATAAATGAGGATAGGTTCGGTAATGATTAAGAAATATTGTCGAATCTCACGCTTTTCTTGTATTATTTAAAAACTAAATTCCGTGGTGAATAGGTATAAAAGCCTACGACTAATAAGGAACAGAAATTTATGTTCAGAGATAAAGCTATGTTTCAAGATCCATCTGCCAGTAACCATAAGACAAAAGAGGTTGCGATGTAGCGAAAACCTTTTCAGTTCAGCACCCAATGAAACATGTTGCCGCTAGTTTCCAAACGATAAAACTCCACGCAACACAGACGATTTCGTTTCCGTTTCAAAGAAAGGTTATTATGGTCTCTGCATATATGCTACTATATTCGATGGTAAAAACTGAAGATATGTAAAGAGATCATTGAACTAATTTTAGTACAGGAAACAAATTTATTCTTAAGAAAAGAAATGATTGAGTATTTATTATCTGTTCATTATGTATTTTTTTTGTTACTTTTTGTCTTCAGTTAAACAATTTATTTGTTTTGAAACCCAATTGATTTTGCTAACTGTATAGTGAACAGTGAAATTACAATCTAGAAGCGAAAAAAATTAAACGTAATATATACGTAAATTAAATTACTTGTTAATAATTTATACTTATAAATTTGGTATTTTTATGAATTCGAAGTTGCGTGAAAAAAAAAATTACAGAGAAGTGAATTATGGAGTTTTATTTTTTAATTAAGTGTTTTTTTTTTTGTGATATTCGTGGGAGAGAACGGGAGACCAATGAGTTAAAAGCTCCACCGGTATCGGGATGCGAACTTATAATTATTTTATCTTGGGTTAATCAGGTTGCCTAGCAACGAGTGTTTTTGCACATGTGAGGCTTTCGGAAATAATTACGGTTTATTTTAAGGCTTTAAAATGTAGGACCCGATTGTTGTTGTAAAGTAGAAATATTTAAAATAAAATTTATCCCGTCTCAATCAATCGACTTTTGAAACCATTCAAGTTTTGAAACATTCCATTTTGATTAATGAGTTCCATATAGGTTATAAGTTTTGAAATTGGTATTCATCAATTCTGTATGATATTCCCTTTCGTTTCATTCCTCACTCATCAAAATCCATTACTTCTGAGAATACCAGAAAAGATATTCGAATTACTGTAATATATATATATATATATATATATATATATATATATATATATATATATATATATATATATATATATATGAATACCAGAAAAGATATTCGAATTACTGTAATATATATATATATATATATATATATATATATATATATTTTGAAATTGGTATTCATCAATTCTGTATGATTTTCCCTTTCGTTTCATTCCTCACTCATCAAAATCCATTATTTCTGAGAATACCAGAAAAGATATTCGAATTACTGTAATATATATATATATATATATATATATATATATATATATATATATATATATATATATATATTACAGTAATTCGAATATCTTTTCTGGTATTCTCAGAAATAATGGATTTTGATGAGTGAGGAATGAAACGAAAGGGAAAATCATACAGAATTGATGAATACCAATTTCAAAACTTATAACCTATATGGAACTCATTAATCAAAATGGAATGTTTCAAAACTTATATTTTATATATATATATATTATATATATATATATATATATATATATATATATATATATATATATATATATATGTATATATAAAATAATAATGCTTTATTTATTCTGGGACGAGTCCCTTTACAATAATACAGTAACACAAAAATGTCGGCTAAGGAGCCTCGGAGATACATAAACAAAAATATAGAGTAATTAAATAGTCATAATAAAAAATAATAAAAGAAATTATAAGTTACTTTCTAATTGAAATCAGTTAATTATAATAAATTGAAAATAAACATGAAGTAAAAATAATGAAGAACGATCTAATTATTTATGTACATATTTACAGTAGTAACTATTTACAATTTTATAAGTGATTGAACAGACGAGATTTAAAGGTAGGAAGGGTATTTTATTAACTAATGTTCCATAGGGATGAGGATAGGATAATGAACGATCTGTCGAAAGCAGCGGTTCGGTGGGCCCAGAGATGCCATATACTGTACAGCAATAGTTAATAGTTAAAGTGGAGAAAAATTAACGAAGTTACTAGGATCCTACGGGTTTCAAGAGGAAATAGGTGACGGGAGTAATTTAGAGGCAGGAAAGCGTTTGATAAAATAGCATTTCAAGGTTTTTGATGGAGGTATAAAATTTGATGGGATTATCAGGAATAAAAGGAACCGTTTTAAGGTCGTGATTGGAACCTATTAAGATTTCCTTCTTCTTTTCTGCATTCAACTTTAACTTGTTAGCTCTCGCCCAGTCACAAATCTTATTCAAGTCTTCTTGCAGTTTTTCTGTGGCTGATAATAGGTCGGAGGGCGGGAAGGAGAGATATATTTGGAAATCATCTGTATAGATGTGGTATTGGGAGTGATGGATTAAGAGGGGAAAGTCATTAATATAAATATCAAACAGATATATATATATATATATATATATATACTTTTTTTTCGGTTGGAACTACATACCATGAAGATCTTTGGCCGATAGAGGTGGTCTCCTTACAGATGTATATTGTTTGCAGGAGCTCAGATAGCATGGAGGGGGTCACCTAACCTCACGTTAATACGACCATTGTCTCCTTGGTGCAGTGGCAGGCCACCCGTAGCTCCATAGCCAGTATGGCTGGCTTTCCCTGGTGGACAGTCACACAAATCGGACGGTCATCCATCCATGTACTAGCCACGCTCAACACTGCTTAAATTTCATTACCTATTGCAAGCCTCTTTAGCCCGTGGGGTTACCCCAGCCCCATATATACAATTATATATACTCCATATTTCCGTAGGATAGTGCACAGTGAATCAACCAACAGGTCAAAAAATAGAATATTAGAAACCATTCAAACACTTTAAAACAGTTTCATATTTGAAAACATTAGTGATTAAATTTAAAATCACCTACTGATTTATTTCAAAAACCAATTTAGCTATCTTCAATAAGCGGGAAGGGGGAAGAGGAAGTTTAAATCAGTCATACACAAACAAAACTAAACGAACTGCTAGCGTGAAATGGAGTAGATATTAGTTTAGCAACTGCATAGTTCCAAAGGGTGGAAGTTGGTTGCTTCACATGGAATTCGAAACATTCAAATCATTTGATAATAGTTCTCTATTCAACAATAGAAACGAAATTAAACTTATTTAACAAGGAATAAGAAGGAGGAGATTGTTAATAGAAGAACTCCACTAAATTCTCGGTCATTTTTTCTCTTTTCAATTGATTATTTATAATGAAAATGGTCACTGAAGCAGGTTAAGTACAGGTGGAATTAAAATTTATTAAAAGGTTTTGAAAAAATGTATTACACAAATTCGGTCCGGTTAAGAAGTAGCTTACTTTCTATAAGCACGAAGTTAATTAACAAGTCATCCGAACCCCATCCATCAATAAACGAGTTTCTAAAGTGCTCCAAGCTAATCTAACTTGGCTCAAAAATCAATTCGCTAAAAAGTTTCTGATCTTCGTGGATTTAAAGAAGATTTAATGAGAGCGCACTTAAAATATAATTCTTTAAACAATAAAGAATTGCCCCATCACTAAAGATTACAGAATATGTATGAGTTAGTAAATTATCGCCATATCATTATTCATTCATATGTAATAATTTTTTGATGAATAAGAAATATCCATAATTCTATAATAACATACAAATGGGAAAGAAAAATATAATTTCTTGTGATCAAGAGTAATTTTTTTTGGAGATGCATTTGTAGATATACTCAGGAATAATAGTAGCGATGTCTATGGAGGGCTGGTATGAGAAATTGTTATCCATTCATATTGCTAACATGAGTTTCGTGGTAAAGATCCGTTGGTAGGCATCAATTTATTGCTCTCTACTTCAAGATAAGGGAGTGAGATATACCTCGTTTCCTGTATTTTCGAACAATAGAGAAATGATAGATTTCTGTAAGCAATTTGTGTTAATAATAAAATTGATTAAAAAAGTAGTGAATAATTTCAGAAAAAGAAAACATATTTGCCATCAAATTTACCAAATCGTATAGTGAGGCACTTGCTGGTTTCAAATACTTAAAGTCATGATTATCAACGAATCGATTCCCGAAATAAAAATACTGTAATCGCTAGCTAAAAATTGCTAGTTCTCACTGAAAACAGTAAATTCATAAGAAATTTTGTACCTAATTTATTCGAATTTAATTGTTTGTAGTTTTTTCTTAACTTTATTTCTTTGTCCACACCTGTCGGAAGTAATGACAATTAGCGAGTCTGCAGGCGGGAATAATACTGATAGTGGATTGATCGGCGTTAGGGAAAGGAGAGCCCAGTGGCATCCCTTCTTGACTTGATTTTAGAATATTCCTCATTAAGTAAGAATTCCTCATTCAGCCTCCGAAGTATGTTTTCGGGAATGTTAATCGTGGCCATGTCTTGTATCGGTGTGTTAGTTTGTCTAGGTAAGTTATCGTGAAATTTTTTTTGTAGTGTGTCCGCATATATGGTCGTTAATTGTTGGTATGTTCAGATCTTTATGTAAAGTAATGTTTGTGACGTAGCCTGGAGCTTTATGTTGTGGTGCTAAAAGTTTTTGACTGAAAGGTTTGTAGTTTTCGTATGTGGGTCGTTTTGAATATTCCGTATATTTGTGAAGGGTAGGGCCACATGGGATTTCGTAGATACATTTAAGTGTTCAGTTTCTGTTTTAATTTTGATTTTGAGCGTGAAAGAAGTGATAATAGTAGTAGTCTGAGGTTTAACGTCTTGTTTTTTTGTTGATATGTCTGTTTCATGTCTTTCTTCTGTCAAATGTCATTCAAAGATATTGTATTTGCGGAATTTCGCCATTGTTAAGGTAAATAGGAGGGCATGTTCTGATTTTATTTATTGGAAAAAAATGTGCGTCATAGTACGGATTTATATTTTGATTAGGAGTATGCTATCTACCAATCATAAGAGAATTCATTTCTATTCTAATTAGTTCCATTTTAAGGTGCTTTATTAATTATTTCGACTAAAATCAGTGAATTCATGTAAATGGTTAGTTTTTTTTATGTAAAAGGATAACATATTAAAAATATATAACTTTAAACCATTATTCATTACAGTAATTTATATATATATATATATCAAAAGTGTCACTTATAACCTTAACCACTTGGATTTTCAATTGTTTTAACATTCTATTTTGAGAATTGAATTACCTTTTTTTCATATCTTTTTTACTTTTTTTTTTTGTCCGGGTGCTTTTGGAACCGAACACAACTTCGTTTGTATGCAAACAGAATAGCTCAAGAATTAATGCATTCAAATTAGCGATAAGAACAATGCCAAGCCTCTCTTATAGCAGGTGATTAAATTACATTTGAGAACCATGTAGAACATATGAAACTGATAAGCATCATGTTATTAGTCCGGTGAGCCTCGGAGTAACCTCCAAGCATGCAAAGACGAGCTTAGGCAACTAACGTCAAGATAAGGAAAGTTACTGCGCCAGTTTCCTGACAGCTAAGTACAAGCGATTCATATCAAGTTTCAAAAGAACAAATAAGAGAAATAACTTGAAGCTGAACAACGGATCACATACGTGTCAATAAGGTTATATATATATATATATATATATATATATATATATATATATATATATATATATATATATATATATATATATAATATATATATATATATTTTTTTTTTTTTTATAGTAGTAATCACTTTTTTAGGCTCGATTTGCAATTTTTCGTGGGTAGTGAATGAGATTGAATCGTCAAGCACAGATGTGTAACGGTCATTTGGATAAAGTCAGCTCGAGTCGACTAATTGAAGTGTTTTGCTGGATTTAAACATATCAGAAACTAAAAATCGAAACTGCATACTGTAATAAAGGAAATTGTGATGAGCTGTAAATCAAATTTCTATTTTGACGTGACGCCGAATTAGAGATTTGGAAAGGAAATAAAGATAGCGCTAATAAATTAAGTAATAACTACTGTGTTAAAAATTCGAACTAAAAGATCTAAAAATTTTAAACCATGGGGAATTCAGAAACTGATTAAGACAGAAACCTGAATATGATACAAATGACAATCAGACAGAGCAAAGTTTACAACAGTAATGTATACAAAATTATAATTATATAAATTATAGACGTTATTACTTGGTGAATACAGAACTAAATTAAATTAAATTTCATATCATTAAGCTCGCCTTAACAAAGTGTACTACAGTAATTTTTACATAATTAGTATTATATGTGTATGTGTATAAATATATATATATATATATATATATATATATATATATATATATATATATATATATATATATACTGTTTTTTTTTTCTTTCCATGCCGTGTCTGAAAGAATATTCGATCATAAACTCATAATTCATTGATTTCTTTTCTTATTATTACATAGATCACTTCTTTATTTATTTTTTTTATTTTTACTAAGATGGAATGCATAAATATTTATTTCTTTATCTTTTACTTATTATATTTATTTCTTTATCTTTTAGTGAATAAATAAATAATATACTCTTTCATTTTTATTTTTATATTCTTTTATTTATTTATGTCCATCCTATCTTTTTTATTTCTTTATTATTATTTTTAAGCTAAGTAGCAATTATTTTGTTTCATTTCTTATTAGTATTGTACGTAGTTTTAAATATTTTGCATATATTATTTTGTATAATAATAATAATAAAAGGCTTAGCAAATCCAATGGTTCGATGCCGACAACAACAATCGCTTATTACACATCTCTCTCTACCGTTTTGCACCCACCGCTGTCCAAACCCAGTTCGCTTCGGTCTACCCCTCGGACGATTACCATTACAGAAAATATTAACCTTTTAGAAATTCTTTATTACCAAGCCCTACAATTTTATAAGCCCATTTTATTCGCCGCGATGTGATCACCTCAATTATATTAACGGTATAGAGTTCACGCAACCCTGCATTGTGTAACCGTCTAAACTCTCATGTTAAATCATCCTTTTTCGGTCCAAATATTCTACGCAATCCTTTGTTTTCAAAAACCTCAAGACATTGCTCGTCCCTCAATGTAAGCGTCCACGTTTAGCATCCGTAAAGAACTGGAGGCAAGATAATGGTTTAATAGATTCTAGTTTTTAGGTGCCAGGACAAGAGGCGCGAGCTAAGTAGTTTTGTCACAGAAAAATAACAAGCATTTCTCTCTTTCAGCCCAACCTAAACCTCTTCAATTTGATTTTTTTAATTTATTGTAGACCCTAAACTTTTCTAGGTATTCAAACATTTTACCTTCTATATCGGTATTGCCAGTAATACCGCCATTATTGCAGTTAAACATATATTTTGTATACCTAAGTTTTATTAATTTTTAGTATTTAATGTAATAGTTCTGGAGCGAAGTAATTTTTTTTCTGTATCATTGTGTTATTCTTAACCGGCTTCGTCACAGAATAAAGTTATTTTAATTTTCTATGTATTATAAATATGATTACTTTGTGAATGTAGAACAAAAACAGTTTACACACAACTACGATTATATGCATTTTAAATGCTATTAATTGGCGCATATTGAACAAAAGTATGCATACTTCGTATTATTAATCTCGCCTATTTTTATTTCTATGGCGTGGTCTAAGGTACACAACGTAGATTCTTTAAGTAGTACTTTTGATCTTGTGAAATATCAATGTAAAAGCTCTGAGAGAACACAGTGATGTCAGTGAAAACCTAACCGAGCCCTACATTACTGAGATGCAAAGCTTCTCGTTGGGAGGCCCTGAAATATATATGAAGAGAGGTACAATGCCCCAAGTTCGTCAACCAGTATGACCCAGTAGCGACGCTCACAACTGTAAAATGAATAATTATTTGTAAATTCAGTAAGTCGCAGTATAATATATTGTATTTAGTATTACCCAATTATTATAAAATTCGTATATTTGTATTGGAACATTGATATTGAATATCTCTAGCCTTATGAATATCTCGGCATTCTCAAATTTTCCAGCATGTTTATAATAAGCATGGATTTTTAAAATAGTCAGATGTCTTGGATATGAATTATTAATACCTTTTAAAGAACTCTATGAATCTGTTATAATTACTATTGTCCCAAAAATGGCCTGTGTGGCTGTGTGTATGTGGTCAGTCTAGCTCGAAAACGAAAAGTCGTACGAAACTGATATTACGTATTTAAGATAGATATATGCCTTAGATGTTCTAGCAACTTTTTCCTTAAAATCGGCTCCAGCGATATTGATTAAACTCGGCATATCATTGTATAATTAAGTGGTCTTTAATATCAATTTGGTCTTATCCCCATTGATGTCACTTTAGACGGCTTAAATGCCCAATGTTCATATACGTCTTCCCATAAAGTACCTTCAATATGGTTTATTTAAAAAAAAAAAAAATGCTAAATATAACTTTTGAAAGAATTTGATAAGTTAATAAAGAAGAAAAAAAAATAAAAATGCAGAAAAATCTGCGTTTCTGTAGACTGTAGCGCCTAAACGAATGTAGCGATTTCAATAAAACTTCGCTAAAATCATTTTCTCGACACCCTTTAAATTTATCTATATTACATACTTCAACGAAAAGAATTTGGAAAAAAAGTAACGAAGGATGGTAAAATTAAATTCCGAATAACTCAAAAACTTCTTTGTCGATATTGTGATAAGATGATTCAAGGTTATTTAAATTTCCTAAAAAATGAAAGAAGTTTCATCGAAATCAGAGCATTATTAGTAAAGATATCGGTATTTTAAAATATTTGTACTTTCACTTACGTATATATGTAATGTATAGTAAGGGTAAGTATTGCAATCGAGAATTTTTCCTTTTTAATACAGCAGCTTAATATCCAGGAAGGTTTTTTTTTTTTACGTATAAGTTTACTTTGGCATTATCTTCAGACATTGATTTTTTTTTGTTAGTTTATTTAATTTTTTTTAATATATTTTCCTGATATTCGGTTTCTTCGTTGCCGGCTATTCTTCGAACTATCACTATATTTTATCCGAATAAAGATGTAACTTAATTATGAATCAATCTACTGTTTCAATATTAATAATTTTCGAAGATTTTAGATTTAAATAAATTTTGTTCATAATTTATCATCATTAGAGGACAATTTACCGCTTCCAAAAACGCGGAAGACGAGCCTAGCATTAGAGAGGCAGAGATATCCGGACGAGACAGAATCAAAAGGTAGGACTGAATGGGCCGGGCGGACCATTATCAGGGAGGGATTATAAATGTCTTTGCCCATCTTAAATTCTCAAAGAAGGCCTTTAACAACTTTCCCCTTCGACGGAAGGCTATATCCTACCTAAGGCCTAATTCAAAAAGTTTCTAGTAGTTCTTACTTTTATCGTAAGGTGATCATCCGGCTTGCTTCCGTCTAGCTCATTAACTTTCTATCGAATTCCTAAGTGGCAAATAGTCAGCTTATGGCTAAATTTTAATATAAAATGGTGTTTCACGAAAATGTAATCATGATCATAATATGATATTTTTATAATAAATATAAAAAAAAGAATCAAACAAAAAATTAATAGATGAAACAAAATCTACAGGACTTTCAGTCAAGTTATTTTTATTAGATTAGTCGTTGTTCGATGGATTCTGCACTCTTATTAGCCTTACTCTTTTATATGTATTTACTGATGTTACTTTATATTTTGTAATTTTTAGCCCTGAGGATGACCCTGATGTTTAGGTCGAAATGTCGGTTAACCTCATAAAAATATTTTGGCTGAAAGTGCTGAAGATTTTGTATATTATTTAGCCGTGGAAGTATATAGCCGTTTTCAACCATTTTTTATATTTATTTTTCATTAGTTTATTACCACTACTCTTAGAGGTCATTTGCGTTGTTCTGCTTGTTTTTCTTTAGATAATTTGGTATAGACCACAGTTGGAGAACCTGCGATCTCCGTGAGCTAACTGCAGCATTCAGATGTTTTTGCTCGGTTTTCATTAATCTTGCTGTAGAATTAATTATTATTTAATAATTTAGGTCAAGAAAATTAGTTTAATATACATTAAATGTATATGTATGTATGTATATGGGTGTGTTTAGACAAATAACTATGATTACAGAAAAAAAAAAAACTCGTTCCTTGGTTGAATTGGGAGAATTCAAGTTCTGTGGTCATACTTGGTTTCGCAACCTACCACTAGGTAGCGTGGGTGCAAGTACGTATTCACAAAAGTGGGAGTTTATTTATTAATATGTCAAAATAGCAACAGCAAAATATTAAAAAAAATATTGCGACCTACTTTATCATCTCCTAACCTACTGCGGCCTCTAATGATAAAAAGGTTCTCTATCTATGGTACAGACCTACGCGTTTCACATATTTCGTAATTTTGTCAACGTTGTCCCCTGACAGATTCGTAAAAGTCCGAGTGGTTTTATATTTAAAGCGATCTATTTATATTTAAAGCGATATTCCGATTTTCGCAGAAAATATTGATATGCAAATTATCAAGGGTCTATTCTTATTGATTCCTCCCAATTTAGGGAAACTAATTCTCCAATTATTTTTACATTCGTTTGAAAAATTCCCGTGTGACATCAATAGCCCAATCTTCTGCAGTTAGTTTGATCTTAGTGGCTTTTGGATCGTTTTTTTTTAGCCTTGGTAGTAGTACGGTCACATTTTTTATTGCCCAATATAACGGAGTGGTTTGACTGGATTAACCACAACATATTTTAAATTTCTAAAATTATAGTTTATTTTCGTTATTGATTTTTACTGTAATGAAGACACTGATTGAGGCTGTTACTATTATCGATGTAAGTGTGTGAGTTTTTGTATGCATTATAAAGCATTCTACACGTCTGTAGCTTTCAAATTAAAGACTGAGTACACAGCAGTCTTTAAAGGAATTCATTCTGATTAGTCCACTACTAAATAGTCAATATTTTTGTTCACCTTTGAACTGTCACTATAAAATGTTTTTGAGTGTTCCATTTAACAGTATAATATTAGTTAAATGTTAGAATATACATACTGGTGATCATAAAAAACCGGTGCTCATTGAATTTTATCGTTATTTCTTCCCCAGAAGAAGAAATTTGGGAATTTTTTTTTATCTTAATACAGTGTAACATATTATGTTTATAGAAGACTACAAAGAAAATAAAAATTCTTTTTAAGAAATTCTACAATTAAAAAAAAAACAAATAAACACTCTATCAAACAAAAATAAAACAATTTTAATTCTTGTTTAATACAGTAATCAATGTTCATCAATTAAATTATTACATTTTTTAATTTAAAAAATATAGTCACAAAGTTATTAAAATAAACAAAATGGATATAAGGAAAACGATATCAAAATTCCATAACCTTAACTTAAGTGGTTTAATGCAATAAAAAGTAACTATTTTTATAAGAAAGAGTTTAAAAAACAAAATATTTGGGTTTTTTTTTGTTTATTTATTTAGTATTACAACAATATGTCACATGGACACTAGTTATAGTGAGGTAGGATAACATTCACACTAAATGTACAAAAAAATATAAAATAAATAGAAGCAAAATAACAATACATAATAATCAAAAAGTATATACAATAATTAAAACAAAATAACCTAAAAATAAGAATAACCTAAAATTATGAATATTTGAGTATTTATACAACTGTTTATTGTTATTTATAAAATAATAACACTTACCGTAATAGTGATGTTTCTGTAGGTAACAACCAAATGCAGAGGTCTCCTTTCTATTCTACAACTGCGTAGAAGGGGTTGGAACCTTTGGGCGCTTTGGTCATCTGAAAAATGTAAAGCAAAATTAGACTATTGATAATCAATACATTTTTATTTATCTATACATATTAATTTCTTGTACATGCATGTTTGGATTCTGATTACTTTTTATTTATGTTAATTGCATTAATGTAATTTTCGTTTTATTTGCCGTTCCTTATATAAAAATGGAGCCATCACCACGTCTCTATGGAATACATTGAAGACAAGATTGGTTCATTCTGAATTCTGGTACTTTAAATCTCAAATATCTCAAAAATTGAACAATTATAAACCTCATTTATTTAAAAAATATCATTTAATTATATCAAAATGAATGTATATAATGTTATCACTGAAACGTAATTTGTTTTTAGTTAATAAATTTTAAATGCAGCTAAAATTTTAAGAAATACTTTTAAGTGCACATATTTCATTGCTTATAGTAAATTTTATATTAATTAGGATTTTAACGTTTTCTGGTTAAAAGCATTCTATATTTAAATTTATATTGATAGAATTATATAGAACATTATAAAAATAGGAAATAATTCCAAAATCTCTATGAGGAACAAGTATGGCCTTTGTTTCGTAGAGGTACGCAAAATGCATAATGGCCGATACATGAATAAGAAATAAGTTTAAATAGAAAAACTGGTCTTCAAAAAAATTAATAAATACTCTAAACTCTGCAAAAAATAAATTCAGTCTTCAGCAATCTGTTTAAGCTGAATTGGCTCATATGAAATAAATTGACCAGTTATACAACGAAAGCAAAAACAATACTACACTTTCATCCTATTGGCAATTTATTAATCGTTACACGGCAATAAATAAATAAAAATTCACACTATTATTTATTAAAAATGAAAAAACGAGCAACAAGGTTAGTTATTATTGAGAAAATAATATATGAAATGAATTTCGAAAAACAAAATTTAAATATTGTACTTGGAGCTTTTTAGGAAAACACTTTCTAATAATTTTACTATTGGTTAGTAGGCCAGTTTTATGTTCCAAATTAAAATACTCAAGATTTGGATTCCTGTATAGAATTCTATGTGATAAGACAATATACACTGAAAGGCGAAAAATTTAATTTTTTTATGTTTTCATCTAAAAATATTTCTGCTTTGGATTGGTCTGTTGTTTTTAATGAATAAATAGGTATTCTTTTTGTTTGTTTTAAATTAAGAATGTTAATATAGAGGAAAAAAAACGTTAATCCTTAATTCAATGAAATGATTTTTGATTCCAATGTTTACTTTCTATGGAATCAAAATGTTTATCCAGTATCATTAGTTCAGTGCCGTATCTTGTAGCACATTTCTTAGGCTCCGGCTTAAATTTTTTTCAATATTAAGTCTAAAAATGCCTCTTAGTGCTTAGGATGATGCGCGTGGTGTGGCACTTATTGATGATGGACATCCATTAGATAACAGCTAATTCCATCGGAGTTCCATTTGAAACATTACGAGACGACGTCAGGCGTTTTCGGGAAACTGGCTCTTACAATAGAAGGTCCGGTTCTGGACGGCCTAGGGTAACAGAAGCACCGAATGACCGGTTTTTGACTTTGAGAATTTTACGAAACCGGCACCTTACCGTTCAAGCGATTCATCAGCTCGAAGAAGTTCGAGGTGTGCAAATTTCTGAAGGTACCGCTCGGAGAAGATTAAATGAGTATGGATTAATGGCTTTTTGTCCAGTAAGAGGACCAGAGTTGACCAGAGCTCACAGAGTAACACGGCTGGCTTTTGCTCGAGAACACAGCCATTGGACTATGGACGAATGGAGTGCTGTACTTTTTACAGATGAGACAAGATTCGCTCTTCGATCTCCAGACGGACGTGAAAGGGTGTGGAGAAGAAGAAACGAAAGATATGCAGTCTGTAATTTTTCCCAGAGCCAGCCTTTCCAACGTGGTTCCTTAATGGGTAACAAGTGGGTGGAATAAGAGAATAAGCTTTAATGAGAGAAACAATTTAACTAGTTAAATAGCTATCTTTCTTAATTAATTAAATAATTTCCTTATTTTCGAATTGCCTTAATTTTATCTCGTTCTAATGACTATCGATATGCTTAGCGATAAGGACGGATATCGACACTATCGTCTTCCGAATTATCGTGAAGTATCGTAAGGGATTAACTAAGATTTGCGATATATTTTCTTCTTTCATCTCTTGCCGACCTGAATAAAATCCATTATTTTATATAAATATTACAGTTAATGAATTTCAAATAAGATAATATTAATGCAGGTCATTGACTGATTGAAGAACAAAACAATAACAAGTTAGAACGATATTTATTTAATTTAAACTCAAAAAGAAAAGAGATTTTTCTAAATTCAGCTGTGGCAAGTTGTGCTACTTTTGCCCAATCTAAACCCTAATAGCTGATAGCTACATTCGTATTTATTAGATCATTATAGATGACATGAACAGCCCACAATGCGATACAGTACGGAACAATATTATATCAAACGTTAATGTTGACAGAGCTATTCAATCATTGTACCCCAAAGCCCCAAGGCAAGCCAACAGGAGGTACAAGATGGGAACAATGACCTTAATTACCAATGTGTAATTGAAGATATCTTCTCCGGTCCAATAGCATATGCAGACAAGAGTCAGTCAACAAGGATAATATTGTGATAGCAATTCTATATGTAGAACATATCAATTAAGGTAGTAACTGTAGAAGAAGAGACCGACCATTTAAAATAAATGCATTGCTGAAAAATATCAGAAAGTTGTGATTTACTGAAAACAGGATAATATATTAAAAGAAAACCTGTATAAAGGTAATGTTTAAATAAACATATCAAATCACAAAACCATCCCTATTAAACAAAAGAAAGTTAAACTTGACACAATTAATCATCCAAACTAATAAAGGTGCAATAAAAGCCAACGACAATAAAATTCTTCGGCGTATATCTTGGCATCGAACTTTTACATATCACTTACAACAAAATAGCTAAAGCTTAAACGTTATGAAATCAACAATAGGATTTACTTAGGGAGTATATTCCCTAATTCCCACGCATACTCCCTTTTTCCAGGAAAAAACCTAGCCGAAAAGGCTAGGATGGGGAGGAAAATAAATAAATAAAAGAACAAATATCTTTTAGATATGAGGGAAATTCTAAGGTTTAGTGGAGCCCTAAATTTCAACTTCGTTATTCAAAATAGACCTTTCCATAGTCAAATATAATTTTTCTTAATTAATTAAGCTATGAGCGTTTGTCTAGTAAGTGCTGAAGTGCCCGCAAACGTCGAGCGGTTTCTTGTCTTGAGGATTCCAAGTTTGATGAATGCTCACATGGAGTCCTAGATATTATATTTGTTCATCAGAAATAAGTGGGGTAGTATCATATTATGCAGTAGGACAGGAAGACATAAGTTGAATGAATGAGAAATATTTTATTAAATATACATAAATTACAAATTCCAAAGTATACAGAACATTTATAAGGCAACATCTCTGACGTCCGCTATTATTCACAGGAAAAAACTCGAAAATTCCTTCTGCACCAAGAACCCCGATTCTGATTGGGAATAAATATTTTATAGAATTTAGTTGAGAAGCTTAAATTGTATAATTTAAAAATTAAAGATTTTCTAGAGATACTGTCAAACGCTGTTTTGGAATTAACAAAAAATGCTAAGATTTTTTGTCCTTTTTAAGGAGTTTCATTTTTATAATATTTACCAAAACAAATAAACTGTCGACACATGGTTCAGCATATAATACAAGTCCACCATTACCAGAAGGAATAGGTAAGTTTTAATAATGGGAAATTAATTTGTGGAGAAACTAATTTTAAGCTAAATTTCGTTGCTTAAAATGATGAGTCAAGTGTCAAAATTCCTAAGAATCGTTTACATATTTAAATCGTTCAATTACCATATTAAGGTGTTCCTTTTTCTTTTTTAAACATAAATCCTTATAAGCCCTGTTCGCTTCCACGTAATTATGCTTGGCGATAGTGGATCTAGTTCGACGGAAAAGATTCAACAAAGCAAACGACTTATTCCTTGCGCGGAGGCACTGTCCACCTAAACACTTATTTTGAGGAATGTGACTGATATATGGAGAATGT
Source organism: Nezara viridula (assembly GCA_928085145.1). Classification (NCBI taxonomy): domain Eukaryota; kingdom Metazoa; phylum Arthropoda; class Insecta; order Hemiptera; family Pentatomidae; genus Nezara; species Nezara viridula. The sequence goes on from OV725077.1 coordinate 214,099,146, forward strand.
TTCATATAAAAATCGGAAGAGCTTCTAATACAATCAATTAATATGTTTAAAACTCTATCAGGGTCAGGATGAAAGTATGAAATTTATACAATCTCTAATTTCAAGGATTTTTTCAAGGACCTGTATATGGGTCAGAAAGTAACATTTTTGTAAAAAATTCTCCCAATAATTTAACTACTATCATATCTATCGACACTACTGTCAAACATTTAATAGCTACCAAAATGAAAACCCGAAGAGGCTGTCAAAATGAAATGAAAGCGTAGAGAATACCGAAGAAAAACTCTACGCAATACCATCAAAAACGAGTAAATAAGGAAATTGAAAGAAGCGGCAATAAAGAATATTGTTGGATATACACGGCGATATTATGGCTTAGCGGAGGAACAAACCCTGTTGACCTCGCCTCCTGGCTTTATTAGCTTTTTCGCTGCTCCTGTCGTCGAAGCACGGGAAGCTCTATGTGGGCACGCAATCTGTATTTCAGCCCAGAGCTTTCAAATATTACTTTGAGGGCAATACAACCAAAATAACTATGTACCAGTACCATACTTAAATAAGGAAAAATCAAATCTTTCCCTATTAAGAAATACAAAAAAAAAAAAATTTCTTTATTAAATTGGAGGAAATGAATACGACTTACATTCATCACTCTTTTCATGCAATAATACACTTACAGTTAGCCGCTAGTTACAGGATTGTTCTTTTTACATATCAAATCTGAATAGTCTAGGACTTACACCTCCAATATCAAACATTTTACGTGATGACGAAAACACTATAAAATCCGTTTTTAGTTAGTTTTTAAAATAGTACTTACTTCAACAGTTAAGGTGGTTCGTAGTATTACAGGTTGTTTTTATTTTGTGTGTGTGTTTTTTTTTAAGTGAAAACTTATTCATGCTCGTTTGGACTTTTTTTAGGGGATAGTGAATTATATTGTGCCGTCGGATCTCCGATGTGGCCATGCTGTGGGATCTCCGACAATAAAGTCGGCTGGCACACAGTAAAAGTAGAAGAATCCCTCTCAATACCTATCCCACTCTCCTTACCACCTAAAGCTGTTAATCCCTCTGAGGTCAAATACCTTTTACGGAAAATCACACCTCGCAAATCTCCTGGATATGACCTTCTAACCCCACAGATCCTTCGACAACTTCCATCTAAAGCCATCATATTTCTTACATATATATACAATTGCATCCTACGAACTACCCACTTCCCTCTTTTATGGAAACATTCCACCATCGTCCTCTTCTTGAAACCAGGCAAACCTTCCAACAATACAGCATCCTATAGACCAATTAGCCTACTCCCAATCCTCTCAAAATTTTTTGAAAAGATCCTACTGAAACGAATCCTACCTATAATTGAATCCTATAACCTTCCTACTCATCAATTCGGATTTCGTTCCCAACATTCCACTGTCCAGCAAGGACTCCGAGTTGTTGACCATATATCCTCAACCCTAGAAAGCAAGCAGTATTGCTCGGGTGCATTTCTGGACATAGCGCAAGCTTTTGACCGGGTATGGCACGCCGGATTACTCTTCAAGCTTAAAATCCATCTACCACAGTCCTTATACCTAGTACTCCGATCCTATCTTTCCAACCGCTCCTTCCGAGTTCGCTGTGGCACCGAATTCTCCGACTGTTACTCAATTGAGGCTGGCGTTCCTCAAGGCAGCGTCTTGGGGCCCATCCTTTACATTCTCTTTACCACTGATATTCCTGTCCATCCCGATGCCCTCCTGGCAACTTTCGCTGATGACACTGCTATCCTTTCTTCCAACTCAGATCCTGAAACAGCGTCCGAAAACTTACAAAGGCACCTCTTCCTGATTGAACACTGGTGTAAGAAATGGCGCATTAAGGTAAACGAATCTAAATGTAAACACATTACCTTCACCCTTCGGCGTAATACCTGCCCACCAGTTTATTTTAACTCCATCCAGCTTCCTTTCTCAGATACAGTCCGGTATCTTGGCTTTCTCTTAGACAGACGACTAACATGGAATCCACATACTCGACTTAAAAGACAGGAACTTAACAGACGATATGGTCAGCTATATAGACTACTGAATAGAAAATCTAAACTTTCTGGTGAAAACAAATTACTGATCTACAAGACAATACTGAAACCCATCTGGACTTACGGACTAGAACTATGGGGAACAGCCAAATTTTCTAACATCAAACGCATTCAATCCTTTCAGTCTAAAGTCCTCCGTACAATAGTCAATTCTCCCTTCTATGTAACCAATAAAACCCTACACCATGACCTTAATATCCCATTTATTCTTGATCTTATCCCAGCCAAATTTTTCAAATTTCACCAGAACCTTTCTCATCACCCAAATCCCGTTGTACAATCCCTATCAAGCACCACCCATCCCTATAATCCTCCAAAAAGGTTGAAAATGCTGTGGCCACGAGACCTTTTGTAAATATGGATATTTTGGAGTTCTAGCAATGGCCAGATTCTCGACTCAAGTCATGAGTGTCTGTGGCTGTAGCGCTCTTACTCATCCTCCGCTGGTTTAAAATACCAGTGAAGTGGCTGAGGGAGAAGCGTAGGGATCTCCTAAGCCTCCCTTTTCCCTCCACATGTGGAGGGGACAGGATTGGTTCGGAGATCACCTGGCAAATTGTAAATAATGTATGTTTTATATAAGGTGTTTGTTTTACTTTTATTTCTATTTTTATTTACTTATGTGTATATATATTTTTTTTTCTTTACTCTTTTGTTCTTTCTTCTTATTCTTTTGTTATTACTTTATTTATTTATATTTTTGTATATACGGTATGAATGCAATCTCTGAACTCTATTATAAGTGTCCTTTACTGTGACAAATTGTAATATTTCTGAATAAAGTGTTTTAATAATAAAAAAAAAAGTCGGCTGGAGTGGACTAATCGAAGTGTTTTTGCGAGAGAATAGTTCAGCATGTCATCATTTCTGTAATGGACTATTATTCAAAATTGTATCTTAACACGAAGCAACGCACAGTGAGAAGAGTAAGTGAAATCGGCTACATCTGTTTTTTTATTTTATTTTTTTTTAGATCCCTAAAACTACATAAACTGTTTTATAGATAACTTGTAGAGTTATATTAATATTTTAAATTGGCAGAATATACATATTTCACCATTTTTATTAAATTAGTTAGTTAGTTAGGGCGGAGAAATGGAAAAAAAATGGAAATAGAAAACCAAATGATAATGAGTTTTGTTGAAGAAATTGATAAAATATATCAGGAACCGAAAATTGGACCTACATAATGTTAGTTAGGAAATTGTCCAATATTTTATCCACCAGTATTAGTGTAATTGGATATTATTTAGAATTGTATATAAACGCGATGGCTTGTTAGAGAGAGATGAAAAGTAAAATATAATGTCATCAGGGGAATTCTCTCTATAAAACTTATTTTTTTATTTTTATTTAAAAAAAAGAAGTAAATTTTTGGTTATAGTTTGTCTTATTTAGTCCAGAGCAAATGCTATTCTGTGTACCGAATATCAAGCATTTTACTCAAATTGAATCACTATTGGGAATTCAATCACTACTTCAGTTAATCGTTTGACATCAAATGAAGTAGTAATTAAATTCTTTGGTACTCAAAAAGTGTCAGTATTTGAATAAAAATACTTGGTACTCAGTACTCAAGGTAGCATTTGCCCATCTCAGATTTAGTCGAACGTCATGCTCAACCTTTCATTCAAGATAAGCAGTGGCATGTACGGTTTGAATAAATTAACAGAAATGTTTCAAACATTATTCAGTTGCATATTCATGACAACGTTTAAGTAAAAAAACACAAACAATGATAGGACGGAAACTATTGACGGAGAGATTATTAACAATATTTACCGGTCGCTCTTTTCTTTCCTTAAAACAAATAATATTACCCGGTTTATAATTTCCAATGGTACCTTATCTCTTTCTTTTGGATCACAATTAAACTAAAGCTATAAAGTAGAAATGTATTTTCTTGATTGTTTTTTTAAAATAGTCTAGCATGATAATTATCTAGATAGTCAGGATTTTCAGTCTATATTATTCTGATTGCCGCCGTTTTGACTCAAACATATTGGTCATCTTCAAGACTAAAAATTAAATATAAAATATGGGCGGAAGTAAATAAATAAGCGAAGAAGAAATAGTTAAATATTGCACATACGATGGACTTCTAATTTTGACAGCGAAATTGTAGCAATTATACTGGCACTGCAAGTCTTGTCACACTTGGATGACAAAAATATTGTATTATTTGTGGATTCTAAGGCGGTTATTCCCCCTTTGTCACTGCTCAATGATCCTTTGCTCAGGATATAATGAAGTGCCAACAAAAATTATGGAGGAATTTATTTTTCAAGGAACAGAGTTATTCTTTCAATGCATATCAAGTCACTGTGATCTCCATGGCAATGAAATGGCTGATAAGATTGCCAAGGAAGGCTCGACATGGAACCAGAATTCGAATATTGTTCCATAGAGCCAGAAAATAAATAAAAGGCAAATTAGGCTCTATTACTGGAATCCAAACAAGGTAATATTGTGGAGAAGCAATGAAAAAATTGTTTAATGAAGCAGATAAAGATAAATCGGTGAAAGGAAGCTGTGGCAGAATTCGGGATGATAACAGACCACGACTACCTTAGGGATCACATCTGCATAGAACAGGAGCGCCTTACTCTCCACATTGCAACTTGTGTAATTCGGGAGCACATACGAACGCAGCGCAATTAGGCGTATGTTCGTACTTATTTAACATAAGAGATACGACATCGTTCAAATCGGAATGGTATTGGGTTGCAAGGTCTACGATGGCGGAAGTAGATGAAGAGAGGCATAATTAAAAACAAAGTTATGTGTTCTATTTATCTTTTTCTTTATATAAGTACTCGTGTACATATTTTAAATTTCTGAATTAAAATTATTTTTTTTAGTTCTAGGTGATGGTGGTGAGAAGATGAATCAAAACGTCAGCAACCAGGATAATAAAAATTTAGACTGAAAATCCTGTTTATTTGTCATTCTAGAAAACTAAAAATATAAAAACTGAAATTATAATCATTCAAAAAAATATCCATATATAATTTTTCAAAAGGTTTCATGTCCAATCAAGCAATATAAATATTAGAGTAGCAAACTATACGTTTAAGAGTCCATTTATACTTTTCCGTGAAGTCTCAGTTCCGTACATTCATATTATGAGAAAATAACATTTTTCTTTTAATTAGAATTTAGGAGTTCCTACATGACCGGCGTAGTTCATTTTTCTCGATTTGTTTCAATTAATCCCCAATTTTATTTTCAGAGTTTGACAGATGGTACTTTTTTGTTTTCTACAATCAATGATCAAAAATATATTGAACGTATCAGGAAATATCCGATTTCGCACAATATATACAATGTTAAATATAAGATTGTCAATTTAAAAATAAAAATACATTTAAATTTTTCGTATAAACAAAACATTCGTTCTAAAATATTCTTCGGTGCATCACTAATCAATATTTAATGCAATGTGGCAATGTTTGTATGCACTTTCTCTCTTCATTTATCAAACACTACTTAACGTTTTTTCTGTATATGAATTTCTCTTTTCTTATCTAAAGGCAAGGGCATGGGCAAATGGAACCTTACTCTCTTATGATTAAATGGGAAACGAATAAGATAAAAATGTGATGGCTGAGGTGACAATATCAGGCAGTTTGTTTATTAAACCTTTCTCTCATCATTGCTATTATGCTGGTTCTCTTAGCCAAAAGCTGGGTAGCCACTTTTCATCTCGTTATAAAAATATAAGAAAACCTTTCCCCTTAGGCCCCCCTCTCATTTCTCGTCTCGTTTCATGGCTTAATAGGCTTTGGCTGTCCTGAAATTGAATTTTATACATGGTTGAAGTTCAGAAGCAACGAATATGGATACACTTTCACGCTGAAAATTTTTTTTTTCTCATTTGAACTCGATTAGATGGTTTTTGTTTGTGATTGTGATGGTAACTGTTCGTGTTCTATTTAATTGATAAACTGAGTAAAACTTCTTCTTTTTTTTTAAATTAAATGATTTAAATTATATTTTTGTTTTGTTTTTGGTTTTTGTTATTCTACATCGAAAAATATCATCTTACGTATGAAAAGAAAATTTAAAATAAACGCAGTAAATGATAACTTAGTTATATAAAATTTAATATATATAAACATTTAAACTTCAAATAGAATTAAATATATAAACTGTAGGTAAGTGATCATTGTAATATTGATATCGGAACAATTAGGAAACACGCTTACAAGGGGAGGTACCGATTTCAATCTTTTTGGGGAGAGATAAGGGAAGAGGAAGTTGATTCTACATTCAAAAATATTAACATCTGTCCCTGTGTTCGTTCCAATGGGCCTTAGGAGATGAGAAAAAAATATGTGATTTTAAAAAAATGTAATGTTATTTCATTTTGCCTTTGCTTTGCTTCAATTTCTAGTTTATAATATGCCAATCGATTTATTTTTCGTCGAGGGTAAGAAGCAATTAATACCAATATTATGAGAGACGGTTGTGACAGTCGTCATAATAGCGGAACTACATGGAATTGTCGATATAATATGAGGTTTATTAGGAAGAAAGGGATGTTTTGCCTGTCTGAACGTATTAAGCAGTATTGTTGACGCATCTCTCGATATTGATACTAGTAGAGGGCTTCATTACATTTTAACAAACAAACGTATTTATTTTAATACAATTTCTTTGAATTACTGTTATATCCGTACAGAATAATGAATGTTTTTTCGTCGTTGAAGATGAAAGATTAGTAGTTACTTTGTACATAGGTAATTGTATATTGTCGTGACTGTGTTTTTTTTTGTTTTGTTTTTTGCTAAGGACGTGTCCTTGTGACGTCGTGTATGGTTGTGACATATTTTCTGGGTAAGGTTCTGACACAAGCACATTTTTTTCTTCTTTTCGATACCCAGAAAACGTTCGAGGAAGACCAATAGTTTTTTTTTAGACAAATTTGTGTGCCTTATTAGTTATAAGCGATTAAATTATTATATAATTTTATATAATAAAATACAAATTATTTTTGTTAATTTTTTTAACATATCATTGCTGATCCCAAGCACTGCCAGAACCGCTCTTGGGATGGAGTAGGTTATGATATTTTCCTTCTTCTTTTTTCTACAGGTTTCCAGCTGAAGAACTCGTATGCCAGAAATGGCTAGGTAGGATGAGAGAAAAAAAAGGTTTGGTTTCCAGCTGATGGTTTCGGAAGTGACACTTTTTATTTTTTTAAATTTATTTGTTATTTGAATCAACTATTTAATAATTAAAACTATGATAGAAGAATTTCATTTGTTTACATTTTTTAATATAAATATATTATTTTTAACTTAATAATAAAGATTATTGCAGGTTAGAAATAAATATATTTTATTTTATTTCCAGCTACCCACTGAAGATCAAGGTTTCTATGGTGTTATGAATAAAAATCTTGTATCTTCTTTTCAATTTTCTTTTTGTCACTGCCTGTCCATATATACTAATAAAAAGTGGCTAGACAAAAATTACAATTAAATGCTTCTGGTAGCAGCCAAAAGCTTTTTTGGATATTGCAGATTTTGGATGATCATTGATTATTATTATAATATATGTTTCTATTATATGTTCTTTTTGTAGACAGTTAAATATTAATCCACACACAAAAACAAACAATAAAATATTTTATAAATATAAGACATTTCGATTACCCTTCATGGTAGAGTCATTACCACAATAAAAATATATGAAATACAAAAATAATTTTTAACAAGATATTTTAGAAATAAATAAATATCATATCTTATTAAGGCAAAAATCAAAAATTAATTTTAAATACAGTTTCACGAGCTGTAAAGTAAAGACCAAAATGAGGAATAAAATAAAGTTTAAGTTTTCCTAGATTAACGTTGAGAAAATTTCCCCCTTATGATAATGGTGGGCAAAATTGCTACATAAATATAGCAAAAATGTGACCAGATTACCTGGTTACGATCGTAATCTGAAACATGATAACTGTAATCAAGCAAAAAGAACCACTGTAATCGTAAATATGTAATCATGATTACTGTAATTGTAATCGTTGATTATGATTATGCCCATCTATGAGTACAGCAATTGAGGGAAACCTTTTTTGGATGCATGTGGCTGTTTTTGGAATTATACGCCTCATGTAAAACCATACACATAAAACCTTACGTTAGAGATGTTTAAATCAGACATAAGTGATTGGGAATGTAATCCGGCTATAAATGGAACATAGGAGAACCGCAGTACGGCATTCACACCGCCAGCCAGTCTTCCAGCTAATCAATCCTCAACGCTACATTTTCCCCTCGATAATGTTCGAATTAATTTTAATCTGACGAATGGAGCGTGATAATGAGATACTCCCTGTGATGGCTCATTAGTGTGCCGGCTCAGGCGGAAGGCCTCTGTTCGCTTTTGAGTACAATCAGTTAAGCACAACTCATCGTGTGGTTTGTGACCACAGTACATGGCTGATTGGGTCCTGTTTCCTCAAGATGGGTGTAGTGGCTTACCCCTAACGGACCTATTATATCCAAATAGCTTTAAAAAGAACGTTTGTTTTGGTTTCAATAATAACACTAAACTATCATATCTATGTATGTTTCATTAAATTATCGATTTTTAACTTTCTTGTGACTGTAGACTAACTCATTTAATCAAATATTATTTTTTTAAATAATAGTTCAGTTAAATTAGCTAGTGTCAGTAGGCAGAAAAAACACAAGTGTTTGGAAGTTTGGCTGAAGATGTACTTCTCCATTTTTTTTGTTCAGCATTAATTAATATTATGGTTTAATGGCTTGACAATATATGAAATAGAAAAGTTGACTGATTATCAAGTAACTATTACTGCAGGGAGAAAAGGTATTTTTGTGGAATATTCCGATACGAAACTTTTTATATTTGGGTCTTTTTAATATCAGTGAATTAAATAGCATAAAATAAATGTACATATAATTTAAAAAATATTTTAATTTATTTATCACCCCTGCCCCTAGTAGGCAATACGAGTATCTGCAATAGTAAGATGTTAGGCAGGTCAGCTTAACATCTCACTGCCGCAAATAAATCTCATTCTTCTGCTCTTTCTTCATTTTTTTTTCTCTTTCTTCATGGTTGCTTTTCTCATCCGTTCCACGCCAATGGTATAGTACCTCTTTCTCCTCTTCTTAAATTAAAATGGGCTGTCCCCACCGCGACTTTCCACCCGTACACAAAATCTTTGTAGTACGGGTAGTTTTCCGCCGTGACTAAATTTAAATTAAAGTAAATTTAATATATATATATATATATATATATATATATATATATATATATATATATATATATATATATATATATATATATATATATATATATATATATATATATATTTATTTATTTATTTATTTATTAACCTATTCTCAGTGGTAGCACTAGACTTTTGCCACCACCGAGGTATGACGTCATCTCTCTCCAATTATAATTTAATTTATTTCTTAAACTGATTTTTTATTAGATGTCTATAAAGTAATATTTCAATTTTATTTTTTCAATATGTCTCTAATTCAGTAAATTTGTTAAATGGATACAATTATTTAGGAAGGAGATGGTCCGGGGTGGCGGTCATAAATAGGTTAAATAGTGGCAAAACTATTTTATTAAAAGCCAACGTTTCTACTCGATTTTGCAGGTCTTCTTCAGGAAGTGTGTTCAGCTAGGAGTTTCACTTAGAACTGAAAGCTAGGAGTTTCGCTAAGTTCTAAGTAAAACTCCTAGCTGAACACACCTTCCTGAAGAAGACCAGCAAAGTCGGGTCGAAACGTTGGCTTTTAATAAAATAGTTTTTGCCACTATTTAGCCTATGACCACCACCCCGGACCATCTCCTTCCTTTATAATGCAAGTGTCAACTATTAAATATTCGATACAATTATTTATTTAAAGACACTTTTTTTTTTAAATTTAAAACAATTGGCGGGAACCCCTCTTCACTTCTCAAGGCCCCGGGGCGATTGCCAATCATGAACTCTATATCATTAATGTGTATATACCGGTCCAAAATTGTACTTTTTCCTTTAGAAGCTGGATATTTAGTTTATTTTCCCAGGTTCTCCTAGAATGAGGAACTTCTTCATTAATGAATGGCACATATTTCTATCAGATAATTTATCCAGTTTGCTGTAACATCAATGAAAACTCCAAAATCGTATAGGCAAAATTGTGTAATCGTATTACTTTTTTTTCAGAAATATTAAAGTAAATAGCCTTGTTGGATTCCTACCTGCATTTACAAAACATAATGACATTAAGGTCTCTTATTTTTTATTACAATGCTTGAAACCGTCGTTGATCTGGTTTATTTTCCCAGCATGACACTGAGAACTTCTCATTCATAATGAATTGGTATTTTTTCTGGTAAAAATCTAATCTTTTTTTAGAACTTTCAATAAATCCATAATGAATGAGAAATATATCAAGATTAATTTGATCACATGTTACCAAAAGTAATTAGAAGGAATGTTATATATATAAATGCCATAATATTTTTTTACTATTTAAAAAAGTATTATAGTCAACTTAGTTATCTGAGTCAATTTTATTTGTATGTGCTTTAATATTGTTAAATTAATAATCTTTTGAATATTGCAGCAACAGCTGTCTACAAAACTACAAAATATAAATATGGTGAGAGAGAAAATGCTGTGAGAAGGGGTGTAACAAAAGCAGCAGTCGTGTAATAAGGGATCCGAGAACTAGGTCAGTAAACTGTTACCGTCACAATGTCCAATGCCCGACTATCAGGCAACGGCTTCCCACACTTCAGGTCCTCCGGGCTGGATAGAGTCGAGTATCTCCAGCGATCGCAATAAATCTCTCCAGCAGGCTCTCCCCTTATCCAATAATGAGATAGGCGATAAGTGCCACATGTTGCGGAGTTGGCTCCTATCCAACCCATGAATTATATATCGGCCGAAACGTCGGCTCTTACAGCCTTTGTCAACTCTTTGGCCCTATCTGCCGCAGTAATTCATAGGTCTTATCATGCGGTTGCCGCGGGAACCAATGATGAGCCCGTTTGTGTTTCGAATGATATGCGTCCTATCTGCAGCTATTAATAACGCACCAATTAGGCCTGCGGTGGAATGGATTGTAACGTATGGACACTCCATTGCGGTAATGGATTGCATCGAGATAAAGTAAGATGCCCTTTGAAGATTAAATTGTCGAGAATTATCCGTATTTCGCTCTTTCAAAACTTTAGTCTGTGCACCTGTCTTTGGTGTTTACTCTTTAATTTCGTATACAATCAATTAATTTAAATCTTGTTTCGTCAAATCTATTTAAAAATGTATATTTTAGTTTAAAAAATCATTATTATATTGTTCCAAGTTATTATTATATTGTTCTAGAAACATTTAATAATGTTGATAATGTAGTTTTATTCAAAATTATTCCAAATATTTTCATCTTATTGTTTTACTATATTTTACATATTTTCAGTCAATTCTTCGAAAACCATATTTGAAATGTTTGAAAATGATAGAGAAATACAGTTTTGCTGTGAACTCTATATTATTTGAATTAAAACAAAAATTGTTTGGTTGACGAGCTTAAGATAAAATATCATTAAAATACTGTATAATAGTCGAAATAATAAATTCAGCTCTCTTAATTTTACTAAATATATTTAAAAAAAGGAAAAAAGTCATATAAGATAAGTAAAATTGTTTTATATATTTGTTTAATCCAGATTTTTCATAGTGAATCAACAAGATCATTAGTTACTGTACAAAGTTATTGCAGCATACAACATTATCAAATTGAAGTGTCTTTAGTCGGAACAGTATTATGTGATCATTAATTATAATCTTTTTTTTAAAGACGTTTGAAATTAAAATTAGAACAGCTTCACTTACTATGCGTAGCCTTTACAGTATATATACCGGCCACCAAGTAGAAAACTACAACTTTTCAGTCTAAAACTTCAGTACTCTGTTACGTCAATAACATTACTTAAAACAAATACCTTCACATGTCAACAGTTATATGAAAACACTACAATATATTTCAGAATAGCTTGGGAAAATAAATTCAATAATTCAAGGCAAGGCCACAATCGACATACTCGCTTAAAAGAAGCTGGATGAAGGATCGTCTTAACTAATCAGAAATAATAAGCTCAAGATAGGAAGCCAATGGACACTACCCTCTCTTAAGCCTATAATTGACATATTCATTGCCATTCTAGCTAATTCACTATTAGTCAATATTTTAGATAGGCATGAGTACGAAAAAAAAATTATAACAATGTTTCATATCTTAGTAACCAATGAAATGTAAATGAATTCTCTAAACATATTTTAATTTTTTTACATTCTATCATTCATATATTTAGTTTATGCCGAAATGAAGCGTCGAAGCTATCAATAATAAAAATTATACTAACTCTCTGTACACTATGTTTCCCAAAAATTCTGAAAAATACAATTAGGGAGTAGATATATATATATATATATATATATATATATATATATATATATATATATATATATATATATATATATATATATATGCCATAAAGATATATATATATATATATTGCCATAAAGACTCAGCATATTTCATAATAGTGGCAATATTCCTTCTACTCAATATTATAATAAACCTTCGAATAGAAGAAAGGGACGGTGCTGACAACAAAGGATACCGAATGACGAACGCCTTTCACAATATCGTAAAGGCAAATAATTAATTATTTAATAATTATGTCTAAAACGCTTCTGATTACACAGGTGGCACAGGACAAAAAAAAAATTATTATTGACAATAAATATAGTATAAACTACAACGAGTAATATAAGCAAATATTGTGGACAAATGTAGACATAAAATATATATATATATATATATATATATATATATATATATATATATGTGTGTCTATTTTACGAAAATAGCTTTATATACATAAGGTAAAATAATAATATATAAATTCTTGAACCTGTAATGTGCACACAGTTTAGTGAATTGATTTTTTGTTTTTTTTTACTGCCTCAGATATGTCAAATAGTCAACCGAAAAGTATTTATCGAAATTTCAGATTCTCTGACTCTAAAAGACGACCTAAAAAAGTTGTTCTCTATAGTCATCCCGAATTTCTAAGAACTCGGATCCTCAACCCTTATCGATGGCTCTTTAGGGATATGTTCAAAGCAAAATGAATTTTTAATAACCGTGTTCTGAGAGTTCATTTACAATAAAAAAAAGTCTAATCGTACTTATTCGATGGCTATAAAGAGAATCCATCGAACCTAACTGATACAAATTTAATAATTTATCTTTATTTTTTATTACTTGATATATAGAAAAGGGATAAAGTAACAATCTCGAAAATCGACGAGGTTGGGCCGAACATTTTATTATAGTTTTATTTTTCATTAGAAAATTTTCATGTCTTCGCTGGTTATTTATTACTTGTTCTGGTTATTATTTTAATTATCTTTTTATTTTATTTCTTAACTTAAAGTAATTGTTTTTCGATTATTATATTATCTTTTAAAATGTTCGATACATTTTTTTAAATTTGTTAATATATTATCGTGTATTTAGGAAATGACTACATATCAATAAATGCGAGATTATTGAATGATGGAAAACAATAAATGTATGTTAATGGATTTCTTTTTTAAGATATATCACCTCAACTACTTAAAATTACAGTTATTTTAGCTCAATAGTATATCATAAATGGTATCTATGGAAGCGACAGAAACTTCAACGAAACTTTATATTAAACTTGAACATCTCAATGGTTCCTACATAATTTCCTATTTAGGTAACTGTTTGAATATAGATTATAACATATAAAAAAGATAATTATGATGTTAATTAAAATTTTAGTAGATGAATAAGGAGTTAAAACAGAAATCATATATATTTTTTTTCTAATACAAAACTAAAAAACGATGCAAATAATTTCACAATGGTTTATTATTTCCGAACAATTATACATCTAAAGTAACATTACCTTCCTAGTTACAAAGAAAAATAAAGAAAAGGTTATTCCAATTGTTGGACTAAACATTTTTTTTTAATCATTAGTAATATGCTTTAAAAAAATTGCATTATTTCAGTAACACATTAAAAATTTAAAAACCAAACAAAGGATATAACATTTGGACTAGAACATCTGAAAAAAAACTGGAAACCTTATCTTTGCTCCTAATTCTCTTATTTCAACGATGTTTTTTTTTTTTATGAAGTTCCGTTAACTCTTAAAAAACCATTTCTACCATAAAACCATACAATATTGACAACAAATTTTAAACTTTTTGAGTTATTTGGAATTTAATTTTACCACCCCTCGTAACTTTCTTTCCAGCTTCTTTTCGTAGAAGTATGTTATATAGATAAATTTAAAGGGCATCGAGAAAATGACTAGCGAAGTTTCATTTAAATCGATACATTCGTTTAGGAGCCACAGTCTATAGCAACGCCGGTTTTTCGGCATCCATTTTAAAAGTAAAAGGCGGATACTAATGCCGATGAAGAAGAATCATCTCAGGTCGACCTCTGATTTTATATTCGAATTTGAAAAAAATCGGTCCAGTAGTTTCGGAGAAAATGCGCAGACGTGGACAGACAAAAAAAATTTTATTCGTTTTTCGAATTCTACGCATCCTGAAACGTAAAACCTCAAATTTTGAGAGGAAGTCAAGTTTTTGAATATTGTGGTCGATCACAATGGTTTATTATTGAAATTAATAAACCAATATATAATAAAATAAATTATTTCGTATAATAAAAAAACAATACTACGTAGAAACCATAACGTCTTTTTTCACTCCCGTAACAGTAATCAAATAATAAATTTAGCTGAGGAAGTAGATAAAGCTATAATTTTTTTCTCAACCGGCCCCTCGACCCTGTAAGACAGATGATAAGAGGTGAAAAAAAGAAAAAAAAATGGCAAAGTTTTTTGTAGGAAATGGAACCGATATTTTGGGCGAGGCTGGTGGAAGTTTAAGTGTGATTAACTTTTAGCAGATGATTAACTCGGCTCAGTTTATCTTGCCTCCTCCTCGCCGGCAAAAATTAACTCTCCACTAATTTAAGGCCGCCTACGGACGGGAAGCGATTTTTCAATCAACAATATTGCCAGTGTGTTGAAAACGGTAATCATGAGGATATATTTACCTCTATTACTTTTTTTATAATCATGTTTTGAAACATAATTAAAATTAAAAAAAAAAAATCTATTTCTGCTTTCCGAATGTGTTTTTTTTTTAATTACTTATTGTTTGTAACCAGTGTCTTGCACGTTGCAAGAACAAGATCAAGGCCACCTAACTGTTGCAAGACCAAGACCAGGACTGGTATAAAAAATCGATTTTTCAATAAAAATTAAGGCAAAATAGTTACTAATGCTTGATAATCTTAGTAACTATATGTAAATAATTGGTATAACCAATATACTTTTGCAATTAACTCCTCTAATTTTTTATTCGGGCTTAGTTATGATTCTACTATATAAAAAAATACCGTAATATCTCTGTAGTAATAAGCTAATAAGTAACTGCAAGACTGCGAGACTTGCGCAAGATCAAGACCATGACCACGAATGAGTTTGCAAGACCAGGACTCGTCTCGGTCTCCCATTTGGGCAACACTATTTGTAACTATATTAATCATATGTAATATGTACAATGTATATGACTTCATATGAAATCCTTCTTTACCATAGGTGGGTGACCTACAGTCTTTGCGAGCTGGATGTTAGTTTTTCTAACATTTATTAAAACTTTAATCTTTATGAAGTATGAAGAAAGAATTCATAGATTAAGTAAGAAATACTTTACGATATTTTTGAGTTTGTGGGTCGTAACAGTACATAATTAGGGACTATAAAATAAAATCTTTAATTAAGATCCTTCCTAAAAGATATCAAGATAAAGAATTATTTGACCTTTTAAATAGTGAAACTCCACTCCTTCGAATACCTACTAAAATTATACCTAATATTTGTACAAATAAATAAAATGAAATAAATAATTAAATAAAAATCGAATAAATAAAGAATATAAATATAGAGCTGACATGAATCTAATGCTACTCTCATTTAGAGCAAAGAGATTTTACGAGCATAAAATAAATTAAAAACAAGTATTCCTCATTAATTAAGACGTTTAGGAGAAAAAAGAAAAACGTTCGAGGAAATGTCACCCGCAGATGGTATTTATTGGCTCGAAACAATTTCAAATCATAATTGTTTGTTAGGTTAATATTTAAAAGTTGATGGAAATCATTAAACCTATAGTTATTTATCAATGAGGTAAATAATAGTTGTTCAGTTATTGACTTTTTAGGATAAATTAGAATGAGCTGTTTCGGTAGGCGAAAATTAAATAAGAAAGAAGTGCCTAATAATTTTTAAAAAATCATAAAAGAAGATAAACTCTATCTAAAATTTGAGAACCCATTTTATAAAAATTTCAATTTAATTAAATACTAACGTATACTCAGTTTAAATTAATAGTCATTTTACTTTTTAATTTATTATTTCGTTTATTTGTTATTTATTCTTACTCTATTAAGAGAGATAGGTAATATCTGGTAATAATGGAAAGAGGATGGTAAAGAAATAGTATTCATTTGGTCTCTCCGAATTGTGGAATATCTGGTAAGAGATATCTGTCCGTTTGGTAACAAAGCCAGGTAGATTCCCGGTAAAAGAGTAAAAAAAATCTCAAGAACTTTATAAAAAAAATTGGAAATTGCGGCATACCGAACGGGAACAAGACTGACAAAATTAAAAAAGATAAAAAGTCAATATTTCAAATGGAAAATGTCCAACAAATTATCGAATAAGGAAGTGACTGTCCTTTGCCGGTTAACAATTGGTCACTAGAATTTTTTCATACATAATTACTAAGAGGCCATGAGCCCTCAAAATGAAAAAGATGAAATGTTTAAGGAACAGTAAAACACGTAATTCATAAATGTTCCAAATTCAAAACTACTTGGAAAAAATAAGATATTTCACCGTCATTGAAAGAAAAGTTAGATGACGAACGAACTGTCAAAAAATCTCTCGATTTCTTTAAGAATTTGAGGTACCAGTGCTGCTGATGACAATGCAAGAACTAAAATTGTCCTTACAGGCCTATGCAAAGTAGCTGATGATATTTTAATTGGTATAAACGATATATGCCTTTTTTACATAATAATGTAACTTATTTTTTAATTTTGTAAATTTTTTAAGTTATATGAAATTAACATATTTACATTTTATTTTCTACTTTTGATTATTATTTTGTTCTATTTATTTTACTTTTTTGTACATATAGGTTGAATGTCATTCTAGCTCACTATAACCAATGTCCAAGAGACAGATTGTTATAATACTCAATAAATAAAAATAAAAATAAAACATTTTATTTTCTATGAATGGAGGATAATGACTGATTGTTCATTCCAGTTTAGTTAAACAACGATAAAGTTTAATAAAGCAGTTTAACAACGGCGACTTACGAAACAGTAGACAACGAAGCGGTTGAGACAGCGGAAGAGGAAATAGTTGAGAAAGGACCGCAGTAAATCAGTTTTATTGCCAAAGGTAGGAGATAGTTTGGTGGGACTGCAGTTTGTGTCCGCTACATTCTGAAGCCGTCCGCTGGGAAGGGCAAACTATATTAGAAAAATATATCGTAACAGTGATCCTCTGGATTGTTTCACTTTATTATAGATATACACTTGAATATCCTAAATAAAATTATTCTTTTTTTTATTCATTTATGATATTTACAAATGTTTAAAAAAAATACATCTAGTAAATGTGCACTCAGGAATATAACATGAAAACGCTTGTTGAGAAACTACCCACTGGTAGCACTCAAATAATAAATTTACACAAGAAGATCACGAGGTCACCTTCTTTTCATACTCCTCGGAGTATTATTAGAGATCGAGGATGAAGCAAGATTTGAAACGAGAGGATTTGGATGGTTCGGAAGTTTTTTATGGAAGGATAAAAGGAGTGGGCCAAATCAGAAATGTATGGAACATGAAGGTCGTTATGGATGATTCGTGACAAAGTAAGGAGCGTTGAGAATTTTAGGAAGGATTATGGATTGTAAGGGTTGGATACGAGAGAAATTCGATGGTTTAGTGGAGCCCCAAATTAAAATATTTAATTAATTCATACGATGTAAGCCTATAAGTTCGATTAAGCCTTGTACTAAATTTGAACATATTAAAAATTAAAAATGACATATGGATTCAATTGCATACAGATTAAAATATTTCAAAAACTCAAAATCGGACCTCCATATTGTTAGCGAGTAAAATGTTCATCATTTCATCTTCTTTGTAATGAGCTATTATTTAAAATTGTATCTTACCGAGACGCCGTGTTAGAGAGCCGAAAAGGAAGAAATAGTGTCAAAAACCAAATTATGGCTAGAATTTGGCATACAGAATGGAAGATAAGGTAACTTAATAAATAAGAAATGAATTTAAATAAAAAAATATAAATGTATTGAGATAAAGGTAGTTTGACAATAACTAATCATGGTTCAGATTTTTTTAAAACTATTTACTTGTGAAGTAATCTGGAATGTTCATTCATTGTGAACCAACCAGTTATCATAGTATCTACTCACAATACAATTTCGCACTGAAAATTAATGTAATGAAAGTTTAATTATTTCAGCCGATAAAGAATTTCAGAAAATATATAAGCTTCCAAATTTTAATATGTGCATTGCATTGATTTTATTTAAATAATAGGTAGTTTTAACTAGACGATTTAGGCATCACGAGAGGCGATGGTAAAACGATTTTATTGAATGTATGTATATATGCACTGCATACATAAAATTAAATCTTTGACAGTTTTTCTTATTATATTGGTTCGCGTTATGGAATAGTCTGGATTAGCGAGAGTCCACTGTAATATATTTGTACTATATTTGTTTTATCTGATGATATCTTTGTTTACTATTAATGTGACGTCCTACATTTCTTATGGTCGTATCGTATTAATTAATGCTATAATTTATCTATTCTATATTATATTGGTTAAGATTAAATTCGCAAAACACGATTTCACTTTGTTTTAACCTAAAAAATATAAATCAATTTAAACCAACATTTTTTTATGGATTACTTTACCGTACACTAATTACCGATCAAGCAGTAGTTTTGCTATTTGACATAACACTGCGATGTTTGTGTCAGAAGAAAACTGAGAACTGATATTTCTGTAAAACTCAAATACAGATAGAGTGAGTAGATTCTAAAAATAATGATGAAATACTGACAAGTCGATATTACTGATCAAGTAGACGGGTAAAAAAGCGGTATTCAAAGATCGAACTAATGTAGTTACGGTTTTATCGTATTTTGTATTATTCAGTTTTAATGGATGTGTATAAACCAATATGTTCTCAGACAGCAGCTATTAAACCAATCACATACCAAGCACAACTTACAACTGATGGACAAAACGGATTCCGAACACGAGGATGTAATATTTTTGGTAGACACCCAATAATATATTACTAAAGGGGAGACTATTAGCATCAATGACTGATCCCCCTCCCAGGAGGGTTCCCCAATCCCCAAGGTGACGCTTCGTTTCAGAGGCAGGTCACTGGAGGGCTGTAGGAAGAGTAGAGGGAGGGTTCGTCACGATATACGATCGCACCGTGACTTGGTCGTTTTATCGGCTGTAAATATCGGCTCTTCTTAGAGGAAAAGCTGATCACGGGTGAAGTACGACTTCGTCGAAGAAATTGTTTTTTTAACGACTTAAAAATTATTAATTCTCATTACCATGCACATTGATTGTTAAGAAGAAGGGCGATTGATCGCAGCCACTAACGCAGTCGTTTGAATTTAACGCGCTTAACTTTGTTTACATAGTGGAGATTGCAACCGCTTTATTTATGGCGATAAACTACAGTAATAAGTAATGTTAGAAGAGAAAAATACAGAGCAAAAAAGATAAAGTCACATAAATTAAATATTTATTCTATAGTCTGTGAAATTGAGTTCTTCTGCAAACAGAAAAGGTAACAATATTCTCTGTGTTGTTATTCTGCATAAATACAAAAAAAAGTACTGTGATAAATTAATTACAGTTGAGAGATCAAACTCACTAACGAGCGGTAAACAATCATAAATGATGCACACTTGACTGGCGTAGCAAACAATCTCTTTTATGTAGTTTTTTTTTTATTAGAAAGATACAAACATGTGTACTTAATTCTTTTTGTCATATAAATTATAAAAACGAAATAAATATCCTTTGTCCTTTAAATTGAGCTCTTTCAATAACAAATTAAGCTCTTTCAATTTTTAATAGTGAGTAAACTTATAACAATGAACTAGGCTACTTTAGTATTTTTAATTTTGTACCATTATTAGGTAAAGAAAGGAGCATGTAGCTCAGAGCGATCCGTTTGGAAGTTTCTACATGATAATAATTGATTCAATAGTAGGCAAAAGATAAAGTGGAAGGCCAAAAAGCAGATGGATGGATCAAAACAACAAACATGCAATAGAGATACAAAGATAATAATGCACATAACTGGAAATAAATAGTCCAAGACAGGTTGAGATGGAGCAGACATGTTTAGGCGAATCCCGTGATCTGTATGGTCTGTAATGCCAAAAAAAAAAAAAAAAAAAAAAATCTAGATGAGAAAAGTACTGCGATCTGACCGAATTTCTTATGTGCAGTTTCCAACCGATCTATACGTTTCAGAGTCCCCTGAGTCTGAAATTCACCGCTTTATATTTTCTGTATAGCAAAATTAAGCCTTAGTACTTTAAAATAATAATTAACAGAAAGATTTCTTCTTCTGTAAGCATGATAGATAAACTAATTTAATTATAAGCGTTGGGGTATGATGCCAACAAAAAATCTATTCCTAACTTGCATGTATGCATTGAACAAAAAAGCCACACAAAATGAATGTGTCTAGTTATGATGTATATATCAATTACAAATTTTAGCTAAACATCTGGGTAATAAACTCATAACCAATTATCTAAAAATAATTAATAACATACATGGAATTTTGTTATTTATTCAGTATTTTGAAATCCTTTTTTTGTGATATTTGTAGTTCACAGCAGTAGTAGTCTATGTCAAAGAATTAACACAAGCCTGAGTACATAAATTCAACGCATTTATAGTCATTTATATTGTTCAGTTCTTTTCTGGTATTACTTTTTAAATTATTATTTTTTTTATTTTACATCATTAGCAGATGTTTGAGATTTCAAGTATACATTGATCTGAAGTTATGTTTCAATAATCTTTCATTTTTTTTATTTGTCATACCAGGCTGAAACGACACGAAAGAGCTCGACGTTTCCGATTACTTCAGCACTTATTAGATAGACGCTCTCAACTTCCAATTAATTATAAATATGTAGTATAATATAATATATACATGACTATAATAAGGCTTATTTTGACTTACGTAGTGAGCTATGGGGCTCCACTAAACCAAGGTCAGTAAAACTACCAGGTTCGCTCACTCAGAAATGCGTGGTGGGGGAACTTGCATTGTGACGTAGCCACTAGACTATCTAACCTTCCTATTGTTCTTTCAAGCCTATCATTGGAGGTTTATTTGAATATTAATGTGTCTTTTTTTTTAGTTTTACTGGGGTAATTTATTAAAAAGAATATTTTTCTGTGTGATTGACGTTGAATTGAAGATAATTTTAAGCAGGTAAATCAATAAATACGACAAACAATCTAGAATAAAATATCAAATCAACCTTTCTCTCACCTTTCAAATTTATTAAAATTAATAAATTAATAAGTTATTTGGCAATACAGTATTGATTTAATGTAGAAAAGTAAATAATAATCTTAAAATGTCCAGAAACTAAGGCCGGGGGAGTAAACTTAGTCTTTTGGCTACGTCACAGCTCAATTCCTCGCCGCCATTTTCCCTCTGAGTGAGCGAACTTGGTAGTTTTACTGACCTTGCACTAAACTATCGAATTCCTCTCGTATGCAATCCTTACAATCCAAAATCCTTCGTAAAATCCTCAATGCTCCCTACTTTGTTACAAATATAACCATCCATAATGACCTTAATGTTTCTTTTGTTGCAGATCTGACCCAATACAGATACCTCTCCTTCCATAATAACCAACCCTCTCGTTTCTAACCTTGCTTCCTCTCCAATTCCTGATAACCCTCCGAGGCGGGTGAAAATAAGATGGTCCCGTGATCTCTTAATGTAGACATATCATTAGAGTGCTACCATTGGGTATGTACTCAGCAAGTGTTTTAACGCCATTATATCCATATGTTCAAATTTACTAGCTGTATTTCTCATATGCAGTTGTAAATATCATTAAGAAATAATAAAACAATTTTTTTTTAAACATTAATTTCAATGAGTTTCTTCAATATATTTTTATTTATTTTTTACGTCTTATTGTTTCAGTTAATAGTGAAGGGGAAAACACACTAACTGAAATTATAAACTATAGATATGAGGTTACATTAAAGTGAGTAATTTTATATTGACATGTATTTTTCTTTTCAGTAGTGTCCTAATTATTAACCCGTTGGATAATAAATTTCGCCATGGCTGGATGGATCAAGAACAATCCCCCGGATATCCCGAGGTCCAAGAGAACCCCCAGAGGACGACAGTACCACGGCCCAGAGGACACTCCTCTCCCCCTCCCCCCGAACACTAACGACCTAAAGAGGATACGATTCCTTACTGATTAAATTCCTGCCGATTTCCTTGGAAGCTCTTTAATGAAATAATTCCCCAGGTTGCCCCCTTTCTCTTTCAACCGATTCAAGAGAGCGTTATGGAGTTCGAGAGCTCTTCCAGAAATTGTTAAACCTTCCAATTTTCATACCTATCAATCTTTTCTCTTGGAAAATTTATTAATTATCGAAACATCGGAAGAGACATTTTCGTCCTCCGTTAACGAGGGACCTAATTAGTTTAATTTTTACTGATATCCTGAATTTTCATATTTTAAGAATTTGAGATCTTTTAAAAAATTGGTCCAGGAACTTTACTTGATTTTTTTTAATATTAATACAATTTGCCACATTGAAGGGCATTAAATATTAGGGTTATAAACTCTAGCTACTATATATCTTACAATAGTCTGTTACTTTCAAAATAAATACTTAGGTTTTTATTGTTTGCCAGATTTAGGGCCAGATTTACAGATTTACAGAACAGCCATAGGCTCAGACTACTGGAGAGAGGGGGGAGGGAACGATTGCCTCCCCTCTCTATAAAAATAGTTGAGGGGGCGGCGGGAATATTTATTCGCCTCCAATAGTTTGAATTAAAAAAAATTAAAATTGATAACAATTAAGATTCATAACTTAATAAAATAAGTAAACTGACATCGATTAAGAAAACTCGACTAACTGCCAAGGCTAAGGTCTGTAAGCAGGTACATAACTATTTTATCACGACCTAAATATTCCTATTATTTAAATTTTTATTCATATTCAGAGATAATTATGTAAACTCAATATCTAGGATTTTGATTTATTCACTTCTCACGTGATTTTTCTATAAATTTACAACGATAAAGTTGGAAAAAATATACTTAATAATAATGTTTTATAGAGCATATTTGTATAGTTATTTTTCACAGTACTAGCAAGACTTAAAGTGTTTATAGTTTACTATTACGTTACCCATGTATGCTCCTTTCTGAGTTTTATACATTTTTTTCATTAGTGATATGAAGGTAACACCTTGTTTTGTTGTTGTGTTGTCTTTAGAAGGTGATTTCATTTCATTTAGCTTTCATTTAAACATGCTAGCTCGTCATTATCCTACAAGAAGGACGTGGTAGGGCAAACAGAAGGAAGGTGTTTAATGAGTTAACTATTGGCTTTTCACACAAGTAATTGACTTGTAATTTATGAAGTCTGGTTCCTTAAAATTTTATTTACTTGCGTTCGTCTCCAAGAATTGCACCTCTTGAGGAAAGAAGTACCATCAGGCAAGTACATACTGATTCATAATCGGCTAATGGTACCACCAGAGGACGCTGAAAAGCAAATAGCGCAGGAGTGGTTCCTCCAGGTCTGGTTGTTTGTACAACGCCTGCTCCAGGACACTCCACTGAGATGGACACCACTCCAGGCAGTGGACGATGGACAGTTCGGGACCTAACCTAACATTAGCGGCCACAAGCAGCAGGAGAGGGCCTTAGTATTCCACTATTTAGTTTGGCGAAAAGTTAGAAAAAGAATATGGTTTTAATCGCATCAGGTATCATCGATATTTCTATAGTTTATTGTAGAGGTATTTATAAGTGGATTAATATTATAATAAATAACAGTAATATATGCAAGTTATCATAAGGCAAATTTTAATTAAGGTTTATTGGAAAGACTTTAAGTTCAAATTAAGCTGGATAAAACAAACCAAAAATAATTTCAAATCAAATAAAAGGTTAAATAATAAAATTTCTAAAATGTTTTAACGAGAAATATGGACAGGGAATATTTCTACATGGAACCGTTTTTTTTATTGATTCTGTCGTCGAACCCATATGCCGGGGATAACAATTACTCCCTTAATTCTCTTTTGTGAAATTTCCATTGGTTGTTAAGTTCGATAGCTAGACAGCTTATTATCGTAGCTTTATTGCAAAAAATCATCAAGTAACATTTCATAAACTTAAATCACTAAATACTTTGATGAAGTTTTCCTCTGTGAAAACACAGTATTATGTTTTTAATATAATTATATTTGGGCTTGTGTCATTTTGACATTGTTATTTTTATGTCACGATGAATAACGTTGAAATTTGCGAAAACGTACTTACAGAATTTTCTCAATGAACTGCCGATATACATTTTGTCAAATTCAGTTCTATTTCTTCTTTGAGGTGAAATTGTTTCATGATTATAATATACTTAAAAACGCCTTCATCACTAGATTTTAATTTCAAACAATAAATCTAAGATCGTAAAATTAAGCGGTTAGATGGTTAATATGATAAATCAATTTTGCCTTTAGTCTAGGATTTTTTTTTTTTTTTTTTTTTTTTGTAAATGTACTGGAATAATATACCGTAAGATGGGGTAACTTTGGGATTGGGTGAGTAATTTTGGTACAGCGGGTAAATTTCAGTATGTGGTGATTCTGTGGTGAATAAACTGTGTTGGTTCAGTCAGCATCGACAGCGCATGTTCCTACCTTGCGGCAGTTTGAGAACCCTTGTTCACTACACCCGTTGTGCAGTTAGGTTTTATTTATTTCCATTTCTTGTCTTAAAATTATTGTTTTCATGAAATTTTAGATTGTGCCTCAAGATAAGTGTGCCGCAAGGTAGTAGCGTAGTACATGCGCTGTCCATACTGACTGAACCAACACAGCGTATCCACCACGGAATTATCACAAACTAAATTTTACTCGTTGTCCTAAAGTTACCCACCCAGACCCAAAGTTGCACCTCCTTACGGTATATATACTAAACATCAAATATTTGAGAACATAGTCTGTACTATAATGGATATCTTTATAACATTCATATATCATTAAAGTACGTTTACTAAACATTTACTTTCTAGAAAAACCGGTTAAGGACTAACGTTCTAACCACCTCTGATGTAAGTAGTTATGTAATAGAAATAGAGAGGTAGCAGTACTTACTATTTGGTAAATCTTTTTGATTATTCGTTTTATAAATATGGTATTTTTTTTTCATTTTTTTAATTGTTTCACATATCACAACATTTTTAATCACATAGAGCGAAATTTCCTCTCCTAACAGACTGCTGCTCAGAGGACGATATTAACTGGAGAGAAATAGCGGATAATCCCGGCTTAAAACAACTGCCCTAACTGTCCCTTGTATACTCTACTGTTGGGAGGATTCGGTGCTAATACCCTGCGGTGCCGATGGAAAGGGGAAAACAAAAGAAAAAAAAAACAACGTCCCTGTCTATTGTATTAGCAATGTTTTTCTCAGTTACATAATTAATCGTATATCAACTTATTGTTCAGGACATGTTATGTAACAAAAATTGTTCTCTTTAATTCGTACTTAATTGGTTATATTAGTGAAGTTCAGAGGTTAATAACTTGTAATAGCACGAGTATTTGATCGGCAAGACCCATTCATACATTAAATATATGATTTAAAATTTCTTATTAATTGTCTATAAATATCCTACTTTAATATTTTTACATTTATTTTTTGTGTGAATCATTTTTTCATCCCATTTTATCGCTGATAAAAGTAAGTTCAGGCTTCTATCATTAGGATCTTAGATTTGTGATATTAGTCCTAGCAGTCAATATTTTTAGGTTTAACAACCACGTGACCCTAGTTCTTCAAATTTTTCATCACTCATTCTAAACGTTTTTTTCAAAAAGTTTCTTAAACGAGTTGTACACGAGTATCATGTATCAACATTTATTCAATGAAGTTTAAGGTGTCTCTATCCAGGTCTCTTGTATTTCCTAGGAGTATTTCTTTTCCGAACATTTAGAACCAAAAAGCCATCTTACCTCCTGGATTTGTTTAATCCTCGTTTTCTGTCCATTCGTTTAACACGAGATCCCAGTCCAAAAACATGTTTGTCCCCTATCATAGAACCGTTTACTTTCAAAAATGTATCATTCGTGCTACATTTTTTTGGAATTACATAACCACCTCTATTCGTAAATTCTCTTCTTTAACATCATTTAAATAACATTTATTCTTCCACCTCCTTAGCAATCAATCTTCCAAATGCAGGTGAAAATAAAATTTCGTGTTTAAGAGCTGCCACCTTCATTTGACTGTTGTGTTACTATTCCTTATATATTATCAATATTGTTAATCAGAACAAATGTGTGAATACACTCATTTATATTTATGTAAAAATTTATATGTTTACTTGTACTTTATTTATATTAATTATAAGGTTAGATATTATATTAGCTATTAGATATTATATTAATAGATTTTATATTAGCTAATTATTTTCTTATAATGCCAGACATTCGTCATATTTTTGTTCATTATAATTATTCTTAGGGGTTAAATGTCTCAGAATAAAATTTACTTTTCTTCTTCTTCTTCTTCTCCTTAAATTTTCTGAATAACAGGATTTATTGTACATATAAATTAATATATACTTAGTTCATTATTTTTATGCTTCTAAAATATTTTGAAACAATATATCAATAAGCCAACTACTCTGTATGCTAGTTTACAATTTACTGTCGATGGATATAATTTATACTCCTTTGTTAAAAGATAAGGTAAAAGATATTTGAAAAAATAAATAATTGTATTTATTTTCACATTCACGGACGTTTCGGCCCGAAGTTCATGTCTTCATCAATGCTGAGAAAATTTTCCATATCTCCATCTCAAGTTTGTATATATTGATACATTTGCGCATTCATCTATGTACATTATTTTAACTTGTTACTCTCCTATGCGTAGTCACTATTTTTGGTTGATTTTACAATTTCTTAATTTTCTATTTCTATTTATTATTTCCGTATATAACTTCGTATTTCTTTTCTCTGTTTCATGCTTTATTCTAAGATTATTATTTTGTTGATGTTTATTTCTGGTTTTTATTTATTTTTAATTCTAGTTTAAGTTTTTCAACCTAAATTTTTAGTCTATCCCCTTCACCTTTTTTAAATTGAATTCTTTATTATTAAATCTTTATAGTTTCTTATACCTATTGTAATCTGGTTCTTTTCTTAGCCCTGATGAAGGCCTGAACTTCGGGTCGAAACGTCGGCGAATATGAAAATAAATACAATTATTTATTTTTACTATTTTATTTTGACTGATCACCCCAACCATCCTTCTCTTCAATTCTTCACTACAGGAAACTATTAACCCGCATTATAAAAAATATTTGATGTGATAATAAAGCATGTTGGGGCGAGGTTCACTGTTGCGAGGTTTCGATTCCCACATTGGTTAGTTAATATTTATATCAAGGCGGCCTTAAAAATTAATCTTGAAAATCTGGTTAGTATGAGACGAAAACCTCGTGGTTGGCAAAAGAACCTCAGGATCAATTAGCCGGAATAGTTCTTCCCTCCCAACAGTAACAGTACATTCTTATCTTGCGATGTGTTTTTATAAAATATCCTCATTTTTCCACGTTCCGAAATTTTCCTGACTTTTCCGATTATTCTAGAAACGAGTAAGATTCAGTTCTGATTTACTCCTTACTGAGTTACCATACCGCTCCCATTAAAATTCTTACTAAACAATAATATTTTTTTCACAATTATTACTTTTTTGTTGAATAGGAAGCGATAACTAAAGAAATATTTTATTTAAATAATTAACAATTGCTCCACTGTAAACTAGACAAAATTTAATTCAAATCAAAATGTTTGGCATTGATAAAATCATTTAGTTAAGTTCTGTTCAAAAAAATAAATCATGAAATATTTGCGACCATCATCCAACTATACTGCAAATACTCAAATTTTATAAAAACTTCATAGTTTAATAAACTTTAAGTCCATATTAATAAATTAAGCCCATTATGTTTATTATAATACACTACAGATTATGGAAAAACAAGAAATAAAAGCCTTTACAATAATTTATTGTAGTCAATTTTGCTGAAAACTCGGGTACTTTTAGTTAACAGAATATAAAATAACATCATTTTTTTTATACAAGTTGAGGCGAATCATAGGTTTTTCCATAATAAACCTCAACTTAATAAATATGGACAAAGCTTAAGAAATGAGAAAGCTTTTCTAAAAGTAGGATATCTATAATATATTTGGTGGTTGATAAGAAAAATCGTGAATAATATATGATTTTTTAATAACATAACTTAGATTAGTTTTCAAGTTTAACAAAAGTTTTCTTTAAATGGTTTTAACAACAAAAAACTTTTATTTTTTTAAAGTAATTTTTTTCTAGTTTACAGTGGAGCAATTGTTAATTATTTAAATTAATCATTTCTTTAGCTATTGCATCCTATTCAACAAAGACATCCATGAAACACAAAATTCAAATTCCCTACTTTTTTGACAAAAATTGAACCAATATTTATAAATTTTCTTGTAGCTCTCAAGGTCTGCACTTTTCCTCTACATCAATGAATATTTCCCTCTTCATACGGAACACGTTGTATATGCTTGTATAGTAGTCTGCTTCAAAGACAGACCATACATTTACCTACCAAAATGATAGAAACAGCTAATGATACGAGTACACTTAGTATGAAATTTTTCGCAGAATAAAAGTTATTTTTGACAAAAAGGTTTCATTTTTCCACATAACAAACGTTCAAACAATAAGATGAGTTCGACGCCATAAAACATTGTTTGCCAACAGTCATCAGGCGCTGACTGCAGAGAAGAGAACAAGCAGAAATCCATTTAGCGCCCGGTGAAGATACATGGCATTAATAAAGAGGCCAGGGAGCGCTGAGGAATTTCATTTGGTTAAATGCTAAAATAACGACTGGGCTATGAATGAAATACGCGTTAGTACAAATTCTGCTCCCGGGTCGCTTTCGAAACTGGGTCGGAGGGTGGGTCGTTATGAAAAATTGGATTTAATATTTTTGGAAAGAGATTAAGCCCTTTGCGTGGAATAATTGCTCAGTTCGAAAGCAATCCTTATTTTCATAGAAGGAAAAGAAACTGTTCAGAGTTATTATGTATAATACAAATTCAAAGAAATATTATTCAGTTCTTACCAAAGGAAATGTTTGATTTTGAATTGAGAAGAAACAGAATTAGATAAATATTTTTTATTAGATATAGATATTTTTTCTTCCGAGTAAATATTTATTTAATATGTGATCGATGTTTGATTGACTGTTGGCGTACTTAAAACATATGAGGCCAGCGTAGATTTATTTTTGAAGATCCTTCAAAAATAAATTTAAACAATTATAAAAGTTTAATTAATAATGGTAAGCTATGTTTACCATTTTTTAAGCTTAACTCAATAACTAAGCCAATTGGATATGAATAAATTTGGGTAAAACCCGAAAAGAAATGCACTCAATAAAAATATATATACTCTTATGTTCAATACTTGGGCTCGTTAATTAATTATTATCAGTAGGCGAGAGTGTTTTAATGTGGTTCATTAAAACTAATCAAGAAAGAGCAAATTTCACTAAAAATATCAGATTAAAGAAAATTTTTCGCAATTTAATTATAATACAATTTTTTTTAAATCTCCTGAGGTGGGGCTCCCTCTGTAAGTAGAGTAATGCTGTGCACCACCATTTTCGCCTCCTTCCCTTGAGGTTCCTCTGAAACTGATATTACACACCGTGACACAATACATAAACGATGTTCTTAATAAATAGATCCCATTCTTAATGAACAGTCAAGCAATATATAACAACTGGTAGAAGGATTCAGTATGGAAGCATTGACTTCCACTGCTCAAGGTCCTGTGTTCGAATCCGGCTGACAAGAGATAATTTTTCCATAGCTGTGGCTCGACTCTAATTTAATTGTTGATTAAATAACTAATAAAGGGGAGAGGAGAGAAATCTAGAAGTTAAGCGTGATCTCGGCGCGAGCACCTTTCTACACAACCATTGGTCTTGAAACAGCACTTCGTTACTCCTTCTTATGGGTTGTTGTGTATTACAGGTTTAATGAATAACTACAGAAAGCAAATAATTCCTTGAAACTTATAAGTGGCATTTTTTCACATGGACTTTAACGAAAGGGACGATCAATCCCAGTTCAGTTTGAGGGCTGATCCCATTCAATTGTTATAGGCACAAAACCTTATTGTTTTGTTTTGTATGTTACATTCATCGCCAACTGTTTTCGATCTATACAGTATCTACAATAAATAAGAATAAAACAACCTACAAATAAAAAAGTAAAAAAAGAACACATAAATTCCTTTACACACTATTTACAATCAGGAGGGAACTCCGAGCCAGACTCGTTCCTCCGACTGTGATGGGAAAAGCATGACACCAGGAGATCCCTGAACTGCTCTCTCAACCACGTCACTGGGGCTAATCCCAGGGGATGTATATACAAAACTTCAAATATATACAAATTATAAAAGGTCGCGGGGCCACTACAATTTTAATCTTCTTGGAGGATTATAGCGATGGGTGGTGCTGGATATTGAGGATTGTGCAAGGGGATTTGGAGATTTTTTCTGGGATAAGGTCTAGGAAAAATGGGATATTAAGGTCATGGTGTAGGTTACATAGAAAGGAGGATCGACTATTGTTCGAAGGACTTTGGACTGGAATTATTAATGTTAAAAAACTTTGCTGACCCCCACAGTTGTAGTAAGTCCTAAAAGGTTTCAGTATTATCTTGTAGATCAGTATTTTATTTTCAATAAAAAGTTTAGAAATTCAATTTAGTAGTCTGTATGGTTGGCCATATCGTCGGTTAAGTTTCTGTCTATTAGGTCTAGTATGAGGAATCCAGGTTAGCCGTCTGTCTGAGAGAAAACCAAGATACCGGACTGTGTAATCACTCATTAAGAAAAATAATATATAGAAAATCACACAATAAAACACTGTTTCCTATTTTTTTGTGAATTGGAGAAAAAATACTGTCCGCTTATTGTCCAATAATTTTCTATCTTAAGTAGCATTTGACTAGTGTTAAGACTATGTTATTTGCAATGGAAAACAAATAAAATAAACTATTAGATGGAAATTCGGCATGTAACTTATTACGTATGTTTTAAATTCTTCTAAAAAAATCTTTGGGTATCAACAAAGATCATAGACGCACAATTTGTCCATCAGCTATTTCTTCTGTATTCAACAACTGTTATTTCCTGCATGGTTGCTTCTGATTTAGAACGAGGAAAAGGTCGTCTTCATATACCTCAATGAAAATCATGAATGCGGATATTTTGAAATGAAGTATGTTAATAAAGAGGATGTTGGAAAGGTCATGAGGCAAGGAGATGATATTTGTTATCATCTTTCTTGGTCTGGTTAATTATTATATTGTGTATTCATTTTACTTCCCTACTACATACATTTGTATTTTTTCGAATCTGAGTTTTTAACTGAAAAGCATGTTTTGAGGTCTCTTGAGTTCAAATAAACAAGTCCCGCATAATGGTCTGTGTGTATTTATGTGAACAGCCTAGATCAAAAACGAAAAGCCGTAGGAGACTGAAATTTCGTATTTAAGGTTTTTATAATCATTGAATGTTACAGTGACATTTTCGTCAAAATCAGCTAACCAGAATTGATACTTTATATAATCCATTAGAAATTCAGTATATCACTGTATTATTAAACAGTTATTAATATAATGTGGTTTTATCCTCATTGATATTCTCTAACAGGGCTTAAATGGCTAATTTTAATATCAGCTTCTCTAAAGTACCTTTAATTATTATTATTTGAAATAATTAAACATTTCGTATTAATCTTTAATACAAAAAATTGATATATGTATATAATATGAAAGAATTTGATAATAGTCTAAAGTAAGATATAAGAGATAGTAACGGATAATAGTTGTAATGGAAGACCAAGGAATACGAGCTCGTCCGAGCTCACGTGAAACAGTACAACAGGCTTCAATACGTAACTTACGCTTAATATAATAAGGACTCCGACAATATTATGTACATATACATATGCGGTTTTCATAAATGCTATCGTTGGTATTATGTAAGATTTAATTGTATAGAATACGGCGATATAAAATTTAAAATTTTTCCATATAAGAGTATTTAAACAAATAAAAATACCAACAATGAAATGTAAACAAATATAGCGTCTATAATTTTTACTTCCACTTCCACTTTGTCTGAAAATACTTATTTCTGCTAAGAAGAAAGTGGTAAGTGAAAGTCTCGTGACGCGCACACCAGATTTTTTTATCATTAAAATAAACCACAGATCTAGTTATAACATTAAATTTAGAAAAAAAAATTTTGTTGACCTGGAATTTAATCTATTGTAAAATTTGGATAAGAAAATATCTAGATGGTTTAGTGGAGCTTTAAATCTCACCTCTATAAATCCAAATAGGCCTTATCATAGTCATGTACATGAGTCTTTTGTAATTATATAAAAAATTAAAATTTTTGTACAGTAAGTTCTAAAGTGGCCGAAAACATAAAAAAGAGGTTTATTTATATTTGTTCAATAGAGATAAGTGGGGTATTATTAAAGGATAATACAGAACAGGAAGTCGTAGTTTCACAACGAAAGGTAAAAATGATTTGATGGGATCTATTGGAATTTATAAATTAAAATAAATAGTTTTTCCTTAATTGACTAGATCTATTTTTTAGATACTTCTAATTGGACGACTTAACCTGTTGGATTGATTCAAATTGGAAGAACTCTTGTAATAAGTGTTTAACATTTTAGTCTATATTATCAAAAATTGTAATTTGTGGGGGCTTAATGATATCTGAGAAGATATCATTAAATTGTCATTGCTTGAATGGCATTCAATCTCCTATATTTTGGAGGAAACTAGTTACATTTTTAAAAATTAATATTCCTGTAGGGAACAAATAGAATGATATTATGCCAACAGATATATAGCAATGAACTGAACTATGACCTCAAGAGAGACCCGAGCTAGTAGGTAATACCCCATTAGGTGGCGCGTGCGAGGGCAGGTGCGAAGACGTGGATTAGGGAGCTAATTGGTCCCACAGACCTTGCTAATCTAGCCCGTGACCCGGCCCCTATGAATAGCCTAATCTTCCCCATAGCTTCCATACGTCACCTAGGGCTCCTCCTACGTCCTCAGGAATTTCCATATAATTTCAGTCGGAGGGTGGAGAGAGTTATAATTTCATGATTATTAAAAAAAAAAATTAACATTAATTTAAGATAAACAAGATAATATAGTAGTTTTTGCGCTCAGGAAAGAACCACTAAACGTTGTATTATGATGGTATAGTATTCGTAATGCTTGCTTACGTCTTGGGGTTAAATGAAGGCCTACTTCACATATAAAAGTAAACAAGGTAGAAGCATATACATAAGATCAAGATAAGTTTATTTATATTCTATTGCAATATTTTATTTTATTATGGAATTATTTTTTTTTATTTTTATTCATGAGACTTACAACTGTATTCAAATAGACAAACTAGTAAAGGTGAATAACAAAATACGACATGAAAAATCTTGAAAAAAACAAAGGTGTGTGCTTTAGACCACATTATATAAGTGAAAACATCAACAAGGCGATATTAATAATATGGAATATAAATTATAAATAATAGCTCATTATAGGAGGTGCAGAACATTTCCCTCGCTTACAGTATGCAAGTCCGATTTTCAGTTTCTGAGTTATTTTAATGCGTATCTTCGATAAAACTCGACATAATTTGGTTTTAGAGACTATTTGTTTTCCTTTGTATGAATCTTGAATATTAGCTCATTACAAATAGGATTAAATGATAAACATTTCCCTCGTTAACAATATGCACGTCCGATGTTAAGTTTTTGAAATATTTTAATCCATATGCAATTTTATCCTTATGACATTTTTAATACGTTCAAATTAGTACAAGGCCTAATCGAACTTGTATAGTCCGTGGTACAGACCTCTTTTTATCAAATTATTAACATCCACCTGAAACCTTGTAAATAGCTTCATCACATCGTAACCTACAAATATTTTATTTAACTAAATTCTCGGAATTGGGGCGTTTTCAATCTCAAGGTGGATAAACTTTGTCTATTTAAGAAGACGAATACCCATTGCAAAGAGGAATGGTGAACATTTTCCTCGTTAAAAATATGCAGGTCCGATTTTTAGTTTTTGAGACATTTTAATAAACTTGCTAAAACACTTCAATGAGTCGACTCCAGTCGACATTACTCGAGCGTTACACGTTGGAGATCTGACGGCTCAATCTAATTCGGTCACCACAAAAAAATTTTCAAAACGTTCCTAAAGATGTTTTAATTTCAAAAACTACCCATTGGCAGCATGCTTATACAAATTTCTGCATCAGATAATCATGAGGTCATCTTATTTTCAGAGGGTTCGAAGACTTATTAGTAATTGAAGAGAAAGCAAGGCTAGAAACAAGAGGATTCGAATGTTTAGAAAGTTTATTATCGAAGTATAGGTTTCTAGATTGATCTAAATCGGCAACATATGGGTCATTGATTATATAATCATTTTAAGAAATTATATTCATTTTGGATTATTTTATTTCTAATAAAACAAGGAATGTTAAGGATTTTTTATTGTAAAATTTGGATAAAAGAATTATTTAGTGGAGCTTCAAATCTCACCTCCATAAGTCCAAATAGGCCTTATCACAGTCATGTACATGAGTCTTATGTAATTATTTAAAATATTATTACTTTTGTATAGTAAGTGCTAAAGTGGCTGGAAATATAAAAAAGGGGTTTCTATTGTATATGATTTATTCAATAGAGATAAGTGAGGTATTATTAAAGGATATTACAAAACAGAAAGTCATAGTTTTACAACGAAAGGTAATAATAATTTGATGAGATTTGTTGGAATTTATAAATTAAAATAAATAGTTGTTCCTTAATTGAGTTAATCAATTTTTGAGATACTTTTAATTGGACTACTTAACCTGTTGGATTGATTCAAATTGGAAGCACTCTTGTAATAAGTATTTAACATTTTAGTCTATGTTATCGAAATTTTGATTTTTAGGTGTTTAATGATATCTGAGAAGATATCATTAGATTGTCTTTGCTCTTTTCCTTAATAAATAGTTTTTCCTTAATTGACTTGATATATTTTTTAGATACTTTTGGACGACTTAACCTGTTGGATTAATTCAAATTGGAAGCACTCTTGTAATAAGTGTTTAACATTTTAGTCTATATTATAATTGTTTTGATTTGTGGGTGCATAATGATATCTGAGAAGATATCATTAAATTGTCTTTGCTCTTTTCGTATTAGGTACATTACAACTTATTTCCTTTTCTAGTCCTTGAGAGGCATTTGTTAAACTTCTAAAAATTTTCCAGTTATTTATTTTATTTCCAGTTATTTTAGTAAAATAATTTAAAAATTTAAAATAACTTGAAAACGAAATTTATAGGATAAAATATTTACTTGTATCTTGTTTGTCCAGACCAAACAAAATATATGTATTTCTAACTGTACCCCAGATCATCTTAGCATTGATTAGGAAGAAAGAGTGATTCAAAATAAAATTATATATACAAGGACAAAGTACTCGAGAATACTAGAAAAATAAATCAGGAAAATATCTCAGGATATCTTATTACCTTTACGTTTAGTGCTTGTAGTGTCTATTATCAAAATCAGCTAACCTTTTGTTAAGTAATTTTCTTTCCTAGTTATTGTGGTCGTTGCCCAAATTATATTAATTTGTTTTATCATTTTTATTAGGCGATTGAGTTTAAAGTTTAATTGTATATTAAATCCTAGAAAAATACGCCTGGTCAAAAGGGTACATTCACAATAATACATCATTCGTTTATTTGACAAAAAATGAAAAGAAAAGAAGTTCTCATAAGTAAAAAACTATGCAAATAATAATTATAAATTAATTTATAAAGGAGCGGTGGATTTCCAGCGAATATCAGTTACTAACGCCGAAAATGGAATATTGGACAATATTTTATAAATGTGACCATAAAGGTTATGGTATACTGAATTCATGATGAAACTTTTTAACGAAAATAAAAGCGACAGTTGCCAGGTATTTTATTTGAACCAGTTAACGTCAAGCATTGTCAAGGGAAAAATATAAATAAATTTGTAAGTCATAAGGAAAAAAAGCTCGTTTGCATAATGCTTGATTATATTGTAATCTGATCAAGAAATTTCAGTATTCAAATGAAAAATGAATGTCAGTTTTATTTTTCAGGAGTTGATTCAGATAGAAATAGAAATCAGAGTAACGTAACAGGATTACTGTATTGTTTTTGATTATTTCCTGTCAGATATTTGCGTTTGTTTTTGTTCATAAATGATTGATGTATAAATAAATACAAAAAATCTTATATTTTGTTTTCAACTTCAGCTGAATTGTTCGACTAACAATGTTCCATTCCATTGTATTTTTAAGTGATTATGTATATTCAGATTTATGTTTATTCACAAAAGGCTTTGTTTTGTTGATCGGTATTTTAAATTAAAAGTTTTTTTTTTCAATGTATTCTTTGGGAATAAATTAGTGAGGCTTTAAATTCTGAAAAAAAAAAAAATACTGTATCTGATGCAAAAGCTAATAAGCTTTACAAAAATGCTTAAAAACAAATTGAAATCGGAGTTTTTAATGTAACTGTGTTATCAATGAAAAGGTTGTTGGATATCCCCCTCTTGTGCCATTCAATTCAATTACATCAGGTCTGATATCGTCTGCTATCATTTATAAAGCAATTTAACAATAGCAAAGCTAACTATACTATTTGTAATTTAATAAAAATACGTTATATCTTTTTTCTGTTGAAGGTAAAAGTAACTTATTAATTTATTTTTTTAATAAATTTTCTTGAACTTATCCTCTTAGAATAACATAAGGAAACATGAAATGAACATATAACGCATCTGACAGAGTGAAAGCGAAATTAAACTAAGACAAGACTAGATCCATTTCTCATGAAAATGGGTTAGGAATCTCCAAAAAACTTTGAACCAAACGAATACATTTGAATAACACTTTTATCTGAAGGAGTATGTTTGGTTGAGATTTGAAATTTTAAAGTAATGTAATGTAAGAAGTAATTTTCTTTCCTCGATATTGTGGAGGTTGCCCAAATTATATTAAAATTAATTACACTATAGCTCCTGATAATCCAGGTTGGGAGTTGGACATAGGGCTAATGACCCTATATCGGAAAAAATAACTTATTACGAAACCTAAACTAAGCCTCGGAAAATCGAACTGTCTAAATATGGTAACAACCTCGGCTTTGAATCACGGACTATACATTGGATTTGGGAACGTTCGTAGTTTATACAGATTAGGAGCCTTAGCAAGAGATAAAGGATTAGTGTATCACAATTTAAAGGTATTTTGTATAATATCACGGCAATTAACCTGTATTCACCAATCGAAGATAAAGATAAAGAGGTGAAGGATGATTTAATCGTCCTAAAATGATTTATTCATCCTACAATCAGTAGGAAAATATTGTGGACCAACCTCATAGCCGTGACATTAAATTAGTCATAGGTGACTTCAATACAAAGATAGGACCCGAACCCCAATTCAGGTCCATTATCGGAGGCCAAAGCCTTCACGAAAAGAGCAATAACAATGAAGTGAGATCTGTCAGTCTGACTGTAGCTAAAGGTCTAGTCGTCAGCAATACAAGGATATCTACAAGTACACCAGGGTTAGCCCCAAAGGAGAGAAAAAAACTAATTGATATTGTTCTGGTAGACAAGAGACATCAGAGCTCAATACAAGATGTAAGAATCTATCTTGAATCACTCTCTTATTAGAATTAAACAATGTCCGAAATTGAAGCGAATTCACACAACATGAGTGGAAAGACGGAGGGATGAAGTCTGTAATTTGAAAAATCACAAGGAAATACCAAATTCCAACTTGAGCAGAAAAATTAATTCGAACCCCAGGATTCGGATAGCCTCAAGGTAGACCAACATGGAGAAGAAATAGACGACATCTAAAGAAAAGACATTGAACATCTGGGAACAATATTTTCAAAGGGGGGGGGGATCAAAGGGATCCCACGAACGAAGAAGACTTACCATACTGAGGATGTTGACCCAGATGAGGTTGGAAAACCAGATATACTGGATATCTATGATAAATATCTATGAAAAGGCTCAAAACAAAAAAGGCCACAGGAACACATAATATACCGTCAGAACTGTATAAAGATGGAGGATACGACTTAAGAGCTACTACAACCAATCCAGAAAATATGGGAAGAGGAAGGAATGCCTGTGGGTTAGAATAAGAGCTAATCTAATCTGTCCTATTCTAAAGAGAGATTCCATGAATGAGTGTAGTAACTACAGAGGAATAGAACTCCTTCCAGTTGCCTACATGATGATGACCAATATCCTCCTAAACCAGATATATCCGTATTACGAAAATATAATGGGGACCACTAAGCTGGATACAGATGAGGTTAGAGCAGGCAAGATCATATCTTCATCCTAAAACAAGTATTTGGAAAACGATGGGAAGTAGCTCAATACTCAATATTTCAAGCTGGACTGAGAGTTCTCGATAAGTTGGTGAGATTGACAAAGCCGTGTAAAATGAACCCGAATTCCCCACCCATCTTAATCTCCGTGCTTTAATATCACCGGATATTGATTGAATAGTTTCTATAAGCAGTTCTTTATTGGTCATTCTTCTCCGTGTGCTAGGATTCAGATTCCAGGTCGCTCAGATTATCGTGCGGAGAATTTTTCAACACTTTTTTGTCAGGTGATGGTTAGTGTCCAGGTCTCACACACATATATTAGAACTGGCTTTATCATTAGCATTACACATCTTTTAATTTGAAATTTTTCGGGATTTTAATACCTTTGAAAAGGAGAAGAAAGCTCTGTTTATTAGCTATACGCTGATTAATTTATGGCCCTTGGTCATTCATTGAGATTATTGTGGAACCGAGGTAATTGAATTTTTCTACTCTCGGAAATGATTTTCCTTCTACGCAGACTCTGTTATTGGGGTGGAATTCTTGGCTTATTGTTTTGTCTGCATTTACTTGTAGTACTTGCACAAGCCGGTCTGCTCTGCTTCTTGATCAGAGCCTTATCGAGTTTCTGAAATTTATATTTTTAAATTTGATAAGAAGTGGAAAGTGATCACTACGGTGTAAATCGGGTAAAACTGTCCAGTCAATACCTTTATAGAAAGCAGAGTTGTAGAGAGAAATATCATGTGGTGATATTTCAGCTATCATAACTGAAATTGAGTAGGGTATGTTCTCCGGTATTGAGTAGGAGGAGAATAGACAAATCTTTTCTATTATTCTTCCTGGCATGTTAATATAAAAAATACGCAACAAAGTAAAATTAAAGAATCCCTTAAAAAAAGAAATATATAAATATATTTAAAGTAAAAAACTAATAAATAAATCTAATGTAATAAATAGAAAATAGCTTATCTGTTAAAGCAAGCGGATTACGCATCTCTTACTTGCGAAATATACATCGAGATGATTTCTATTTCGCTTTCAGATTTTTGACATTTATCACGAAAATAATTTTTTAACGAAAGAAACAAGTGATAATCGGATGGGAGAAGGTCTGTGAGTACTGAGGATAATTTAGGAGGTCCCAATCAAACTGTAAGCTTTTGTCTAATTGCATATTCTCTATTTTGCGTTGGAGTGAAAATAATTGATATTGAAAATTGAGCGGTAAATCAACTATCATTTACCGCTCAACTTTAAATAACAATTATTTTCTGCTGTGATGCGCGCACCGATTTTTATATTTAAAACGACAAACCTTTTAAT
Organism: Nezara viridula; assembly: GCA_928085145.1. Classification (NCBI taxonomy): domain Eukaryota; kingdom Metazoa; phylum Arthropoda; class Insecta; order Hemiptera; family Pentatomidae; genus Nezara; species Nezara viridula. The sequence continues at coordinate 214,139,630 of OV725077.1, forward strand.
GAACAAAAATAATTTACATCCATTGAGAGACCACCTTGTATAGAACTGTATAGTATCAAGTTTTTGATGTGATCTAATTGAGAATACCAGTTCATTGAAATAAGTTATAACAGTTTTTTTTTAATGATATAATCAGCTGTATTTTCTCATCCGTTTCATGAATTATATACCAGAAGCTCTTCATGAATGAAACGCATATATGTATGGACTGATTTATCGTTTTGTTCTGTGAAAAATATATTATCTCTCCTAATTACGGATATCTTCTCAAAGAGCAAATAACATTTCGGCCTATCGTGTAATAAAGTGACAAAGCTTGTGTGAAAGCAGTTCGGCGGGAACGTTTACCTCGGCTTTGGCCAAACGCGTGCCAAAAAGACAAGCGGCTTCCTTTCCCTTTGTCCAGCCGCTTGCTACGGCTCTAATTAAAACAGTCATTTCAACTGTACAAACATTCTTTAAGCTTACCCTACCCTACTCTACCTATCTCCAACTGTGTTGATTAAGTTCCTATTGTCGAAACAACAAACAGAACATTACCCAGAAAATATAGTGGTGGATATATTACATTTCAGCTTATTCTCATTTCAGAGATGCAAAAGGTTTCAACTAAATGGATGCTTTCAATTTTTGCTGTACGCCACTTAATACAGGGAAACATTAGGCTTAATATTATCCTGCATAAAACATTTTCGAAAGAAAATAACAAAAAATGAATAAAATGATATTGACGCTTTCGTCATTGACAGAAGCAAATAAAAAATATTTTATTTAAAAATATCAGATTTACGTTGTTAGATATTTCCATTAAAAATGAATTGGATATAATTATTTATTATTTTTCTGTGGATGAGTTTATTCATATTTTCAATAACATTTTCAACAAAAAAAATAGAAAGAATTAAAATTAGTAGGAATATTTATACTCTACTTGCCTACAGGGAAATATTTAGTTTTCTATATTATTATTTTTTGTTTACTTCACATAACAGGAATTTAATAAAATCTAAATATTGAAAAGCTCATAGTACTTATAATTCAGAATCATCTTTAAACAATTCTATTTTAATTTATAGTATGTGATAAACAGTCAGGTTGCAGTCATTTTTAAGGTTTTTATTGGCGCCGACGTTTCACCACCAACCAAGTTTGAAACACTGAGGTGTTCAAGTTTATCTAGACACCTGGAGTGCTCGAAACACACCCTGTTGATGATCCATATGCTTGGTTTGAAATGTCGGCACCAAAAAAAAAATTAAAAATGACTGCATCCTGACTATTTATCATCTATGATATGCATAACAGTACACTAACTTCCTTCAATATTTTAATTTACATTAAATAAAACACCATAAATATATTATGCCGTAATAAACGAAATGAATCCTCGAATAATATGTTCATATTAAGTAGCGGAGGTCCGCAATGTGCTTTATGTATTATTTTTTATCTACACGTCAATTTTCGGTCCAAATTTTTTATTTTGAATTTATAAAATTGAATTTTCCAATACAAAAACAAAAAAAAAAATCCAATTGTTATATTTTCTTTCTGAAGCGGTAAATATGACAGAACATTTCTAATAAACATTTTTTTTTAAATGATTATGTCATGTATAAATTATTATTATAATTTTTATCATAATAAATTAACGACAAGTTTTAGTATATTTTTGCAATGTTGCAATTTTTTACAGTAATTAAAAACTGGATATACGATTTTGCTTAAAACGTGCAAGTTGAAATCGATTTTTATCAATATTATTACACTCTATCTTTTAATGAATTATTGGCATCAAGCATAATTAAGAACCTTAGAAGACAAGGGGTATTAATGTATTTTTTGTAAGTAAGTTCATTGTGATCGGAAAATTTGTTAGTCTACTTCTCAGTTAAGAGAAGTGCTTTTTACCGACCGATGCTATGTAAAAATAAAAACTTAAGTGCGATGGCCGGTAATCGAAATAGAATTAATTGCTTGGAAGGCAACAATGCCCACCATTACACCATCATCGCTGTTGATTTCTGTAGTTGCATTTAAAGTAATAAAAATGAAGGGACCCGATCCACTTAATTATGCAAAGCTGAATGAAGCTACTTGAAATAATGCAAATGATATATATTTTCAACAGAAAAGAACCCTGCTTGGATCAGATATCTTCAATGGAAAATCAAAGTTGAAAATGTGTAATATTCGATTTGTATTAATCAACAATTTACTTTAATTATATAAATCTCTATCAAGCTATTATTAATTATTTTCATAAACTCTGTAATTTGTTTTAATGCCCAACAAGTAGAAGGCGCCCCTCTCCTGGGCGTCTGGATTATGGTTTGCCCTGCTCTAAGGATGGTAATCAATATTGAAAAAAAATGCGAAGATTTTTTTTACAGAAATAAAATAAAATAACCAAACCACGATTAATTTAATTTTAGACCCAACAATTAATATTATTATTGCAATATTTTAAGACGAATGAAATGAGTTCAAGTGTAAAATGTATGCCTATATAAACGAATGATCGTTAATTTTCCAAGATGAGCTATCAGCTTGAATGTCCTTCATCGTATTTAATGAATAGATTTCCTCATTGTCTCATAAAAATTTATTAACACTTGAATGGATTCAGTATTGCCTCTGTATCGATATGGAAAGGATATTGGCTAAGTTTCACAATATCTCTAGAAGGCAATGTCGTAGACAAAGCAAGATCCTAGAGAACAGCACTTATACTGTTAATTTAAAGTAATCTATTTTCAAAGAGAGATAAGCTATTATTAATCCTCTATAATTCGTGATTTCGATTTGTGGCCATGGTCTTGTGAACTTGGTTCCAATTTGAGCTGACGAATTACACAATCGACCCTTAATTAAAGGCATTATTGAGAAGAATGGCTCGTTTGATGGGAAAAGAGGGTCTTCCTTTTCAACCTGAAATCTAAAATTATACTCGAGTTTCGGATCCTCAATTGATGATCTCTTGTAGACCTGAATGGCAATTATTTATTACGGGGTCCGTTTCAATCCTGAATTTGTTTTTATTTATTTTTTGTTTTGTTTTAAAATATTAAATATTGTTGCGGCCTCCAAGCACTGCTTAATCTCACTGTGGTCTCTTATGATATACTATATATCTTTAATGTATATAATAATTAAAAATTTTAATATATATACTATAAATAATGTATATAATATTAAAATTTGTATAACTTAGTCTTTGGCCAGCTTTGTATTTTACTTTGTATTAATTCATCATTGTTATTCTAAAGGGACTTAGTCCCAGAATAAAGTTTAATTTTCTATTCTGTTCTATTCTATTCTATTCTATATATTATTTTATTTGTTTATATTTTTTTTTATATTCTGCTATATACGATTCGAGACTATACCCTACAGTAAAATCTTGTATACGAATTTCTATGTGAAAAGAATCGAAAGTTAACCTATTTGGAACAATGACAGAACATGAATTGTAATTTTTTTTTTTTTTAATATCTTTTTATTGAGAAATAATAGATTTTGCCACACTTAAGGGCACTGAGTACTAAAGCTGAGTGAGGCACATTCATACTACATATACAATACAATATATAAATATATATATATATATACATATATTCATATAACAAATGCAAAAACTATAAAACCAAAGAAATATAACTTGAAACCAAATTTTAAAAAATACAGAAATTCTTAGGAAAAATTATATAAATTATAAATAAGAATGGCTCAAACACAATAAGGAGCATTGACTATTATACGGAGGACTTTAGACTGGAAGGATTGGATGCGTTTGATGTTCGAAAATTTAGTTGTTCCCCACAGTTCAAGTCCGTAGGTCCAGATTGGTTTCAGTATGGTCTTGTATATTAATAGTTTGTTTTAAATTGAAAGATTGGCTTTTGTGTTAAGTAGTCTGTATAACAGGCCAAGTCGTCGGTTAAGTTCTTGTCTTTTAAGTCTGGTATGTGGGTTCCATGGAATTGTAATTAGACGGTGATAATGATAACCCTAAATAAACCAGCCTAAACAATCTCACCTCACTTCTGACAAATAAGGCATACATATCAATTTCGATTCATTCAAAATAATTAATCACGAAATAAACAACTTCATTTGCAATATTAATGAAATGAATGATAAATGATATAAAATGCATGGGTTGCGCTCTAAACAAAAATAGAATGAATTAATAAATTATAATTAATACAGGCAAGCATGAACAAATCACTGGAGTAGTGCTAGACAAACAAAAGGGTCTAAAACCATTAAATAACTTTCACAACACTTTTACCGTTCACCATTAGCACTCATTTTATTATTTTCTTAAAATTTCTTCTGTAATTTACCATTTATTTAATTTTCAATTAAGTTATTTTTGTTTTTAAACAATTGTAAGTAGTCTCTAGTATAGTTGTAGACAATTTTATTATAATACCTCAATACGTTTTTTTGTAAATTTGATAAAAAATAAAAGTTGAACATTAAATTAAATTTGCAATCTGCGAATTTCTTTGCAATGAGCAATGTTTTTGGCAGCTTCACTGCGTCGCATCACATCCAGGATATAAATCAGGCCAGCAAGTCTCTTGACCATCGCCAACGTAATCATCGTGGTGCACTGTAGGTTTTTTTTTTTTTGTACATTTAAGGATATCTGTCAGACGATTCATGTTGTACGTCAGTCTTTGGTGTAATTTATTGTAGTTTTCTTTTGTAGAGTCTAAAATTGTTGATTCGTTTAAGTCTTAATGTAATATGTCATTTGCAACATAAAATGGTGTGTCTGCTATCCTTATATTGGACGTTTTAGCAGAGCCCCACAGTTCTATGCTATAAGTCCAAATTGATTTAAGCAAAACTTTGTAAAGAGTTAATTTGTTAGTTAAAGATAATTTTGAATTTCTTTCAAGTAATAAGGATAAGAGACCATATATTTAATTATTATTATTAACCATAATTATATTAGTTTTTGTTTAATGTGAGTTCTTCAAGTAAGTCTCTTGTCTAGGTAAAAATCGAAATATCCTATTACATCTAATGCTGGGATTTCAATGTTATTAAAATATATTTCAGGGGAAGTTGTCAATAATAAAGGAAGTATTCTTAGTCTGTCATTTTAATGTTTAACGATTATCCTCAAATTTTCTATTAACCTATTTCCATGGTATGGCATTAATAGATTTTTTATTTATTGACTGAAATTCAAGATTCTCAGAAAATACATATTATTGACCAATTAAAAAAATAAAAATACATTTATAAATGTGTATGTTTCGTGACTTTTGTATGTACATGATTATTTTCTAAATTTAATAGTAATATAACCATTAAAAATATTAATAATAATAGTAAGTCATTTAAAAGAAGAGCGGCAATCCACATTGGACATGTTTTGAGAAGGTTAGGTAAAATTAATTTAATGACCTTGGGTATTGTATATAGGTATGTATGTGTTCTTTTTATTTATTTATTTTTAGGTTATTTTATTCTTATTTATTGTATATATGTCATTTTTCTGTATAATTTATTTTATTTACTGTACATAGAGTGTGAATTTGATCTGTTAACACTATTATAAATGTCCTTGAGACAGATTGTAATATTTTTCAATATAAAAAAAAAAAAAAATGACCTTGGAAAATCTGGAAACTTTGGAATTAGTATATTTTTATTTATGTCACAATTCTGCTTTTATTCGTCACAAAATATCGCTATTACATCAATTGATTGATCAAAATTGTGGTTTGGTTATTTCTATTTCTAATTTTTAAAAATAAAATCTTTACATTATGCATACAATTTTTATTATCAACTTCGGTTCTCCACTAAAGATACCTGAATCAAATTAGAGTTGTTGTTTTTTTTTCTATCGAAAATAGATAACATTATTCCAATTGTTAAATTACTCCATTTAGTTTTGCATCTACTGTTTCCCTTCTAAATGATAAATAAAGCCGTATTAATCACATTACTATTGCTCGGCGTAATCAGCTGCGATGGTGGTGTAATGGTGAGCATAGTTGCCTTCCAAGCAGTTGATCCGGGTTCGATTCCCGGCCATCGCACTTGAATTTTTATCATTTTTTCTGTGCATGTTTTCAAAGTGATAATATAAGTTACTTAATTAAATTTTATTATATTGTTTTATATGTTTCATTTAAGAAATTTCGTAAAGTAATTTATATTTATTTCAAAAGTTGTTTTTTGTGTCGTATATTTTAGTTATTTATGACTGGTTTCTACACTGAACCTAAAATATGTTTATTTTTTCAGATTTCTGGGAGGAGGGAACAGATTCCCCGAAACGTGCAATAAATAATTATCAGAAATTAATTTTGATTTTGATTATAATGAACTGTGAGGCATAAACTTAAGTGTAAATAAACTTTATATATTGCTGTAAAGGTCAAACATTTTGAAAATTATTTTATGGCCAAAAGAAAAGAAAACTCGCAGTAGATAATGAATGTCTCATAAAAATACTACACACGGTTAACAATTGCAGTCATCATTCCACCTATGAGCAATAAATAAAATAAAGCCAGAAATGGCTCCGTTTAAATAATATTTTACATACAAATTCTTTAATTTTTTTTTTGGTGGGGGGAAAATATGGCTGAAGAAGGTTGCTATTAATTACTGCGACGATAATTTGTTGAATGGGATTATTTTTTTTTACAAGTTGAAAAGACTACGATAAATCAGTGCTCATTTATAAAGTTTGCCGGAGAGTAAAGAATTATGCGATTCGAAGGCTTTTGTTCGTTGAAGTTGCTTCTTCGGAGGTCCGGGAGGAAAGGGGATCGGAGACTTGTAGGATTTTCTTTTATTTATCTTTTGTTTTGCTAACTTTTCCTCTAGAACCACACTCTTACGCTGAATTATGGAGTCTCGCCGTTCAAAGGCCTATATTTTGTTTGTTTTCTTAAGGAATCTTTCAACAGGAATATTAAAAAAAAGAAACATAAAAACAACTAAGGTGTGTGCTTCAGACCGCACGATAGAAGTGAAAACATCAACAAGGTGAGATTATTAATATGAAAAATATATTATAAATAATAGCTCATTATAAGGTGAATGGAATGCTGAACATTGTATTAGCTTACTTTTTTATCATAGTATGCAGGTCCAGTATTTAGTTTTTGAGATATTTTATTCCATAAAGCTCGTCATAATCTGTTTTAGACACTGTTTTATCCTTTTCGTCTCTAGAACATGGCGTCCCGTTAAAATACAATTTTGAATAATAGCTCATTACAAAGAGGATGAAATGATAAACATTTCCCTCGCTAACAATATGCAGGTCCGATTTTTAGTTTTTGAGATATTTTAATCCATATGTAAAACACTTCAATGAGTCGACCCCTACCGACTTTATCCGAGCGTTACACATTGGAGATCTGACGGCTCAATCTAGTTTATTTTATTTTTTTATTTTTTTTATTTATTTTTTTTTTGTCCTCCTCTTCCTGGCCGTTAAAGCTATACGTGGTTTTCCCGGTCCAGGTGTGGCGGGGATTTAAAAGACTCCCTTGGCAGCGGGACGCGAACTCGGGGTTATTTTTATATGATTGTCAGATATCAAGTTGACGGGCAACGGCAGTGCAGTGCACACGCCTTAGCCCATTCAGCTACCCCACCCACAATCTAGTTTAATCTAAAAAAAAAAGTTCAAAATACGCCTAAAGGAGTTTTCACTTAAAAATTATACCCATATATGTTATTTTATGCCGTATCCAGGCATCCCAGCTCTTTGGAAGAATCATAAATTGTAGACGTCTGGGAAAAAATAATATAGCCAGATATATAATTTTATCCAGATAATGAATTAATATTCTTACGAAGAAGTGATTTCCAGACGTTGGAAAAAATATTTGTGACAAATTTTAAATATATTAGGAAACTATTTTGTAATCGGATTAAATATTTAACATCTTCATGGATGAGCAACATTTACTTATTTATTTATATTGCTTATCAATGTAGTTCTAAAGTACTTCTTAATATTTGTATTCCTAATTCTACCTTTATTCTAAGGAAACCAACACAGTGAACTTATTAGGTCACTGTGTATACCGCATGCCGGAACGAACATAGAAATTGATTTGTTTACGCGATACAATTCTTGTAAATCATTTACTTTGTTTATGAAATCTTAGTCACTTCATTTTTATAACAAAATTTAAAGACAGCTGAAATGTTTGACTTTGAATTTCGGTAATTAGGTCTTTCTGTATAAACTCTACTACTTATAACTATAGTTTCAATATGTTGGTATCATTACAACAATTATAAATATTTTAGTTTTAGATATTTATTTATTAACGAATCCAGTTAGATACTAAATAAGTTTAGAATTTTGAAGAAAGAAAAAAAAAATATTTCCAAACATTCTGTTGTTTTTGGATTCGATATTTTTATTATTTTAAAATTAAAACGAGCATATTATCCACTTACAAACCATCTTCAGCATGAAAGAAGACTGAAAAATCTAAAATTGTAAATTGTAAACAGGAATTCTCAATTAAATAGTCTCTACTGACATCCTTAAAACTGTTCCTAATATTTCAACTCTGTTCCTGCATGATAATCCCATCGAATTTTACCCCACCGTCAAAAACCTTGGAATAACCTTCGATCAAACGCTTTCCTGGAAAACCATGTATTCAATATTTCCCTCCCATAACATTTCCACTCTAAAACGTCTGAATTATTCTCGTCACCTATTTCCATTTGAAACCCGTAGGCTCCAGGTCACTTCCTTAATTTTATCCCACTTTGACTATTTCTTTTCGGTATATGGGGGCGTCTCCGGGAATCTCGAGGCGAAACTAAAACGTTTGAGAAGTTGCTTTGTACGATTCATTTTCGGGATACCAACGGACGCTTCTGTTTCCCATTTTTATGCAGAGTTGAAGTGGCTTTATCCTTCCTACCGTCGTGAATATTTCCTGGCATCCTCCCTCTTTCAAGTCATCCAATCCTACAGTCCTTAATACATATCTGAGCTCCTATAATTCAAATCCCCTGTTCATTACCGCAATATTCGTTCCCGGTCTTCTGATTTATACATACGGACCCACCGAACCGCTCCTTTCGATAGATCTTTCATTATCTGATCTTCATCCCTTTGGAACTCCTCACATTTGTCAATCTAACACTCTTCCTATCTTTAAATCCCGCCTGTTCAATCATTTTTTATCCATCCAGTCCCCATTAAATTGTAAAAATATTTATGAATAACTAGTTCGTTCTTCATTATTTTTACTTCATCCTTGATTTTCAACTGTTATTTTTATTATTAACTGATTAAAATAAGAAAGTAACTTATACTTTTTCATTTTTTTACTATGGCTGTTTAATTACTCTGTATTTTTATTTATGTATCTCTGAGGCTCCTTATCCCATATTTATGTCTTTCTGTATTATTCTAAAGAGAACCGTTCCAGAATAAATAAAGTATTATTATTATTATTAAAATGCATGGGTGTCCATCGCCTTTCCCGTATGGTAGATGGTACATGAACTTCATACCCCCTCCTAAGACAATTTATTGCTCTCCAATTCTTAGAAACAGTTCAAATATACTTGCTGCAGTCTATTCCTTGGTTTCTCTTGTCCTCTTGTTTGAAACTTTTAAAAAGTTTTAAACTGAAAATTCGTAATCCCATCAAAATCTGTCCATTTCAAAAATTCAAAACGTTGTAAAAATGTGCGCCCTCAATAATTTTTTTTTTCCTTTAATTTTTTTATTCACACCTGCCATGGTGGTAATGACAACCAGTGAATGTGAGGTCGTTGGAAAAAATAATGTCATGAAAGGCATTACGGTGATCTGTGCCCAGCGGCACCTCACTCGGCGTGATATCTATATTAGGCGAGGAGGTCCCTCATCCAGCTCCTCTTCAGTGTCCTACAGACGTTACCTGGTATATTCGTAGTGGCCATGTCATTTATTGATCACGTGCTTTACTGATCTATGCAACATTTTTGGCATTTGTACGAAAAATCACTAGTAAAATTCACAAAATTGAACTGTCAAGAAATTCATTATTATCACCATGCATCAAATATGGGCCTATCAACCGGGTCTCTCCTTAGAGCGGTTTATAAGCAAGTGTTCTGACTACTATGGTATGCTCTGTTAAATTTTGGGAGCCTTAAATAAATAGGGTGTTTTATGACGATGACTAAACTGCTAAACGTGACATGCGGATGTCAACCGCCGAAGTACAACTGAACTTTCATAGCTGAAGCTTCATGTGGAACTTTGCGTCTCTTCTGAAACTCGCAAATTCTCTACCCCTCCTCTCTAAAATCTGCAGACAGACAAGCAAGCAGCGGGAGACAGACAGAAGCTACTTGTTATTCTGAGGCAGCGAGGCAACTGTGAATGGCGAGCAAATTACCCTCGATGACTAAAGTGGCCCTTATATTGTAAGCCCTCTGAGGCCTAACTTCGCCCTTCGCGACGTCCGCATACCTCATACACATATCTCCGGTATGTTCAAGCACATTTATAAATGGCAATATGGTAGAATTTAGCAGTAGACTTTATAAACTTAGACTGGAATGGTATTTCTAAATTTAATATAAAGTAGTTTTCTTTTCAGGTAGAAACATGCCTAATCTTATTGAGTAACAATTCAATGAACAAGAAACATTTATCACATGAAAGAAACTCTAATATTTCAGAAGTGTAGATCATCAATGGAAGTGGACCATTGAGCTGATTGGAGGAGGCGACCTTTAGGGGCTGCGTTCAGTAAAGAAAGAACCTCGCCATTCCTACAAATTAGTTCACTATTTTTTTTTAAACACCGCGCGCTCCGTTTAAAATGCACTTCAAACATTTTATAATAGCCCAACATTGCCAGAAAATTATTTCTATTCTAAGTAGAGCGGTAAGTGAAAGTTGTGTGTTGCGGGCACCAGATTTTTTATAGTCAATGTCAATAAAAGAGATATTTTTTTTAAATAATCCATATTGAAGATAGTGGAAGACGTATATTAACATTGGGCATTTAATGTTAATGTTAATGTTAATGTTAATGCTCTGTACAGTTACATCGATGGGGATAAGATCTGAATAGTATTAAAGACCACTTAATTATACAATGATACAACGAGTTTAATCATAATCCTTAGGTCCAGTTTTGAGAAAATTGTAAAAGTGTGTTCACCGTGTCACTTTCGGTAAGCCGATTTTAACGAAAAAGTTGCTGTCACATCATAACTATATAAACATCTTAAATACACAATTTAAGTTTCGTACGACTTTTCGTTTTTGAGATAGGCTGTTCATATACACACAGACTCACAGACCATTTTGCGGGACTTGGTGATTTGGACTCAGGGAACCTCAGAACGTTGAAAACTCAGATTCGAAAATTTTCACTTCTCAATACTCTTTCTTACTATACATTACATATATAGGTAAGTGAAAGTAAAAAAAAAAATGTGTATTTTTTGTTACTATATTTGATATATAAATGTGTTTTTTTAATTTTAGTTCAGATTTGTTTTTTCAACAATAGATAAAGCCGACTTCACAAAAACATTCTTAAAAGTTCAGCTCTATCGAAAATGTACTCAGTAACCTTTTACAATAATACAACTATATATTTACTGAATTATGCTCGGTATAATGTCATAACATTTGCTAAGGACATTAAGTTTTGTTAATAATATTTTTTTTAAATATTAATAACATACATATTCGTTTTTAGTTTTGCTTACAATAGTCTTTATTAGAATTGTTACTTTAATAATGTTATATGTTAATAACATCACCATCAACAATATAAATTTTTCAAGCGCCTTCAAGTGGTTCAAATGGAGGAACGTAATATAAAACATATACAATAATAATATGCCTGATTGATATTAAAGCAATCATATGAATCCTATCAAAATCATCAGGTGTAGTAGGTACATATCATAGTGAAGGGGGATTAACTTGATTTATATATATAAAAAAAAATCCCTATTATTCTGTAAAATGTCCCTGTGGATCAAATTTTATGTGCATCACATAATGATTATATATATTATGCTATGCATTGAACTTAGCCTAATGGTAATTAATAACATTTAAAAATAATTTCTAACACCTGGGCGGGTACCTGAAACCCCCGACCCAACCTTTTGTAAGTGGTTACTTAGATAGTGGTCGGGATACCTGATAACCCCCTGAGGTAATCTTTTAGCACTCTTGAGAATATTCTTAGCACACCCACTAGCAATAGAAGTACTTGACGACACATGTTGGCCAAAAACACCAAAGGACCAGTCTTATGTTTAAAGAGGATCAAAACTCTTAAGCATAGAAAGAAACGGTCGTGTACCTGCTAAAAGGGGTGTGTTCAACATATCGCTGGGGGTGTGGTCATCCCTTCTGCTACAAAAATTGAACCAATCAGAAAAGACTACCAAAAGGGAGGGGATGAAGAAAGGTGGAAAACATAGAACTTGGACTAAGACACTTATTTTTGGGACTCAGCTGAGGACAGCTGGATGAGGAGAGGCTGATAGAAGAGAGGTCTGATGTAGCTGCCCGGCCCTGAGGAGGTCCCTGATGTTTTCTTCTAGCTGGAGGCCTGAAACATGACCCATGACTTCGCAGATGCAGCCATGCCATCCACCACTTCAAATAACTTATTAGATAAGTAATTCCCAATAATTCTTTTAAAGATGTATAAATATTTAATGGCAATATAAATTTTAAATTCCATCCATCTGAATCATGCCATCCCAACCAATTGTTTTGTAAATATAATGTATATAACATTCTTTCTCATATCACTTGTAAATAAATAAAATTTGTACATAAAAGTTATTTTAATCATGCCACCTATTTCTTTCATTATAAGCACAGGTAATGTAATTAGAGAACAGATAAACACACAACAAGCCTTTGTGAGAAGTAATCCAATAAATTAATCAAGGACCAATATGTCAAATGACATTATTTGTTTAACTAAAATTTTTATTAATTAATTCTGGATAATTATCTTCAATAATTACCAGTGGCATTCCGTATATAAAATCTATCAAAAACCCCATTTGATACGTAGCAATTATATATAGATAGAAAATATATATATATATATATATAGAGAGAGAGAGAGAGAGAGAGAGAGAAAGGGAGAGAGTGTTTGAGGGGAGGAGAAGAAATTTAATTTTGTCAATGAATTTTAATCTCGTATATTTAAAGAGTAAAAACACACCTAATAACTATGTATGTATTTAGATGTTGTACTGGAATTATTTAAACTGTTTTTAATAAATGGTGTTTTTTTGCATTTTTATATTCGTGCATATAGTAATCAAAATTAACGGATGTCAAATCCGCTAATGATGTGGATTTACCCTACTAAAAATACTATAAGTTCCAAATTTTAATTCTTCTGTCTTTAAGATTAAAGGAGAATTATAAATTGGAACATATTCGAATATATAAAAATATCGGGCAACATGATGTTGAGATAATGAGCATCGATTTCAAAAACACTGGACATCACAAGAGCCGAGCCAGTTCAAAAGGCTCAAGCGCATTAATGATCAGATCATTAATGACCACATATATCACGGATTCTGATAAAAAGGTCACCAATTATCATCCTATCTCTAGTTCGTTCTGCTCCTGATGAATAAATCCTTATTAATAATTCATGTTCCGCTTAATTTATGATAATTTGAAAAATGGCTCCGATTTTTCTACATTGTAATACCTTTTAGTAGTACAGTACAATGGTGTTCTGATATTTTTAAATACAAGAAATTATTGATAGCATGGTGGTATATAAGAAAAATATCGGTGAATGTGGTCTTACTCTAGGCTTCATCGCTTAGTGGTTCATTAGTTGTATATCGGGCAATGAAAAAGTAGACCACGCTGCTCATTTGGCTTAGGAAAGGAGAGATATCATGCATAACAGCAATAAATATCACGGTAAATGATTGTGTACACGACTAATATAAAAGGTATTTGAAATTCGGGAAGAAAAATTGAAAACAAAACGAGCTAATCTATTAGTAATAAAATCTGAGTCCATCAAATGGTCCATAAGCGCGATAAAGTCAAGATAAGGAAAAAAACATATTGTGCTGAATACGATTTGGACACTGCCTGTTTGCTCGCGGGTACCTTCTTAGAGATTAATTCGAAAAAAAATGGACGGAAACCAAAAGTTATTCCCAACATTGAAAGAAATATACCAAAGTAATAAATAGGATGTTGTTACTCTGTTCTAATATTTAAACGAAACCTAGATAATAATAATATAAAAACATACCGCCAATGAACCTCTGGATAAGAGGCGAATACCAATAAAAATTAAAAGAAAGCATGCGAAATCTATACCTATTATAAAACATGTCCCGAAACAAAATCGACAGTATTGAGCAATATTAATATTTATTGTAAACCACAAACCTTAGTCGTTTCGAAACCTTTCTACAATTTCATCAGATTTTTACGGCCATTCCTGAAAGTTAGGGGAATGTTGAAACTGAACTAAAAAAAAAAAAGAAAAAAAAAAAGTGGTGTAGGTTGGATAGTAAAGTCTCCAAGATACTGCATTAAAATTTTCAATAAAAAAATTGTCAGTTTTATTATTTTTTTAATTTAAAACTTAGTGGTCGTGAAAGAGATAATTAAAGTATGTAAGGGGAAAAATCCATAATCTTTTTTTTTATTTATCTATTATTTATGAAATATTAAATATAAGTATTAAAAAGTAAATGAATAAGTTTCATTCATTGTAATAAAATCAATCGACTAATAAAATGTGCAAAAGTAGAAATAGATAGAAATAGACTTTCCTTTTTTTATTTTTTTTTATTTATTTTTTTTTTTTATTTTTTTTTTTTTGCTTTCTAGGTTGTCATATCTTTTACAACCCCGACTTCTTTTTTTTTCTTCTCTTTTTTTTAATTTAAATGATTTTATTAATTGCTTGGACTTTAATTCCTTGAAGTAAAAAATAAATTAAATTTTATATGAGTTATATTTGTTTTCCTCTTCTTTCCGTATTTGTCCTTATATTCTAGAACATTGATTCTCAAATTTACGTGGTCCTTGGATCCACAGTTTACCGGTTTAATATTTAAAAAATTAAAAATATGAGAGTAATTAAACAAATATTAGATTTGCAATAGTAAGGGAAAGAAATAGCCAAACAGTATCATAACTGTTTAATTACAAAAAATTCACTATCCAGAAAATACTTGCTAGTTTATTTCTATATTTCTTTCAATAGGCACATTTAAAAATAACATCATGAACGGTAAATAAATTTGTCAGGTATTGCCGTAGAAGCGAGCACGAGCTCACAAACAACAAAGCTAGTGTCGAAATCACAGAGGGCCGGACCAGTTTGATTGAAGATGGCGGGAATGTGGTCCGACATTCCTGTCCTTTGTACCTGATCAACCGCCCGGCAAATCACTATCGTTTTCTTTTCTCTTCTTCATTTTATCCCTCCCTTTGAGATTGGAGTACTTTTCTATGCGAGTCAACGTCCAAGTCTCCCAATTGAGTATTTATTGGTTGAAACATACAAAAACGATAATAAAAAAGGAAAATACGTCATTGAATCAATTCTTCAGGTATAAATTTGCAAATAGCAAAAGTTCGTAAAATCGATGATACAAAATAGCTGGTGAATTGATTTTATTGGAAAATACGCTGTAACATCCCAGGCTCTGTGTCGTACGCCTTTTTATTTTTGAGCCATGTTGTTTATGTAAATAAACAGAAACCTTTTTGCGACATTTAATTATATGGTTAGTGCCCTCTCTCAGTTTCCACGGGACTCCTGCCAATGACGCGGCTGAGAGAGAAGTGCTGGGATCTCTTAGAGTCCCGCTTTGTCCTTCTCACGTGGAGGACAGGGCTGGACTCGGAGCTCTTTATTATATCTATTATGTCCAAATTTACTTAATGTATTTATGTAATACAGTTGTAAATGTCATTAAGAAATAAAATAAAAAAAGTATGAATGTTTTTCTTCTTTATATATTTATTTGTTTTACTTATGACTTATTTAATTTGCTACCAATTTCTGTATTTTTTTATTAATTTGATTTCAAGTTACATTTCTTTGGTTTTATAGTTTTTACCTTTGTTATATAGATATATATTTTTATTTATTTATTTTTTATTGTATTGTATATATAGTATGAATGGGCCTTACTCAGCTTTAGTACTCAGTGCCCTTAAATGTGGCAAAATGTATTATTTCTCAATAAAAAGATTTAAAAAATATACATATTTTGATTCTTAAAGGGTATCTTGATGACTAGGCTTACAATGGTCATTTCTTACTATAAATAGGCATTCTTTCTGCTATATATTGATTGTTATGTGACTGTTATTTGTATTTTACCAATTACTTCTTTTTTATTTGTTAATATTCATATAACTATTGTGCTTATCTTTCATCGAATCCATAATAAATAATTACTTCTTGAGGAATACTGATTACTTCTTGTTTAAAATAAAATTTCTGATATACATGGTCCTTTTATACACTATCTTATCTTTCAGAGCTCCGTAGAGGGGTCAACATGGATCACTGTTTGTCACGTCAACAGTCCATCTTATCTTGTCCTTTGTGGTCTTGGGCAACTGTTTTTGATAGACCGCCCACTCACTTCAATTGAACCATTCTTAGTCCTATGCATTAACCTGAAAATAAACCAAGTTCCAAATCCTCGTTGATCCAAGATCAAATCTCTATAATACATTATAGATATTATTAGGAATTTCGGATAATAGAAAAATAACTTCACCAGTTAAAGTTTTATTTTCATGAAATATTTGCTGTCAATATTCACGCATATCCTCAATGAAATAATTAATAATACATCAATCCTCTTCCTTAACATAATTTTTTCTTCCGTATCCTCAGCAATAAATTTTCCGGATATACGTAAGAATAAAATTTTCACAAGAAAAAATATCTTAATGTAAATGTAAAAATACGTAACTAACGTTTCTGTTCCGAAAGAGTATGTGAAGTTCTTCTTGCTTTGAAATGAAACGCTCTGTGTCGATTGATATTTAATCATGTAAAATTTCACTTTTATATTAGGGTGTTTGGAATTACAGGTACTTTTTTTAGTTATCACTGATACTTGAAGAGTAAAGTAGAAAATTAATTCATTTTTAAATTAAGGCCTATTTATTTTATAATATCTTGACGTTTCAGCTAACACTAGGGCCATTTTCAAGTTTTAATTGAGTCCACCACTAATGCAGGTGACGCGGCTGTGAGAGAAGCGGGATCTCTTAGAGCCTAGCCTTGTCCTCTACAAGTGGGAAAAAGGGCTGGATTTGAAGATCCCTTGGTTAATTGTAAATATTGTAATTAAGTATGAGTGTTAGTTTTTTTTTTCTATTTACTCATTTCTAATAATTTATAATCATAAATATTTTTTTTTTCCTTAACAATTTTCTGTATTATCTCACTATAAGCTATATTTCTTTGTTTTGATTACAGTTGTTTGTTTTTTTTTATACCTACATTATTATTTTTTATATATCTATATTATGTATTTCATTTTATTTTATTTTATTATATTGTAAAGATGGTACGAATGTGCCTTACAGCTTTAATACCCTTGAGTGTGGTGAAATGTGTATTATACTTTAATAAACAGATTAATACAAAAAAAAAAAAGTTGAGTCCAATAACTAAATATCCATATTCAATATTATTTTCCTTAATGTTAGAATAATTAAATTGCTCTCATATTTTAAGGTTTCTTATACGTCATCTATGGAAGGACTGGTGCTCACAATGATCTTTAAAACATTTTTTTGTGATACAAACTATAAGTCTATGATTAATCTCGAGGCATACAAGAGCTGGCTGGACTAAATATATTTTCCTTCAGAAAAACATGCTATATCACACAAATTATTCATAACGAATGTTACCATTATTTTACTCGACATTGTTGAATTAACATGATGGGTTATAATTGCAAAATAATTGGTTTCCGCCCATTTATTTAGGATTAAGGTTTCATATCTGTCCAACATTTGCTTTCATAATAACAGCGATTTCGTTTTAAAAGATAACGAATTTTGCTATAACGAGTATAACTATTATTCGTATACATTTAATACCCTATTATTTTAATTGTTCCTGCTACCAATTGATCATATCGGTTTCTTTAATATAAGTATTTATTGAATAGGGGAAGGATTTTAGTTATTTTTCTTATAGTCATTAGTGAAATAAACGAAAATCGTATATATTTTTTTCTTCATTTTTCTCACGATGACTTGAAATATTTATGGTTTACTTTTATCTTTATTATATTCATAGCCATTATATTTTTCAATATACTAATAAAGTTTGTTTATTTGAACTGTTTAAATTACTTTATTTTATAGAAATAAATTTTATTATTTTATAAATTTTATCTTTTGAAATATCATTTCCTGCTTCTTCGTTCTGCATCGGATTTCTTCTCGAATAGGACATAATTTTAGTGCTATAGACCAAAGAATTCTTTCCATCACAACACGAAGGTCTAGAATGGTTATTTCATGTTCTCAAATCAGCGGAAAATAATATATTTTCTGTAATGTGATATACATCATTTAAAGGAATAAAATTTGCAAAACAATACAACCAGTGTTGCCCAAAATCGGTCTTGGTCTTGCGAAGTGCAAGACCAAGACTAAGGCCGCATAATTGTTGCAAGACCAAGACCAGGACTAGTAAAAAAAATCGATTTTTTGAATAATAATTAAGGCAAAATAGTAAACTACTTGGCAATATTAGTTACAATATGTTAATAATTGGTATAACCAATATACTAACATACCAATATAAGCATTTAGCTAATCTAAGTTTTCATTCGGGCTTAGTTAGGTTTCTCATATCTAAAAAATTACAGTAATATCTCTATAGTAATAAGCTAAAATGTAACTGCAAGACTGTTGCGAGACTCTTGCGCAAGACCAAGACTGTGAGCAAGACTGAGTTTGCAAGACCAAGACTCGTCTCGGTGTCGCATTTGGGCAACACTAAATACAACATATGAGGAACCTTAAGATTATCTCACTATTAAGATGTACTATTTGAAAAAAAAATACGTGAAGAAAGGTGCCCCTGTTTGTGCCAAAAATGGTTTGAATTTCCCGCGTTACGGCGAGTGGTGGGGGCAGATCATAAGATTTAAAATATAACATTTAATTCTCAAGAACTGCCGGTTTTTTCAGAGTCACTTCTTCATTGGCAGCGACTCTGGAAACACAACCACCTAAGGGCCCTCAAGATAACCAAACTATGTAAGCTGTTATAAAGATGGTAAGCTATTTTTTGCACAATCATTCTAACCTTCCAATCCATTAAGATACAGTTCACTGCATAAAAGTAGAATATTGCCTTATTGGAACTCATGAGAGTTATTTGCCTTAATTAGAAAAGGTTCATAAACAATCCCCTTTAAAATGAATGAGTGAGACACAAACGATCCTCAAATTTTCAAACCAGTATTTATAGTTAATAAATTTCTTTTGTTTCTGGTATCAGGTATTCAAATCACCAAATATTCTATATGATACAACACCATCAATTAAATACAATTTCAGAAAACAAAACAATAAAGAAAAAACAAATTAGAAACTCAGATTCAATTTTATCATTATATTTCTGTGCCAATCATGTTTTGCGATTTGATGCCCGTGAATAATACCTTTCACCTGACCGGCCCATCAGAGGGATAATAGCATTAATTATTTTATTTGATTACAGACTTGATTGTGATTTCGTTCGATAGAAATTCAATTCACCGTACGCATTTGTAAAGGAGATTAACTGCATGGGAGGGCAGGATGCATATTAATCATAACCGACAGCCGGCTAACAATTTAGTGTTCCTCCTTTATACTCATCGAGATAGTAATATCTACACGAAATGTAAACAACTGTGCAAATTATCACAGGTAGGTAATTGCATTTTAAACATGAAGCTTTTTTTTTTTTTTAGTATATTAATACATTCTGCCACATTGAAGGGCATTAATAAAACATGAAGCAATAAATTGAATTAAATGCTGATCTTGTTTTGTATGACAAGTTTGTCAAATCATTGTATGCGCTAAGAAACAACTACACTTCGAAGGGTTACTTCTAAAACGTTGAAGTTCGATTCAATCGATTTAAAAATATATATTTGAGCTTCTTAACTAGAATTGACTTTTGGTGTTTGTAATTTCTGATGCATTTACAACTTAGAAAAATATATTTTCTTACTTTCAAAAAAAGAAATAAGTCAGAACCTTGGCAACATTTTTTTTTGGACTCTTAAGCCTTTTTTCAATAATAAAACTCAGAATTCACGGTCATATATCTAAATATTAGCAGTGGTACAGTAAATAAACCATAGTGACATCTTTTAAGTAGTTTAAACTTTTAAATTTTAAATATTTTATATTTGATCTGGACTAATATTTTATAGTACTTATTTTGACCCTATTTCAATATAATGTAAGTTTGTTTCATCATCATCATCATCATAATCATATTCCTCTTTACCGCCTATGCACTGTGAGAAATAAAATAACAGAATTTTATTATAAGATGATATATAAATGCAACTGTCAACAATTAATTGATTCCAGGATTATCTAGAATTTGATAAGTGTCAGCTACAACAATCAAACTGTTTCACATTGCCAAAGTTTTTGCTTCCTTCAATTCAGTATAGAGCTGCAATCTACTGAGCAGGATGGTCTATACTCTATATGGTTGAAGGTTTCTCAAACCAGAACCCTAATTTCTACAGATTTCTATTTTATAGACGACAATCCGAGAACTCATAGGGGGAAAATTGTTCATCAATGTCTTGAAAATCTATTTCACATCTGCCTCTTCCTATATTGTTCACATATCAAAATCCCATTAGAGTATATGTAGAATGCACTGCAGATAAGGCTTCTTGAACACTATTTGCAGCTTCTCCACCTTCAGCAACTGAGAGAAGTATTACCATATTTATGGTTTGAAATTCCTTGTGAAATGAATGACAACATTATAAATAGGATACTCAATAGGTTCAGAGAGGTAGGGCGTAACAGAGGATATTACTCAAATTATTACATTTTACAAAATATTTACGACGATGTTATCATAAAAACAAGATCACATAAATAGTTTATTTTATTTTTTTAATACATTTTATAAAATATCCCAAAGTCGAATAAAATCTTATTTACATTAATTTTCAATGCATTGTATGATGGTAATTAAAGTACGTATTCTAGGGAAAATACCTAACAATGATAAATAACTGTTCATTTTTGAGAAGTTTAATTCGATTAGATTTTTTTTATTTTAAAGAATTTGTTTATTAAATTTGCATTAAATGATTTTTTAAGGTGGACTTTGCTTCCTCGATAAAAAAAAAAGAATGTTTTTCCTGCGCATTGGTAAGAGCCCTGGGATATGGGTCTAATATTTTCCAACCTAGCATTAAAATTAGTCTGACTATGATATTGTCGATTTATGTTTCCTTTGCAAACCAATAAGTGATTCACAAAGGTTGGTTACGGGCGTGGGGTCACCGATTTCAATAATTTTTTTATTAGCTTGCAAAATATTGCAATATCTCAATATTCTTTTACAATAGAGTGATAAAATTGTTTTTATATGATCATCATAACAACAAATTTGAATTTAAAAAGAAAATTGACAATGATGTCAAAGATCATCTGATTTCCTCCGAAGTCGAAAATGGCAGTCAAGCCAGACAATTTATACATACAAAATGTATTATGAATCTAATGCAATAACGATAAAACATATTAATATAATTTAAAAAATAGTTCTTATCATTTGAATAAGATTTATACAGAACTTGCGACCGCACGAAATAGCTGCGATGGTGGTGTAATGGTGAGCATAGTTGCCTTCCAAGCAGTTGATCCGGGTTCAATTCCCGGCCATCGCACTTAACATTTTTCTTTTTAGTTCAACAAATTTGATGTATGTTCCAAAAATACAAGGTCTAAATTTGTTTTTAGATTTAAAATTAATGAAACAAATAGATAAAATATATAACTATGAACAATCTACAAAACTAAATAATGTAGTGACAAACAATTTTATGTTTCATATAATACAGAAAAATGTACCGAGAGACAATTTTCGAGAAAAAAAAAATGAAATTTAATTTTTGAATAATGTTTTAGAATTCATGGGGAAGTACTTGGGCATTGATTAATTAATGCTGTGACGAATGTCGATTCATTTCGATTAATGAATAGGAATGAAAGTTAATTTTTTTTAAACTTTAAATTTTAAATTACCAGATATATATGTATATATATATAATTAATTAAATAATTTAATTAACTGAGAAAAAATGGAATAACTGGTGTATTAATTTTATTGTTTTAAATCACCAAAGAAAAAAATAAATAAAACCTCCTCGGAGTAACGAGTATAGAGGATCAAAATTATTGGTTTAGGTCATCGTAAAAAAAAAATTATACTCGCATGCAATACATTCCATTTATTTGTTCAATATATTTTTAATATTATTATATGAAATATATTGCTTTTGGTTACAATTACTAATTCAAATCAGTAATCGGTATCAAGACCTCAAAATACATTCTGAGATGGAGAATAAAGTGTAGAGAGTAATTCAATGACAGAATTAAGTTAAAGTCTTTAGTTCGGAAATAGAGGAACCATTCCTGTTAAAAGCTGAGAAACTAGATACCGAAAAAAAACGTAGAGAAAGGTATAATGCCGTAAGAATTCCATTCGACAAACAAAGAGAGAAAGGAAAGGAAAAAAAGAGCAAGATATATTGGCTATCTCTGTTAACTCTCTGTTGTTAGTTTTCTCAAATAATATCTATTTGAACTGCATTTAATATGAATATTAATGTTTACATTTAATTAATGAAGTAGTGTTATATTTAATAATTAATAATAGGTTTTATTTATTTCATATAACTTAAATAATTCATATCAACGAAAATCTTTAGGTGTGTGTATCTCCTAAACAAAGCCTTTGCGGACATATCTTCAGAAGAAAATTTTTTTTTCTTTTCAGGTCCTTAGTTAATTTTTGTAGTTTGGCCACTTAACCCTGAAACACTCTGTATACATTTATTTATTTTTCATTTTATATATATATATGTATATATATATATATATATATATATATATATATATATATATATATATAATTTTATACCAATGAAGATATTTCGGTATGTTAAAAAATAAATAGTTTGAACTAGTGTAACTTTGAACGTTTATAGGGCACCCGAAAACTTACCGGTTTAAGTATGGTGGAAGAAAAATCGAAGTTAGAGGAGGAGAAAGTTTTAAAGCCACCTGGTGCTTGTTCCAAGTTGGGCATCACTCCCTCAGTTCTATCTTCTTACCTAATTAATTTTGACTTCAACCTTCTATTTTAAAGTTGAAATAAGAAAGAGAAAAAAAAACAGAAAACAATTAACTCAGTTTAAGAACATTTAACATGAATAAAAAGCTTTTCAGAACAACTTAAAATCAAACTTTCTTCTAAGAAGAAAAAAAATAGCATTCTAGATATCTGTGTAACATCCCTTATATAAACTTATTATTCATTTTGGATTACAAGTGTAAGAAAGCATATTCGAAAAAAAAAAGTTTCTGTGTTTCATTAATATATGTACTATAAATTATTTGTAATAATTAATAAAAACAAACAGATAAAAAAAAAGAACGATTATGAGTAAAAAATAAATACAATTTATACTTAGAGAAAAACTAAGGCATTTGAGAAAATTGCATTTGTTATTTATTCATTGTCTATATTTTCACAATGTATATACAAATGACAATTACAATATAAGATCATAAGTTGTAGCTCTAATAAACCATGCTACTATTTCTTTGTGTCTTAACAATATTCCTCTCGGAGTCCTATTGTTGGATTACCTCATATATTACGTCCACCCATTTCTTTCCCGGTCAGTAGTGTTGCCCAAAATCGGTCTTGCAAGACAAAGAACGCTTAACTGTTCCAAGACCAAGACCTAGACTGGTACAAAATAATCGTTTTTGTGAATAAAAATTAAGGCAAATAATTACAAATACTTTACAATTTTAGTTACTATATGCAAAGAATTGGTATAACAATATACGTTGTTAGAATAAAAACAAAATACGTTTGCATTAACCAATTTTTCATCTGGCCTAAGTTAATTTCCCCTACCTAAAAATTATAATAATAAGCTAATGGATAATTTCAAGACTATAGCGAGACTCATGCACAAGACCAAGATCAAGACTGAGAGAGCAAGACTCGTGTTGGTTTCGTATTTGGGCAAAACCACCGATCAGCCTCTCTTCCTTATTTTCTATGGTACCTGATTAAGTATCCTTTTAGTTCATAGGACGTCCAACATTCCTAAAACAATTCAGATTTTTTTTGTCACAATAGAGTACAGGCTGTTAAGGCGTTCTTTTACTTTTTCCCTGATGGCGTTGTATAAAGCGTGTTGTAGTCTAGAATATTCTACCATTATATTTATATATATATATATACATATATTGTTATTAATCCAATATCTAAGAAATAATAAATATGTTGAGTTAATGCTTCATATTTGGTAAAACTGCTCAGATGTTGTAAACAATACAGGTTGTCTAGTATCACTAGCGGAACCAGGATTTATTTTTGGTGGGGCTTCAGACCAAAAAGTTTTTTGTTTTTTTTTTGTATATATAACGATAATTACTTTGGAAAAAAAAAGAAAGATACTAACTACCTATATGGAATGATGTAAGTGATTCTTGAAGTCCTATTAAATTTAATTACACGAACAATAATACATTAAGATTATATAGGGGGGGGGGGGCTTCAGCCCGAAAGCCCTCCCTTCTCCCCCTCCCTCCCGTAGATCCGCCTGTGGCTGGGGTGAGGTTACCCAGCAGTAGTAGTCCTTTCTTTATTATTGTGTGATGATTATGTAGAGGAATAAAGGTGTTTTGTGTGATTTTGGTGTAAAAGTTTTCAACAAAGCCTCATTTGTTTCCTGAAGTTATTTCCCATCAAACATTAAAAAATAATATATCACAAACTACATCACACGAAATTGACATATTTATCTGACAGAAATAAACGTATGGAAAAAATCATAAATGGGTTATTATAGAAATTAATTTTATGAACTATATAAGAATAAATACATTTTTTTTTAAATATATGTAAGTGCAGAAATATACCGTTAATTTTACAAAATCATTGAAATTAGGTTTCTTAAAATAATTTTTTCTTCGTACATTGATAGAAACAATTCTTTTTCTTTCTTCTCCGTCCCCTTCTCTTTAAGTGAAAACAATTTCCTAAACTGACTATCTAAACTTCCCCTAGCGATACCAGGAAGACACAGATCTAGGCCAACCACAACACGTATCATGGAAGACTAGTGGTTCCTAAGTGGAGAGTTATCGTCGATCTGGAAGAAATATCGCCTGTACTTCCTCGACCTGAGGAATACTAATCCGCCCCATTATCTGCCACAGGCAATTCCTAACCTATTCCCGATTGGGGCTTCAGACGAACAAGGGCAGCTATGTGAGGTCACTAACCAGAGATTCACGATTGGAAGTCTAAATGGAAATTTTACTAAAATTAAATGACATCGGGATATGACTGATGTTCAATTAATCTGAGTGTTACAAATCCCAGGAGCGACAAAAAAAAACAGAACAAAAAAAAATAACTGATATTAATTTCATTTGATAAATACTACTCATTTCACTTTGGCAAACAATATCTGTCATATAAATTTAAAAACTTTATTTTACAAATGGAAATTCTGGAAAGCCACGAGTCTCTCGATTAGCAATAAATTTGTATAGGTTTATTTAATATGTAATATATTTTATTAAGATGGACACTGTATGTAGAAGCCCCTACATAACAATGTATGTCTCAACATTATGCGTATCCATGAAATGAGCTTCATAGAGATAACCGAAAAGAAATAGACCAAGATAGGCGATAGGTAGTGTGGTGCTATTTATTGAACCTAGCAGGCAGTAATCTTTTTAACTTAATATGGGCTGCGGAAAACGTTGGAATATCCTCACACCAAACATATCAGTTACCTGCCTGGAACCTGCAAGGACCGACCTATACCTAGACCCTGGGGAAGGCTCATAGTAAAAACTAGTAACGGGCGAAGTAACTGGTTCCTTTTAGGGTGTTACAAATTATTGTGAAGTAATAGGGTGAATTTAAGAACCAATGAAAACCATCCTAGCCCCACCCTGAATATTTGTATGAAATCTACCGAGAAGTAAGAAAAGAGGTCTCATGTTGATTTTCGACCTTGAAGATAGGTCAGATGTTTTCTTCCGGCTTGGGAACTGAAGCCTTGGCCCTACATAGACCGTGAAGATGGGCTCTCTTGCAGATTGTAGACCTGGGCTTGACGAGATGACCTCGGATCAGCAGATGCAGCGATAAAACTTACTAATTACGCTATTTCCCACACCATAAAAGCTAAGTTGTGATTCCCAACTCTAATGTTATAATATTTCATGGCAATAATTCTCAAAACAATCCATCTGAAATCATATCTTCACAGTTAATTATTAAATTCTATTAATCTTCTTATTTAGTTTATTGTATCTAAATTTTTATATAATTCTCTATTAAACATAGAAATATTTTTTTTTTAAACTTATTTATTGGAAAATATTACAATCTGTCTCTAGGACATTTATAATAGAGTTCACAGATCACATTTACACTCTATGTACAATAAATAAAATAAATTATACAGAAAAATAATATATATACAATAAATAAGAATAAAATAACCTAAAAAGAAATAAATAAAAAGAACACATACACACCTATATACAATATCTACAATTTGGCAAGAGAACTCCAAACCAGACTTGTCCCTCCAACTGTGGAGGGAAAAGTATGACTCCAGGAGTTCCCTGCACTCCTCTCTCAACCGCGTCACTAGGGCTAAACCCAGTGGAGATTGAGAAAGAGTGCTTTAGCCACATACACTCATGTCGTGAGTGGAAAATCTGGCCATTACCAGAACTCCAATATTTACAAACTATAACAGATCGCGGGGCCACTGCCGTTTTAACCTCCTTGAAGGATTATATGGATGGGTGGTGCTGGATAGAGATTGTGCAAAGGGATTTGGATGATGGGTAAGGTTCTGGTGGAATTTGGAGAATTTTGCCTGGGATAAGGTCTAGGACAAATGGGATATTAAGGTCATGGTGTAGGGTTTTGTTGGTTTCATAGAAAGGAGCATTGACTATTGTTCGAAGGACTTTGGATTGGAAGGATTGGATGCGTTTGATGTTAGTAAATTTTGCTGTTCCCCACAGTTAAAGTCCGTAAGTCCAGATAGGTTTCAGTATTGTCTTGTAGATCAGTAACTTGTTTTCAATGGAAAGTTTTGATTTCCTGTTTAGTAGCCGGTATAGTTGTCCGTATCGTCGGTTTAGTTCCTGTCTTTTAAGTCTAGTATGAAGGGTTCCACATTAGTCGTCTGTCTAAGAGAATGTCAAGGTACCGGACTGTGTCTGAGAGAGGAAGCTGAATGGAATTAAAGTGTAATAGTGGACTGGAACTGCGTCGGAGCGTGAAGGTGATGTGTTGGCATTTGGATTCGTTTACTTTAATACGCCATTTATTACACCAGTGCTCAATCAGGGAGAGGTGTCTTTGAAGGTTTGAGGATGCTATATCTGAGTCTATAGGATCTGAGTCGGATGATAGAATGGCGGTGTCATCAGCAAAAGTTGCCAGGAAGGTATCGGGATGGACAGGGATATCGGCGGTAAAGAGGGTGTAAAGGATCGGACCCAATACGCTACCTTGAGGAACACCTGCCTCAATTAGAAATAAATTAAATTTTTTAGTAAAAGTTATTTTAATTCTGCCACCTATGTATATCATGATCATCAAAAGAAATCCAATTAATTAATCATGGACTAAATATATTACAGATCCAAATTTATTTTACTATTTTTTATAATTAATTGTTATTAAACATTTCTGGGTAATTATCATCAATAATTACGTAGGAGTGGCAAAACATCTACAAGTTCTAAAAACACCAATTTCATATATATATAGTGTGTGTACGTATGTGTGTGTGTGTGTGTGTGTGTGTGTGTGTGTGTACAGTGTTACATACTTTATAATATATTAAAATCTATTTTGTTTTAAGCGGATTGGAATGTAGGAAAAGAAGCTGAAAGATTCCAGAAAACTTTGGCCAAAGAGGATAATAATCTGTTTACATAGTTTTGGAAAATCTGATGATGTTCGAAGTGAATACTGTTTTGTTTTTTTTCAATTTTTTGGTAAATTTATGATCGTCACACTTCATGACTAGAACAGAATTAAAATAAACAATAAAGTTCCTAGAAATTAAAACCAATAAGTGAAGCCCAAATAAAGTTCTGATTTCAACTTCTAATAGCTAATAACATCATAGCAAGGGATAGCGCGAGGGATAGTTCACCCAAGATACATGCCAACTATTTAGCACTATAACACATTAAGTATTCATCATTAGTCACGCAAATACGCCTGTTATATATTAGGCAAACTAGAGGACCATTTTCGTTGCAGATGTCTCCTCGGGCTTCGACGGGGAAACAGGGTTAGAGACTAATATGTTTGAATATGTATGTAGTCTGAAATGGACTGGCATGTCACGAAATTAATCTGCGACACAGGAACATTATCGTCATGATGAATAAATTAAAAAAATACAGGTTTCAAGGTGATTAATAAGAGAGATATTGGGTACAAATTGGTTCTTGAGTGTCCCAGATCTCCTTTTCATATCCCACTGCCCTGATAACTACCCTTGATCTAGGGAGATTTAGTGATTAATTTAGTCGTAGAGATTGGGAATATCTTGGGAGGAAGAGGAGGTAGTTATCCAGTAGGCTTCCATTATACTCAGTTACTAATTGCTAGCCTGATCAAAGGCGCTCTCTGTATCTGAGGCGGCATATTACAGCCAGGAAGTTTCCCCCGTCGCACAAAGCCCTTACTAATAGATTTAATTTCCTCTATAGTCATCTTCCTATAAATTACTTAACCTTTTCCATCCTGTAAGTGTCACCTGATTACGCTGATGCTAATGACAAACCAGTCTCTTAAGCGTTGATAAGCATTTGATGGCATTTTATTCCTTATAAAGAGTTTTATTCATTGATTTTTAAAAAAAAATATTTTAGAACTATGATTTTAGTTCTTATACAGATAAATAATTCAAGGTTGTTTGTAGTTTAATTAGGGATTATTAAGCAGTTATAAAAAAGTTCAATGTAAGACATATATACCTAATAAGTCAATATTAATTTTTCAAGGATAAAATTACTCTTCAGCTTTATAATAACTATATATTTTATTCTTTTACAACATTTTCAACTATGCAGTAACACATCTTTCATATACGAATTTATTTTTCACATAGAATCAAGTGATTTATTATTATAATTGTGGGTGAATAGTTGACTTTCTTGAATAATGAAGAGAAGAATAGTTGGGGTGATCACTCAAATAAGAAGGCAAAAATAAATGATAATATTTATTTTGGCATTTTCCGACGTTTCGACCTGAAGTTCAGGCCTTCATCAGGGCTAAGAAAAGAACCAGATAACAAGGTATGAGAAACGTGAGTAGTGTAGGTAAAAAAAAAAGAAAAGTAGAATGAAGTTGGTAGAATAATGACAATATTAAGAACTAAGAAAGAATCAAGAAGAAAGAAGAAAAGAACCAGATAACAAGGTATGAGAAACATGAGTAGTGTAGGTAAAAAAAAAAAAAAAGTAAAATGAAGTTGGTAGAATAATGACAATAGTAAGAACTAAGAGATAAATGTTATTATTATAGTTATTATTATTTATCTCTTAGTTCTTACTATTGTCATTATTTACCAACTTCATATTACTTTATTTATTTTTTTTTACCTACACTACTCATGTTTCTCATACCTTGTTATCTGGCTCATTTCTTAGCACTGAAGAAGGCCTGAACTTCAGGTCGAAACGTCGGCAAATGTCAAAATAAATGTTATCATTTATTTTTGCCTTTTTATTTGACTATTCATCCCACATATTCTTCTCTTCATGATTTATTATTATGTTTATAGTCACTTCTATTCTCGAATTTTAATTTGTAGGAGTCTTAAATTCCTAAACTAAACTAGACTAAAAGCAAATATGCACAACAGTACAGACAAATATATCAAAGTTTTTTTATAGTTCAATTAACAAGTATTAAGCAGTTTGTAATATGAATATAAGAAATACATAATAAAGTCAATATTAATTTTTCAAATGTTTAATTATTCATTTACTACATTTTTAATCGCGCAGTAATGCATGATCGATTTTAATGTTTAATGATATTAGTTTCTATAACTTTTTTCTTTGTAATGGCGTTATTCATTTATTTGTACAACAGCAGAATCACTGTACCGTTTTCTTTTCATCCCGTGTCTGTCATATATAAATGAACTTTCATTTTTCTATCATAAACTTTCATTGACATTATATTGTTTCCTTAAATTCTTTCATATGCGAATTTATTTTTCACGTACAATCAAATGATTTATTATTATATCTACTGTCATCTTTAATCTCGAATTATTATTTTTTTTCTAAATTTGTAAACAAAACTAGATTAAAAATAGGTTAGATCAAGTTTACAATTCGAAACAAAATGGATATATTTTGGATACTACCAGTTTCCGAAAATTATTTTTTATTCAAAATACAAACTTTAAAATCAAGAGAATTACAAAACATCAATGTTGTTTCACGTATTTGTTGCAATATAGTTGGATTAGGTATTTATTAGCTTAGAATGTAATGTTTCTTAATTAGTACAAAATACAATAAAGTGTTGCAAACAATATATTTACGTAAATATCAAGTTTTTCGTAAGCCATTGAATTGTCAAGAACCATCCATACAAAAGTTGAATGAATTATATAAGTTTTTCTGGACTGTCTAAGAGTCAGAAGTTTCTTAATTAGATTTTATTTGTATAGGAAATGAAAACCTATTTTTAAATATAGTAATGATGGAGATCATCTCTTATCTCCCTATTACTAATGGCTGTAATTGTGACAACGAGTAATATAACATAGACAAATATAAACAACAATATAATTAATATCTAATTAAAAATTTAAAAAGTCAATAGAGAACAGTATGGCCAACATTAATAATCATTTTCAAAATATAGAATATAAAAGACCAGCGAAATTATAAACTATTTAAAAAAATAAAATAAATTTAGATTTAAAAAAAAAGTTCTCAATATTTGAGATTTTAATCTCCCAGGAACTAAACTCATATGTCATCATTCTCGTAACTTGACATTACCATTCATTATACTCGACATCCGCCGTTTCATTTAAAAATATTTGCAGTTTACACTCACATATTTCAGCCAAGTACGAAGATAAAGCAAATATATAAAGTATTTTAAAATATTTATACTAAAACTTTAAAATAAATAAATAAAATTCGTTTCTACAATTTATCCACGTGTCTAGTTTCAAGTAAAGTTATCCAGTTATCCTCAACATAATTGCCAATTAAACAGATATTTGTAGCTTTCAATTTTTTTTTTTTTTTGCAACTGTAACATTCTATGCATAACAACAAAATGATAGTGAAAATAACAAGAACGAGAAAAAAAAAACAGTGAAAGCAACTCTAGCAAAATAGGACAAGCTTTAATGTAGGAATAACGAACGATTCTAAAAAGTAACAATAAAGTCAAATAGAATAGGAAAATAAGGATTACTTGAGCACAAAGAACACAATAAGGGTTCAGAAAAGATTTTTTCCCAATTTAATTTTTTATTAGGCTTATGTATCTTATTTACAGAAGAAAGTATAAGACGTTTACTTGAAAGGAAAGAACATATCTTTGATATTTTCGATTAAAAAAAATGAAGGACTTTTATTCCTGTGTCTTACAAATGTATTCGTAAGTGATTTTAAGGATCGCAATGTTGTATGTATCATATTTAAAGTTTTAAGCGATATATTTAAAAAAAATAACAAATAGAAAAATAATAATATTAAAATAACCTTGAAAATTATTCATAAAATTAAGGGCTAAAGTTAAAAACAATAGTAAGCTTGCGGTAGTTTTGGCATGTTAACTTTCTTAATTTAGTTTGTTTATTATTATTAAAACAATAATTGTTTTTAAAGAATGTTGAGTAACGGAATATAATTCACCCCTTCATGATAGCAGAAGGTTGAACCGCTGATAAAACAACTTATTAAGAAGGCAGAAAATGATCAACATGCTTCATGTATGGGGATGCAGATAATTCTATTTATAGCAAGAAAGAAAAAAAAATATGCTTCTATAATCAAAAATTCTACTTAGATTCCAACTCATAAACAAATTAAATTGAGGCCTAATTCTCACATATATTTTAATTAATATTAATCTCTAGGCTGATTAACCTCTAAATAGATTTCAGAATGAAACTATTCTATGTTATATAAAATTATAATATTAGTGAACTGTTTGGGTATCTGAATATTTTCCTATTTACGCATTAAAGATGTTAAATAAGCTATACTAATTTGCTTGGCTTACATTTTTTATTTATCGTGATTAACAGAAAATCTTTCGCTACCAACGGTTTCAAATTTTATAATTAAGTTGAAATAATTCAGAAAAATAAAGGGGCTAGAAATCACCATAACACTCTGTGATAACAGAAAGTTAAATTAATATTAAATTTCTTTTTCAAACGTATACCTTAGTTAATTCAATTATCACGGAAAGAAAACAAGGGCTGTCATCCGAATGGTCCCTTTGTTTGCTCGCTTTCTTTTTTTTTTTTTTTTTTTTTGTTTCAAATGCCACACGCGGACCATACTTCTCTGGGTTATGAAACAGAAAATTTATCTTCCAACAAAGGTTCCTCTTAAGCGAGAAAAATTCGCTATGCCTAAAATTATTAGAACGTCGGGGATATATATATTTTTTTTCTCGTTAGAGGAATGGAAGACAAGTAATTAATCCATCGTAGACACGCTTACCATAACCGCAAGACTCGCCTAACAGATAAACTTAGTTACATGACGTAAATGAAATTTATCATCAAACCAACGGTTAATTAAGCAACTGTTAGTTGGGAGGACAGCGTGTAACAATGGTGTTCTCAAACTATGCTGTACTTTAGGAGTTTTAGTCTTGCCATCGTTAATGGCACATACCGCACTTTGAATTAACATCAAAACTTGTGAGCTTATTATTAATGTTAGGTTTTCCAATTATGTTTATAGTACATTTTATTTTATTTCAATATATGATCTGTTAATATTACATTTTTTATTAAATAAAAATTGCAATAATATAAAAATGTAATTATTTAAATATTGCATAAGTTAGGATTTGAAAAAAAATCTATTTAAAAACAAATAATGTGCTACTCTATATTGCCACACGATTTTAAATGGGTAATCTTGAGTTCCTAGTAATTCAAAGATCCAAAGATTTTTTTTTTTTTGTTTTATGCCAGTAAGGATTTCTGCACCAATTGGGATTTGAAAAAAAATCTATTTAAAAACAAATAATGCGCTACTCTATATTGCCACACGATTTTAAATGGGTAATCTTGAGTTCCTAGTAATTCAAAGATCCAAAGTTTTTTTTTTTTTTTTTTTTTTTAATTTTCTGCCGGTACACCAAATACGTTATTGTCGATATTACGTAACCATTATATCTTCTTATGTTTTTAAAAATTAAATATTTTTTGTATGGATTCTGAATATATTTTTTATGTGTATAATTAGCTGACACCACTAACTTTGATATAGAAGAGTAAAAAAAAAAAAAAAAAAAAAAATACAGCTTGGATTTCCAAATAGTCAAAATTAAATATATTTTTTATTGGCATTTTCACAAGTGATGATTACAACAATAAAAGTACTTACTCTTCTAATGACGAAAATAACTTGTATTTATTTCGACCATCTATTATATTAAACAATTTAATCAATTAAATTATAATTGATGAAATTCTCATAAAGTTTGTACAATTTATGTATTTGTATTTGTATTTACTTATACACATGCGATGGTGGTGTAATGGTGAGCATAGTTGCCTTCCAAGCAGTTGATCCGGGTTCGATTCCCGGCCATAGTACTTGAATTTTTATCATTTTTATTTCCAAACATTTTATATTAACTTAATATTTTTAAAATCCACACTAGTATCTTAGTGTAAATATTTTACTAAAACCATATTGCAGGAAGAAATGAAACATTAATTTTTAATATAGCAATGAACTATGTTCATTATATTTTTACCCAATGCAAGTAAACATAAAGCACAGACATATAAAATAAATTTTTCTTTGGTATTGGCCGTATTCCGTAATAATAAGGTGAAAATGGTGATAATTATGAACTTAATTAATGTAGTGTTTTTTTAATAATATAAATAAAAAATTGAAATAATGTTTTAAGAAATAAAACACACACACACTTTTAACAAAAATCGATGTGTAAATGATTGTAATAACTCTTATTTTCTCCTCACTCCTTGCTAAATCTAACATAAGTTATCAAAATAAACAATTATGTAATTTAAAGTGTTTTCTTTATAAAAGTTAATTTATTGTAATAGAAGAAGATAAAGACAAATGATAAAGAAAACACAATAAATTTGGCTTATGGACAAAGAGTGTGAAGAAAATAACAATTAATTAAGAGATAAGAATAAAGGAAATATATATATATATATATATATATATATATATAAACGTTTAATTGAAGAATAAATAATGCAATGTATTATGTGATGCAATATGTAATAAGAATCGAAATATTTGTGCAGTTATTAATTTGCTTAGCAAAGTTTTAAGTTAAATCTAGATAATGTGAGTAAACAAGAAAAAAATAGCTCAGTAAAAAAAATTAAACTATAAATATAATTCCTGTTATTACTTTGAAGTATGTTGTTAATAATTTCGGTAGACACTAACAGTTTGTCTTATTTTACGTACTACTGATGGGTGATGTATGTACTGATGTTGATTTTATTTTTTCTTCTCTTCTTCTTCGTTCTTCCCTCTAGATGGCTATGTCAGGAAGTAAAAATAAAAACTTAGTGGTCCTCCTTAGGTCCTCTAGACTTCCGAAAAGCTTGGGCACAAGGCCTGTGAGTTGGGGCCATATCTGCCTCCGCATGTCCTCCACCATCTGGAAATTCTGCAGGATGTGCTCTGTCGTTTGTTCATTTTTGCCACATTTACACAGTGGAGTTCCTGACATGAACTTCCTGAAGAGGTGTGATTTCAAACGGTTATGTCCAGTTCTGAGCCGGAAATTGACGACCTGTTCTCTTCCGGTTAGATTGAAATAATCGTCTTGGATATGGCTTGCCGATCAAAAACACCATCAATAAATAATATAAACTCCTCCGGTATCGATCATAGAGACCTCAAGTCAACGAAATGAGACATGTATTCAATGACACTACTACAATTAATGTAAGGTTGTGTGGATGCGAACGCTCGAAAATAGTACGTTTTTGGGCTTGAAAACGCAGGGTCTTGCTGTACGCATCAAAATCTTCAAGATCCAATCTGTCCCGTATCGATCTACATACCTATTACCGTTACCACCTAGCAAAATGTTTGTGTAGACTTTATTTATTTTAGAAAGAAAAACAGAAGTGGAAAATACAATTCGCTAACTCCCCGTGAAATTCTAAATCCAACGGTACCCCATTCAGCTTATTTGAGCATGACAGGAGCTTATATTTGGTATAATATACCTGTTAATTTTTCCTCTTTTAATCATAATTTTTAACTATAATGGTTTTTCAATTTTTCTTCTCGTAATTTTTAATATTTAAATTGTACTTCCTAACTCTTCTTCTTTTAATATTAATTCTGTTTTTTAAACTGTATTTTTAGATTATATTCCTGAAATCATTAACCTTTTAATTAAATGTCCTTGTTAACTGTTAACTTATCTTTCTCTAATCTTTAATGTTTAATTTTAATGGTTCTTGCACTTTCTAATGTTTAAACTGTATTCTTTAACTTCGCCTCTATTACTATTAATTTGTATTATTTAAAAATGTATTTTTTAGCTTTTATTCTTAATATCATTAATCTTTATTGTCTCTTTTATCTCATCTTCTATTAAATCTTTAAGTTTCAGTTTTTATAATTTTAGTTCAATTGTACTATCATAATCATCTGTAATTATTCTTAACTTTTCGAACTTTAAATTGTATTTCTTAGCTATAGTTGAGTTATGTGTGTAGTAATTCATCAAATTGTTATATAGGGCGAAAATGACCCAAGTGGTTGAAGAGCCCAAAACATGTATAAATATATGAAATATTTGGTGCAAAACCGATTTCGAACCTTACTGTAATAATATATGTGCGGATTTTGTAAATATGGTGTGAATGTGCTCTGTGAACTCTATTATAAGTGTCCTTAATTGAGACAGATTGTAACATTTCTTAATAAACAAGTTAAAAACATATGTGCAGAATCTTACAATCGAATTTATTCAAGTTTTATCCTTTCTCACAAAGTCTCCTGCAATTAGTACTAACTTTCTTAAACCAATACATCGAAATCCCTTGAGCAAATATAGACAACTTTTATAGAAGATGAATATCGTCAAAAATTTGCAATCAATATCCCCGGAACGATCATTTTCCATTTAGATCTGAAGCCACCCTAAATATATACATATATATATATATATATATATATATATATATATATATATATATATATATATATAACATGAAGAAACCTTACCGGGATCGTGCTGACAGAGGGGGCCTACCCAGCTGCCGGAGACACACTTGATCTTGCAGAGCCTCCGCTGCGGCGGGAAGGGCTGGGGGGCAGGCAACTCGGCGATGAACCTCACCTCGCCCAGCTGGGAGTAGTTGGGGCTGGCTGCCGGGCGGGCGACTACTCGCACCCCGTTCAGGCTCAGCTGCGGCGAAGGGCAGTCCTTATCTCCGCCTGTAACAGGAACAGACAACGTATATATAATATATATTGAAGGGTGGCTGGTTAAGGTTCTTAGTAATACAAGCAACGAAGCAAAAATAGATAAATTATATTTATTTTTATTTTTGCCGACGTTTCGGCCCAAAGTTCAGGCCTCATCTGACAAGATGACATAGATATGAGAAACTAGTAAACTATTAAAGTAATAATATGTAGGTTAAATATGTAGGTATAGTCTAATAACATGTAGGTATAGTCTAATAACATGTAGGTATAATAAACTTAACATTAATAAATAGAAAAGCAAATGTAAGATTTATAAATAAAGGAAATATATGACATACAAATAAAGGAAATAAATAATAACAAACACTACTGAGATGGGAATAGAAAGTAGCGGAAATTATGAAATATAAGATAACGGTAAACAAGTTAGGACCTTATAAAAAAATTAATAACAGTACCAGAAATGGTTATTATTTATTAGTTATGCATATTCCTGGCTCACGATAAATTTGCCATCTACCTCGGTATTCAGCAAGTATGATATCGAGGAGAAGAAATGATAGCATAAAGAAAAAATAATAGTAATAACAAAACAAAAAGACAAAAAAAAAGTAGTAAAATAACACATAATAACACGCACAAACAAAAAAAAAAAGATAATGCAGCAAGTAGCTCAATGAAATAAGTCTCTTGGCCACCGCCTCAGCAGTCTTCTAGGCGGATTATATAGATTTGTGGCAGTAGATAGAGCTTGAGTACGTGGATTGGAATTTAGAGTCAGTCTGTCATGAAAATTATTAAAGCGGTCAGTGGCAATTGCCGTGATGAAAGGAATGTTAAAGTCAGTGTGTAACGTGAGGTTTGAAACATAAAAATGTGCGTCTACAATTTTCCGAAGGACTTTTGACTAGAATGACTGGATGATTTTTATATTTGATTTCTTTGCTGTTCCCCATAGTTCGATCCCATATGTTCAAAGTGGTTTAATGAGGACTTTGTAAATAGTTAGTTTATTAGTCACAGATATTATTCCTCCAGAAATGGAGGAATAATATCGACGATGAGAAAGAGCAACTATGGATGTTTTAATAAATTCATAATTTGGGAATAGGAGAAGGATAAGTTTTTTTTTGTCTGTTTTTAGATTAACTTTATAATATTTAACTATATATTATGTAGTAACTTCCTCTCAATGGTGCAACATGCTTAGAGGCTTATTACAAGATGAGTATGTGTGAAAAAGCGGTTTATCAATCATTAAAATATTTTTATTATATAAATTTAAACATCAACAGAAATATTATCCTATGCCAAACAGTTTGTATCTTCGGATTAACGGAACCATTAAAAAAATCAACACATTTGTCAAACCTGGATGATATTAGAATCTTCTCTTCCAAAGCAAGCGCATGGAACACCCTCTCCCGAACGAGGGGTACCTTCTACACTATTTTTCACAACCTACAATTTAAATATTCCATTCAATTCTGTCCCACTAGATCCCGTACTTCTGACCTCTATCCACCTCCTCACCGAACTCCTGCGTTTGATAAATCCTTTATAATTCCACCTGGAATGCCATCCATCCCGATATCCGACATGCGCAATCAGTTTCCTCATTCAAATCTCTCCTTTTTAAACACCTACTTCTTTCCTAACCCGATTGATTATGAAAAGTAGTTAACAGAACTTTTTAAGTTCCCCAAAAATGATTTTGTTTAATTATGTTATTTTATTTTCACTTGTTTGTATTGTATATATCTGTATGTATTTAGTGGTTTTGTTTTATTTTTCTTCTAATATTTTTATTTTTATCAACATTGTAAATATTTAATTTTATTTTATAGCCACACAGGCATTTTCTCTGTGTCTATAATTTGTCCTAAAGGGACAAAAGTCCCAGGATAGTAAAAATCTAATTTCATTTCATTTCATATTATTGAAGCACTAAAGAAAAATAGCATCAAGGTAAACTTAGGAAAAATGGATGCTATTGTGATAGCTTTTCAGCAAGAAACGTAACATAACTAACCCATTTTATCTTGGAAATCGAGGTCCAACTCCTCTCGCCCTAATTTCATTAATGCATTTAAGGAAAAGACTGAAGTTGCTACAGTAAAAATATCGCCGCCTCTCCTAGCTGCTCATGTCACCTCAACTTTTTAAAGAGACCTAAGGCAGTAACCCGATCAACGCTACTCCACGGTACATCGCTCTTCAAAGTTGCACTCCACAAACTCCATACATAGGCGAGACGTCTGGACCATGTCCAATTGTAAATAACGAATGCTAGCCTGCCCAACGTAGCATATTCGTTACTTTAAACATAGTACCGAATTTATGAAGAGCTCAATCTGATTTTATTGGACATAAGCAGACCAAATTCATTGATGATAGTATGCAATAGCAAGCCTTAAAAATAGATGTATTTGATTTAATGATAAAAGATTAGAGTAATCCACTAATTATATCATTAATCAATGAAGCTATTTATTTATTTTTTATTTGAATCAAATCAGTATCAACAATATTTCGCTGTTGGTGTTAAAGAAAAATACTTATTCGAAAAATAATTATCTTTTATTTTACTGAACATAAAAAATTAGTGCGATGGCCGGGAATCGAACCCGGATCAACTGCTTGGAAGGCAACTATGCTCACCATTACACCACCATCGCTTACAACCACTCGAATATAAAATTTAGTACTTAATGACACTAAAAACATTTTTCATTAGAATTTGCTAAATTTGTTTTAATCTATTAGTTTAATAAAGAAATTTATACAAAGTATAATTTACGATACAATTTATAAACATAACTAATGTGAAAAAAGAGAATATGGAATGACATAATTGAAGAAAATAAAATAAAGATGAATAAGACAAAACATTATTCTATTGGTCGATGAACTAGATGTGAGAAGAAACTTTAAAAAAAGGACCATTTGACGTATTAATGAAATTTTATTATAGGATCATAAATTTGCGCGACTTGAATACTTTCTTATTAACACTGCAGTTTAATGTAGAGATTTTCGTTATGAATACATAGCATAATAAAATAGAATAAAATAATGAGCTAGCTGTGGTGAAAGGAAATCCTTCAAAGCAAGGTTGAGGAGCGAAAGAACGTCTTCAGTGAAAGTAGGAAAAAAAAACTACTCAACAGGTCACGACACGGGAAACTAATGGACGTAAGAGACATCCGTTTAATTCAAAAGTCCAAGAACAGTGATGGAGTTAAAATTAATGTTGGAGTAACAGATTAAATCGCACCAAAGACTCTACTTACATTCAAGATGATAGTTTTTAAAGTAAATTGGAGAGTAAAAAGGGGCCATTAATGACACTCAAACAAATTGTTATGAATATTTATAATTAGTCATTATATTGCCCATTTTATTCATTTACCCTTCGAAAAATATAGTCATATTCGATATATTCGATAGTAAAATAAAATTCATCAAAATTGGACTACATAAGTGTACTTCCTCTGAGGTAAATAATTAGGATATGCATTTCAACACTTAGGCACCTAAAGGCAGAACTACTATCTCCTTTTATTTTTAAATAAAGTACCTCCAGAAATAAATTTAAAAAAGTAATCTATGTAGATATCTGTGGTGACTACAATTAGTGAAAATTCAATATACAATACATATGTTTAAATAGAATAAAATAAAATTAAAAAAAAATAATTTAAAAAAAAATATATATATATATCCACACATATAAAATAACGTATATATTACAAAGGCAGAAACTTTAATAAAAATAAATAAATATAGCTTGAAGTGAAATAAAATAATACAGAAATTGTTAGAAACAAAAATTAAATAAATAAATATTGATGATAATAAATTATTATAAATGAATAAATCGATAAAACAAACAAACGAATTATTATTATCAATTACTTTTCAAATATATCTTATACAATCCATATAGTAAAATTCAACTATACTAAATTTACTGACCAACAATTATTATTATCTTTATAGCACAGCATAAAAATTGTGAAAATCTGCGCAGTCCATCATTCCACCTCATCAGTTTACAACACTTAACATCGGTTGGAGTAATTGGATTTTGCCGTGGCGTTATGGACTGAAAGACCAATAAAATTCCAGTAGCTAACCATCTCTACAAAAAATCTATCCGAGGTTTCACATTCACGGTCGTTCCAGTTTCTGTTTGGCGTGGAGAGGTTGGAATTGAATGATCGTCAGTGTCCACCTTACCAACAAATAGTTTCGTGGCAATCATTATATTTTTTTTGTTCCTAAACCAATGTTATTACATACCGCAAACCAGCATAACATCACTAAGATTATTGTTAAAGTTTGTTTGCAATTAATATGATGAAATTTAAACGGTTTTAATTTGTTTATATTGACTAAGGAAACAAAGCAAGATGATAGTTAATGTACTCAGAGTACAGCATGTGAATTTTCAAAATATAATTTCCAATCCCGAGTGTTTCGTAAAAATAACAATATTGATAATAATGGCGAGGAATGTGGAAAAAGCATCGAAAATTCTAAGGTATTCAAAGCATATTTTTGAAACAAAGTTTCCTTTTTCGATAACTAATAAATTCCTAATCTAGTTACCCTTCCTCTATAAGGGTTTTATATTTATTTATTAAATTTTATAAACAAACATTCTAATTAGGTAAATAAAATAGTCATCAATGAAATGATTTAATCTAAACGGCAACCAAACCTTTTATTGTCTTTTATGACCGATTTAAAGAAAAATGTATGTATAGTTTGTCTTTTTTAGTTTCCTGTTTGTATATAGGAATGGATGTGTATTATTTATTTTAATATTTATTTATTATAATAATTTTAGTTATTTATTTATTTTATATTAATATTATTTATTTTATTATCATACAGCTTCAACCTATTATTTGATTTATCTTGTACATATTAATATTAATTCTCTTCATCTTTTGTTTTATTTATTGTTTTACCTATATTTATTTTCCTTTCGTATGTAGATATTGCTTGAATGAATACATTAGACCTAGTACCTATGCCCTACATTTTGACAGAGTGTATTAATACTCAATATAATCAGAAAAACATGTTTCTTTATTACAGCAATTCATACTTTACTTTCACCG
Source organism: Nezara viridula (assembly GCA_928085145.1). Taxonomy (NCBI): domain Eukaryota; kingdom Metazoa; phylum Arthropoda; class Insecta; order Hemiptera; family Pentatomidae; genus Nezara; species Nezara viridula. Next base: position 214,181,840 of record OV725077.1, read on the forward strand.
TTCTGAAGCATTTGTAACCATGTTAAAGTTTTGTCTTAGAGCAGAGGTGGTGTTACTTTTGAATTAGAAGGGTATGATAAACTGTTCTTATAGTATGGCAATATGTGCAATGTGGGGCTTCTAATCCTCACAAACGTATCCAATCCATCCAGTCCTAAGTCCATCGAACAATATTCAATGCTCCATATTATGTCACGAACAAGACCCTAAGCCATGAAGTTAACATCCCATATATCCTTGATATCATCCCATCCAGATTCTCAAACTTTCATCAGAACCTTATTCAACATCCCGAACCTCTAGCGCAATCCCTATCCAGCTCCGATCATCCATACTCAAAGCATCTCGAAGATTGAAACGGCAGTGGCCTCGAGATCTCTTGTAAATATGCCTTTGGAGTTCTGGGAATGGCCAGCTTCTCCTCTAATGTCCTGAGCGTCTGTGGATCTAGTGATCTCTTTCAGTTTCTAGTGATCTCTTTCAGTTTCCACTGGCTTCTAATACTAGTGATGCGGCTGGAAAACTGGCGCTGGAATCTCCTGGAGTCCTGCTTTTCCTTGCACATGTGGGGGAAAAAGCCTGGCCCGGAGATTCCTGGGCGAATGTATATATTGTATTAAGGTATGAATGTGTTTAGAAGTTTTTATTTTATTTTTTTTTTGTTTATTTTTCTTATTTGTTTACTTTTTTTTATCAGTATTATTTATTTCCTTTTTTATATTCATTATTTCTCTATTATTTGTACATATTGTATAAACGAGAACTTTTAGGCTTGATAATTATAGGCCTCCAGCAGTGGCTGATTGTATTATTACTCAATTAAAAAAAAAAAAAATCCAGACATAGTGTACCTGTGTAAGAATTCACAGTATCCAATACAGAAATGACATTGAATGACCTATTCAGGTCTTCACCTCTGGTTTTTCCATTGAGTAGATGTTTTCTATATTTCTAGCAGTTGTTGTGTTTAGCCTTCTCTGCGGATAACATCAAATACTGTTGGATGTGGTGCGTCGAGCTAAGTTGGTAGTAGTATCAGCTCTTTCGTTATCACAAATTCTCTTGAACTAAATTGCAATTTAAATTTATTGTTTCCTTAATTATCTTTATGTTGAGTTCCATTTTTTATTGCTTTTAAAACATTTATAACTCGGATTTTATAATTCGGATTTAGATAATTTAGATAAAGAGAGTGCTTTTAATGGCGGTGGTTCCTTTGTAATTTATTAACATTGTTATAAACAGTAAAAGACCGTGATGAAGGATTACTTAGAATAATTTGGTGTATTACGATAATTATTATATAAAAAAAATGTTGTTTTAATGGATAATTCTTATTTTTTATTTTTTACTTCCTCTAATAGTGGTGTGCCTCTGTTAGGATTCATTCGAGAAATTTCCTATCATGTGTGGTAGAGCAATTTCGGTAGGAAATAAGTTGGGAAACTCGGTTGGCGGGTGGTTTCATTTCTTGGCGAGAATCGACAGGAGAGGGCGTTCATGAGGCCAAATTACATCGGCAATGAGTTATAGCTGCCCTCCGGCGATACAGGATGCTCTCATCAGCCTCCCCCTCCTCCCCCACCCAACCTTCTCCTATTTTTGATCCACCAATATCTCCTCCGACTCAGATTCCAGTAATCCGATATTTAAGGATTTTATTCGAATTTCGCAGTGCAGCAATAAGTAAAAAGAATATTTTATTACCTTGACAGATAAGTAACCTGCGTTGAACCAGTATTATATCCAAATAATTTTGCTTCCTCACTGTGGAAGATAGGGAGACCAATATTTACTTTCGTTCTCAAAATCGAATTTATTAAACTCTATCTCCGACTTTTGCTTAAAGATGCACAAACGTATTTTCCTTGATATGCTCTTATGTGCAAAAATGTTTCGTTCGGTTTTGTTCAAAAATGTGGAGTACTGAAAAAACTTGTTAGGTCCAATCAACTATTCGAAACAATGTAACTAGACGGTCCAAGGATGCCCTGAATGAATGCACCATCTGAATTTCTTAGGAGGCACATTTTTACAAAATTATAACCTTTTGGAACCATGGTATGAATATTTCAGCGGTTCAATTAGAATGATCTTTTAACCCAGGGAACTAACAGACCACATAAGAACTCCAACCATTAAAATTTTACTTTCGTTCGAACTGTTTTTAAGAAAATAACGTGCGCTGTGGAAGGACGGATGGACAACAAACATTTGTCCCGTGTGAATACTTCGCATACCATATCAGTTAACAGCAGCAATTTAATACAGAAATAAGTAAATACAATGTATTATGAGAGAGAAGAATAAATTTTAATTCAAAATAGCATAACAAAACGTGTGTACAAATTACAACTGCCTGTCTGCACTGGGCTTAAAATGGTTCGATTTCGATGATTTTTTGTTGTTGTAATGAATTAAAAAACCTTTCAAAATACTATGTTCATAAATTGTATACTTTTTGAGTTGTATTAAGTAAAGTTCCCTTTTGTTTTTTCTTTTTTTTCTGACTGCTTACTTTGTACGCGTAAAAGAAAAGATAACCTTCATTATGATGATTAAATCACTGTATTTGATGAAAAATCAACGTAAGGTATTACGTACCAACATAAAACGCCTTTGAGAAATAATATATAAAGCTAATGCTATGCTGGACTGGTTCCGATAGAAACCAGCTAATGTTTTAGATTTTTTTTATATAATCAAAATTTATTATTCTCCTAGAATATTGCAATTATTAATTATACAATACTTAAATCGTCTAATGAAGCTCACCAGAAAAAAACAAAAATAAGAGTAAAAAAATAAATTTAAAAAAGTGAATTATTCGAACTAGCTTAAATAACTAAAAACTATTCTCTTTCGTTTACCTCTTCAATAAATTTTTGGTTTCCTGTACACTATTATTAATATCAATATTCTAATTTTTGACGTGATATGTCATATTACGATGCCATATGTTATGATATCTCATTGCAACCGACGCAGCTAAAATACTCAAACGAATGAACTGCGGTTTATTTCCAAAACTTTATATTTTTTAGCTTCAAACGCAATACTCCAGAACGTTTCAAAGAAACCTAACATGGTCTTGAAACCCGGACCAAAATCTATAAAAAGCAATTTCACCGTTATCCATTGACTCACCAACGTCGGAGATTAGAAGCCCCCTATTTGTTTCATTGACTTATTATTTATTTATTGAGTAATATAACATTCTGTCAGATAGACAATTGTTTTAGTGAGGTAAGACTACATTTCCACTATATATGCAGAAAATAATAATAAACACAAGTAAAATTTCAACTAAATAACAATCAAAATGTATATACAATAAATAAATAGTTATAAAATAACTGAAAAAAGAGTGACTAAAGATAAGTAAATTAAAAAAAAAAAAAACATTTATATACAATCAGCCAGGGAAACTCCAGGCTTGTCCCTCCGACTTTAGAGAGTAAAGCAGGACTCTAGGAGATTCCTGTGCTACTCTCTCATACACGTCATACACTGATGCTAAAGCCAGTGGAGATAGAGCGAGAGCCTCATACACTCATGTCTTGAGTGGAAAATATGACCATTTTCAGACCTCCAATATATATCTATACATACTACAAAATATCGCAGGTCCATTGTTTTATCCTTTTAATTAATTCTAATAATTATAATCAACTTCCGCCATGAATAACTAGAAAAAACGAAATTGAAGGATAGATTAAGGTTAGACTGAAGGTAGGAAATGCTTGTTATTTTTCTGTGACAAAACTACTTAGCTCGTGCCTCTTGTTTCGCAAATTAAAAACAAGAATCTATAAAACCATTGTCTTACCTATAGTTCTTTATGGTTGCGAAACGTGGTCGCTTACATTAAGGGATGTGCAACGACTTAAGGCTTTTGAAAATGAAGTATTGCGTAGAATATTCGGACCGAAGAAGGATGAATTACCCGGAGAATTCAGATCGGAGCAATATAACTGAGGTGATTTCATCCCGATGTATCAAATGGGCCTGTAAAATTGTTGGGCTTAGTAACGAGAGAATTCCTAAAAGGTTAATATTTGCTGAACCGAATGGTAAACGTCCGATGGGTAGACCGAAGCGAAGGTGGGAAAGATTGCATTAAAACTGATCTGAAGGGACTATTTTTGGACGGCGAATGGTGGAGGGAGGCGTGTAATGAGCGATTGTCGGCATTGAACCTTCGAGTTCGCTAAGCCTTTAATTATTATTATTATAATTTTAATCAATCCGTTTTAACCTTCTTGGAGGACTGTGGGAATAGGTGGTGTTAGGAAATTTGAAGGATACATAAGTTTCTGGTGTAGTTTAGATAAGGTCTAGCACAAATGGGATATTAAGGCCATGGCGTAGGGTTTTGTTCGTTACATAAAATGAGACATTTACTAAAGCGCGAAAGACTTTGTCAATGACTTTTATTAAAGTTGAAATAGAAATTCATTACTTCTCCGAGAAATTTCCTTTCGTTGGATGCCTCAATTATAAAACTCCTGATTGCCAGAGAAGAATCTGTACTGCTATGTATTGTATGGAGTTAATTGTTAATGATGTGGTTGTGAAGTGTGAGCAAGGAAGGGAAGGTTAAAATACGCATATAAATGGAATTAGATTTATTCCATTTTTTAAAATTAATATTCAGGATTATTTTAGGAGTTTCCAATACATGCGGGCTAGTAAGGCATGAGAATGTAAAACAAAAAAGGCTTGTAAAACGTCGTCAAATCTAAAGGTGAATACTTTTTATGGATATATACTTATTTCATAATTATACAATTTTTTTTTAATCTATTTATTGAATAATAATACAATCAGCCACTGCTGGAGGGCTATAAGCATTAGGGCTAAAAGTTCTCATTCATACAATATATACAAATAATAAAGAAATAAATATAAATATAAGAAGTAAATAAATAATACTGATGAAGAAGGTAAATAAAAATAAAAAATAAAAATAAACAAATAAAATAAAATAAAAACTTCTAAACACAATCATAACTATATACAATATACACATTCGCCAAAGAATCTCCGAGCCAGGCTTTTCCCCCCACACGCGGAAGGCAAAGCAAGACTCCGGAAGATCCCAGTGCCACTTTTCCAGCCACATCACTAGTATTAGAAGCCAGTGGAGACTGAAAGAGGGCACTACAGCCACAGACGATTATACAATTAAAACTGCATAAAATTTCTTAACTCGGAGACATGTAGATGAGTGAAAACCTCGATGTTTTATTTTATGATAATTGTTAATACCTGGTTAATTATTGTTAATCAAGCAGAACATTGAAAAGGCAAAATAAGGAAAATTTAAATGACTTTTAACGACTGTCCAAGTCTCAGCAGATGCAGACAGGATGATATTAGACGGAAGTTCCTTTCTCTCTAGTTTTCAGTTCGTTAGCCAACAATGAAGTAACAACGAAGGGAGATTATAAAGGTCAAGAGACGAAAAAAAATTATTTTGTCTGAAAATCAGCACATGCTAAGCAAATATGTACCTTGTAAACTGGGGAACAGAGAAGGAGGAAAAAATGAAAAGGTTTCCTCCTCAAAGCATATATATACATGATGATACAGCAGTAACAAAAATTAAACAAATATAGAATATATATTAGGGTTGTAATTTACACTTTAAGTTTTCATTGATTTTTTTTTTAATTGAATTGTACGTTTATAGATTAATAGAATAAATTTCGTGTATTCTTGCAATTTAAATGAAATCTGAATTAATTTCAAACTACACAGAGTATCTCAGCTCTTAATGGCAAAACTCTGGTGGGTGATTCTAGACATAATTAAAAAAAAAAAGTCTGCCAAGTAAGGTCGGTATAACTCCCTCACCATTTTTATTGGATAAAAAATATCCATATTACAAGATCTAAAATTTTTCCTATGAGAATAAAATCTGTGTAAGAAGCCGTTTTCGGAAATTAAGTAATCCCTCAACATATATGGGCTTGATATCCTCAAGTTTGGTTTATCAGCAAATACCAAAATGCTAAAGAGTTCCGCAGTCGCAGATTGCATATTTGATGATTCGTAATTAAAAAAAAAAAAATCAGTGTTTACTGAACATGAATATCGCTGATACTGATACTGATAGTGCAAAAGGTCGTATGTAAAAATTGAGTGTTTTACAGAAGATATTGTATTTTATTGCCCTCAGTTATTTTCCATAGTAGTAGACTGCTTATATCATTTGCAGACTACATAATGTCAAAAATAGAATATAAATTGAAAACTTTTACATAAGACCTCTTGCACTAATAGTACTGATATGTGTAGTAATAGTTATGTTTTCAATCGTAAAATGAATGAAGAAAAAATCCTTAGAAAAAATTCAACTTTTTTCTTGCTCGGAGTTAACGAGATTTGTACTTTTCTTCTGTAAGGCCACAACTAATTATGCTGGAATATAAAAATATGCGTGAATTTCACATATTTTTTATATTTAAGGATGAAATCGAGACCACAACGAGCTACTTAAACTTCAGTAGAAATAAACATATTCACAAATAAGACATTTTTTTACAAACTGAGAGTAACGATTAATTTAAATTAATGGAAAATTACACGAAATCAAAGTAACGGCAGTAAGTGTGCCAGTGACGTTTGGGATCGACCAAACAGTATAAATTAACTTTTTAACAGTATAAATTAATAAATTAATTTTTGAATAAAAAATAAAATTTTATAATCCCATAAAATTTTGTAATAACCAAACTCCCACTCCATATGATCACTTAATTTCACATTTCACAGCCATTATATTATTACCAGTTATTTATATAAATTTTATTTATAAAATAGAATTCAATGAAATTTATACTAAGTAATTTCTATACTGTTCTTCAAATTTCCTCCAACTTTGGGTCAAATCGTATCCGCCGTTTTCAAACTATAGGAATATCAAATAACATATTTCCTGATCTGAAAGCGGAAGTATTTGTTTCTGGAGTATTAGATAGAAATTGATAATCTTGATGCCTATTTCATTTTACGTTTACCAATCCCTAAGATTCCTCCAAATTTGAGCCAAATCGAACTTGCGGTTCGACGTGTTTTTCTTGACGTATCAACGAAACCACGTTTGCTCATATATAAAAGAAAACAATGGACAGAATTCAATCAAATCGACCCTACATTATTTTTTCACAAATACCTACATTTTATTCAGCTTTGAGAACTTTGGCATATCTACAAAAATGCGTTTTCGCGTGTGTAATAGGAAGTGCTGATTAAAATTTAATAAAATTGATACGGGACCATCTAGACAACAACCCGCATAATTCCTGAAAATTTCATATAAATCGGATAAACAGTAGTAGGAGACATACCCGTTACATCGATTTAACTACAGACAGACAGACACCGAACCAAATTTGTCCCTTGATGTCTGAAACGTAAAACGCGAGTGGAAATTTCTGATTCTGATCACAATTTTATTTTTTAACCTCTCGCACAATGCTTCCCTACCTTCGGTAGCGAGGAAGCAAAAAATGGATTTTTTTATTTTAAATTATAATACCTTTGTACATTATTAGGGAGGTTGATGTTAACAAATATTTAAGATTTGTGTAGTTATTGGGTGGGTGACTTCCACAACACTTACAGCAAGTAGATTTCACCGGTTTAGTTTCGTTCATGGTTCGAAGGCGTCCAGCTACTATACAAATTTTAAAGTAAACGTCAATTTACCTAACAATCTGCTCAATTATTTAAGTAGATTTTGTGAGTTTATAGCCAAAAGTCAATACGTAATATTACATTTAAAGTTGCTATGAACATTTCTAAATTTTTTCTGCGAAATGGAAATATTGTGCAATTAAATTAACTATTTTCGATTTATAAAAGTGTTTGTGTCATATATATGAACTTGCTCAGTTTTTATAGCGATAAACAAGGTAGGGATTCGCAAAATGGTCTTTAACGCTCATTTCAATCACAAATGTACTTAGTGACTATTTGCAATAAACCGACGATGTGCAAGTACATTCCCTTAGGATGGTTATAGTTTCCTCACATCTATTCTATTAATTTTTTTAATAAAATATTTATATAATTATTTATATGTTTCAGAGAAAGAAAAATAACATACTTTCAAATTACCAACATTTTTTTAAAAATATTTTGAAAATCATTAAAACCAGCGGCTCAGAAATGATCTATAATATCATTTTAGTTTAAATTATCATTAAGGAATCACCAAAAAAAAATGCAAAATAATTTTCTTTACCGTAGCTTCTTTTTAAATATCTTTGTCTGGAATTCTTGGATTTTTGTCCTCCTAATAAACCCTTTTACTGATATAAAGCATTGCAAGGCGTGTTTAGCTTCTTTTTATCGTTTCCTGTAATAAACCTGTAATAAAATCGGAGGTGGAGCTCAATTCAGGTTTAGATTGGCCAGTACATAACAACTCTATACAAACGATTTCACAATAATTTACACGGACATACTAACATAATAATCAGAGATATGGCTTCAGCTGACACGCCCATCAATACGAGGAGAAGACTAAAAAGGTTTTGGATGAAAGACCTCCTCTCTTAACAAGCCATGGTAATTGATTCAAGTGAGGGAAAAGTTACTGCTGGGTTGCCTGACATGTCAGTTTGTTAATTTAATCAGACCATCTTCTGTCAACAGTCGTCATCAAGTGTAGATTATATATTAAAAAATAAATACAAAAATTGATGTGAAAATAGAATTCCTTTTTTTTTTCAAGAATCAGCAAAGAAAAAATGTTAATTAAGTTAAAGTTTGAAAAATTCAAGTGAGAAGTATATTGTTTACAACATGTATGAGAAACAAATTAACAATAAACCGAGGTTAACTATTTCGGAGTGAAATGACAGCACATGTATCCCCAATTAACCGCAATCCCATAAATTAATAAATCCCCAATGCCGTTGGCTAAAACCCAGGGATGATATAATAGGATGGGCAATATGGGCTAGTATGGGGAGGGATGACTAACTCCCATATAGTTTATCATCGGGTAGAGCCCTCATCTACCCCTTAAATCAGAGTTAGCTAATACTCTCATCTGGACTCGGGGCAATACGGTAATGGGATCGTTCCCCTCGCATCGCAAACAAACTGGGCAAGCGGTGGAGCGTGGGGTGCTTGTTAGGCTCGTCAAACAACTGCTATTGGTTACCTCTAGGGGTAGTTCTTTCGCTTCCCTGCTAGCGCTCTTGCAAATGACGCGTGGTTACGGATTGATAATCATGATAGTTCTTCAAATACGGCAGCTGGGTTTAGTAAAAAAAAACATAATAAAAAGAATACGATACAAAAAAAAAATAAACTTTTTTTATTGATATACGCTAGAGGTCTCTTAAATATTTGGCCTGTGGACCACATCGAGAACTCCACAAATTGTCGTACAGACCATAAACATATTTTTTGTTTTAGAAATTCGTCATAAAACATTCATAGTTTTTCCTTTTTTAGTTGGGAAGTTTATCTAATTTATTAAAAGATTGTCAATGAAAATTTTCCAATATAGAATGAAGAGAAAGATGTTTGGGATAATCAGTCAGAAATAGAATTATGTCACTGTACTCCAGCAATCTTTTGCAGCCCTGATGAAGGCCTGAACTTCAGGTCGAAACGTCAGCAAATGTTAAAATAAATTGTAAATATTATTTGTTTTTGTGAATAAAGAAAAAAAATGATGTTTCATATTCTTAATTTTGTCTTGTTGATGTTTTCACTTCTGTAGTGTGGTTCTAAAGTACTATAGTATTTTTTTTGTATACATAGGTTTATTGCAGAATGTCACTATGTACATTTTGGATAAAGATGAACTTTTTTCTTGGTAATATTTATCAATAAAAAAAACACAATAAGAGTACTTAAATGACACAAAACATTTTTTTTTGTATCCGATATAGTTAACCCTGGGAGGAATAATAGGCCCACTTGCTGGATTAAGGCCCCCTACCTGTACCGTTACCAGAACCAGTATATCAAATATAGTTAAAGCAAAAGCAAAATTTACACTTGTAATTTCACAAAGGGAAAATTCAGAAAATTCTTAGCGTTTTTAAGGTTAATAATTTTTTGCAGTGAACCAATGATATTTTCTGTAAAAGTAATTGAGAAAATTAAAAAAACATATATTTTTTTTTTAGTTCAATAAACAATGTTTTTGTTTAATTCAACGACTTCTGAATTAAGACATAGCTCATATTTTAAATTCACTTAAAACAAATAAATTTATTTACTATCCCTCTATTTCATCAATTACTTTAGGGAGATTATTTTTTGTTAAATTCTATTTGAGCCTGATCTTATTTAATATATTTTTGAATTAATTAATTATATATATATATATATATATATATATATATATATATATATATAATATATATATATATATATATATATATATATATTTGGAACAACTAGACAAGATTTGTAAAGACTACCACAAATTCTTTATTTATTATTTTACTTTTGAAAAAAGTATGAACTTTCTGTCCAAATATGCATATATTGTATGCGTATATAGGTAGATACGATTGATAAAGAGGGAGCAATAATTGAACGCACATTGACCTTCATAACGATTTCAGCGTTTATTTATTTACTATTTCTGTACAATCATATATTCTTTCAACATAACTTTATAAATTATGAATTTAAGGAACGAAAAGAGGAGTATAAATATATTTTTATTTAATTAATTAAATAGCTGACTTAAAATATATACACTATCAAACTTTGTTTAGGGGAAATAATCATAAAATATAAAAATCAAATGCATGGCTTCCTCTCCAATAAGGGATACTGTTTGTCTAAAGCCTTTATGGCTGGAGCCAAGCCTAGCTCCGGGTCGAATTTCCCTAGCTGTCGGGTTGTATTAAGATTTTTCTTTGCCCCTGTTTTCTCAGCCAACCCAGCGAGCCGTCTCATTTCTCGGTTCAACAGCCAGCTCCTGTGGGAAATTACTCAGACAGTTTGTTCATCTTTTCGGACCCTTTGGATATGTTTGCTTCTGACAGATAACAACATAATCATTGTCAATTATAATATTTTATATAACTATACAATTTTTTTCTAGTTTTCCTAAAATAAAATTGTTTTAGAAAAATTATTGTTTTTATTATTATTATTTCAACTAGAAGAGTACCACCTATCCACCGAATGGAGGAACAACTTCTATTTTACAAATTATACAACTGTTCATTAAATTGTACTCTACGTTGCTCAAATTGTATAACTATAAAATAAACGGAACCAAATTCAGCCTTTTTTTATATTTAAAAAAAAAACAATTTTATGTATACATCGCGCCTTTTTGAAAATTTATTTTATTATATAGTCATAATTATTCTTTTTTTTTGCATATTTGTAACCATTATAAGGGAGATCCATCAGTCTATGGCTTACATTACCAGTGAGGCGGCTGGGAGAGAAGCACTGGGATCTCCTGGAGTCCTGCTTTTGCTTCCACATTTGGGAAACAAAGCTTGCTTCAGAGTCCCCTGGGCCAAAGTAAATATTGTACAAAAGTTTGAATGTGTTTTATTATCATTCGGCTTTAATCTGTTATCTTGTATATTATTTTATATATATATATATATATATATATATATATATATAATTTTTTTTTCTTTCTTTCTTACTTTGGTTATTTATATTTATTTTCCTTTCTTATGTGCATATTGTATGAATGAATACTATATCCCTAGTAGCAATGGCTTTCAGTGTGGCAGACTGCATTAATACTCAATAAAAAAAAAATAATAATAATAAGGGAGAAATAATTCTGAGAATAAGAAGTGTTTTGTCTTGGTTACGGTTGGTCCATCTTTGTATATGTAAAATAAAATATGACAGTCACTAAATCCTGTTTTATATAACATCAAAATACCAGTAGCTATATACTATATTTTTTTTTTCATCAATTTACTTTTCACTTAATTCTTTGGCAAATAGTATATACAATAATATTTACACCACTCACTTCATACCTTCCTTCAAGTCCTTGTTTTGATTTAAAAATTCTTTTTTGAACTGAAAACATCTTTAAGCGCGCTTTGCACTTTTTTGTGGATAGCGAATGAGACTGAGATATGTAATACACTCTCAGATATGGCATATAACATAATACGTAACGTTCTAAAAACGTAATATGTAATACAAAGCTCATTCTGGTCGAGTCTCCTCGAGTCGACTTATTGAAGTGTTTTTGCATTTAATTAAAATATCTTAGAAACTAAAAACCAGATCAACATACTGCAAGCAAAAAAAATGTTCAACATATAATTTTCTTTGTAATGAGCTATTATTCAAAATTGTATCTTAACGCGACCCCGAGGGCAAAATGGTTAAAAAAAATACAAAACAAAATAATAACGACTGTTGTGAACATTTGGACTAAAATATCTCAAAATTTAAATTTGCAGAAGTAAGTTTATTTTTTTTAATTATCCGTACGAATAAGAAATTAAGTGTTTCTATTCTATTTTCTGTCGCATTTAATAGTTCATCGGCGATGGTAATTAAAATAGTTCACGAAAAATACATTATGTACATTTATAATTGTATATATTGGAAAAGTTATTGCTTCGTAAACATGGAACAAAAAAAAATTATATTAATGATTTATATTTATATTTAACAATAATAATTGACTCGGATATGTTTTCACTTCTATCGTGTGGTTTTCATTGTATTTTTATTATTTTTTTTTTTTTAGACACATCTCTATTGGGTATTTCATGAGCTCTTTCGGGATTAATTGATTTATTTATTATAAGTTTTACTGACGACTATTTATTTTGAAAATATTTTATTTTTGTTCCTATCTCACTAACCGATAAAGTTGAACATTCACAAGTGTGATTAATTCCGAAAGTATAACTCTTTCGAATATTAGATTGCCAATATTTATCATTCCTGAATTCTAATTTATAGCTGATAGAATATAAATTATTTTCAATATAATTTCAGCTCACACTTACAGACACTGGCCCTTATTTAATTGTAACTTTTTCAGATAAATGTTACAAAGGGCAATAAATAATAAAGTTTCTCCAGAAATGGCCCGAGGAAGCCTCCAAGTGAGGTTAGTATTTGATATATATCCAGCCAATATTGCCAAGGGGGAATTCATTGAATTTCTTCCGATTTAGATCACATTTCCTGGAAGCCTTGTCAAGGTAAGCCAATAATATCAGGCATCTTTTTATTACAAAATTTTCTCTATCATTGTGATTGGTCTGGTGTATTATAGGTTTACAAGAAAATGTATTGCGATACATGAGAAATAATTGAAAAATATGATTTTAAATGATAATTTGCGAAAAACTTCAACGATTTAAAAAAATATATATGAGATAAATAAATTTTTTAAGAAATATTCCATTCATTATCTGTTAAACCGTATATGAACTTCTCACATTAGATGAGTAATGACAGAATACCATATCATTTAAAATAACCTTTTTAATTTATAATAACATCGTATCTAAAAAAAACTCATAACTTATTTCTTGGGCCCGTGAAATAAATAAAATCAACAGAGCTATTGCCAAACCAGTTATTATAATATTCTATTTTTCAATGCAGGTTCTTAACTTTTAATTTTTTTAAATCTAATCTTTTTCTATTATACTTTTTGTTTCTGGTCACGAAATTATAGGAAAATATCACAATCCAAAACTTTTAGGTGTGAGTGCCTTTTTGATTTAAATAACCAAAAGAATAAAGAAACTAATATTATAAACAATGAGACTTTATCTTCTTTATACGTTATATTCCGTTATAAGATTCAATTTTTTTTTTTTTTTGCAATATTGACGAAACTGGAGAGCTGTATAAAAATGTGTACTATTTATTGTTATCGATAAAGTTTTTAATACTACACACATTTTTCGAGAAATTAATAATGGTTACAGAAACGACTAGGTCTCCGGACGGACTTAAAATTTGTTTAGCTAAAATACATAAAAATAGGGTTTTATGGACTGGGTGAGGAAGATATTGGATATTGAATTATTGCAATAAATATTTGGCTAAAACATAATAATAAATTTAAAATAATTCAAAACAGTTGATTGAAAGAATACCAAAATTCTGCTATAATCCAAAACTGTAGTTACATCAAACGTTAAGAGGTAAATAAATGCCACCAGATGAGGTGGAAAACAGGAAATTTGTATGAAAATATTATAAGATTTAAACCTGTAATTAAAGAAATGTGGACCTTTGCAGTTTATTATTTTTAACATGAGTCTGTGTAATGTATTGGTGCAACCTGAAATTTCTTAACTAGCGTATACTTAATTAATTAGTTTTCACCAACTTTTGAATTCCTCATCCTTGCACAAGAAAACTAAGATTAGCCGAGGCATATTGTTTACTCACTGCCCCCGATCGGACTCTAACAGGATCAGGAAGAGGAAGTGTGCTGGTGGATCCAACATCGAAAAGCACTTCCCTAAGAGTTCAAAGAATCTTTCAGCCTAGAGGAGGGGCCCATATACCTCGGATATAGGGACCCGTCCCAGTTCTGCCTGTAGTTTGTGACTCTCTCAGGGGATAAGCCTAGGAATATCTCAGCGCCTACTTCTTTGGTTCTCCAATACAGAAGGCATCATTGGAGCTAGATAAAGTTTAATAGAGGTAATGCATTCATACTGAACATAAAAATTTCACATTTTTAGTAAAAATACTCTGCCGTTTCGAACACTGGAAGAAGCAACTTGTATTCCAGAAAATCTTGAAAAAAATAATAGTTTTTTATGCATTAAGGACCTTGAGTTAATAAAAACATTTTTTTTTTATATTTATGGATCTAAAATCCTCAATGCTCCTTACTTTGTAAATAATATATAATTATCCATAACGACCTTAATGTTCTTTATGTTTCCGATTTCGTCCAATCCAGAAATCTATTCTTCCATAATAAACCATCCGAATCATTCTAACCTCGAAGCCAGGGAGTTGAGGCTGAAAAGGTGATTTGAATTGAAAAGTTTTGACAGTGGGTTCCGAAAGTATTCTCACTATACACCGCAAATATGGGCCTCGTGTCACCCTAGATAGGATGCAATAAAATTGTATGGGCAATTAAAGCTAAAGACATTCTATACACAATTAAAGCTGATAAAATTTGAAATACGGTTGGTTATATATCATTTTCGCCATCTCCCTTTGTTTCCGAGAAATCGTTTCTCAACTATGGCTAATATTGAAAAAAAAATAAGAATTCCTTCTGTTTACTGTTGTTTTTCGAGTTTCCACTTATATCAGGAAAACTATCCATTGCACCGACAAAGACGTTCTATACTAAATTAATGATGATAAAATTTGTAATACGATTGGTTATATATCTTTTTTCGGGGTAGCTCAATGGTAGGGCACTAACCTTCCGGTGTTCAAGGGCCCAAGTTCAAATCCCGGCTCATGGCAGAAAAATTATTAATTCTGTTTCATTAGCCGTGGGACGAACCTGGATAGGGATACCCTCCTGGAGAACATCCAGTCTCTAAAAAGTGGGTACTCTCAATTAAATAAATAATTAAGGGGGATAACCTGGCGGTTGAGCGTGATCCTAGCCCGATCCCATCCCAGCACAACCGCTGGCCTTGAAACAGTACATTCCCTAAATAGTACTGAACCCAAGACCCTTCATGGGTTATAGTGGTACAGGTGTTTTTTTTTTTCACTATCTCGGTTTTTTCCCTAGATATCCGTCCTCAACTATCGCTAATGAGGAAATAAAAATATTACAATCAGGCGGGGAGACTCCGAGGCAGGCTGGCCCTTCTAACTATAGAGAGAAAAGCTGAAATCCAGGAGATATTTGCGTTACTTTTTCAACTACGTCACTGGTACTAAAGTCAGCGGAGATTGATCTAGAACGCAGTAGCCACATACACTCATTCCTTGAGTTGGGAATCTGACGATTGCCAGAACTCCAATATATACAAACTACCAAAGGTCGCGGGCGGGGTCTCTGCTGTTTTAACTTTCTTGAAGGAATTTAGGGGTAGATGGTGGATGGTTATGGAGAATTTTTGAGACTGTTTTCAGGATAAGGTCTAGGATAAATAGGATGTTGAAGTCATAATGTAGGGTTTTGTTGGTTACATAGAAAGGAGCATCGACTATTGTACTTTGGACTGAAAAGATTGGATGCGTTTGATTCTAGAAAATGTTGCTGTCCCCATAGTAAGTCTAAATAGGTTTCAGAATTGTCTTGTAGATAAGTAATTTGTTTCCAATAACACGTTTAGATTTTCTATTTAGTAGTTTTTATAGTTGGGTATATCGTCGGCTGAACTCCTAAAAAATATTAAAGATACAAACAGAAATGTTAAGGCTCTGAAACATTCAATAGAAATTAGTTTTTTAATAAGTACCATTTTAATTATTTATGATTAGCATAATATTGGTCTGTTAAAAAAGGATATTATTGTCAATTCGATAAGACTAAACTGGATTATTATTTTTAGGGTGAATGGAAGGGCACACGATAAAGACTTTGAGCTGGTTCGCAGTCTTCCTTTAGTTATGCTACTACTGTACAAATTAAAAAAAAAAAAGAAATAAGTCAAGACAAAGCCAACAAAATTGCAAGGGAGAGGAAAGCACGGTAACGCCATAACCATATGATGCGCCTGAGTTTCTTATTCCTTGAGAATGGATAACCTCCATATGAAGATAAATACGAATATAGTACAATAAATAAAAGTGATGATACTCCCACGCCAACCTGTCACCCATAGAAAGTGGCCACTGACCATCCACTTCTGTTGGAATCCAATTTAATTAAAGTGTCCTCTGATGTCAAAGTCTCTCAGACAAAAGGTCATCAGAATAATTGAATATCATTCCTTGGAAAAAGATGGGAGCTGAGGGTTTTTGAAAGTTTTTTTTTATGTTTGTTTTAAAGATTGTTTCAATTTATCTGAGTGCTTGGTTGCTAAACGACATGAAAATATTTAATGAAATCTTAATGAAACCTTTCAAAATATTAACTAAAAGACTGTATTGATAAATTTACTATTATCAATTAAAATACTTATTGATGAATTGATCCATCGATGATAAATAAATTGATGAAAATAATATGAGAAAGTTTCAACTTTTTAGGTTTCATCAGTCAGGAAATTGTACAAATAATAAGATACAATTCTATAAATTATTTCATAAAAAAACTTTATTGGAAAAAATTATATATTTGAATCACTCATTTTAGAGCCATCACAAGTCCAAATCATCAAATTGTTGCCTTTTTTTTTTTTTAAACAAAATCGATTCTTATTGTATATATGCATATTACTCAAAGAATGAAAACAAAATTCAGAAGAAAGGAAACGTGTTATTTCTTCGTAAAGTTGTTACATTTCTGAAATAAACTGAATTTGGGCTAAAAAAAAAATGGAAAGAAAGGTATGTAGTTATTTGTAGGTAAACAGGTAAGCCATTTAATCACTTATTAAATCACGGAGAAAAATGAAATGACAATTGAAAGTAAACGAAAAGCTTTCTAGCATTTTTATCATGCTGTTCTTATAAAAAAAAAAAAAGATATAGAAATAATGGAGCTCCCTAAAGGCGATTTAGATATGCTTAAACTGCAGTTATTTCAAAGATAAATACTCCAACTCTATGGCAAATATTTTAATTTAAAATTAATTTTATTAATATTATTTTAAAATTTAATAAGGGCAGTATAACTTTATCATAAAATTTAGTGAACGATGTATTCAAATATTTTATACATTATACCCTCCTCCCTCCCTCTTCTTATTAAGTGAAAAAAATGGATATCCATTTATAATTTATTTACTTAATATGAATGACGAACTCCTTTAATATTATCGCTTAATAAACTGAAGTGAAAGTTAAATTTAGTAAGGGGAACAGAACAACTAACTATAAATGGATTGAAGATGCAGATTTTGAAAATCAAACCAAATTATGAAATACATTCACAAAAGTATTTAGGATTATGAATCTAATTTTCAGTAAACAACGGAAAAATAAATAAGTAAGCTAGAAGAAGGTTGGGATTTGGCCAAGAAACGAGATTAAAAGAGATATACTTATTTCCTTTAATATAATTAAACGCTTTGGCGTCAGTCCAGTCAGTTCAGCTCACTCAAGATCAGTCATCTCCACGTTTAAACAATTTAACGATAGACATATTTATGATATATGTTGGATGGATCTGATTTTAGCTTGCAGTACCTAATTTTTCTGGCAAATAGATAATATTGACAACAGTTACTTTTCACTATTATCCCTGTATATTTGCCTTTATCCTAACACTGACCAAAAAATAATTTAAAAAATAAGAAATTTTTTCTAACTTACTATTCTTTGTTTCTTATGTTAACTTACGTAATTCAGAACTGTTGTTACCTTGATTGGAAAATAAAAATAATTTCATTAAAGAAAGAACAGCCCGCATATCATGTTCTATACAAGTTTGGTGAAATATTCTACGAAATAATCAAAATTTAACTTAGAATATGACATCTAAGTTGACAAATATTCAATATTTCAAGGTGTATTACCCAAAAAAAAATAATTTAATCTCAGGTTTACCCCCATACCAGACTGAAACGACTAGAAACCGCCCGACGTTTTCGACTACTGCAGCACTTACTAGACAAACGATCTAAGCTTTCAATCAATTATAAACGACTCGTATATATGACAATAATAAGGCCTATTTGGACTTACGGAATTGAGCTTTGGGGCTCCACTAAACCATCGAATTCCTCTCGTATCCAATCCTTACAATCCAAAATCCTTCGTAAAATCCTCAACGCTCCTTACTTTGTCACAAATAAAATCATCCATAAAGACCTTAATGTTCCATATGTTTCCGATCTGGCCCAATCCAGATACCTTTCCTTCCATAATAAACTGCAGAACCATCCGAATCGTCTCGTTTCAAACCTTGCTTCCTCCTCGATCCCTGATAACCCTCCGAGGCGTCTGAAAAGAAGATGGCCTCGGGATCTTCTTATATAGAACTTTAATTTGAGTTCAACCAATGGGTAGTTTCTCTTCATGTTGTACATGCCATGTTACAAATTTCTCATTTACTTATTGTATTCTCAATGTAATACAGTTGTAAATTCCATTAAAATAATAAAAAAAAAAAATCTCAGGTTTTAATGTTTTTAAGGTGAATTGTTATCTATATTGGAAAAATAATAACAACCCTAAGATTGACTTTCTTTTTACGTAAAAATTGTTTATGATAAAAAAAAAAAAAAATTTTTTATATGCGTCTTTATAAATTTCATATTAAAGATTTATATACAAGTCAAATTTTTAACATCGAAAACTCAATATGAGTTAAGGTAATTTAAGAAATAGCAGGTTTCGTAAAAAAAATAGTAGCTGCAATAACAATTATCATAATTTTAATGTTAATTAATGAACCAACATTTTATTATTATTTTTTTCTTATCAAATGATACAAAAAAGTATTTCTTAAAAGAGCAATGAATGAATAACGTCAAGGTGAAAATATTTTCAATAACATTTTTGCACAAATATCAATTTTTTTACTATTATGAAATTTACTCCATCAATTTTAATAACGAATTACAGAATTTCAAATACTTAATTTCTTACTAAGATGGGTTATTGAATCTTTTAAACAATAGCGCAAATCTTTAGGTGTGAATATATCCTAAACAAAGCGTTTGCGGACATACCTTCAGCGGAATTTTTTTTTCTTGTTTTGAGGTCTTTAGTTCATTTTTGCATTTGGCCACTTAACTCTGAAACACCCTGTATATGTAATAATCAGATAATACCAAATATCAGTCAAAAATAGTTTTTCTTTCCTTTTTTTTTTTTTTTTTTTTGACAAATCACCATAAATCCTTTTTTGCACATATATTGCACACATGTAAAAGGTTTTCGAATATAACTTCAAGAATCGACTCATTTTCATAAGATTACTTTTGATATCATACTCTTGGAAAATCTGCTGCTTCATTGTTTCTATTATGATTTTGATTAATATAAAGGTTATTTCACTGAGGTTATTTAGTATAAGGGCTATTGTGAGCATGGTACAAGAAAAATTTAAAAAATGGTAGATTCATTGGCCCTAAGAACCGCTTATAGACTGCTACATAAATAATAGTTGCTCTTACGGGAGAACTCGTGTTGATCTATGGCAAGAGATAACAAACGCGGGAAACGAAGGCTAAAAAAGATAAACGAGTACACTCTTCTATAACATATGTGAGGCGAGCCTAACTCATTTATTGGGTGCTTGAAAGTAAGGAAAATAATGGATATAGGCTCGTATATAGATGAAAAAATATACTAGATAAATTTAAGATCAATACACATTTTCAGAACTAATATCACTTATACGCATACGAAATATATATATATATATATATATATATATATATATATATATACATATATATAAAACACATTTCCGTTTCGGGCATTATATCAACTTCACGTTTCATTCTTTACACTTTTTCTAAAAATAATTACATAAACATTATACTCACCATTTTAAACTATAATTAACGCAATAATGTTTAATCACATAATAATCTGCAATACGATCACAATATTATACTTGAGTTGTACAGTAATGTTTATATGTAATCAAATTTGTCGTTAATTTCATACTTTTTTTTTTAATTTCTTAAAATATTAGTCACTGTTATTTAGTATAGTAGCTATAAATTGAGATTTAATATTTTATCAATAGCTACTGTTATTTGACTTTTTTTTTTAAATACAAAAACCAATTATTATAGTATTATTTTTAATGTTTTATTTAAATTAATATGATTTTTATGTCTATTTTTTTTACCAAGACTATAGCCTAACCACTCATATTTTCCTTGCAATCAATGCAATCAATTAACAAACATTTTAATTGGTTATTATGTTCTCTCCTGTATATGTACGTTTAAATCATCCATGCATTATTATACTTTTTGTTATAGCCGATAACACGTGTCAGCTGAATAATATGCAAGTATTATTACAACAGTAAAAAATCTATTAGCTGCTCGTTACTTGTGTAATATTATAAAGTAAACAAATGAATACGAATATTACACAACAGAAATTAAATGAAGTATTTTAGTCTTTGATTAAAAAAATGTTTATACTGAAACTCTATATTAAAACTCATAAAAGTAAGGTATTTGTTTTTATTTTAATTAGTTTAATATGAACCTATAATTTGATAAATATATCTACTAATATACAAAATACAATCTATCACCACAAATTATATATTTTTTCTTTTGGATATTATTGATCTACTTGGTTTTTTACTAAAGATCAAACGATTCTTCCTTGAACTAATGTCTATGTAATCATTTCAAGTATTAAATCTTGATGCAGAATGGTTCTAGAGCTATGGGGATCCACTGAACCATCGAATTCCTCTAGCATTCAATCCTTACACTCCTAAATCCTTCGTAAAATCCTTAATGCCCCCTACTTTGTTATAAATAAAACCATTCATAATGACCTTAATGTTTCTTATGTTTCAGATCTGTTCCAATCCAGATACCTATCATTCCATAATAAACTTTATAATCAACCCAAACCTCTAGTTTCTAACCTTGCTTCCTCTTCAGTTCCTGATAATCCTCTGATGCGTCTGGAAAAAAGATTGCCCCGTGATCTCCGAATGTAGACATATCATTAGGGTGCTACCATTGGGTAGTTTCTCAACAAGTGTTTTCACATCATTGCATCAATACGTTCAAATATACTAAATTTATTTCTTTAATACAGTTCTAAATATCAATTAGAAAAAAAAAAGGAATGATTTCATAAAAGTGCTAAACAGATAGACTGGAGATAGTATTCAATCGTTTAATGTATAAGTGATAAAATAACTTCTTGATATTTTTTTTTTAAATTCATTAAATATTTTTAATTGAAAGAAACTATATATATATATATATATATATATATATATATATATATATATATATAACGTAAAATTAATACTAATATTGGATTAAGAAGGCAGACCGTAACATTGTAACAAATTGACCACTCTTCTCTTAAGTTTTCATAATTTTACTTAGCTCAGCCTTGATAAATTTTCTTCTAGAAGATCTTTTTTTTTAATTTTTCTTTTTGGTTTTTTGTATCTAGTTGTATAATTTCTACGAGCTATTTATAAAATATATTTTTTTTCATGAATTTCGTTGAAAAAAAACATGAAATAACACTATTAGAATACTGGTATGGCGGTAATAATCAAGTGGTTTCGGATAACATCGCTCTGATAGACCGCCATATTTTCCTCATTCACCTGAAATAAATGTATTAATATGATATATACGATTTATAAAATTTAACTGTAGCACTCTTGGAGATTGCTGGGAAGGAACTGATGAGATAGAGTTTCCCCACACTTCTACTTGTACATCCCTACTCTGGAGGTATGGGAGACCGATGTTTGGACTTAACCATTAAATTAATTTAGCAAAGAAATATAACTTTCTCGTCAATTACCGAAACTAGGAGTATCATTTTAAAACAATTTTATTATCATTATAATTTAGTCATTTATGAAATACTCGAGCGTTCTCTTATTCTAATAAAACGAATTCCATTATCAAACTACCTTAACGAGGTAGTTGCCGAACTACAGTCAGAGACTAGAATTATCCTTAACAACTTTACAACTCCTTCAAGTGAATATCATAGCCCTTGAGTGAATTACTCGCCTCACCGGACTCAAACATCCGAAGGCCTCTATAAACTTCTGTTCTAGAGGAATTCGACAGGACTACGGCGCTATCAACCTTCCTTCTAGGTCACTAACTCTCAAACTCAGGCAAGAAGGTAGATCATTATTTAAACTAAAATCTATATACTATTCTTTTAAATATTTATGCTCCAAGACTTGTATTAAGTGATTGTAGTAAATAATTATTTGTATTTAAATTACTGCTAAATTAAAAAAAAAATACACTAATGTTTGTTGATATTAATACACTAATGTTAATATCAATGTTAGGTATTTTATTTGGTTTCGAATTTTGAAAAAAATTATTTATTCATGATATTTACAACCGTATCAAAGTAAAAATACATGCAGTAAATGTGTGCACAGGGATAATACAAGCTTGTTGAGAAACTACACATTGGTAGTACTCTAATAATATATTTACATAAGTAGATCACGAGAGCACCTTCTTTTCAGACGCCTTGGAGGGTTATCAGATATCGAAGAGGAAGCAAGGTTTGAATCGAGAGTGTTCGGATGGTTTTGAAGATTGTTATGAAATGGTTGGTATCTGGATAGGGCTAAATCGGAAAGAAATTGGATCTTTGGCTAATAAGCTTGCCAACCACTGCTGTAGTGGATCCCCAAAGCTCAATTGGCCTTATTATAGTGATGTATATAAGTCTTTTCTTAATATATTGAAAGTTCAAAGTGTTTGTCTAGTAAGTGCTGGAATAGTCGAAAACGTTTCTTATCTTTTCAGCCTTGTATGAAGATTCCAAGTGAGTCGTTTGCCCAAGTGGAGTCCTAGGTATCGGATTTATTCAACAGGGATAAGTGGGAGTTTTTTAAAGGATACTGTTGAACAGGAAGTCGTAGGTTTGCGACGGAATGATAAATCTTATTAGGAGAACTCCTAACAGAGTGGATAATAATTGCGATTCAATTAGAAATCATTGGTTACCAATAGATATAACTAAACTATAGAAATTATTAAATTGGACTTTATTTTGACTGACATTTGAAAAATATTAGATGGACTACGAGGAGTGATGCATTAACAAATATTGTTTCTTTGTTACCATTACAAAATTGGAATATTCCGGAATGAACTGTTTTCCATATTCTCTCCCTCTTGCATATCAAGCATTTACAATTTAAATAGTCCCTCTAAAATGCCAATTAAACTGTTATTCACCGAGAATGTTATATTTGAGCCATTAAATGAGTTCAAGGTCGCATATATTTATTTTTTTTTAGTACAATGAATCGGATCATTCACAAATGACTTATACTTAATATTAAAATGAGTAATAAAGAATATTACTAACATCTTCTAGAATTGTATTAGTTTATTAATCATTCATCTAATGTGAATTATCCTTTTACGTTTAATTTAAAATTTAGTTGTTCATTTTAGCGTGTTTTAGTGGTTTGTGTGAGTTCATAAATATCATACACTCATATACGTGTTTTATACTTATAGTTCATTTTTCCACTATCTAGAAATGTTGCCGATTTGACAGTAGCTTCCCACGGGCAGTGACCCATCAGTCTAGTACCACTGATTTTGTCTGTTCTGTATTGTCGCCTGAAATGGGTCTTGATCTTTTAAAGTAAAATACCACGACCGCCTAATTGCTGCAAGGCTGGTCAAAATAATAATAATAATAAAAGTGTTACTAACTAATACTTAAAAATTTTAGTTGCTTTATGTAAATAATTGGTTGAACCAATATACTTTTGCATTCAACTCTTCCGATTTTTCATTCAAAACTTAGTTAAGTTTCTTCATTCTAAAAACTGACAGAAATATCTCTGTAATATGTAGTTGTAATATTTTTTTTTTTAAACGTTATTAAATTTCCAACAAAACAATAAAAAAATGGTCTTAATCGAACTAGTTTTAGCAGTGTTACAGTGTATTCAACTTTATACACTTATGTTTGTAATTGTTCACTCGCCCTGTTACATTGCTTTATTTCATCAAAGAAAACTTACTCTAACGATTTCTCTGATCGGTTATCAGGAAAATTAGTCTAATACAATCGTGTTATTTTTATTGAATATTTTTTAATTGAAAAAAATAAAATCGGTAGGATAAGGTAGGTGTGTGTGTGGACACACCAGATTTTTTATTTAAATAATTGGTGATATTGTATAGATTGTCTTTATTTGTAGAGACAATCTATACAATATCAGCTCTTCCATTCCAAGTTGGGGGCCTATCATTATCTTTCTTGAGAGTGACTTTAGTGTTAATTTTATTAGTTTAATTTTACTATGTTTATGTCAAGAAAGCATATAAATGTAACTATTCTGTAGCGTTTTTCTAAGATCTAAAGTAATTTTTGTTTATTTAGAAATATTACATTCTGTCACATCAAGGACATTTATAATAGTGTTCAGAGAGCTCACTCACACTCTATTTACAATAAGTAAAAATAAATAATACAGAAACTAATAATAATAAAAATATATGTATATAAACAAAAGAACTAACCTAATCATACACACTTGGGCTTGAGTGGAGGATCTGGCCATTGCCAAAACTCTAAAAATCTTAAGATCTAAGCAATAAGCTAATAGGTAACTGCAAGACTCTTGCGCAAGACCAAGACTGTTCTCTTTTGTATGTTATTTGGGCAATACCACTGTTCATGTTCAGCAAGCAAGAGGACGTACACTTCCTTCCCAAAAAAAGACTGCCCAAGGATTAATATTTTTTAATGCTAATCATTTTGAAAAACCAAGACACGATTCTCGATAAAGGTACTCGATGTAGGATTATCTCTCCAGACAGGTATGAACTTCCTCTAGTAGGATGAAGTACATGAAGAGAATGAGAAGAATCCGGATTGTTCTCTGTTATGAGTGGTCACACTTCCCTTTCTTAAAAACAATACTACTGAATCACTTAGTAAAATAAGGTAAAACAAAAAACTAACAAAACAATTAACAATAATTCATTTCATTTAATGATTAAAGTCGTCTGTTTTGAGATTTTAAAGTTATCTAAAGTTGGCTAGTTAGTGTGATAAAAGCCGAGGAAGTTTGGAATTAGGGGTGAAATATCTAATGTTATAAAAGCGCTTTATAATGGAGTGGATTTAAGAATTAACATATATAATCAGCTTAGGGAGGGTATAATCCACCAGGGGGCTCGTTTCGGGGGTATTTCTTTGTCCAGTTTCTTTTTATTTCTCTTATCATAAATGTACCTACCCGTTTCTTTATTAAGTGAGAACAAAACGGATAATAAACGACAAGGAAGGGCTGTTTATTAGGTCTCTTTGCCCAGTGATACTTATGTAAATAATAAAAGTTATTGTCCTTATTAGAATCGGTTCCGGAGTCTGTTCATAGTAACTATTGATTAAAATATTTACCCATCTACATTATTGATTGTAGTTATATTTTTTCTGATTATTAAATTCCATTTCAGGTTTTCAAAACTCGAAATATAAATTATTTTCGATGCTTATTGGTCTTTATTTTATTTTAAATTTGGATTAAATCTAGTAAATTTAATTAAATACAGATATTGTACAGTAAATACAGTCGACTCCATAAACTTTATACAATTCTGATTTAAAAAAATAAACCTTTAAAGCCGGAAATACGGGCAGTTAATGTCCCAATCAGTGTTGGATTTCTGTTCGAAAAATTAATTCAATGAATTTGTGGTCAATAATATTTTAGAGATTGGCGATTCGAGTTATTGGCAATCATAAATTTTGTTTTGTTTTTTAAAGTTATTCGTTATTAAAATATTCTTTGAATAATGATTTATTCAAAATAAAAATTCACAGAATAAACATATTCATTGAACAAATATTTATTCATTATTTATCATTCCAAAATTTACAGCTTTGTATATTTGACGACATTTTTATATTATATCTGTTCAAATATTGAACCAAGTTGAAAATATAAATTTATTTTTGGAATGTGTATATGCTTGAATAAATGTTCATTTAGTAAATATGTTTGTTGATTTTTTTTATATTATGTTTTTTTCTTTAGAATAAATTGGTAGTATGTGAATGTTTTCTTTGAATGATTCTTGAAATATATTTAAGATACTACAAGTTACATTTAAAAAATAATATATAAAATCTATTTATCATTTAAAAGAGACATAAGTTTACATTGATTATAATGGGTTGTAATTATAATCTGTTATTAAATAATATCGCAGACTTCATATTTGAATAGCATATCATAGGACTGAGGGATCAGGTGATTCAAATATTTTGATTCTTGCTTCCCAACACTGACACCTTACCTTTAAAAGAATCTGCTTTATGCAGTTTGCAGCAGTGCTTTCTCTTTTACATATCTGTGCCCCGGAAATTGGCTTTCCGGAATAAATAAAAAAATGTCTTATTTTTAGTATGGGGAGGATGATATTTTTTTATTTTATTAAATGGATTTTTTTAAGGAACATTTATAATCGATAAATGTTACCGGTATATTGTTACCTTATATCGAAGGTAAGTCTAATATAAAGTACCGTATAGAACTACAAAAAATGTATAGAGAAAAATAAATATTTATCTCCTGATAAACACATACCTTCGGAAATGAGAACAAAACGACTGAAAGAGAAATATTCTATTCCTAGGTATATGTATGATCTCACTGAGCATTGTAATAAAATGTTTACTGCAATTTTTTCTGCCTCTCTTCAGTTCCACTAAATTTGACTTTTAGGAGTTTACAGTTAAGAGTTTTTTTTTCTTGCAATATTCTACCAAAAAGTGCAAGATATTTCTTGTTTCACTGATATTATTTGACTTATATGACATTAAGCTGGAATCATTTGCGTATTTTAAGCCCATTATATCAGTCGCAGTGGCTTTCTTCGGCTTTGTATAGAGATTTCTGTCACATTGTAGTAATTTGCAACAATTTGAGTAATTGATCTCCTTACTCCAATATGTAGCAAATTAAAAAAAATAGATATTTTAAATTGCTACTACTTTTAGTATGGCGAGGATGATATTTTTTTTTATTTTATTAAATGGATTTTTTTAAGGAACATCTATAATCGATAAATGTTACCGGTATATTGTTACATTATATCGAAGGTAAGTCCAATATAAAGTACCGTATAAAACTACAAAAAATGTATAGAGAAAAATAAATATTTATTATATAATACAATAATTATTCATCGCCTGACTGGTTATGAAGTGCAAAAGAGTTTTAAATATAGATCAGGAGGAGACATGGCGGATTTTAAGAGTAAATGAATTTTAAAAAGTGGTGAAGCGGACAATGAAGGAATTTTGGAATGAAACAGATCTATGAAAACGGATATAGAGGTCAGAAGGTCAAGATCTTGTGGAGGGGATATATGAAGGTTTATGTGTATATTAAAATAATTTATTCTCGGAATTTAGAAATAATTTTATTTACCAATTATTGTTTATGTTCTAAACTCACAGAAGCTATTACTGTTTTATTAGGTATTCCCTAAAGAGAGATAAGACAACTAACCCTCATTGAGAGGGTTAAGGGTGCGGTGAGCCCATCACTAATTAACAGCCGGAGCCACATCTCTCTTAGTGGCCAAGGGTCTCAAGTCACCCCAAAGTGTACCCAATTTAGACGGAGTTTTTTTTTTTTTTTTTTGTTTGTTTTTGTTTTTCCCACCGGCTATAACTGCCAACGGTCAGGAGTTTGTTTCTACCGGTTGCCTCGCCCTGACAGGCACAAACTTCATTAGCCTCAAGTGCCTTTGTAGCCCCAGCGTGCTAATTAGATAGCGGCTTCTTATGGCGGTATCAGTTTCACAGGAGGCCGTTGCTGGAATTAAAAGGTACATGGCTCTCACAGGAAATTACCTTCCCTAACCGCTAATGAGTAAACAGTCTGTAATAACTTTGATACCAGTATATTTATTTATAATATAATAATAATATAATATAATATAATATAAATATTTTATATAAATTAGATAGTATTTATATATATATATTTTTTTTTGCCATTTATCAGATATCTCGATTCGAAATTATTTATAAAAAATTAAACTACGGTGCGTGCTTAAGACCACACGATAGAAGTGAAAAAATCAACAAGGTGAGATTATTAATATGAAACATAATTTTTTTTATTCTATATTTACAAATTAATAACAAACTACGACTCAATACGGTGAATGGTAAAGATATTAGTGAAGGAAGAAATAATTTGTAAATATAGAAAAAACAAAATTTTATTCTATATTTACAAATTAATAACATCCTAAGACTCAATACGGCGAATGGTAAGGATGGTAGTGAAGGAAGAAATAAGTAAAGCACATTTCGGCAAAGTGGAAGGGAAGCGTTACGAGTGGTTGAAAGATAATCCGATTCCAGCTGAGCTGCCGGGAAGAGATGCAGTTGCCTGCTTCCGCCTGGCCACTAGACACGACTATCTGCAGGGTCATCTCTACAAGATAGGCGTGGCTGAGGATCCTACCTGTTATTTGTGTCATCAAGGAACAATGGATGCAGATTATCTAGACGCATGTCCTGCCTTGAAGGACTTAAGAGCAAAAATATTTTCAAATATATATATATATATATATCAGAAAGTCTAAATTATACTGGGCAGCAAGATGTCGGATGGCGAAATGACCAGCGACTGGCATAAGAAAAAAAAATTAATAACATTTACAATATATTAAAATATATTAATAACAAACTAACCAAGAGACTGAACACAAATGTTATGTTATAATAGAAAAAAAATCCGAATCGCATTTCTCCGAAATGCAGGCAAAGAAAATCACCCGTCATCGTTTCGCCAATTCAGACATCGTCAGGACAGAAGAGAACAACTAATCGAAGATCACTCCGTGACATCCAATCGCATACTGAAAAGAGGGAAGCAAGGTAAGGTTAACAATTAAACAGCTGATCAGGGGAACAAACGACTGATTAAAAGTATGCAATACCTGACCAGAAAAATAAAACAGATTAAATAGATGTTTAAAAAAATGACAAAATAAAGATATATAATAAAATTGAAAAACTAAAGAAATTAAATAATAAAATGAATACATAATTGTACATAAATAACAATGCACACAAAAATAATTATCATAAAAATCAGCTAACTATGCAGATAAAGGGAAAATACAAGAACAAATTAGCTTCATTTTTTAGACTTATCCATGGTGCTAAACTTTTGTGAATAAGAGTTATTCAATTTTCTAATGTCAGAATTATGAAGTTTCTGTGCAATATGCGTAGCTTCAAATATTCTTGCTCTTAGTTCTAATTTCAGAATCAGTTCTGCTCTTCTGTTTCTGTAACATTCGGACATTACCTAAATCAAATTCATGTTTTAAAATTGTTGCGTTGAGTGTTGAGCTAATGCAGTGTTATGCTCTTTACTGTTCTTGCAGTCTTATTAATGCGTATAAATTATTTTATGCATTGTTGTTCAGTTAATATTTTATCTTTAAGATGGGTATAAAACTTTCTTATCTCTGTATCTAATTATATTAACCAATTTAATATCATAAACATCAAATTCCTTAAAAATGCCTCTTACTTGTTCAGAGAGACCCTTAATATATAGAGAGAGAATCACTTTATTATCATAAAAGGGCGCTGCCCAATTACATTGGATTGCTTTAAACACAGCATACTTCTT
Organism: Nezara viridula; assembly: GCA_928085145.1. Lineage (NCBI taxonomy): Eukaryota > Metazoa > Arthropoda > Insecta > Hemiptera > Pentatomidae > Nezara > Nezara viridula. The sequence continues at coordinate 214,212,243 of OV725077.1, forward strand.
AATCGTTACAGACAATTTTCCAAAACTAATATACAATTATATAGTATTAACAACATGTATGAGCATAATATACAATTTTTTTTTTATCTATATATATATTTTTTTTTATCATAATTATTTTTCCTATATTGTTATTTATTTATTTTATTCTTACTATTTCTTTCATTCATTTATTAACGTTATACATCCCTTTCTGCTCCTTCTCTATACATTTTTCTCGTTCCCTAGATTTTCTCCTCTCTTTTCCTAACCTAATTCATAACATGCATACAAATACATAAAGTGCAGTGGACGTGGTCAATAAATAATGTAAAAATGCTGTAAAACACGCATGCCTCCTCCCCCCATGAACAAACTCTCTATGCATGCACATGGTGATGGATAATTTCCAGGGAATTATATGAAATTATATTCCCAGGGAATATGAAAAAAAAATCATACAGTTGTTACCACCATTTTCACAATTCGCGATAACAGAATATGTTGTTTCAACATCCTATAAAAATTCATAAGAATGAAAATGGTGTTTCCAACAGCAAGGATGTTGTAACAACATCGTCTTTAATATAGCACATATAAAATATAAAATTATAAAGGTCGCTAATGAAAAACATTCGTGTTTGGGACTGAACTAATTAATTATACTTCCAATAATCTGATTGATGCCGCATTGTCAGAGTTTCATCGTCAAAGCAGGACCAATTTTGATTCGTGGATTAAGTACAGCGAAACCTTTAGCTCTTCCGTGTGTAAACATCAGATATTTATCCACTGGAAGGTAGTCAATAGAAGTTTGACTGACGTGCGTCAAGGGTTGTCAAGTGCATTGTTGGAACGAACTTCAGCCTCGACGAAGAGTCTATGTAAAACATTTTATAACTTCATGCCAAAAAGCTGAGATAGAAACTGTGGATAGAAATAATTATTTTGTTCAAAATGTTAATATTTAGCTCGGTTTAACATTAAAACACGTTATACTATTTGACTATTATTTGAAATACACCCCGAATATATATTTAAAATATGAGAAAAATTGAATCAAAATTTAAAATATTAACATCAGAAAAATACATTACATAGTTTTAACATTTATCTTTACCAATTAATATACATTTGTGAATAAGTTTCAGATTAAATAAATGGAACAAAAGGCTCGCAAAATGTTATGACCTCAAAGAATAAATTTAAATCTTTACAAAAACAAATGATATGAAGTTTTAAAAAAAATCTGAGCAAACAATGGCACATATGGAAAATATTTGACAATTATGTTTCAAAATTAATATATTTAAAAAGCAAGTCGACTAATATACATTTTATTTCACACGTATACTCATTCAGCTACTCGAACCCGTATATCCAGTGGAACTTAATTAGCTTGAGCCTTATTACAAGCCTTTTTTGTGGAACTTTTTTTTGTTCTTAAGAGGTTGTGAATGAGGACATTCTCAATCAGCTAACTCTTTTGTATTGGAGTCTATTGAAACAAATATTATTAATGTTACTTGAAGTACTACCTTAAATTCCATAATTACCATACCAGTTTCTAACCTAGTGGTTCCCTAAAGCAATCAGAGGACTTTCATTGAGTCACTATAGAAATACGCAGATAATTGGCAGATCTAATGAATAAAAGCTCTCTCGCAGTTGCCTCAATAAAGAAGATGAAGTGTGTATTCAACAATCTCACATTGTATCAGCTAATTTACAATCAGTAACGAGCGTGTCCCTTCATCATTTACTATGAGGATATATCTCCCTGCAGTGGTCACAATCAAATCGTGAATCAACAAAATAAGACCTAACTCGCTCTAACTATCATCAATAATTATTTCTTGAAGTAAAAATCCTAAATTGCTTCTCTCGGGAAGATTGGGTAAGAAAGTTTAAATCATTGTTTGTGACCCAGTGGAATGAGGCCTGAAGAAGCTGCCCCTCGAAATTACTTCAGATAAAAGAACAGTTCAAAATGGTGCACTTGGTTTTGGGAATCAAGGTAAGAGGAAATAATACTGTGCCGCCTCAGGATCGGCCATTGCGGGTTCTCTCATGGATATCTTCTCCGCGGTCTGGAAGTCCCAACCTGTGTCGCGTGTGGCGCTCCTAGAACAGTCATTGGTTGAATGCCAGCAGAATGCACCAATAACAAGAAATCGAAGTTGATTTTTCTTCTTTTCTATAATTCCTAACTTAATTGTTCACTAAACAATTTAACTAACATTGCGTTTTTTTTTTAAACATTACGGAGCACAGTGATCCATAGGTTTTTATTATAGTCCTTAGTATAGACCCCTTTTTAACAAATTATTAACAGCCGGCTGAAACTTCGTAAATCGCTTCACCTCATAGTAACATACAAATTTTTTTTTAAAGAAACTCCTCGGAAATGGGACGTTTTTAATCTGGAGATCGGCAAACTTTGTATATTTAATTAGGTACTAAAATAATTGAAGTAAGATAATTTGAACACGAAATCGGTACAAAAGGTAACCTACAAAAATATTGGCCCGTTTGGCCCATATAACCTCGTTATTTTGACAATTTGGGGATCTAGGTCTCGCAAAACGGTTCAATATTTTTGAAGGCCACCTTTTTCCTGGAATTGGTTATTTTACGATTCGAGTGAAAAAAAAGATGGATATTTCCGATTTTTACTCCCTATTTTTTTTTTTAGTGGGAAATTTCTTTTTTGAGATATATTACAATCTGCCATATTCAAGGACAATAGCAATAGTGATAAAGAGTAGCTCATTCATACTAGTACCTAATTAAATAGACAAAGTTTGCTAACGTCCAGATTGAAAATGGCCCAATTTCGAGAATTTTCGTAAGTAAAATACTTGTAGGTTACGATAAGATGAAGCTATTTACGAAGTCTAAGCCGGATGTTAATAATTTGATAAAAAGGGGTCTGTGTCACGGACTATTAAGTCTTCTCCTCTGAACTCTATTATTTTACCTACCCTTATATTTATTCAATATATAATGACACTTAGATCCTAATTTGCAATGAACCGTTTGCAGGACCATAAGATATTACAAATTTTTTAACAATCTGACAACTCCAAATAAGTGATTTTCATACAATCATATATTTTTTAATATACACACTTTTCGAGTCTCCCGTCATTCTTATACAACCATTATAATAATAAGAAGATATTATGTGAAAAATATCGTAAATGAAAATAATCCAAGCATATCTTGCAAGAATCGTCAGCATTCTTAAATTAAAGGTTTTGCCGGTTGGAGTTTGGCTTGTGATAGATTGATTTATTTCCTTCTATGACATATGCAATCATTTTGACCTCCAGAATCCTGGCCAGAATAAGTCCTACCAAATAACCTTATAAATAACTTATTCAATATTGAATGCAGTCCATAGTTACTTTTTTGAAAAATGTTCTGTTTCCATGAATATCGACAGGCCTTGTTATTCGAACATTATAATAATTCCTTAATATTTTTTTTAGGCAAAAACGTCTTATTAGAATTATATATTTAAAAAAAAAAAAAACTAAGGTGTGTGCTTTGGACCACACGATATATTTGAAAACATCAGCAAGGCAAGATTAATAATATGGAATATAAATTATAAATAACAGCTCACTACAAAGAAGATGAAATGCTGAACATTTCTCTCGCCTAAAATATAAAGGGTTCGATTTTTAGTATACTTAGTATACTGGAATGTTTTAATCCATATGTTCAACTATCCTTATCATTTGGTTTTCGTCAGTATTTTTTCTCAGTTTCGCCTCCCTAAGACGGCATACAATTTACAACAAGATACAATTTTAATTTATAGCCTATTACAGAGATGATGAAATTCTGAATAATTTACTCGCTTTCAGTACGCAGGTCCGATTTTTAGTGTCTGGGAGATCTTTATCCATATACAAAAACATTTCTAATAGCCGATTCTACCCGAGCGTTAATATTTGGGAAATCTGACGGATCAATCTAATTCACTCTGTACAAAAAAGTGCCTGACGAAGTTATTAATTAAAAAATGTCAGCCAAAAAAAAAAAAAAAAAAACACCTCTAACCTATGCCTTATCACTCAGGGTAAAAATTACTATTACATACAATAATTACTTGAAGAGAAAGAAGCCAAATGTCATGATATTCGCGTGGTCTCTATGGCCGGTCGGTGAAAAAAAAAAAAAAATTACTTCAAGAAATCATGTAAATAGAGCCTATATTAACAACACGATAAAAGTACAGTCGTATATATTTCATCTATAATATTTATTTATTTTTGGGTGCCGTGTGCTACTAAGTAGGTTAAAGGCACCTTATTGGAATGGGCAAGATATAAAGATTGTGTTGTTTTAGATGTGTTTATGTTGTTAAGATGTACAATAAATAAACCTATAATAAAGATAATAAATAATTAAATCTATGACTAGAAATAAATAAATACACGAGTAATAAATAATCTAATTACTTTTCAAAAAAATATTTTATCATATTAATGTAAATCGATCTATAGTATGACAGCTATTAAAAAATACCGTATAAATATTAAAAAATCATTCCACGAGAACCGGGAAAATCATTTAAAAAACAAATATTTCATATATTTTTTTTTTTCAGTAATGTAAAACCTGGATAAATAAATGCTGTTTTATTTTTTTTTAACACGTTCTGTCAAAACCAATTGCTTTTATTCCAACGGTAGAATAATACAGGAAACATTAAATAAATAAAATATTTGTCAAACAAGATTTAAAAAGGAAGTACAGCCTTTATCCATTCCAACAACAAAAAAGCTGTCCCTAAGCTTTTTTAATTTATCTGTAATACGAAAATGGATGGGCACCCGTAGAAATGAATCATAAAATCCTAGGGTACGCAGATGATATAGCTGTCCTTAAAAGTAATCAAGAGGATATTGAGAAACCCTCTAAGACTCTGATAAGAGAGACAGAGCAGATCGGGACTACAAGTAAATGAAGACAAAACAAAATATGAGATAAAGTCGAAAATTGCATCCGAATAACAAGATCTGCGTAGAAGATATCTCATCCCAATAGAAAAAAAAATTCAAATAATTCGGATCCACATTGACCTCAGTGAATGACCAACGGTTAGAAATATGCCAGCGTACAACTATTGCAAACACTGCTTTCAAAAGTATTGAAATCTCAAGAAATCTCAACTTAAGAATGTACAATGCTATGATAAAGCCAGTTCTAATATATTTCTGTGAAGCCTGGACATTAACCAGCACACTAAAAAAAGTACTGAAACATTTGAAAGAAAAATCCTCCGCACGATAATCGGAGCGATCTGGAATCAGAGCACTAACACATGGAGAAGAAAGACCAATAAAGAACCGAGTATCAGATGGTCTGAATGAATGCCTCAATAGAACACGTGGAAGACCAAAAAGCAGACGGACAGATAGGATCAACATAGATACAATTGAGCTGAGAGCAGATAAGGCAGTCTTGTTAAGGCAATAAAAGATCTACACGCTATGTAATGCCAATCGAAAAAATAAATGAGAAATTGAAGTTAAATTAAATAAAACTTCATAACCGCAAAAATTACTGTACCCATTTACTCAAAGTTTTTTTTTTTAAATAGCCATTGATGTCTTCAGATGGTTTTACGCTATTGAATATGTTGGGCAACACTACTGCTAGGTATAAATTGAAGGTCTCCCTCAACCGCTATAACTTGATTCCATCAGTTGCTTTTCATTCATTCATTTCATATTATTTTTAGTTACTAATACTTGACAATCTTAGTTACTGAATGTAAAGAATTGGTATAACCAATATACTTTTGCATTTAACTCCTCTAATTTTTCATTCGGACTTAGTTAGGTTTCTCCTATCTAAAAAAAATACAGTAATATCTCTATAGTAATAAGCTAGTCAGTAACTGCAAGACTGTTGCGAGACTCTTGAGCAAGACCATGACCATGACCAAGACTCGTCTCGGTCTCGCATTTGAGCAGCACTACCTAGAAAGACGATTGTAACGAATTTTTAAATTATCACTCTATACCATAAAATGTAGGGAAATTCAAAAAGCATAATCCAATGAGTTTAGGATAAAGGCGAAGATCAAGTTTTTTTATCGTTTGGCATTACAGACCTTCTAGATATTTTACCGCCTTAACAAGCCAGCTCCATCTACGTGTTACTCTAAAATTAAAATTAAGAACGATTAAGTATAATTATGAAAACCTCCAAACATATTAAAAATATTCAATACCGTAAAACCATCTGAAGACATCAATGGCTATTTAAAAAAAAAAAACTTTGAGTAAATCGAACGAGTAATTTTTGCGGTTATGAATTTTTATTTAATTTAACTTCAATCTCTCATTTATTTTTTCGATTGGCATTACATAACTTGTACATCTTTTACTGCCTTAGCAAGACTGCTATTTTTTTTTTAGTTATCTGCACGCAGCTCTATTGTTGCATCTTGGTTGATCCTATCTGTCCGTCTGCTTTTTGGACTTTCATTGTGTTCTATTGAGGCATCCATTCAGCCCATCTTATAGTCGGTTCTTTATTGGTCTTTCTTCTCCATGTGTTAGTGCTCTGATTCCAGATCACTCCGATTATCGTGCAGAGGATTTTTCTTTCAAATATTTCAGTACTTTTTTTAGTGTGCTGTTTAATGTCCAGGCTTCACAGAAATATATTAGAACTGGCTATATCATAGTTTTGTACATCCTTAAGTTGAGATTTCTTTAGATTTTTCGAGATTCGATCTGTTGCTCTTCATTCATTCATTTCATATTATTTTTGGTTACTAAATTTTATCTTATAACATTGCTTATTGTGTAGCCATTAGACCTCTCGAAATTGAGACCTACGTATAGAACCTAGAGACCTATGTAAACAAAGATATACGAATTATGCCAAATATCAAACAAATTTATATTGATGAAGAAAAATTTGAAATATATAAAATAAAATATTAGATAACGATATTTCGTATCTAATGCTTCATTAGAGCACACTATTCATACAGAAAGGGGAGACCGCTTCCGCAGAGATCAGAAAAGATTTGCCTTTGCAAGAGCCCCTAACGAAGAGACACGATCTAACAACGGTATATCATACAGGCGCCATAATGTATGCTGATTAAGTAAACAGAGGATCAAGTCGGTCTGTCCGCCGCTCCCGAGGGTGCCGGCTACACGTGTACTGAATACATTATGTCACCATATTATAATTCGTCACTGGATCGAGTCCCATTTAGAGCAAAAATGAAATGAATTAATATGTGAACTTTGATGAGATAGATTTATTATACTTTCATAATTTATTTTACTAACGGACAGTGGATTATTTTTTTAGAACTTTATACTATAACGTTTTATCAAAACCCCTCTATCTCACATTAAAAAAAATATATTTTAGCTCACAACAAAATTAATTGCAATAGACAATGGCAACGAAAAACCTAAGGACGACTGCTTCATAAATTTTTTTCAGACGTTACACTTATCAATTATGACAAAATAATATCTATAATATCATGATACTTATTTCAACAACCAACATACAAGGGAGACTCTGATTACTTTGAGGCCCCAAATGACTACAAAAAACTAGTTAGTTGTCTGAGAAACAGCGGGGCAGAATTACATACCTATCAACTCATCGAACATAGGAATCCCCGAATTGTAATTAAAGACTAACACCACAACACTGGAGGTAAGAGATCAAAAGGGACCTAGAGAATTTCTGATGCCAGGTCGTTGGTATTACTAACGCAATTTCAGAAATCAAATGACCATTGCCAATGTTTTTTGTTGACATAACAAAGTCCTCGTATAATGATTTTTTTTAATTAATATAATGTGTTAAACAAGGGTTTAGATTGATTAAGGAAATTATCTCGGAATTCGTTAGGTGTCGAAATACGGCCACACCAGATCGAACTGCAACTACTCACCATGGTGCGTCAAATGTTCTGCAAAAAATATGCACTTATAAAAAGCACCATAATTTCAATCCCAAATTTTAAGACTAATAACTCCTTGGTAGCTCCTTGGTACATAAACAACAAAACTTTGCATACCGACTTACGACAACCAACTATCGACCAACATATACGTACTCTCTTCCTCTTCTCCCGATTTCATCTTAAACTACACGGACATCACAACGGACTTATCAACGACATGGTCACAGCTGAAATGCCCATCAGGAGACGACTAGAGAGAAGCTGGATGAAAGATCTCCTTTCCTTAGGTAAGAAAGTAATCCAATCACTTACTAACTTTACTTATTTATTTTAATTACTAATTAATTATTTTTGAAGAGGTGCTGCTGGGTACTATTCTTCTTCAAGACTAAAATGCCAATTTCCTTTACTTCAACATCACATCTGCTTATTGTCAAGGCTATGACAGGTGTGGATAAAAATATGAAGGGAAAAAAAAATAAGCGATGAGTATAGTTTTTAGTTTAAAATCAATATCAATTTTTCACTTATCAATATTATTTAAAGTAGTCTTCAAATTATAAAAATACTTTTTTTAACATATGGTATTTGTAACTCAGCTTTTGTAAGACCCAACGAAATACAACCCAGCACTGAACAATATTACCTATTTAATAACATCAAAATTCGATAGTAAATATATTATTTGAAATGTTCAATTTTAAGTAGAATTATATTTTATACGAATCGAACCAGTCTTAAATAGTAATATTCTGATAAACATCTTTCCAGGATTCTTAAAGATCATATTGAATTTATAAATAATCTTTTCTTATATGTCTTTAATTTTATTTATCATTTTTAATCAATTTTATTTAACAAGATTAACACTAATTAAAACATTTTAAAATTTAAAATTATAACGAAAGAAAAACAAGGATTTGTATGTCGTGAGCGATACAGCTCTATAATCATTAAATATGTAATTTATCAATTTATTTAAACTTTAAGTTCAGTTATTGTAATAATTTCTCAGGAAGAAATTAGATAAAAAATTATCAGAACTAAATTATTTGTAATTATAATTTTTAAGGGTCGAGTCCTCATAATATTCATAGATTTACGAATATAACTTTTATCATGTTCTTCTCAACCAAGAAAATATTATACTTAATTAATATGTTTTACTACAAAATCTTAACTTTTTCGAATATCCACTCAACTCTATCGAAGTATTCCACAGTATATCAAATACCACAAGCTTAACACAATATGTTTGAATTCATATAATACCTACGATTTCATTGCTTATATTATTGGTAATGAAAAGGATAGACTGAATATCACATATAAGACTATATTGCTCCGTGAGCTAAATGATTGACCCCTGTTATTACCGGCACGGTTGAGGACAACACACCTTGGGTAATAATGGGGTCTTTATAGGCCGACGTATATTATAGGAAGGAGAAGGGGTCATCACAAGGTCCCTTTATAGGCACTCGTCTAATATGAGGGGGTTCGTAAAGTTTATGTCATTCAATATAATTTCCTATGATTATTATAAAATTCGTAAATTGTTATAGTCGATACCCTATTATTAGAAACCATTTGGATGTCCAAACTTTATATCTCAAATATTTTAATATCAGTAACAATAAGATTTAGAACTTCAAGATTTTGGCACTCTTACTTATCAATAAGAATAATTTTTACTATTATTATTTATAAAATAGCATCTAAATGGAAATTCCCTTGCAAAATAACTCTGAAGCTCTATAACATGGATATGTAACATAGTTATGAAATGTTTGGTTTTAAGTTTTTGAACACTTTTTTTCCCTGTTTTACTATTAACAGTCCATGTTTTTGTTTTTTTGCACTTTTGATGCGGTTGATGATCAAATAAATAAATCATATACTTTCAATTAAACATAATTTTTTCATTACATAAAAGATTTTTTCCAAACCCAAGACCAATAGAACTTGCTATACATTATCAAAATTTATGATTTAAAAATAAAGTTTTTGATAGAATCTAGAGGCAATATGATATAAGAGAAAATGTGAACTTGAATTACAGCTAAACTGCCCTAATCAGAAACATATGTGGGTTCGCAAAATTAAAGAGAAACCTGACCAAAAAATAAAGAAGTATAATACTAACACGTAATTAAATAAAAATATATATATTGTTTTTTTAAATAATCCAAATATATTTAATTTCTACGTCAAAATTAATCGATGGGTCACTGTCAACCTTCAGATTCATTTTTTTTTCAAATTATTTAATATGTTACTTATAATATGTTTTAAATAATATGATCATTTAGTTGCAAATTATTTGAACATTGCAAGGTTTAGATATTTTAAATAATAATGTTTATTAAAAATATATAAAGAATGATATTCGTTATTCGGTACCCATGTAGTATGTTAAACATTTTTCACGGACAACAAACAACAATTGGAAATAACAAAAATCTTGGTTGAGTTTCTTGCACTTACGATTTCTTACTGTGCATTTACACTATCATCATGTTTTCCTCATAAATAAAAGGTATTATACAAGGAATAAATAAAAGGACACTAGGAATTATACAGATTTTATATGTTCTTTCTTATTGTCTTTACCAAACTCAATCAGGAATTCAGCGTTTCCAGGCCATATAGGAGCAAATGAAGTGTATACCTGTATTCTTTCCGATAGCCATTGATGGGAAAACGATCGGAGTTGGCTAATGCTTCGGCACCTGGAAGAAATTCCAACCTAGAGCCATCAGCATACTACGAGGAACTCTTTATAACTCTCTTTAGCGTTGCAACATTAGACACAGGAGCGCGTTAGGACTCCTTACTAAGGTTTCGGCCTTTCTCCAACAGCGCCATTTCACCCTTGTTTTTATTTTGAATGCAAGGCGTATTAGACTTGAACAAAACAAAAAATAAAATATTTCTGCAGGTTAATCCGGCTTCATGTAATTAAAATATGTTTAGAGAACAAGATTTTCATTTTTCTTTTTGGCAAAAATAAAGAGTAATGTGAATTAATTCATTGGATAAATGAATAATTGACATATATTTATCTAGGCTGTATTTCTGCGTTTTAGGCGTCCTTAACCAATCAACAATGACTTCAGGGAATATAGGGAAACCCTTGGAAAAACATTTGTCGAATTGCTCAATAGTCCTGATTGTCTGGATTCCTGTGAAAAAAATAAATAGGTCAAGAGATATTCAGGCTGAATTTAAACATTTTAAAGCAATTTTGATTCTTATTCAAATTTGCCGTTTTTAGTCTCAAGTTATATCAACTTATTTATTTGTAACTATTTTCATTCAATAGAACCTTATTATCATAATTATTTCTATGATAAAAGTAACAGATTGTAAGTTTCTGTAACATTTGAATTTTCAAAAGAAAAAAATAAACCAGCTAAGCTATTAGAAATAAAAACTCGCTACAACAAATGAATCACAAGCACGAAAAAAACAAGAAGGGAAGAAATCATATTGTGTTGCATACGAATTGGACACTGCCTGATTACATATGGACACTTCTTAGAGATCTAGAAGTGTGCACATGCGAAAAGTGTGACAACACACAACAAACAGTCATTCCCTTATTAAAAGAGTGCCCGCAATTAAAAATTAAAAAAAAATAAAGTTATCCAAAACATTGAAGGAAATATTGCAAGACAATAAAGAGAATGTGGTCACTTTGTTCCAATACTTAGTCGAAACAAAGTATCGCAACAGAATATAAAAACTTACCGCATACGACCCTCTAGGGCGGAGACGAATAAAAATTAAAAAAAAAAAGTGTAATAAATAAATAAAATAAAATATGTAACTTAGCCACAATACTCTGTTGACTCATTTGTTTCTATTTTTCTTATTTTCTTTTTTCTTTTTTTTTTTTATCGACTCTTTATTTTCATCTCGGTCTCGTCAAATTGTTGTTTTTTTTAACTATTTACTTTAAAAATTAATCGTTTTTTTATTAGAATTAATTTTGAATTTTAATTCAAGTATAAATAATTTTAAAAAATCGTCTTCCTCTGCAATGAGCGATTGGGGAATACAAACGTTTGCTAACTTTAATACATATTAATAAATATTATGAAAACTGAAACCCACGTATTTTAGTATTTTTTTTTTCATACTTTATTTCTCCGTAGTAATATTGACTAATCAAAAAATAAACTAGTGACGTTTACCTTCCTTCCATATACTTTGTGAAGAGGGCAGAGCTACATTGGGTAGCCAGGAGCGTGTTAACCCTTAAGGAATAGGTAGCAAACTGGGAGATGTAATTTTCATCGAAGGGAATTTATTATTCACAATGGGACTCGTGGAAGTTGGAAATACTCCAGAATTCAAAGAGAGGTCACCTCTCAATGAAGTTATGGCCTAGAAGGAAACCCAATTTCCACCAATGGACTCCAAGAGCACTTTACGTGACTGCTTCGCGCCGTTTTAAACGTGACTATAGAAATTCAGTTAGCACTGAACATTCTTACAAAATAAAAATAAAAAATCGGAATGGAGAATGTTCATTGATACCGATGACCTCAAGTTTAGGTTCTTTGACCACTTACTACCAAAAAAACAGGAGTATTTAAGAGGTACAATTACTCTCCAGAAGAAACTACAATCACAATAAAAAAAATAATATAAACGAATAAATATAAATATTTTAATATTTTTGAAAACAACATTACATATTTATACTAGAATAATTTTATTTTAATTTTTTGATTAAGATCCCCATACATTAAATTTAAAATAAAAAAAACCTTTAAACTTTTATTTACTAGTCTAACAAACGTTTACGAAAAGAAGATTTTAGGAACTCCGAATTTCACTAGTTGGACATTCTAAAATTATTTAGTTCTATAAGTTAATATGGTTGAAAAATATTACTATTACATTTATTTGCTTTACTCTTCACAATAATAATTTTACTATTTTATTGAACACGAAGCGATAGAAAAACGATAAAAATGAAATATATTTATTATAACACGTAATACTTAAAATCATAATAGATACTTTAACAGAAAATAAAATACTTCCTTCAAAGTTTACTGCATTGTAACTTTATTTTTATATTTTTTAAAAATATTTTAGTAAAAATGAAAAGGCATTAAAAGTGCAAAAAATACAGTTTATTGATTTTTTTTTTTAATGGTTCACACTTTTGTTTTATTTTCATCCATGTTTATTTCAGCGGTCCAATTGATCGAGAACCATTTTATTCTTTTGTTTTATTTTAACTAGTAGCCGAAATATCCTATTAAATTTGCATGTTTTACGAACTAAGAAATATTATTCTTTTAATCGACTTTGTAGAAAGATTGCAGCAGGACATATAAACATTACCATCGTTTTCCCGCCTTGGCCATAATATCCCATTTTTTTTTTAGGCCTTTCCCATCTGAAATCTCCAAACTTTATTAGAATCTAACACATTATCCCAATACTTAGCCGAATTCTCATCTCATCCCTATGACCATCTACGAAGCTTAAACGGCAGTAGCCCTGAGATCGTAAACATGTATACTGTAATATGTGCAAAGGGCAAATTCTCCCTTCATTTTCTAAGCGTTATAACGAATACTCATGATCAGCTTTAACTGGCTCTCGATTTCAATGATGCGATTGAGAGAGCGGCGGTTGGATCTCTTGGAGTCCTTCTTTAACGTCCGTAAGTTGAAGAATGACGAGTTGTTTGTTTCGATGTCTAGGCGCAAAACATCCAGGTCATCAGGGCCCGATCAACTAAATAACACTACTTTTATACTGTTTAGGTGGTTGGTTGAAAAAATAAAAATAAAGTTAATATTAGACACATATAGATAATAAGATAGAATAGATAGATAAATAAACTTTTAAAAAATAGCAATAAAATCAATAAATGAATTAAAGTTAATAAATAAATGAACTTTTAAAACTGCGAAGCATCATTAATTATAAACTTGTCATATATGTTTTATAAGTCTTTCATTGTCTAGGAATTTCTTAACTTAGGTAATGATTACTTCTTGATTTCTCAGGGATGCTGATATACTCTGGGGTATTCTGAGATCTTTGGACCTTGTGGTGTAAAAAGGTCCAATATGCTCTGGTATAAGATGCTCTTCCACAACATGTTTTATAGTTAATGACTGGTCACACTTTTGGGACAAGATCTTTTGTTATGAGGTGGAGGTGTGTCAGTCTAGTATGTCCAATCCTCATCCACGTGAGGACGACTTTTTCTCTACGACTGCTGCGTTTGGTTGTTGTTGCACGGTTGCACCTGTTTATTTATTGTCTTCAATTTGCTAGGTGAGCTGTTGTCCCACCGCCATTGCCATTCTCGGGATATGGTTTCTCTTAGAGGTCGTGCAAATTCAGATGGTGATCAAAAAAGCTTTACCGCGGCCTGGAAGGGTAAGAGAGTAGGAGAAGGATAGGTATGACGTTTTCCAGGCTCAATGTAAATAGTATTTAGAACTATGCTTGGGTTTAAGATGTTTTTTTAATCTTAATGCCAATTTTCTGTTCATGTTTCTGATATTGATGATTTAATTTATTTATATTTCCTGTATATTTACTGGTATCAGCTGTTTTATGATCTTTTTGATGAACAAACATCAAAAAAGACAGTTTATTACAAGAAAAAACGAGTTAGAGACAGCTAGCTGAATAAACAGGTAAGTAGGTAACGATTCGAGATACAATCTAAATTAGTAGGACGCAAACTACATTAATTCTACATTAAGGCGGACTGTTCACTGGTAAATTTAAACCAGCGGTAAAACCTTGAAGGTGTTCCAAGGAGGGAGTTATAGGGAGCCCCCGGCAATAAAGAACAGAAACCTCCTCCAAGTTTGACCTCTACATCACACACTCAAACTCTCACAGGGGAGTTCTTAACTTGGGGCAACCTTTCAGCCATCAGTTGTCAGTATTTTATTAGTACGGCTTCGGTAGGAGGAATAACTAAGTCACGGTGGAGAATCTGTAACATAAGGGTTCGGGACAATGAAATAAGAAAAAAGAATACAAAACGAAAACTATTTCATAATATTTTCCAGCTTGAATTCTTTTCATTATATTTTGTTAAGATATATGAACAATTATTTATTTATTTATAACAATGGGAGGCTCCTCAACTTCTTACGGATCATTTTAGCCCTTAGTATTTATATTAAATCAGATGAAATTCAACAATAAATTTTAAACTACAAAATATTTAAAACATTATTTATTTTTCACAATATTACTCAATTCTTCTTCGGTGCATACTATTTATATTCAAGTTAATTTATTATTAGCCATATTTACACCAATTTAAAAAAAAAAATTTGTCACTTAATGACTACTCATCAAAATGACGACGTTTCGGCTCGTCAAGGCATTTTCAAGTCTGTCATTTTCACTTATGCGAATTGCAAGCGTCTACTCATAATAAAATTCCTTATTATTGTCATGTTCACCTTGTTTCTGAGTCACCCACATGTCATTCATCTCATTTCTATTCAGTGACTGAGTGGAGCTTGCAATTCGCATAAGTGAAAATGACAGACTTGAAAATGGCTCGACGAGCCGAAACGTCGTCATTTTGATGAGTAGTCATTAAGTGACAAAAAAATTTTTTTAAATTGGTGTAAATATGGCTAATAATAAATTAACTTGAAAATTATTTATTTTATTTATCTATTTTTAATTATAATATAATTAAATAACATATGATATAATATATAGTAATATAATGTATAACAATATAATATAATAATAATATTAATATAATATAAATAATAAATAATTCATATACATTCAGCCAAAATGTGCCTGGTTAAATTGACCACGCAGCAGAGAGGGTGTTCCCTTTGTAAGTAGGTGCTCATGAGTTAGCCGTGAGTGTCCGATTCGGAGCCCTGTCAGTGTTATTCCTTCTCTTCTGTTCAACTGGAGGTTCGTTCGACTTTGAACTACAGAGGGCTAGATCACTCTCAATTTATTGTCTCTTAAAACATGCCAGAGACACTGCTATTTCTCCAGAGCCTTTTCCTTTACCAAAGCTACTACTTCCTTTGGAAAAGCACACCCTACTGGAGTTCATTCCTTGATTGTTTGTTTTGCCTGATATGATATAATATCGGCTAGCTCATTACCCCTAATACCTGAGTTATCCGGTAACCACAAAAATTGTGTCTTACATCCAACACTCTCAAGTGTTTTTATATGCCTAACTGTCTGAAACTAATAAGTTCGTTGAAAAGAAGTCTTTCATAACTTTAAGAGCAGATTCTGAATCTGTTCTAATATAAATTTGCTGTTTATTACAGTTGAGACTACAAACGGCACGATTTATTGCTAACAGTTCTGCACGTTCTTTCCAACAGCTTGCAAACACAACTGGTAATCAATTAATGGTCACTTAAATAATTCTTTAAACGATAATTTTATTTCAAATAATAATTTCATATTTTTCGTAGATGTAATGTTTGCCAATTATTAAAAACCTTGACAAAGTAGAAAGGCATCTAATTAGAGTATACGTATTGACAAAGGCTCAATTATCTCACGAGGCTAGTCTCAGGCCGCATGGCTTTTCCCGACGAGCTGTCACCTAACTAAATACTTATTACAGTCAACATTTCTTGGCTTTGAAGACAAGCCTATAAGCTCGCTCGGTCGTTCAAGATTATGTATAATGGTTCTTCCGTAGGTAAAGGGAAATATTCAAATTATTTTTTTTTTAATTGAAGTTTTGTGTTTTTTAAATTTTGTTATTGATTAGGCAGAGGTTATTAAAAACCCATTAATTGAGGAAGTTAAAAATTGCTTCATAGTAAACCAAACGAAATTTTCTTTATATGCAAGTAGTCTCTGTTAAAAGCATAAAACTACGATTAGTTCTGTTTTTGCTTAATATCTTGGATTATTTGCGATTTTTTTATCACCTTCTAACTGGACTACTGATTAACCACTTTTAGAAAAGCTTTCTTATTCAATAACTTTTAAACACTGGTTCATTGTCATATTAAGTGATTTATTTACAAATAAAAAGTGTATTTTCTTGTTTAATTTATCACAATATAACCCAAGTCATAAAAAAACAAAAATTAAAGCTTATTAAACAAGAAAGAATTTAAAGCTATTTCAAATACCCCATGATTTTATGAAAAAAAGAACTTTCCGAAACAGAACATAGTTTAGCCTCCTAAAAGTAACCTTTAAATGATTTTAGCAAAGACAAAATCTACTTTCATCAAAAAGAAACTTTATCTAGTTTAATTTGAAGTGGTTGTTAATTAATTAACTTGAAGATTTTTTATTATTTTATTATTTTTCTGTAAAAAACTAGATCAGGGTTTATATAAACTTTAAGATGGGTTTTTGTCACAAAGAAAATCATCCATAAAGACCTTAATGTTCCATATGTTTCCGATTTGGCCCAACCCAGATACTTATCCTTCCATAACAAACTCCAGAACCATCCGAATCTTCTCGTTTCCTCCTCAATCCCTGATAACCCTCCGAGGCGTCTGAAAACAAGATGGTCTCGTGATCTACTTACGTAAATATATTATTAGAGTACTACCAATGGGTAGTTTCTCAACAAGCATTTACATGTGATTGTATTATTCTTGTGTGCACATTTACTAGTTGTAATTTTTTTATAATACAGTTGTAAATATCAATGGAAAATATATATATATATATATGGGTTTAGAGGTCTACTAACACTACTTTAAATATTTTCTTTCGTTTAGGGGACACCCTGTACGTATATATATATTTCATTTCTTGTTCCATCTTGTCGTTTAATTTAATTAAAGAATAACTTTATTAAATCTGGTGAAACTAACTGGCAGTGAAACTAAGAAATGGCAATGTTGATACTATTTTTCCAAAACCTTATGAGATGCCTTTATTGGATTTGGCGAATGCGATGACAAGTACATATTTATGTTCCTATTTCCAGTGGGCCAAGTTGTACCTAATTAAATACGAGGACATATGGAGCTATTTTCGAAGATTTATGTCAACGAGACGGGCCCCGCCCGGGCACTAGATTAGGCCAGAAGGGAGGAGTTTAAACTAATACAGGACTCGACGTCGATACAGCCATAAATTAGATAAGAGGCTGTTGGCCTGGAACAGACTGCCCGGAATTAGAGGACAGTCTGCCCACTTTATTTGATTAAAGCCGCAGCGGGGGGTAGAGGGAAGGGGGTAACTGCCTTAGGTCTGTGTGTCCCGTCAGGATGTAGGCCGACTCACAAGGAGTTTAGAAGGAATACGTCTAGAGGACTAAACAACGTAAATAAGTAACAAGATGGATTACGTTCCTCTCTGAATCGAAACTTCTTGAATCTGTCAAGATAGAAGGCACTGAAAACTATTAGTGGTAGAGAGTTAGTTAAAGTTTCAAGTCGTAGATTGTTTTACGAAAAATTGATAATTAAACATACAGCTATAGCATTTTTTTAATTTATGGCCATTTGTTGCAAACTTTTCTTTTCGATTCTTTCCTACCGGACCAGAGGAGAAAGCGGAGGATTAATGCTCGATTTAAATGCCCCGATGCATTATCTAATTATTTTCATAATCAGAGTTGCTACGGACGCGTTAGCCCACTCGGCTACCCTCCTCTCATAATTTTTTCACAACTTTCCTGATTTCATCTATAACATATCACCTCATTCATAGAACCTAATTTGGAATCCTCATGGATGATTCAACCTGCAAGAAACTCATCATTTCTGATCAATGAAACCATCCTTACACAACTTCTTTAAGTTTAACTAAACATTTTTTTTCTATTTAAAACTTTTCTGTTTGAATTATTTCTGTTAAACTTTGTCCGTAAATAGAATGGTTAACTCATAGGAGCAAATTATAAAAAAAAAAATATTTAAAAAAAATGCCTCCACCGACTCCATTCGAAGAGCGACAGTGATTGGGGTCAATATTAAATTGTTAAAGAATACACAAACATTTGTTGTATTTAATAACAATATAAATAAAATCTGAGAACATTCTAATCGCTTATAACTAATACAGATTGGGACACACATTCCGAACTGCGTCTGAGCAGCACCACGGTCGTATTTAGTCCCTTTTACATAAAACCAAACATGCACTAAGGTTAGGTTTGTACATAACACATGTTCTATTCACGGTTTCATCGAGAAGCTATTCATATGGCCGTGCTGCGTCTCAGACCCGGTGCGAGTATATGTGTCCCCACTTTATTGCATGATAGCATCTACATATAGTTATTATACCAGTCTTTATATTAAAAATCAAAAAGTCAATTACTTATACATTATACAGTAACTGTGTCAAAATTAAAAAAAAAAAATTAACCGCTATACCGAAAGCACCACTCATTTGGTCTTCATCAAGGATTTTCTGGGGATCTTAATTTTGATTTTATTTGTTTTGAAATGTAATAATCTGTCACGTGGACAATAATTATAGTGAGATATGAACACATTCACACCATATATACAGAAAACATAAAATTAACAAAAGTAAAATAATACCTAAATAGTAATCAAACAACTATGTATAATAAAAAATAAAATAACCTAAAGATAAGTAAATTAAAAACAAAAAAACTCAGTCTAAAAGAAAAAAAAGAACAATTTACTTGTGACGTCCCCAACCCACTTCTTCGAGAAAAAAAAATCGCCTTGGCAAATAAATTATCTACGTACAAAGTAGGCGCTGCTATTTAACTAATAATGCTTAAATTACAACGAGGAAAAACAATCTTTATTATATCTGTACATGTAATATTGTTACAACAATTAATCCAAGAAATCAAATAAAAATAGTTAATTTTGTTCGTTAAAAAGAAACAAAGCCCTTTACTTGCATTAATGTGAAACATGTTCAGACCTACACGCCTTCAATTTTTCCCCTTTAATCTTAATGGCTATTCCTTATATTTTCCCTAAGATGGCGACGGTCGCACAGTAAATACGCTGGCACAATCGTCCCCAGTCTACCCTACTTCCTTAAATTATCCATTGCTCTTTTTGTCATAAATGAAATCATCTACAAATGTCTATTCATCCATCCTTATAAAAATGTCCATAAATAACCGCATGATAAAAAATGAAATGGATGTTCTAATGTAGAATCAATTAGTAATTAATAGGCAATTCACGTACATATCAAATTCGTCAAGAAGAATATTTATTGTGTGGCATTTAATATAATTTTAACTCACAATATTTGTTTTATAAATAGAAAATAAACAATTACACAATGTCATCCTATACTTTTTCTGATGCATTGTTTTAATTTTTTATTTTTTTTAAATAGCAATAGTAATTGGTTGCCCTAAACGGACCTTCATTATTGTTGACAATGAATGTAAATCCAGTGATGTGTTGTAGTTCACAGAAACAACACATCACTGGTGTTTCTATAAAAATTCAACGAGTTAGGTATTTCAGAATTTTGACTTTTTATTTTCTTGGAACGAATTGCTACTAATATATAAGAAAGTCGAACACGTATCTACCAAATTTGTATATTTCCCCACGATAAATCGCCACGGCGTTAATTATATGTAAAGAACATCACAAATATCTGATCAATTTTCTGTCCTGAAAAGTGTTGGACATTCTTACACAATGTTGGATTTTCCAATTTAACCAAATATTTAAAATATATGTACATACATTTTATTAATAACGTATTAGCTAAAGTTCAAAATGAAGCTATTAAAGCAGAAGGCAAACCTTCATACAGAATTGTGAGTCTTCCTTTCAACTTGGAAAATAGAGCGAACCTCGTTAAAGAATAAGGGCAAGATGACGAAAGAAGACGTAGTAGTTCCAACATCTTCTCAGGGCGAGATTGGTTCTCCATCCTTCAGCCTCCACTGCTATCGCCGTCTGCATCTATCTAACAAGGAAGGGATCCGAGGGGAAATTCTATTGTGAATGAGAAATGAGATTCCAATTTATCCAGGAAATATTTTTTTTCACTAACAATATTAATCGTCAACTTCTAAACGAATATTCTATTTATTTATTTTTTATTTTTATAAAGTTAATTGAAATTTCCTCTTTATCTACGATAACTATTATAGCCCGCGCTTTCTCTCCTAATGTAAGTAAAGTAATTTTAGGAGGAAGCAAAAAGGAAAAAAAAATCTAAGATAAATGAGAAAAAATTGTCGGGTCTAGTGATATTTGAACACTTACATTACACTTTTTCTTTTCCAATGGCAACAGAATTTTAAATTTATTATGAAATCGCAAAATAAAGAAGATGAAATGATGAAAAAGACGTATAAACATTTTCATGAATAGAAGTAACCAATTTGTTTGAACAAATTTTGTTACAATAGCAAGGATTAAAGTCATATTAAGTTGATAAAATACAATTATTTACTTTATGGATTCTTATTTCGTTCAGCAGCAATTTATTTGTTAGAATTTGGTACAAATACAAACAGTGTATAAATAAAAACGGTAAATAAATTATTAATAAAAAGGTATAAATAAAAAAAAAGTTAAATGGCCATTTTTCAAAACATTTTTGTTCAGGTTTAGTAGTATGAAACCATTCTCAACTCATAAACTAAAATGTTTAAAATATATAATCTTTTAAGTGTTGTTTAAAAAACTATTAAACTGTTGTGAAATTAGAGTCGTTCTAGATACCAATCAAATAATGATTTTAAAATTATAAAAATTGTTTCAGTTACTAAATGGTCTAAACTCTCTTATCCAGGCCTTTTCAGCCTCCTCCAACAACTCGCTGAGCTGACCCAGGTCATCATGTGCCCACCCAATGTTCACTAATCAGCTGACTGACTTCAGGAAAAAAGTATAGACGTTGTCCTGATAACAGAGACGCACATTACACTACGATCCAAATTTGGTTTTTCTGGCTATGTGACCAATTACATTTACCAACTATACCTAACATTCTATCCACGGGTACTTCAATATATATGAACAAAATACAATGAAACTTCAGTTTACTTCTGTCCAAGACAAGTGCTGACGGCAAAGTATAGAACGGTGTTTTATTGCTGGAGGTGACTTCAACGCGAAGCACCAATATTGGGTCTTATTTCTTATCACACCAATTAAATCAATTTGAGGGCTGATGTCCACCATTTTTCATAAGACAATAAATCCTGACACACCGACATACTGGCCTGTATTGA
Source organism: Nezara viridula (assembly GCA_928085145.1). NCBI lineage: Eukaryota > Metazoa > Arthropoda > Insecta > Hemiptera > Pentatomidae > Nezara > Nezara viridula. The sequence continues at coordinate 214,234,367 of OV725077.1, forward strand.
TACGTAAATATCGTGATCTTTTGAACATTTTTATTACAAAAGTATTTTGAACCACGCCTCGTAAAATTAGTACGAGTTCTGATCTTTCCTCTGATCATTCCGCAGTGCGCGTTATTATGCTTGATGAGGTAATAAACCTTTAAAGAAGGCCATCACTTTTTACTAGCCAAGCTGAATGGGAGGATTATAAAGATTTCTTGAATCCATTACTCTCAATTACAGACTCCCTTAAAAGTAAAAATGAACTGGAAGAGGCAGCCGAAATTTTCACCACGTCCATTGAAGAAGCTGCTTGTTCGTCATCGGTATCCAAATTTAAGCCCACAGAGCAATTACCTAAATATCCACAGAACATACCTCAATATGTAAATTTTTTTTTTTTTTTTGAACAGGGCAAAGAGAAAGGCTCGTAAGATATGGCAGACTGACAGACACCCATCAGACAGAACTACTTTACTTCCTTTTTTCCAAAACTTCAAAACTAGAATTGAGACAGAAACTAAATACATACGAATATTTACTTAAACCAATATGGATACTCCTCACAAATGTACGGCATAGCTACGGTAAAAAGACCCACTTTCACAGACAGAAACTTTTCAATAAAAAATATTACAACTTATAACTAAGCACCTTGGTACGTGACAAACAAAACTTTACATACCGACTTCTTCCTGCCTACAGTTGACCAATAGTTAAGAACTCTTTACAAATGATTTCACAATACACAATTCACGGACATACTTACATACTAATTAGAGATATGGCGTCAGCTGACGTACCCATCAATATAAGGAGGAGGCTAAAAAGGAGCTGGATGAGAGACCTTCTTCCTTAACAGACCATTGTAATTGATTCAAGCCAGGAAAAAGTTACTGCTATGTGCTATCCTTCGCCATTCCTGACGTCAGTTTCGTTACTTTAATCAGACCACCTACTGATTGTTAACAGTCGCCGGCAGATGCAGATTGATATTAAAAGTTTTAAAAAAATATATATCAATAATATCTAGTTATAATTTCGACTTTTTTAATCAAAGAAAATAATTCTCAAATTCGATATTAGTTTCATCGGCTTCATTTAAACTTACTATTGAATAATTGATACAGATTTTTTTTATTGTGGTAGGGGGAGGTGAGTTGGTTTGTTTCGGCAGATATCAAATCATTAAATAAGCACTTTTAAAGGATTAGCTTGATATCTAATTTTCAATTTTAAAAAATAATAAATATTTGTTCACAAAAATATTATAATAGAGACTGTGTATATAGGGTATCATCAAGACTTTAAAATTAAAACGATAATGGCCATAGAGATCATAATTAATTATCAATCATTAATCATAAACAGAACTCACTCAGTCAAATTGATTCAGTACTATGAGCCATCGCTCTTCTCTCCTCTTTCCAAAGAGTCATTGATCACTCATACAGTAACTTTGATGAATCAGTTCATGAGCAAATCGCCACTCTCAAATTGTAAAACGAGCATTTCAATCCCCTGCTGCCCTTAACTGATGATACCACTAAGTTATAAACTTATACAATAATTCAAAAAAATTATATTCTATTTCTGAGTTCATATTTCAACTATCGTTTGTTATAATGATAGTACTTATTTAAGCACCACTGCCTATTGAATTGTAAATTTGTGACTAACCCATTTTCTTGGGAGAATAATATATTGCTGAGGAGGACAGGGTTTCCTCGAAACTTACATTTAAATTTTTCAATCAAATACTGAGATTAATTTATTTATGACCAATATGAAAATAAACAACTATAATATAGTATTATTATAATGAATAACGATTATTCTAGTAAGTTACCAGTTTCTCTGCAATATTCTGAAGATATTGTTGATTAGTCTTTAAATAAATGAGTAAGTATTCAAATCTTTATTTTTTCCATCATATATATTCTTGAAAGACCTAGTATCAACTTACTACAGCTTACTTTATATTTTCTGTTAACTAAATTTCATGTAAACACATATGAATTATAAGCTGTCATAAATGTTGTTAATAAGTTATTCTTAAATAATATTTGAGGTTGTTGAAATATCGAGACTTTTAGTCCCGCTTTCTCCCACTTGGTGACTGAAACTAATCATGAATAGCTTTTTATGATTTTTATTCTTTTTCTTACGGAATTAAGCTTTGGGGCTCCACTAAATCATCGAATTCTTCTCGTATCAAATGCTTACAATCCCATCCTTCGTAAAATCCTCAATGCTCCTTATTTCGTCACAAATAAAATCATCCATAACTACCTTAACGTTCCAAATGTTTCCGATCTGGCCCAATCCAGATACCTATCCTCTCACAACAAACTTCAGCACCATCCGAGCCCTCTCGTTTAAAACTTTGCTTCTCGATCTCTGATAATCCTCTGAGGTGTCAGAAAAGAAGGTTGCCTCGTGATCTTCTTGTATACATTTATTATTCGAGTTCTACCAGTGTGTAGTTTCTCAACAAGCGTTTTCATGTTGTATTCCTGAGTGTACATTTACTAGATTTATTTTTTAATACATTTGTAAATATCATGAATAAATAAAAAAACCTTAATGACAAGTTTTTTGAAAATAAATTCTCCCTTTACGGCTATGTGTTTCATTATAGGTTCATTAGAAGTTAATTTAATGGCAAAAACTATTAAAATAATTCAATTAGTGGTTGATATTATAGCACCTTCAGAAAAGAAAATAGAAAAAAATATAGGACGGCTAAGCTAGAAAGATTTCATTACGGGAGAGAGAACTGAGAAGACTAAAACTTTTAATGAAGTGCAAGACAAACCAAGTTGGCTGCAGTGAAGTTTCTGTTCATTATAGCAACACTCCCTCTTTCTTACTACTTTTATTAAGCATGGTTCTTCCACTCATTGCTGGGAGAACAAATACATTTTTCACTTAACTTTTTATTATAAACTTCTGTCAGCTAATGAAAATCCTTAAACAAAATATATGAGAGCTGCAGATTATCTTAATACTAAAAGATCCTAATATCTTATTCATGATTATAAGATATAAGGAGCATATTTATTTATCTAAGATTTTTTTTCAAATATTTCTTTATTAAATATATGTAACAATATACCAAATTACAAAATACTAGCAGGATAATTTAAATCACAAACTACGAAACAGATATGCGAAAAAAGAAGAATTTCTCTAATGGGAAACAACGTTAAATAATGCAGAAATTGGGAGAAAAATTGAACCTGATCCATCTTGATTGAGTTAGTTGAAGTTTTTTATAAGCCCATCTCACGGAGAGCTTTACCAAGGTGGTAAATGGATTTTCCTGAGAACAAACTGTCGTGCACCAATTTATTTTTGTTTTCTAAAATGAACTTGTAGAAATCTAGTGCAAAAATACAAAGCTTCACTTGAAATTGTAGCAACACCATAAAGTAGGCACTTTTTGATGCTTGGATTTCTGATTCATCTTACGATATCGTACATTAACCTGTTTAAGTATTGAGCTCAGTGTAGACTAATTTAGATAGCTCCTCAAACTTGTACTGGCCCAAGTATATATCTCATTTGAATAAGAGTAAGGTACTCATCATAACAGATCTATTAAACATTTTTTTTTTCTTCCTCTCTGCAGTGCCATTGGGAAGAACTTCGAATTAAACTCTGTTATAGGATTCTACCGCTTTAAGAATTCTAATGTTTTTAACTACTTTTTCCCTTCATTTTAAGTTTTCTTTTAGAATTGGTGCCGTATTCAAATTTCCCCTGACGTTTTTAGTGTAGGATAGTCTTATAAAATGTATTTTACTGTTATTTAGACATTCAAGCTCTCGCAGGTCGGAGGATCCTCAAGTTCTCTTAATAGGTAGGCATGGGAGAACTCGCAATGTCCACCACACGTCATGGCACTCATAAAGAGCAGGCGCACCTTGAAGAACAGGTACTATCGTTCCAGAGACCAGAACATCAAGAAGGCCCTAAACTCACTCACCACCCAAATCAAGAATCTGATGCGACAATGGAGAACAGCTACGTGGCATCAGCGTCTTGAAGCAACCCACGGGGACTATAGGAAGTTCTGGAAACTCACCAAGGCAGCGACGAAGAAAAGCTCAGGTGTGCGCCTGCAAAAAAAAAAACTCGCAATGTCCAATTCTTAGTCTACAGATGGCTGTCACTTCTTTTTCGGAGAATTGGTGAGAGATTCCCATTTCGAACACTGAGTTTTTATTTATTTTAACTTTGACTCACACACGGTGAGAAACATGCCAACCAGTTTATATAGGAGAGAACAAAATTCCTCTGACAAACACAGCACGTTACCTGGGACTAATATTCGACAGAAGGATGACCTGGGGTCCAAATGTCAAAATGAAACTACAGACCTCTAACAAGCGACTGAAAATACCGTACTCACTTTTTTTCCAAATCAAAATTGAAAATCAGACAAAAACTCAATACATACACTTTCCTATTCAAACCCATATAGACATACGCCTCACAAATTTACGGTTCTCCAAAAAAGACATTTACAAAAACTACAGACATTTATATCCAAAATTTTACGACTTATAACAGGAACGCCTTGGTACGTAAACAACAAAATTTTACATAACGACTTAGACAAACAACTATCGACCAACTCTACTCCAGGTTTCATCTTAAACAACACGGACGTCACAACTTATTGACGACATGGACACAGTTGACATGCCTGTCAGGAGACGACTAAAGAGGTGCTGGATGAGAGATCTCTTTTCTTGAATTATTTTTTTCCTTATGCCTAAAATGTCAATTTTTCGTATTAGTTACAGCACATCTGCCTATTGTCAAGCTCATGACAGGTGTTGATTGAAATATGAAGACAAAAAAAATACTTTAACTTTTTTGTTCCCGTCCTGTCATATTTTACACAAATTCTTATTTTTTTTAAGTAGTCCTCTAAAGGGATTTCATTAATAGATAGCTTCGCTAATGTTCCTGGTTTTCTTGCCAATGGCTGCATGTCATTTCCGGTGATCCCACAATCGCAAGAGACCCAGACGAACACTATTTTTTTTATTTCTTATTTATGTCGCTAGTGTAGTTTTTGGTCTGATGTTTTCAATAGCTAGTAATGTACTCGTCTATTCCGTTACCACTGTTCAATTTGTAGTTTCGGTTGTTTCTGTATATTTAAGAGCTATTCTTAAAGCTACAATGTCGCCAGTATAAACTAGCCTCCAATTACATTGAAATTGCTTCTAAAATAAATCTTAACAAGTTACTAATAAAAGATTTTAAAACCTATAGCTTACACCCAGCTGAACTTGGCTAAACACTACAGTACTTGAGCTGAAGATTTCTATTACATATTTTAACTAAGTTTGTCTTCAATATTATAGACAATGCAGTGATCAGTTTTCCTATCGTTCTTTAGTATGCCTAGGCATACTAACCTAATGCATACCATTATCTTTAATTATAATAATTTCCCTTCTTTATTAACCATATTGTTACAGATGCGGAGATCATAAAATATCCGGTGTATACATTATGAAGTAGGAGTTGGAAGTTGTAAAGTAATATAGGAGGCGGTTAGAGGAGGCCCCGGGGGACATATAGCCTCATCTCACTGGGTCTCCTGGGCTTCGTGTTCGTCAGCAAGTCTGCTTCCAACTGTATAATAAGAATATTCAATAATAATATATCATATCTACTTAGAAATGTTACAATAACAATGTTACGCGCAAAGTAAAAGAGCTTTGGACCGAGCATCATTATTGTTTCAATAACACGGACCTTTGTATTGGTACGATAAATGATTAAAAAAAAATTAATCAGAATCGAAAATTTTCAAACGCGTTTTACGATTTGATTAAGGAAGTATTTAGTTCCTATGTCTATATCCAATATCATGTGAGGAGCAGATATGATCTACTAATATTTAACCCGATTTTTATCAAATTTTCAGAGATTGTACGGGTAGGTAATTAGACGGCAACAAGTCAATTTCATCAAATCTTACCCAATGCTTCCGCTGACGGAGGAGCAAACGTATTATAATTCACCAACATATCGAAAATAGCTAGATAGATAAAAATAAAAAATGGGAGAAATTCGGGGAATAATACATAAACAGTCTCAATTCAATTTCATCAACTTCCATTTAACAATCCAAATTAATGCCATCCTTAAGAATAAAATGTCTGTGGAACATGGCAGGCAGCAAAAATATGCCAATGGAAGGTTATACAAGTTTTTTAACTGATTTAAATTTATTAGGTGTTTTTTTATTGGATTTTTCCACAAACTTTTAAAAATCACATCTTTTAGCGATGTGTATGTGCATATGGGAATTTCCTTATTTACCCAATAAAAATGGTAAGGAAGCTAAATCGATTTACTGGGTAGTTTTTTCTTACGATAAAATCCAGCAAAATTAAATGAAGCAATTACAACGAATTCGATGTGAGCTTAACGTATTTAGAGCGGAATAAATCAAGAGTTATCGCCAGCTCACCAGCTATGGACATGTTTTATTAATTTCATAACAATAGGCTATGCTAGATTTTTTTTTTTTTGGGATATTTTTCGGAGAAGCCTGCAGTTCACTTACCTGCAAATCCTGCTCATCAACATCTACCTTTTCTATTGGTAAATAATATATTTTCAATCTGTTGATGTTTATGTCCGTTATTTCATACTATATACTTTTTCCTTTTCTTCCAATCCCTCTAGAGTGGATCAGCAGGAGTATATTCACAATTGCATATATTATACTACAACAATTTTTACCATCTATTTACTACAGTTTAAGATCTTGTTACTTAGCTTACTCTGTTTATACAACATATTGTTCTTAATATTTTAATGTACACACTGTTTATAATTTTAATAAGTTTATTCACATTTTTAATATTTTTTTATCTAAATATCTTCTTTAATATTATAAATATCTTATTGAATATTATCTAAAATATTCTTAATATGGATTTATTTTCATTTTCATTTATGATTTTTTTACAAAATATTATATCTAGACTATTTATTATTTTTTATTTCTTAAAATATTAAAATCTTAATTTTCAATTATTTATAACTATAAAACCAATTACTTTGTGATTTAATTGGCAGTTATATTTATTAAGTTTATGAGGTTCACTCTATTTGTATTGACGCCTTTCCCGAAAATAAAACAAATAAATAATAATAAAATTTAAATAATTAACTCATATTTTTATAAACATGGCATGTCATTCACTAATTTTGATCGTGGGTGGTAATTTAGTTGTTTTAGTGACGTCATTTTTTTTCCAAATAACATTGATTTTTATATGATTACGTTACATTATTGATTATTAATTTCAATAGTTTTTTTTTCTAAAACCAACACAAAGAAGATGAATATTATTATTAAATTAATAACTAAAACTAAAAACTTCCGTAACTAATTTAAGACAGTAACAATTCTGTCACTCTTCAGGAATTGGAGAAATTAGTGAGAGTTACAAAGTTATAAGAGTGGAATGACAAAGCTCCTATTCCCATAAAGCCCACACAAGGCGCAGATCACACCGCTGATACACAGATAAATGTTGTGTTTTATTTAATAGGCCTCGGGACTCTAATCCGCTTACCGCACCTGTCTACTCTTCATTATATCCTCTCTTCCAAATATAAGCCCTGGGTTTGTTCCATGTTGATTTTTTTTTTTTTCATCTACCTTCCCAAAGGAATAAAATTCAGACAACAAGCTTTAGAGTGGTTATTAAGTCACCAGTTAATAACGTGTACAGCTGACATAAAAAAAAATTAAAAATAAACATCCAGTTGTTTTTCGATGAGTTTTTTATAGCATAATTTTCGAATATCGAAAAGTCATTTGAAACGATTAAAAAAAAAAATATATATATATATTTATGTATTTTCATGAGTGATAAATATTCAGGATGCAGTATTTCTTTTTTAATTAAATTTTTTATTTGTGCCAATGGTTCAACCCAAAATTGCATGCCAAACATTGATATATGTATATATTGAAGGAAGCTAGTCGACTGTTCTACATATCATGGGTGATAAACATTCAGGACACAGTATCTTCAGGGAGTGGTTTGAGCACTGAGGGTGTTCAAGTACTCATGGTTCTAGTACTTGTAGTTCAAGTTCGAGTATTTGAACACTCTCAGTGCTCAAACCACGCCCTGAAGATGACCCGCATGTTTGGTTTTTTTTTTTTTAATACTAAAAATCCACAAGAGGTCTAAGATCAAACCATTCTTGAAGGTTATGAACTACAACCACCTTATGCCCACTCGTTACACAGTATCTGAGATCGCCCCTGACCAGATAGTGGTTACGAAAGATTTGAAGGATCCAATGAAGAAGAAGAAAATACGTTTCCAAGTTAGGGTGAAATTCGAAGAAAGATACAAGGAAGCCAAAAACCAAAGATACAAAGGAAGCCAAAAAGAAAAATTAAGGTTTTAATTCCTTGTTTATTATGATTATAAACTTACCTTGTCACATAAGTTTGTAGAAAATTCAAAGTGTAAATAAAATTATGAAAACTGTGTTTCTGTAACATTAAGATGTTCCAAGCCAACCTAGAACCGTTGATCTGCTTATTTATTAAATTTGGAACAGATTTCAAGACACAAAAATACCTTAAACTGAGTGTTTATGGTACATTGCCAATCCGGAAAAGTCATAGAATTTCATGAAGATGACAGAAAGTCAGGGAATTTTATGGCAATAACTGAATGTTATCGACTTTCTCCAAGGAAGCTAACGGTCCTGTCAAAATAAGTTGACATAATACTGATATATACCAAAATATACAAATGACGTCTTAAACTTATTATTATGATCTCGTGGAGTAACATTATACTTGCATTTTATTATTATTATAAAATAACCCATAAACTTTTATTGAATAGCTCATTAACTGTTTTACTTTTTTACAGTAGGGGAGAGAATGGATGAAAGATCCAATTTAAAAAAAAAAAACTCATATAATATCCAGAAAATGACCTATATACAAAATTTATGCTAGTTTATAATTTGTATACACCTACATAAATCTGAAAGACCTATGGATGTACCTTTCTCGAATGTTTTTTTGTCAAATTTAGTACATAAGAAACCAAAAAGGTAACAACTTATTCCAGCTTGTGTAAGTTGCGACTAACTACTTTATCGCAACATAGATGTTGAAAAAAAAAAATAATTTTATGCTCATTTATTCAAAGACTAATAAACTATATCTTAGGAGTATTCAGTGAAATAAGTCTGATAATTTTATCTAAATAATGAAACGAAAGATATAATCTTCATAAGATTTTTTTTTCATATAGTTGTTACTTATAATTACTCTACATCTCTATATTGTACTTTCAGGTTATACATAACCTCACTTTGCCATTAATAGCAGGTGTAATTACTCAGTCTTTATAATTAGGAACATATAACATAATTTAGATTATAATTAGTATTATAAGAATCACAGGACGTATATGACTTAAAAATACTATAAGACATATATTTATCTCTTTTCGTTTTGGAGCTATCTCACTTGGAACATCGTACTTCGGCAACTTTGAGCCCCGCTTTCTTCTAATTTTCTTTTTAAGAAACCATATTATTGATAATAAATACTATTTATTATTAAAAATATGAGTAGCCCACCAAATGTGTGACATTTTTAACTTCATTTTTAATAGTCAGTTCACAGGATCACAAGTATCGATTTTCCAATTTTTTTTTTGTGCAAAAGAGGCTCATTTGATATATTGTTTTGTTTTTTTGTATGTTAAATCTAGACTGTTCAAGTATTATGGATTAAAGTGTTTATAATATTAAATACAAAAACCTCTTTAATTTGGTATTTTAAAAACTATATAAAAAACTTTTTGATATAACCTTAATGATGCTTTTTTAATATGGTATTTAAAAATAAATAAATAAAACATTTTTATAAATAATTTTAAACATTTTTTTTTTATTCTAACTTTAGTTTGTTCCATTGAAAAAAGCGAACAGGGGAAATATCAAATATTGAATATGCTCCATCTCTATTATAAATGCAATTTATATTTAAAAGCCCTGGTGGCAATTTCAAAAATTTCATCGAATTCATTTAATTTATTAATGGAGTCAATTGATGAAAGGTGACATCAAATACAATTTTAGATGAGACATTTTCATTTGACAGCAAAAGGACTTCCAATTAAATTATGACCCGACGAAGTGAATTAAATTTAATAATATTTCAACTTCTCTTAGGGCTAAAATTCGATTTATTAAACATTACCCATCAATTTCTACCGAGATCTGACTAGGAATTGAAACGATAGTAGCTAAAAGCTGCCTGGTAGTCTTGGAAAGTAATGTATAGAATTTAATTATAGAGGATACAGACAATACCCGAGACATTCAAGAAAATAGCTAGAGAAATATAATTTAAACAAGATGATTTTCTTCATTTCCCTTACTTATTGTTATTACCGGTCTGTTTTAATAATGAATGAAACTTGAAATATCAAAATATTAAAAATTAAATTGTATACTAATAAACAGTCAACAGACATCGTGGCAAACAGAAATAGTTACGTACTAATGGCAAGTTAAATGTAGGCTATATATGACCTATATTAATAACTCTATTTATGGTAGTATCTATTTTTTGAATCCATTTATGATGTATATCTGTCTAGGTATAAGTAAAGCTGCCTGATACAAAAATAATTTGACTCATCTTAGTAAAATTTTGTATATCTTATAGTCTCAACAAATAGTAAAACTGTACTGAATTTCAAAATTATCTGAGGTAGTGAGCTCTTAGGTATTGTTAGTAAATCTTGCGCTGAATTGACATGGAATGACCAAACTATTTATTTCTTTTTTCGGTAAGGATTTTTCTTCATACGCAACGCAATTATATGGCGCCCAAACAAATCTTGTTTAGAGCACTAAATAACGTGAGGAATATAATTCCACCAATTTGGGATCCATTTTAATATTATTTATTTCTATTCATCATTACTATGTATTATTTGGTATTTTTTTGTGTAAGTTATATAGTCTTATATACTTTAACGAAGCTAACGACTATTTTTAATATTTTCTTCATCCTTAATAAGTAAAAATTATTATCCTTAATAAATCCAAAATTATTTTTGTTTTGAAATATAAAAAATGAATACCATATTGAATATCAATACCATATTCTGTATCATATATTCAATCCACTGACTGAATTAACTCAATCACTTTAATATCTTATCGCCAATTTCTGCTTCCTCCTTCACACCTCTTTGGAGAGTCGAACATTTATTGATTTCCAAAGTTTGTAGATTTTACAAATCCAAAGATTCGTAGACTAAATGATATGAACGCTAATGTTAAGGAAGTTTACAGCTTATTTATAATATATTGTATATATACTGTTGTATATATACATATATAATGGGTTCGGGTGTGTATCTACAATCATTAGTGTTGTCCAAAATCGGTCTTGGTCTTGCACTTTGCCAAGACAAAAACCAAGACCGCCTAACTGTTGTAAGACCAAGACTATGGCTGGTAAAAAAATCGATTTTTTTAATACAAATTAATGCAAAATTGTTACTTGACAATTTTAGTTAATATATGTAAATAATTGTTAAACTTTTGCATTTAACTCTTCTAATTTTTCATTGGGTCTTAGTTAGGTGTCTTCTATATATAAAAAAAAAAAAACAGTAATATCTCTATAGTATTAAGCAAGACCAAGATAAAGCACAAGACAGGGTGCGCAAGGCCAAGACTCGTCTTGGTCTCGCATTTGAACAACACTAACAATCATCTGTATATATAACCAACTAGGTAAATAAAAATAATGAACACATATTAATAAGAACAGAAAAAATAATATGTAATAAATAAATTACCAGAATAATGGGTATTAGGAGTGATTTAATATTATATAATTATAAGTCAACATGATGACTAAATATCAATAGAAAATTTATTTCTTATTTAAATAATAAGTTTTAAAGCTTTAAAGAAAATTTAACAAATATCAATATAGATTTTGTTGTTTAATCATTCAATATTAGATAATAATTTTGAATGAAAATATAATACATAAAACTAGTATATATAGATGGGTATTGATTAACGAAAACAAATTTAAATCAGGTAGTACTGGAAAAAATGGGATTTGGTAAAAAGGCTGGGAAAGGTGAAAACAAATGCCATCCATGATTTAATCAGGTTTAAGGGCTCCTTATAAGTGCATGTTTAATTCCCCTGATTAAGGGCTGCCCTTATTAGGCCATAAACTGGAATGACCTCAAATGAATTATGAAGGGAAAAATGTCTCGCTCACAATGACCCTGCCGGTTCCGTCTAAATTAAAAATTCCATCCTGAAATTGCTTTTATCATTTTTAGGTGGTTTTTAAAGAAGGACATCCTTAGAAAAATGCTTCCGGAATCTGTCTCCCGCCTCATCTTCCTAGATAAAGTGGACACTTCTTTCCTTAATCAACACTCAGGAAAGGCAAGTAAAATTGGCCTATAAATTATGGATACTGAGTAAGTTTCGAATTGAGTAAGTCGATAGCTATTTAAATCAATTTACAAAAACAAATATCAACATGAAACTGATTGCTCAAAATAAGATGAGGTCATTTAGAATCTAAACAATAAGTGAGCAAATGACAGATCTCTTTATAATTAAAATGGTCTACATTTGAATTTAAGCTTACTGATGAATCTTCGATTCATCTTTAATTTATAATAATTGACTAGTATTACTTTCACTTATTTTTTTATTTTGTCAGCTCCCTCGCTAATTACATTAGTAATTAGAATTCATTTCTTTTCTTTATTTCGTGATTCCGTATCTCTAATATTGTCATAAAAGCTTTCACAATTAATAATTTAAGGACTACTTATGCAAAATTTGTTCAAGATGATTGATATTTGAGTACTTAAAAAATAATTATTTATCAATATGAAGTGATCTGAATTCGTCCATGTTGTATGAAGGAACTTTAAAAAAACCAAATAAGAATAAAACTACTTATAATGAAAACCATTTATAACATTAGCACGCATTTATTGTTGTATTCAATTCAATTAAGAACTTTTTTTAAACACTTATTTGCTTCTACCAATCGTATTATGTTGACAATTAGAAAATGAAGACTAAAACGTATTGACAGGAAGGCTCTTACAGAGTTTTAAATCTAATCGCTTTCGAGTCTATTATTTATTAAAAGTGAAAAGGGACCGGACGAGGCACTGGAAATATATAAAAAATCAACATTTACTATGCTGCTTGAACTTTATCAATATCCAAGTTTAACTCCGCAAAAAACTGAGTAATTGCAGAAATATCCACAGTACATAAAGGACTTCATCAGAGCAAAGAAAAGTTTAATAAATGGCTGACAGACAGATATGCATATGACAGATAGTTAACCAGCTAAACAGTCAACTTAATAGAAAAATTTAACAGAGAAAATTATGACGCATACATTGGAAGCATACCAAAAAGCACTAAGAGAGTTGTCAGAACCTTTCCGAAAACTAGATGGATCCTGGGCCGAATCATATGAAGCAGAATCTGAACTCATCGCTAACCACATTTATCCTGTATTTAAACCATTAACTAACTCCACAACCACAGAACATGAGAACGTATTATTTAACACATTGGATTCAAAACAAAAGAAAGAAGTAGTGACTAGTATTAAGCTTCAGTCACAACTTCTTTATTTTACTCCATCACAGGTGTCATTCCTAATCGCAAGCGGATCCACGAGTGAAAGGGGAAGAATGAAGGGGACTTTTGGGCTAAAGTCCCCTCCTTTACTCCCCTCTCTTATCAGAATATATATATTTCTTCAATGGCCCATATTTGTTTCTGTGACTAATCCATTGTCAAACAGTAAAAACATCTACACTTTTAAAATATAATCCTGTATTTCAGCAAATTAATGTAATATGTAAAGAATGGGGGAAAAATAGATACCCTTAAAATTATTGTTATTTTAAATAGTTTCTTTTTCAGTCTCGCCTTCAAGGGCCATTTAAATATGATTTTATACAGTTTTTTTTCTCTTTCTTTAATAATAATTACTATTATTAAAAAAGAAAACATCCAAGACTCTCCCAAAACTAAATTCTGGATTCCCTTCCGGTCCAAATCGATCTAAGTAATGAATGGTATTCGTAGGTTGTCGAATTTTCAATTGCGTTAAATAACTGTTCATATTTTATTATATTATGTCTTTGTATCATTCCTGAAATAAACATACAACAAAGACATAATATAGTAAAGGGATGTTATCTCTAATAGAATGACTGACTAGATTTTATTTTATGTATTTTACTCCATATACCGGAAAGCTGCTTCCAAGACAGAGCCAACCCAGCCAAGAGGAAAGGGGACACTAATTGCCGAGGAAGCGGGGGAGGGGGAGAACAGGACTTAGCCTGGAGCAGCAGTGAGGGGGGTCTATGTCCGGGTAATTCCACTTATTTAGACGGCACACATTGTCTTAACTTCAACTTTATCTCTTCTTATCTTCTGTCTCTTGGGAGCATAGTCTCACACAAGGCCTTACCGTTTATATCGCTGTGTCTCTTCTTATGGTATACTCTCCGACTTTAAACGGTCACTATCGCCTTATCCAGAAATAAAAATAAACATAAACAAAAGTATAAGGTCTCTTCTCAGTTACATTTTATTCCCATGAAATTTATTATTTTATATTCTCTATGAATATAAATGGTATAGTATTCAAATCTTTGCAATATTTATTTAAAACTAGTCTGCCCTTGCAAGTAATTCGCATACTACATTAATCAGTGATCAAACGGTAAGGTAGTTCTGCTAAATGCTTTAAAAATGTGAATTATGACTATATTCCATAATGAATTTATTTTGTTATAACCGTTTAGCCTCCAACTGCTTTAATAATGTGATGCCGTTCATTTTATGGAATGTATTACAATTAAATGCCTACATTATGTTATTATTATATATACATATTATTATGGGAACATATCCGAAAGAAAGGGAATGGCTAATAAAACAAATTGGTCCTCCGAGCCGGATAAAAAATATTAGTCCCGGAGAAGTGAATAAAACGCCACTTATTAATTAATTTAATTATGATAAACTTTTAATAAAAATTATTCAAATATTCTAAATATAGCTAAACTAAGTATATGCAATTTAGTTTCCAGTCTAGGTTATAGATCTAGAAAAGGGATCTGCACTACAAAAAACTATCGTATTATGTATAAAGATACAAGAAATCTTGATAGGATTAAAAATTAATTAAAGTTCCAAGATGTATTTACTATCTTAAGTAATATATTAATAAAAATCAAGAAATATTTTTTAGATTCTTCAAAAGTCTGAAGCGTAGTAATAATTTTGTAAAAGAAACTATAAAGGATAGGAGCCCACCTCATTTGACGAATCCTAACGACTCAGGTACATACAACAATGTAAATTATTAAGGCCAGAAAACAGCTTCCACCTTCGTTAGACATTAGCTCTAACCTTTGTCCCGCAAAGAGCTGCTTTTTGCAAATTATCCTTGTCTCTCTCTCTCTCTCCCTCTTAGCTATTTCCGTAAATTAAAAAGAAAAAGTTAAGAAGAAAAATTGTCAAACTTTCACATTATTAACTTACTTAAACTTATCTTCTCTTAGCCTATCTGTTTTCTCTTTTCGGTAGTTTAATCTTATATTCTTAATTAGAACGAAAAAAAATTTAAAAAGTTGATAAAAAAAAAAGGAAAAGAATATTTTAAACGAAGAACATTTTTACTACAAAAAAATTTTGCAAAGTATTTATTGCAGTTATAGATTATAATTGTTTAAAAAAAACAAATTAAGACAATAGGACAGTTAAGGAATAAATTAAATTAAATCTTTTACTTATGAAACATGCTTTATAAATGTTTAGAATGGATCGTGGAACTAAATTAACTCTTTATAGACTATAAACAAGCATGTGACATATCTAAACTACTAATCTATGAGCTCCAGTCTATACCTTAGTTTTAATAACTCTAAAATAGAGTTAGTACTAGAGGCACTGAAGAAATATTTGTTGGACCTTCGTCATAAATGAAACAAAGAGGCCTCCTTTCTTTACTTCTGATAACACGTGTACGGTTTGTATAATAACGCAGTTCAAATTTGAACAAACATGTGAGAAAAAGTACTATCGCAGCCATCATCAATTTATGAGATAGATAAGATAGATAGAAAAAAAAACTTTATTCTGGGACTAAGTCCCTTCAGAATAACAATAATGTACAAAATAATAGAATATTACTGGCCTGAACGTTGAAACAGTAAATAAAATTGATAAAATAAAATAAAAAGTAAAGAAAACCTTAGGTGCACAAGCTATATACAATACAGATAAAACTATGTACAGAGCATTTAAAATTATGAACAAAACAATTAAAACTATGAACGAATCACTTGAACTATGAACAAAATTATATTTAAGGGTTGAACAACATACACTTTGAGAAATGAAGAACGAAAAAGAGATACAATGAGTTCATTTCATAAAAAAAAAAAAAAAAAAAAAAACTTTACTTGAATATATATATATATAAAAATAAACAGTTAATTATAATTGAATAAAAAAAAAATGTTTGTATTGAAATTCCTACGTCGATAGTAGGAAATGCATATACTATCTCTTACCAAGTGTTATGATTATATGATTGCTACACAATACATATATAATATTAATAGTTAGCTAGTATCTGACTGTTTTTGGAACAGGAATTGGAATAGGAGATTTTTGAATGTGTACAGGGAAGGGGCATGTCGAATTTTGATCGGGAGGGAATTCCAAAAGTTGACAGAGCGGGCTATAAAGGAATTTTGGAATGAGGCAGATCTATGAGAAGGGATGTATAGGTCAGAGGGTCGGGATCTTGTAGTGAGAGAATGGATTGAGGACTTAAATTGGAGAAGGTTGTAGGCATAACAAGGACGATGATCGGTAATGATTTGATAAAGGAAAGTGCCTAGGAAATATTGTCTTCTTAAGGAGGGGAAGAGCCACCCTAACTCAGTGTAGTGGTGGGAGACGCGGGAGCGTCTCGGGGTCCCAATTTAAGATATATGAATGTAAGTGAATTGAAGTTTTGATTTTTATGTTGTGTAGTAAACAGAGGACATTTAAGAGGTTCCAGATGCTCTTCTCCTTACATTTTAAAGTCTCATAATAATATTTTCTTTATTTTTATGATTTTCATCTCGATTGATACAATAATATTTGAACAAGATAATAGTTATTTTTGAAGTCTAGTAGTAATAAAAGTCAAAATTTCCGAAATTCACTGAACATTTTCAACAATTATTTTGGAGTTAATCTTGATCATTAATACAGTAAACTATTTACTATAATAATAAATATCGTCCATTCGTTAAAAATCGAATGAACGATGAAACATTATTTAATAAATTTCTTTACGCATGGCATGTCATATTTAATATTTCCATCAGACCATCTGCTGATTTTCAACAGCTCGTCGACATGTGCAGATATATATTTGAAATGGGTAACAATGATTTAATTATTTTTCTCTTTTTCTGAATGGGTCCAATAGAAGATATATCGCAAACTCGATAAAACTAATAATCAACAGACGTGCATTAAAATAAGGTAAAAAAAAAATGATAAAAGTGTAAAGAGGACTAAAATTCAATTAAGTGGAATAGATGAAATGAGTCGGAGCCTCTGTGCCGGTGACACGGCGGGCCTAAAACAGGAGGTACTGCTACCTGTACCGCAGCTGATTGGAAACCTGTCACACGATTGAATTTACGGCTATTTAGCCACGTGGCTATAAACAACCAACCGTGTTCAATCAATATCCGCTAACACTAAAAAGGAAATTGACACGTGTTTTATAGCTTAATCAAAACGCCCATCAAACCTTCGTAAACATTCATTATACCTAGGCGATGGTCTATGCAAGAAATATGGACATATTTAACATATTAGAGCATATAAAAAAGTGAAGTAAGAGTATTTTAAATCATGTATGATAACCTAGCAACATACATATTTGGGAAAAATATGAGCCGTATATTTACTCATTTTTATTTAAAGCTGTTAGGGAATAAGTTGTCCGATTGTGTATAATACTATATATATATATATATATGTACAATCATAGGCCGTGTGAATAACAAAATTTAGAAATGTTATAATAACTCTGCCAAAATACAAAATTCTCTAGTTTATATTAATTACCCTTTTTTAGTAAGGGACAGTTGTATTAAATCTTTTTGTGAAATACAACAGGAGGAAGATTTAATATATTACACACACACACACACACACACACACACACATATATATATATATATATATATATATATTATATATATATATATATATATATATATATATATATATATATATAAGGTTTCCCAAATTTAACGCAAGATTTAAATTAAGTACAAAACTCAGCGCTTTCTTTTTTTGTTTCCTTTTTCTTTACCGAATATAATGAGTCACTTTCTCGAATAGTCGCTTTCTCTAAAAACATGTTCTTTTACAATGACTGAGGGCCCTTATAGTGAGGTTATAAATGAGTGCATAGAAACGTCCTATTGTATATCAGACGAAAACCATCATCAGGCCGTTAGAAAGGACTTAATAGGACTGCCGAGAAAATCTACACTATTGTACAATATTATCCTGGAAAAAATTAATTATCGGTATAACATGAGGAGAAACCGAGTCGAGAATGGACTGTGCTGGGGTACTCAGATCCTACCTCGATCGAATAGCAATGTCTGACAGCTCTCTCTGGGCAAGTATCTACGAGACCGGGGTATATACGTTTACAAGGAAGCTAAGAAGAATGTAGGTCTTATTAAGAATGTACGTCTTTTGAAAAGAAAAAAATATGAAAACCTAAAAATCTCACAAGAATTGAAATTATTTATAATAATTGAGAGGCCGAGAACGAATTGTAATGGTAATCAAAGTGCTTATTTTCATCGGGTATTTTTAATAGTTTAAATAATTAATAGTTTAGGGTTAATAAAAATGGAGAGTTATACGAGCGAAAATATTTTTAAAATAATGAAGGTCTTGCGGCCAAAGTACAAAAACTACGTATAAAATATGATCGGAATAGAGATTTAACTTAATCAACTGTGAAGAGAGTGGATGAGAAAGTCAAGCAGACTAGATCAATTTTTTATGTTAAACACTCAGTGATGTTGAACAGTATTTTAAAAATAATGAAAGTCTTAGTGCCACTTGTCTTGCTTGATACTTTATATAGTATCAAGCGATACTTTATACTTGATACTTGATACTTGATACTTGATAGCGATACTTGATACTTTAGCGGCTTGTTTTTGAACGACCAGTGTTTAATATCTCCAATTGATCTGGGTCTGCTGATTTTCTCACCCACTCTC
Organism: Nezara viridula; assembly: GCA_928085145.1. NCBI lineage: Eukaryota > Metazoa > Arthropoda > Insecta > Hemiptera > Pentatomidae > Nezara > Nezara viridula. The sequence goes on from OV725077.1 coordinate 214,253,803, forward strand.
TTCACAGTTGATGAAGTTAAATCAAGTAAGAGTAGGTCCCTTGGTCATTTTCTTTTTAGTCTGTGTTTATCAGATAAGAGGGAGCAGGAAATAGAAAGGAGTAATGGATTAAAGCGATTTAGTGATTTTTTATTGTTTTATTATTTATGAAATTTACAACTGTACATTTAATATACATTCAGCAAATGTGATACAGATAAATACATGACATGACAAGGCTTGTAAAGAATCTACTCATTGGTAGCACTCTAATAAAGTTTCTAAATTAGGAGATCACGAGACCTTCTTCGATTCAGACGAATAGGAGGGTTATCGGGATTCGAAGAGGAAGCAAGGTTAGAAACGAGAGGATTAGGATAGTTCTGAAGTTTATTATGGAATGATAGGTATCTGGATTGGTCCAAATCGGAAACCTGTGGAACATTCAGGTCATTATGGATTATTTTATTAGTTACAAAGTAGGGAGCATTAAGGAGTTTACGAAGGATTTTATATTGTAAAGATTAGATAAGAGAGGAATCCGATAGTTTAGTGCAGCCCAAAGCTCAACTCCGTAAGTCCAAATAGGTCTTATTATGGTCATGTATATGAGTCTTTTGTAATTAATTGAAAGTTTAGAGCGTTTTTCTAGTAAGTAGTGAAATAGTCGGAAACGTCGAGCGATTTCTTGTCGTTTCAGTCTGGTATGAGGATTCCAAGCTAGAGGTTTGTCCACGTGGAGCCCTAGGTATCGGATTTGTTCAACAGGGATAAGTGGAGAATCATAAGAGTAGAGGATACTGTAGAACAGGAAATCATAGGTTTACGACGAAGGGTAAAGGTAATTTGATGAGATTTATTTTAATTATCCCTTCCTTTTTTAATTATTCAAGGTTTGTGACGTGGGATTGAAGGGTTAGGGGTGCCATTGTTGGGTCGTTACGAACTGATAGGACACATGTGTCATCGGCATAGGTTGTAATAACGGTGTTTGGATGGGTTGGGATGTCAGCTGTATAGACTGTGTAAAAAATAAGAACTAGAATACTATCTTGAGGAACTCCAGCGGACTAGCAAAATAAGGATGAATAGCCATTGTTGTGATTTACTTTGAAGTATCTATTAGTTAGGTAGGAACGAATTATGAGGAAGTATGTAGGTGGTAGGAATTTTCGGAGTTTGTACAACAGTACCGACTCAACGCCTGCTCAACGTCGAGAAAGTAGAATGCTAGACAATATATGCTGCGAGCTTAGTCAGATGGTTCAGACGAACTTTCAATTAGAAAAAAAAATCAGTGATTTATGTTTAATTTTAACTTTTAACTCTAGCTATATGCCAGAACAGTATCAGGCCTGTATTGAAGTTATCTTAAAAAAACCTCTTCGATTTACACAATTTAAACAAGTAAGTATGCACTTCACAATTATGATTTATTTTAAGACAACTGAGCATCATCTTTAAAAAAAAAAAAGAAGTAGTTTAGGTTTGGGTAGCCTTTAAAATAGAAATTGAGCAAGCTACGGGATATATGTAACTAATCTAACCTAGTTACAACTAAACAAACCTATCCGTTGCTCAAGCTCCATTTAATTTGTATTAATATGACACTAGAGAGTAAACATATATGAGTAAACTTTAATTAATAGACTAGCATTTCAGTTTCAGAAAATAGGGTGCTTAGGAATGGAAACAGCTTCACCCTATCCTTCAGGGCTATAATTACAAAATTAATTAACTGGGCATTCTAGGACCTTACTGTGACCTTTGCCACTGCAATTACTCTCATGAATCCATGAGATGTGCTCATGTTTTTCTATTTTATTTTATTTTCTTATATTAAATTTTTATTTTTTACTAGCTGTACCCGACCACGCGTTGCTGTGGCACATTCTGGTTAAATAGAAAAATAATGCGGATGTTTCTAATATATTTTACGTAACAATACTTGTGGATATGCGATATTTTTTGTTGTTCCATTCTTTATATAGATATAGAGATTGTCTGGTTGTCCAACTCTAGAATTTGCAACACATAATTGTCTATGTGAGAAGCAATCGGTCTCTAAATCTTCCAAGAAAAAGTTCTAAATGTTTTAAACATTATATCTCAGTGCAAAATCGCCCAATTTTAGTGTTGTTTTTTTTTGCAGGGAAGCAAGGAAGCTTTCAAACAATGATGGGTATAATCCAAGAAAAATTGTGTACTTTTTGAGTTATTCGGGAATATAGTTTTGAATCCATAGTAACTTTTTTTTTCATGCTACTTTCGGGGAAAGATGTTATATATATATATATATATATATATATATATATATATATATATATATATAAATTAAAATGACTTCAAGGAGAAGACTTTAGTCAAGTTTTAAAGATATGGGCTCATTTAGGCGCTTATTTAGGAACTACTGTCTATAGGGACACAGGTTTTCCGGCCACTTTTCAGAAACGAAAGACCAAAGGGTAATTAAATATATATAAAAACAATCCTGAATCGGATAGAAACATTATGATAATATTTCAAAGCAATCGGTGAAGAAGTTTAGGAGATAGCAATTTTGAACAAATGAACATTTACGTTTTCATTAATATAGATTTATAGAATTTTTATTTTTTTATAGTAATCCATAAGTATTACTTCTTACATCTTCATACACCATTATTTATTCAATATGTAAGATTTGTACCAACAAATAAATAGTTTTAGAGGAAAGACTAAAATATGTGGAAGTCCTCAGCGAAGTTCAACAGGATATTTTAACCAGAACTTAAACCTCAAGATACCCATATTTGCTAGGACGAAGTATGAAACTCCGGCGTTAGGAACAGGATGTAGGAGTACTTTTAACTTCAACCGGAGTGAAAGTTGGAAACGATGATAGTTAAACAGGAGAACAAACTGTCACATGTTGACTAAATTTAATGTTTGATAACTGTCAACTTGAGGTTGAATGTAGTCGTACAGAGAGAGATTGCTTACTTACTCAAAGAAGCGACTTCATCATCCGGTGATATTGAGGATTTAATGCATCTAACGACTATAGTTATATCTACTAACGTAGATATTATATTACATTTTTTTTCTATTAGTACAAAAAAAAATATTTTTAAGAGGCGACAAACTTATATTTCGCAGTTAAAGGCATAATATCTCATTAAAAACTGAGAAGGTATTCTTAATTTCCCAATTTCATATTATATCGATTCTGATTAAAAACAAAAATATGTTATGAGAAGGAATTAGTCGAGGGTGCGGTCAAAAAAAAAATAAAAAAAATTAAAATATATAAATAATTTTAATTTTTGCCGACGTTTCGACCCACTTTGCAGGTCGTCTTCAGGGCGTTGGATGTGGCACTGCGGGAGGCGGTTGAAACACTGGCAGTGAAAAATATGTTACAAAAATATGTTAATTTAGCTTCAAATTGATATACGTCATAAAAAAAATTTAAAGGCTGCATATGTGTTGTATTCAAGATTTATCTGTATTTAAGTAATTAATGAATCTATATGGTGGCCCCTAGTGACTTGGGTCATTAGTTGATAGAAGCACCCCCATGATGTATATTTTATTAACTTAATTTTCTTTAAAGTGTTTACATTTATGAGTGACTACAATTAGGAATATTACAATTTTTTTAAGGAAATTACTACTTCTTAATATGTATGCCTCGAGCAAGAGACTTAGATAAACTGTTGTAATGCCATATGTTGACTCAATTAATTGTAATGTAGCCAATCTAATAAAAATAGTACTTAAGCCTGTACTGTACGATTATAACACTGATTTATTAACCAAAATAAAAAAAAATAACGTCATCACTGCAACATGGAAATATTCTTAAGTATAGGTTATATTAGGAACTATATGCATATTTCTTACTCACTCATACCCCAAATCGATTAGTCAGTCGTCGGTATCCAAAAAGAGTACTCACCTAGAAAGAAACATAATTGATTAAGATGTGTTGAGAAGAAAACAATGAATATGTCAACAGAATCACTGCAAAAGCCTGAGAGTACAAATTAATTAGAAAGTTGGGTTATTATTTGGAAAAATTCCAAACTATCCATCCTTACGAGTACGTCTCACAAATGTAGAAAAAAAACATAATCCTGTAAAAGTTTCGCCAATGCAGGCATCATCCGAACAGAAAAGAACAGCTAATCGAACATCAGTCCATGGCATTCAAACGCATTGACAGATTTGTTTTCTTTACCTGCATTTTAGAGACATATGGCTGTGAGGTTCAAAATTTTTTCCAAATTATAATCTCGCATTCATGTTCTGTCTCTTGATTAGTCTATTACTAATTTATGATAATTATAATGAGCGATTTTGCAATTTCCCAAATAATTTTGGTCTCTGATATATTCATAAGAACATACTGAAAACGTTATTTAGAACATTACATATTTTTTATTAACATGCGAAAAAAATTGAACGGAAAATCTACTGCATATGTTGGAAAATACACCGTTTATCACGTCTTTGTTTTGCACATACAGGATTTTACAGTGTGGCTGTCGATATAATAAATTTATTGCATTGCAGCTTGGTGATGCATTTTAATAATATTAGATATTTAATAATGAATTAACATGATTTATCATAGTCCTCTCTGTAATTAAATACAAATTTATATATTACAATAGAAATCAAAGTTGTTATACATAAAATAAATAAAAATATTCAAAGAAACAACAGTTTTAAACAAATAACATAATGAAGATAATTTTTCTGTGGCTAAAAATTGATATTTCGAATCTATCCATAAATGTTCTAAAACTAAATAAAAACCTTAAATTCTTCGAAGTTTTCTGATTTTTTTTACTACTGATGGGTTATTAAAATAAAAAAACCTTTTCCAGTTTCTCCACTGTTCTCTGTTTTTCCCCTTCTTCTATGATTTTAGGAAATAATAGTCCGTGGTACAGACCTATTTTTATCATTTTATTAACATCCGCCTGAAACTTCGTAAATAACTTTATCACATCGTAACCTACAAATATTTTATTTACGAAAATTTTCGGAATTTGGTCGTTTTCAATCTCGCTATCGTCAAACATTTTCTGTTAAATTAAGTACTAAAAACTCGTAAATACCCATTTGCTTTTCACCCGAATCTTAAGATAACTTGAGTGAAAAATTAAAAAAAAAAAAACAGGTGGCCTTCAAAAATATTGAGCTGATGTACACTTCCAAATTGTCAGAGTAATGAGGTTATATTGGAAAAACTGCCTAATATTTTTATCGTTTTGTGATAAAATGGTATTACGACCTAAGTGGAAAGCAAACGGTATTTACGAGTTTTTAGTCCCTTATTAAATAGACAAATTTTGCCTCCCTCCAGGTTGAAAACACCCCAATTCCAAGAGTTTTCATAAATAAAATAGTTGTAGGTTACGATGATATGAAGCTATTCACGATGTTTCAGGCGAATGTTAATTACTCGATAAAAATGGGGTGTGTACCACGGACTATAAATTTTATACAGTTCATATTTTTTCAGTTTTAATTTATAGTTTTCAATCATGACAAATGAAGGAAATATGCTTATGAATGAATATGTTTTGTATATTAATCCTAGTTCGATGTTTTTTTTAACTAAACAAATCTACAACCTGCTAGAATTTTTTTTTGTATTTTAATTTGTTATTATTTTTAATTTACCATTTTAGCATTAATAAAATAAAGTTATATAAACAAATTATATTGTTTAACAACAAACGTATGTAAAACAACAAACAATAAAAATGTAATAATTAATTTTTACGGACCCTCTAATCAAGCAATGCCTAAGTATGTTGCGGGTACGGTATAATCCTAGCCCCTTACTCTTAAAGAAGAGACCACAGATTATTTAAGCAATATGTAATGTACTAAAGTGCCCAATGATATTCCAGTATCTCTTTCGATCCAATGTAAGGTTTCGATACAGTATATATTTCCATTACATTTTTGCGGTCGGTATGAATATATTTAAGAAGAAAAAGAATCATAGAAGACTGTGGAAAATTTATTACCAACAAATTTGTTTTATATAATAATCCATAATAAGGTTATAAATGACTAATAAAGGAAGCTTAGATTGGACCAAGATAAGAAGTTTGATTGGTTCCTGTAATCGGTGGATTGGGAGCGACGTTATTCCAGCAAATCATCTCTCAGCTCAACTTGTCCCTACATATCAAGGATAGCTACACATTGATTATCTGTCCATTCAATAAATTTATATGGTTTCACCTTCAATATTTTATATATATTTTACTTCCCATACCAATTAGATTCCTGGTTTAGCAATCTAAAGTTTTCAATGATTCTCAATCTTTAAATAATAAAAAATGGTAAATATTCTAATGTTGTCAGCAGTAATAGAGATAAGACTTTTTATATTTAAATAAGATAAATTTTGACTTTTCAAAATGAAAGCTTAAACAAAAACTGGATAAGTACTTCCACGTTGTTATTGAAACGAAAGTCGTAGCGTATTTTATTTATTATTATTTTATTTTTAAATATTAATAAAATCTACCACGTTGAACGGCATTAATATTAGGATTACAGTAATCATTCACAATATATAAATGCAAAAGGAAAATACATATAAATAACTAAAATAGAGAAAATAAAGAAGAAGAAATGAAATAAAAAAATATATATATATATGTATATAAAATAAAATAATATATAGAAGCTTTATGAAATTAAAATAAATAAAACATATTCACTCCTAGTCTTAGAATCTGAAAATGAGCTACAATAGCCTCCTGCTTATCCGTTCTCGTCCGAACCAAAACATCGCCGGTCAAGTGGGAGAACCTGTTAATACCAAGGATATAAAAAAATACAATATTTTTCTTTCAATACTGCGGAAAATCCCTTTAAAATTTTATCTTTTAATGAAACAATAAGTCGTTTTCTTTTTTCACTCATCTTGGCACGCTAGTTATTTATGTAGGGTTAATATTCAGGGTTTATTAAATAGGGTTAATACCCAAGGCATATTTATTCTTTCTTTATTCTCCTTCGTACGAACCTTACTCTTCATGGCTGCAAACGATAAATAAAAACTAGAAAAATATGGACTATATGAAATTTCCTTTCTAAAATCATAGAAGAAGAAAAAATAAAAGAACAGAGAACAGAGGGGAAACTGGAAGAGTTTCTTTTATTTTAATATCCCCCTTAGTCATGAAAAATTCTGAAAACTTAGACAAGGTTCTTATGAACGGTTTTGAAGATTTATAGATAGTTGCAAATTATCACTTTTAAGGCACTGAAAAATTCTATTCATTATGTTACATGTTTTAATGAATGAGGAATTTTCTAACTGACGATAAATTTAGAGTTGACTGACTATTCAATTTTTTGGCACCATACAATAAAGCCAGACGAATTATTGTCGCATAGGATAGGAGTTTCAAACGTGAGGATAATATGTTTGTCCTAATTACATTTTGGAGTCTGTATGTCTTGGAACTTACTGTTTTAATTTTTCTGTCAAAATCTACTCCAAATTGTAAATGCCTGTCGTGGGAATGGTCATGTCGTCAGTATAACTAGCTGCCATTATTAACAGGTATATCGTAAGTGCATACAATGTGATTTATTTATTTATAAGATAAGTACATCATATCCCATGATATGAAGGCACGGAGGTTAAGATGGGCTGAACATGTAGCTCGTAGCAATCCATCTGGAAGCCTCTACGTGATAATGAATGCCTCTGTAGAAGGCAAAAGACCACGTGGAAGGCCAAAAAGTAGATGAATGGATTAAATCAACAAAGATGCAACAGAACTTTGTGCAGATAAATGGAAATAAATATCCCAAGACAGCCAGAGATGGAGCAGAATTGCTAAGGCGGTAAAAGATCTGCTGTGATGCCAACTGAAAAAAAAATATATATATATTTACAGATATTTCTTTCATGATAAATGTGCTTTCTACAATGTTAATGAACAAATATTTTATTAAAGAACATATAAGCTATCAAGGAGAGCACAACAAAACGAAGAAAAAAATAAGCAAGGAAGTATATGTAAAATTACACTAGTAAATTTAAACTAAACTAGTAAAAAAAGAAGCACTAGTATATTACAAAAATTAAATTAAAGAATAAAACAGTAAATAACACGATAACAAAAAATTATAACATAAAAATAATGAGATAGGAAGCAGCTCAATGCAGTAAATCTCTAGGCGAGCAGTCTTCTTGCCGGGTTATATAGATTTGTAGAAGTAGATACAGCCTGATTAGGTGAGTTTAAATTTAGGGTCAGTATGGCATGAAAATGATTAAGACGGTCTGTGGCAGTTGCTGTGATAAAATTAATGTCAAGGTCACTGTGCAAAGTAAGGTTAGAAACATAAAAGGAGGCGTGTACAATTTTCTGGAGAACTTTTTACTAAAATGATTGGAAACCTTTTATATTTGATGTCTTTGCTGTTCACCATAACTCGATATCATATGTCAAAAGTGGCTTAATGAGTAGTACACTATGTAAAACATTTTTTTTTCTATTTCTTAATGATATTTACAACTGTATTAAAGATATACATTTAGTAAATTTAAACATATGTATATAATGATGTGAAAACACTTGTTGGGTAACTACCCAATGGTAGCACTCTAATGATATGTCTTCATTAGGAGATCACGGGGCCATCTTCTTTTCAGATACCTCGGAGGGTTATCAGGAATTGAAGAGGAAGCGAGGTTAGAAACGAAAGAGTTGGGATGATTCTGAAGTTTATTATGGAAGGATAGGTATTTGGATTAGGCCAGATCTGAAAAATAAGAAACATTAAATCCATTATGGATGGTTTTATTTGTAACAAAGTAGAGAGCATTGAGGATTTTGGATTGCAAGGATTGGATAAGAGAGAATTCGATGGTTTAGTGAAGCCCCATAGCTCAAACCCGTAAGTATAAATAGGCCTTATTATAGTCGTGTATATGAGTCTTTTGTAATTAATTGGAACTTTAGAGCGTTTGTCTAGTATGTGCTGAAGTAATCGGAAACTTCGAGCGGTTTCTTGTAGTTTCAGTCTGGTATGAAAACATTTTAATATTGAATAAGTAGACATTTTTTAGGAATCACTACCAATTCTGAGATTTATTTTTTCTTGCTATATCTTAGAAATGTGTTCGCGAGCTAAGTGCTTTCATTAAGAATTCTCTGATTAGCGAAATCCTGAGTAGGCTTAAGACGAGTAAAAGAGGAGCAGCACTTAGCTGAAACAACAGGGAGGAGTGTCGCAGAGAGGAGACTAACTGTGAGATTTGTCATTTCTGTTATTGTTAGGGAATTGTTTTACTTCGGGGCGGTCCAATTTCACAAGGCACCAAAATTTATACCTCCCGTCTGTCACTATACGTCATCGTTAGGGTCCCGCTGACACATCTTTTTTGGCGTCCATCTTCTTCAGAAGATAAGAAATTCGTTCTTATATTTCTTTTCGTTTCTTTTCTTTTTTTTTTTTCTTTCTTATTCTCACCCAGCTATTTTCACCACAATCGTAATGAGTTATAAACATTCGATGTATTATTTTTTCTAACACCTGTGAATTGAAAAAAATAAACAACGTAAGCTCCATGTATCTTTTGCACGAAATAAAACAAATGGTGATCAGAATGTTGTACATAAAACTTATAGTTATGCATCTCACGAATAATAATTAAACATGTAACTTAAACATGACAACTAATCAATAGGTGAATTAATTATTTTAATTTTTTTTATTTTATTTTATTTTCTATAGAAGATGTATTTGCACCAGTCAACTTATTGTTGACAATCAGCAAATGTGATGGCGATACATGAAATAACAGCATTACCTCTTCCTTAACTGATTCCAATTACTTATGTTGTCTAAAGAAGGAGATCCCTCATCCAACGCCTTTTTAGTCTCCTCTTCATGTTATGGGGTATGTCAGCTGTGGCCATGTCTATTATAAGTCTGTTATTATGTCCATTTAAATTTATGTAAAATCGTTTAATAAAGGGACGTTATATGTTGGTCAACTGTTGGAAAGAGGAGGTCAGTATGTAGAGTTTTGTTAGTCACGTAGCAAGGTGCTTTTGTTATAATTATGTTATTTTTACGTTATTGTAAATTGAGTAATTTACATACTCTTACCAGACTACTCATTCCAATTTCCCACTCTATAAGGAATAATAAATGGCTTGATTTAACAAAAATTTGTTCGTATTTTTTATAACGGGTTTATTCAGTAATAATACAATTTGCAACATTTAAGAGCAACAAGTGATCATTCATACCATACGTACAAATATAAAGGAAGTAAACACCCATGTGTAAAATCAGAAAATTTTGGTCTTGTTTTAACTATGCTTTTTATATGAAAGACTATATAACACCTGAGCGCTTATTAAACAGTACCTACGATAAAGTTTCTATATGTTCTGATTTCCTTTCTGCATTAACTAACATTTCTGACAATTTCAAACAAAAGCAATACCACATAAAATATTATTTCACTTATACAGTCCATATCAGAATACAAAACCATAATAAACCATATGTGGACCCCCGGCCCCGCAGGTATAGAGGGTAATATTCTCGCTGACACTGCTGCCAAAGAGGCTTGCACCCTTTTTCCTCTACCACGTCTTTTCGACCATTTAACAGATTTCAAATCTTTTGTAAAAAAAAATAAATATTTTCTCATTGATAGAATTATTTGAATTGTACCAATATAATCTGCCACAATGAACGGTATTTGTTATTATGGCTCTATTTTTACATTTATTCTTCATATAGAGATTAAAATACAAGCTAAGAATAAGATAAAATAAAAATAAAACATAAGTAAATATATATACAAGAAAAATTGCACTGTAAAAATTATTAAATTATATTAATATTAAATATTAAATTATAAAAAAAAAAAAAAAAATAGGGAAGTAAAGCAAAAAAAAAAAAAAAAAAAATACTCGTCCCACATTCATTCCTATGTACAATATTTACATTGAGCCTAGGGAACTCCGAACTTTGTCCTGCCGCTATCATGCGAAAGACAAGGCAGGACTCAAACAGTTGTTGCCAGCGCTTCTCTCTCAACCGCATCACTGTATGAAAGCTACTGGAGACTGAGTGAGAGCACTTAATCCACATACGTTCAGGACATAAAAAAAAACAAAAAAAAAACATTTGGAATTAAAACTGGCTCTGGGTAAATAAAGCTAATATACTCAAAACAGTTAGAGAAACAGCTAATCTCTGGAATACTGTGCACAGCAAAAAAAAAAAAGAGAAAGTGACAATAACAAGGCTACGAATCGACCACACTAAACTAACACACAGGTATCTGCTAGATACCGACAACAAATTACTGTCAAGCACATATTGACAGACTGTGCACTACACCAGGAAGTCAGAAGAAGAATTGGAGTCAATGGAGAGGATCTAAGAACATTATTAGAAAAATACAATGAATTCCATGATCAAATCACACAGTTTTTAAAAGAAATAAAAGTGTTTAAAGAATTGTAAACGTAACAAAGGAATGGTGTCTCTAGCCTAATGTAGCAGTACATGCACCATACCTGTGTTACTACAACCCATGAAGGGTCATGGGTGTAGTACTGTGTGAGGAAGTACTGTTTCAAGGCCAACGGTTGTGCAGGGAGGTGATGGGGCCGATATCACGCTCAACTGCCATGTTTCCCCCTTAATTATTTTTTTAATTAAGGGTACCCACTTTATAGAGGCTGGGTGTGCCTCAGGAGGGTCTACTGATTACAAGATCGATCCATAGCCAATGAAAAATTACTAGTCATTAGCCGGATTCAAACCCAGGACCTTGAGCTCTGGAAGCTTGTGCTCACCCGCTGAGCTCCCATTCACCATAATGTTAAATTAATAAATAAGTGCGTCTATTGTGTTTTTTTATCGATAAATATAAACGAAATTCAGAAAAACGTTCTTAGCAAGTATTTAGTATGTACACTTGTATTTATAATATTACAAAAAAAAGTTGAAAAATTATGTTTTAAAATTCAAGTATGCCCTACACCTTCAATTTATTCGGATAATACCAATTATCTTCTGTATCCTGAAAGATTCAAGAGTTCAAGCTCGACCTCTCGAGTAAAATGAGATGCCATTAGGAAAATCTTAAAAGTTACCGGTATCCCTTTGTGATGGTAAGATAAGATCGTGAAAACTCGTACAAAAGAGGTAGAAGAACAGAATTTTCAGTTAAATGGGTTCGGGAAGGCTGAGTAATTGCAGTGAGATTAGGAAGGAAACGAGGGTCATTATTTTGTTGGCAGCCTTTTCCCTCTCCCGGTCAGCCGGCGATTCGGGTAATAGGCGAGGGCATCTGCCGCCGGCTCCCGCGCCCGTCATCCTGATGAACATTTAGTGGGAGTAGCAAAACGTGTTGGGGATCCCACCGGAAAAATAAATAAAAATTGTAGCTTAACTGCCTGAAATTTCTGGACTCTAGTTTAATGGAAACATTACAAAGCACTTCCAAAAAAAAAAAAACATATATGTTTTTATATACTTTTAAAATAAATGTATTAAAATTTATATTTTAAAACTCCACATCTACATGAAATAATCGGCAATGAATTCACTAGACGAGATGTCACTATGGACCAATGTTTTTTTTTATATTAATGATAATTAGTGCTGAAGGGATCCATTTATATAATGCTTACAAACTTAATATAGAAATAAACCTATAATAGTATACTTCTGTGAGAACTAATAGCAATATAACTTTTTAACACAAGAGAAAACTTAGTATAAGCCAAAGTGTGATTAAGTTTAATGTATCATTTGGTTTATGATTGTGTTATTATCATTTTATAATGATTATGTTCTTATGATTATATTATTTCCATTTATAATATTAATGCATCTAATTATAAGTTTAGAATTTTTCGAATTAAATCAGCATCTCCTTTCATGAATTAAAGGAAACATTTTTTATAGTGAAAACTTCTTTAGAATCGTTTTCATTTTTTTTTTTTTTTTTTGAGAGAGTAATAAATTGAGCTGTCAGATCTCCGATGTTTAACCCTCGGGTAAAACCGGCTGGAGTCGACTAATTACAGATTTTTTGGATATGAATTAAAATATCTCAGAAACTAAAAACCGGATCTGCATACTGTAAGCAAGGGAATTGTTCAGTATTTCATTCTCTCTGAAATTGGCTATTATTCAAAATTGCCTCTTAACGCGTCGCTTTGTTAGAAAGACGAAAAGGAACAAAATTATAACGAGTTTTATTGATGATATGGATTGAAGTATCTCAGAAACTAAAAATCGGACCTGCATACTGTATGCTAGAGAACCGTTCAGCATTTCCTCCTCTTTATAATGATCTATTATGTATAATTTATATTTCATATTAATAATCTCGCCTTGTTGAAGTTTTTACTTCTATTGTGTGGAATAAAGCACGCACCAAAGGTTTTTGTTATACCGTAGTAATTATAAAAAATAGTACGGCGAATATAAACAAAAAATTGTGAATTGAGTTCCAGCTGAATCCTATTTTTATTTTTTTAAATAATAAATTCATTTTCTGATGTTTATTTAAAACGAGAACCAATATTTTTTTAAAAATGGAATAAATAATGCGCCATCACAGTCTAGGTAGCGTCAGAATCCACTCAGCGATATATCCAGGACCTCTTAGCTGGCCTTGTTGATCTTGCTGTCAGAGGGTGGATGTTGTAAGTATGTCTTTGACTTTGATATTCTCGGCGGTGTTCGAAACAGCTATGTAAGTTCCTATGTACAATGGTGACAGTTAAAGGTGTATTTACTATTAGAAGATACGCAATATCTTTGTATAGAAAGAGTGAATCTTGCTTCCTTACTATCGAATTTAGTAAACCCTTGTATACATGTGAGAAGGGAAACTTTCGTGCTGAAAAAATTTCGGGTCATATTTTACTTTTCAGACACTAATGAAAAATTTTGCATCGTGTCTGTCTGTTGTTAAATCCATTTGACGGGCATATCGACTACTACCGTTTCCCGATTTCCAATGGTTTCGTATCAATTTTAATTAATTCCAGTATCTACTTTTGTCTATGAGTTCGTAAGTATGTTTTCATATGTAAGCCTAAAATTTAAAATGGTGTGTTTAATTCAATTCAAAATAGGTAAAACTAAAGGGATTAGCTATAGAATCGTCCAATAGTTATCATTCGGAATTTCATCAAATTCTATTCAATAGTTTGTTTTTTTTATGTAATTTCATTATAATTATAAATTCTTGCACAAACGTGTATTTTTAAAATGGTTTGGATCAACGTTGGAAGAAATTAGGGGAATAGTGCATAATAGGTCTTGTACCAATTTCATCAAACAATTAAAATGTACCTAGCTATTTAATAGTAAATATCTGCTTCAAGACGATTCATAATTAAATGCAATATTTAATTAGGTTCATAAAATATTTTTTTAAATATCATTTTATTAGGTTCTATGATAAAACTGGAAATAAAACTTCATTGAAAGTTTTAAAAGACAATACATAAGTTTTCTTAAACTGATCTAATATCAGAGAAAATTGTTACCAGTCAATTATTAGCTCAAATATTGTTTTAATTATAGAAATAAAGATTTTTATTAAATAACGGTATTTAAAAATTAGAGTAAACTTTGCTAATTCCAACCATGAAAGTGAATTACCTTGAGGCCAAAATGACGTTAAGATGGCTCCTCTATCATAAATTGAACGGTAAGAGAAGAGTTTTGTCTAGGAAAAATGCATTCGGAATGATATGTAACAGGGTAAGTGCGTTACAACAGCTCGCAGGTTTAACGTTCGCCCAATAGATTTTAGCAGCAGGTCGAGCTTGTTTCCCGGGAAGCGGTCTACTATTACTATGGCCGTATCCTGATTCGGGTCATAACATCATTAGTACAATCATAATAATTTATTAAATCATGACTAATCTGTAACATTTCTAAGTAAGCAACAAAAATATAGCTGGCGATACTTCTGTAAAAAATTCCCTTGTTCAAATTGTTCCTATTCATATTCATATGCTTTCACAAGAAAAATGAAACATTTTAACCATTTTTTACAATCTAATTAAATAACACATAACCGTTATGGTCAATATTTCGAACTGGATATACCAAGTTCGATACATATTCCTTTTTAATTTACTTAGAAGAGAGCTGGTAACGAATACAACTTGAAATTAAACTGCCTTAGCTGGGTAATATGAGAGGTATACCGACGGGACTATAGGTGCGATCAGCCGTAGTATACAGATAGGGTGCTTCTTATCTACATGGTGGGGTCCTCAGGAGCGTGACTTGAGTCCGATAAGGAGGTGTCCGTTATCTGGGAGGCGAAGGACTGCCCGTCAAGGCCTTTATCACCAGGATCTAGGATGCGTTCTCTGCTACGTAGGAAGTTGAGTCATCTGTCATAAGGGGATAGGGAAGTTTACAACAGTTGGCGTAGCTAAATTCTTTGATCAGGAGGTAAGATATAATATATGCGAGGTAACTATAATATTTATTGTGATTGAAGAATATTATTCTTAATTTTTTTTTAAATATTTGAGATTTATTTTAATTTTAGTTGCGGTTAAAAAAAAAAAAACGTTGCAAAATATTTCACAATGGTTTATTATTTCCAAACAACTATACATCTAAAGAAACATTACCTTCCTAGTTACAAAGAAAAATAAATAAAAGGCGATTCCAATTATTGGACTAAACTTTTATTTTTAATCATTAGTAATATGCTATAAAAAAAAAGTAGCATCACTTAAGTAACACATTCAAAATTTAAAAACCAAACAAAGGATATAACATTTAGAGCAGAACATATAAAAAAAAACTGGAGACCATATCTTTGCTCCTAATTGTCCGATTTTAACGATTTTTTTTTTTTTTTTTAGGAAATTCCATAAACTTAAAAACAAAAAATTGTATACTTTTTGAGTTATTCGGAATTAAATTTTACTATCACTCGAATTTTTTTCCAGCTTCTTTTCGTTGAAGTATGTTATATAGATAAATTTAAAGGGCGTCAAGAAAATAGCTTTAGCGAAGTTTCATTGAAATCGATACATTCTTTTAGGAACTACAATCTATCGCAACGCAGGTTTTTCGGACGCCATTTTGAAAGTAATAGGCGGATAGTAATATCGATGAAGGAGAATAATCCTTAGGTGGCCTCTGATTTTATATCCAAATTTGAAAAAAAAATGGTCCAATAGTTTCGGATAAAATTCGCGGACGGCGTACAGACAAAAAGTTATTATTCGTTTTTCGAATTCCACCCATCCTGAAACGTGAAACTTCAAATTTTGAGAGGGGGTTAGGTTTTTGAATCAAGATGGTTGATTATTGAAAATAATAAACCAAAATCTTTGTAATTGCTTAACGGTCGATTAATTGAAAAATGAGTAAAATCAAAATGTTCTTATAAATTATTTGAGAGATTAGACTTCTGGCATGTCTTCTCAAAATTGGAGGAAAAATACTAGATAAAGTAATATTCCAGATGTATAAAATAATATAAGTGATGCTGCTCTAACTAAAATACGTGGTACGGACATATTTCAGTTAAATATAGTAAACATTAATGTCAAATTTACTTTTGACCTACGGTAATTTTGATACTTTGAAGTTCGCACAATTGACAGATACAGGAAGATAATAATTTTACATCATCTCAAAATTGTTCATTACGAATTTTCTAATAGTTCAATACTCTCCGGACTTCAGAACAATAATATGGACCACAAGGAGGAACATGAGCTAAACTGTTAAAGAATTCTTGTAAGACTCAGAAAAGGATGTGAAAACCCTAATGGCCTATCTAAAAAATAAGATTTTTAATTCATTTAATTAAAGTAATCCCTAAAATTTAAGGTGATGAATTTTTTTTTTTTTTTTTTTTTTTTTTTTTTTTTTTTTTTTTTTTTTTTTTTTTTTTGTGGTGATAGACGATTTATTTTTTGGAGACGTAGAAATTGATTTTTCTGTTAGTCAACCAGCCTTCTGCATCCCTTCATATCTTGGGATATTGGTTTCTAATTATCTGTGTGCATATTTGTTGATTCAATTTATCCGTATGGTTTCTGTCCTTTCATGAGGCTTTCTAATGGATTCTCTAATTATCTTAACTTACTGGTGAAATATTGATTGAACATTTTCGGTAAGTAAATCTTTAGTGTTCCTTATTCTCCCAGATTGTTTCGGTTATAGTGCCGGGACCGTTAATATAAAAAAAATAAATTAAGATTAGAATAAATAAAAAGTAATAATAAAGCAAAAGGAAATAAAAAAAAAACTGTGGAATATTTACGATAATGTTATGTCAAAAATGGTCTGAGATGAGCACCATTATGGATATTGTGGCTACTAAATGTCCCTGAAATGAGAGCAATTAAAAGAAAAATACTCTTGAAGTTGAAAAGAAAATTCCTCTTAAAGTCTTGCAAAGGGGAGAGAGGTTTATAACAGATGTTTCTTTCCAGATTGTTTGTATGTTTGTATTTTACGGTTGTTTTATAATGCAAAGAGATTGATTTCGATTTCCAAAAAGCACGAATAATTTTTTATGAGTTTAATTTATCATGGGATCTGCATTTATCATTGACGAAGAGAGTTCCTTTAAACATTTTGCAGAAATTCTGAAGTTTGAGTAGGGTTATTATGTGCTGTTGCGAGACTTATTAACTCTAACAAAATAGGGTATTACACGACCTTAAAAGTGGAGGCTTAGGTAACATTTCTTCCGGTTGTCCTCAACTTCTTAGAGTGTTTTCCAGCTCCCCCTTGCACTTAGCTTGGGTTCTCTGATATACTACCTTGTCACTCTTAACACGTAACGGCCGTCTCCGAAATTTCTCTGTCAGCAAGCTAATATCAAGATGTATATGAAATCTTTAGTTATAGATTTATGTAGATTCCAACGTTATAGATTCTAAACGCAAACCGAGAAAAGAGTAGGGATGACTAACACCTTGTACGATATTCTATTTATTACCGTCTTGCAGAAGCGGATCAAGGCTTTAATTCTGGAGTGGCTTTAATCTGAAATTTATTTTATATATATATATTTAAAAATAAACTGTCTCATATATATATATATATATATATATATATATATATATATGTATATTTAAAAAATAAACTTTCGGGTTGAAACATTATATATAAAGATAATTACTTTGGGAAAAAAAAGAAGGAAACAAAGTACCTATATGAAATGGAGTTTTTTGAAGGCCTATTCAATTGTATTTATACGAACAACAATAGTTTTAAAGATAGTTTTCTATATATATTTTATATATATATATATATATATATATATATATATATATATATATATATATATATATATATAAAAGAAAAGTTTATATAATATACCACTTTGCGGGGAGCGCTTCAGCCCTAAAGCCTTCTCGTCCTCTAGATCCGTTATGCTACCAATGGGTAGTTTCTCAAAAAGCGTTTTCATGTGATTGCATTATATTACTGTGTGCACATTTACTAGTTGTATTTTTTTATAATACAGTTGTAAATATCAATGAATAAAAAAAAGAAAGATCCGTTAGGTGGCATCACACATTGAATATTTTATTAACGAATTTAATAATAATATGTTTTTAAAAAACTCATTTTCGGTTCCATGATAAAAAAGAGATATTTTCTTAACGGGACAGTTCCTAATAGAACTCATAAAGCTTAATCACACTTTATTTAAAAAAAAAAAATCAAACAATTATTGCAGAATTTGAGGAAGAAATATTTTTTAAAAATATTAATTCCGACTGAGACTGATTTAGTAATAAAACTTTTGTAAAAAAAAAAAAAAAAAAAAAAAAGACCTACCTTGTAGTCCGTGGTACAGATCCCTTTTTATCAAATATTATTAACATGCGCCTAAAACATCGTGAGAGGAGCGGAGTAGCTCAGTGGTAAGTTACTGAGTTTTCAACGCTAAAGGTCCTAGGTTCGAATCCCTGCTCATGGCAGAAAAATTATTTATTCTTTTTCATTGGCTGTGGGGCAACGCTAGGGTAGGGAGACCCTCCTGGGGAACACCCAGCCTCTATAAAGTGTGTACCTTTAATTAAGGGGAAAATCCTGACGATTGAGCTTAATCTCGGCCAAATCACCTCCTTGCACAACCGTAGACCAAGAAACGGCGCTTCCTCTAAAATAGTACTGAGCCCAAGACCCTTCATGGGTTGTAGTGGTATTTTTTTTTTTTTTTAATCAACGTGAATGGTTATATCTTATCGTAATATACACATTTTTTATCAACGAAAACTCTCAAAAATCCGACGTTCTATAATTAAATTGCTTAATTTAATGAGGGAATAACAATTCATTGCCCTTGTATGTTGTGTACGCTTTCCATTTCAATAGTAGGATAATTTAATAACAAAACGAAACAAAAGATGGGCTTAAAAAATATTGGGCCTTTTGGGCTATATAACCTCGATATTTTGATACTTGGGGATGGAGGTCACACCAAATCCAATATTTTTGTAGGCCACCTTTTTTCTCGATTTCGCGATTATATTACCTTTTCTGAATCCACTAATGTAAGTGGAAAGCAATGCTGATATAAAAAGAATAAATTGTTTAATTTGATACGTTATTATGATAACATTTTTTTTTATATTGTCTTAAAATAACTTTATACGAAGAAGGTATATTAATTTATTTTAACAATAATTAACTTATATCTTCATTAGTAGTAACCTTAATAAAATACAGAACTCTGGAATCATTTCTTCAAATGTCATGGGTTGATTGAGTTTGAAGGTTGATCATGAGTTTTTAGTACCTAATAAAATATATAAAGCTTGCAATCTCCAGATTGAAAACCCCTAAATTTTAAGAATTTTTGTAAATATAAAAGTTGCATATTGCGATAAAATGACGCTATTCACGAATTTTTAGGCTGATTTTAATAATTTGATAAAAAGAGATTTGTGCCGTGGACTATTGTCTTCATTGACGACATTTAAAGAAATGTTTCCAGAGTTCTGTATTTTATTAAGGTTACTATTAATAAAGATATAAGTTAATGATTGTTAAAATAAATTAATGAACCTTCTTCAAAGTTATTTTATGACAATATAAAAAAAAATGTTATCATAATAATGTTTCAAATTAAGCAATTTATTCTTTTTATATCAGCATTTTAGTTCATTGTCTACTTAAAGGCATAAAAAGCCCATGACCACCATAAAATCCTCAATTACCAAGACTATATACCTGAGGTACACACCATTATAAGATAAGACCTAAGGGATAGCTAGCAGCGTAGAAAACATTCCAACTCCCAACGGAGGCATAAAAAATGATGAACACACTCCTGGGCCTTCTGATAGGAGCTATTTCACGGAACAGTTTAGCAGATTTAGGAAAACTCTTTATTTCTCATATAACTACAAGTAACCAGGTAAAGAATTTTTAGCATGAATGCATTCATTTTCAAGAATGTGACGAACGGCAACTGGCATGTAAACCATTCTTTAGTAGGTAAATGATGTTAAATACATACAACTAAATAACTCCAAATTCATGTTATCTTAGAATCCTGGATACTTATGAAATTTATCGATACAAGTATATTAGTCAGTACATTGGATATATATTAGAATGTTTAAACTTAAAATGGTATAATACTTCTCCTTACTTCCACAATGGGATGGAATCCAAATGAAAGCTATATTACAGTTTTTTTTTCTCCAGTTCTCCAACAATTTTAAAATTTTCGAATTTGCCGAGTGATATCGAGTAAGACGCCGTTCGAATCATTGGCAATATCTGACAATCGGTATTAGCTATTTTTATTTTCACTTACGTATATATGTAATATATAGTAAGGGTAAGTATCGCGATCGTGAAAATTTTCGAATTTGTTTTTCAACGGAAATACATGTTTTGCATGCCATTTTATATGAACGCTGAAATAAATTTTTACAATTTTCTCAAAAACGGCTCTAACGATTTTTATCAAACTCGGTGTATCGTTATATTAAGTGGTCTTTAATATCATTTAGGTCTTATCCCCGTTGATGTCACTTTACAGGGCTTAAATGCCCATTGTTCATATATGTCTTCCTATAAAGTACCTTTAATATGGTGTATTTTAAAAAGTTAATCATTTTGCATTATTCAGAGTTACGAAAAAATGCTACATATAATTTTTGAAAGAATTCGATAAGTTAATAAAGGAGAAAAAGATAAAAATGCAGAAAAAACTGCGTTGCTATGGACTGTAGCGCCTAAACGAATGTACCAATTTCAATGAAACTTCGCTAAAGTCATTTTCTAGATACCCTTTAAATTTATCTATATAACGTACTTCAAAGAAAAGAAGCTGGAAAAAAAGTTACGAGAGATGTTAAAATTTAATTCCGAATAACTCAAAAAGTATACACTTTTTTGTGGATATTGTAATAAAATGTTTCAAAGATATTTAAATTGCCTAAAAAATGAATGAAGTTTCATCGAAATCAAAGCACTATTAGTAGGGATATCGCGATTTTAAAATATTTTTTAGTATAGAGGAGCTTCTTTTATTCCAGTTTTCTGTTGATAAATAAATGTTTCCGTATCTAGATAATCTGTAAAAAATCCCGTTGTCATTCTGAAGTCCTCCAAAAACCTATAAAAATAGCTTCTTTCGGGTTCGCCAATTCAGACTTACAAATTTATATAATGATAGACCATCACCTCTATTTTGATATTTTTATTTTCATTTATCTACATATGAAATATATCGTAAAGAAAGTATTGGGATCGCGAGAAATTTATAATCCTAGGTTTTTACGTAATTACACCTATTTGAGATCCACTAAGTCCTAATAACCAAGTGCCACGAAACGGTATTTGTGTATTTAAAACAGCATTTATAATTAAACAACACAAAAAAGTGTTTTAAGGTATGTATATGCCTGGAATTTTACATGAAAGTTTTTGACAAAATCGACTTACTGGAAA
Organism: Nezara viridula; assembly: GCA_928085145.1. Taxonomy (NCBI): domain Eukaryota; kingdom Metazoa; phylum Arthropoda; class Insecta; order Hemiptera; family Pentatomidae; genus Nezara; species Nezara viridula. The sequence continues at coordinate 214,275,781 of OV725077.1, forward strand.
TTTTACTGTACATAATAAAATTTACATAATTTTACAGTTTCCAAAAAAAAGGCTTTACAGTTTTGGTTAAGATCATTATATCAATGTATAATTAAATGTTTTTTAATATATGTCTCATCGTCAATGAAATGATATTTGAGGGCTCAAATATCAAATTTGTAAAATGGCCTCTTCTAAATAATCTATAATATGATTTATTTGAAGTAATTAATAGTCTCTCTTTGTTTACTTAGTCTCTCTTAATAGTAGTAATACTATAAGAAATGACTTAATATAAAGAATTTATCGTTTTCCGATCAGTTATGTATCAGGAATAATGGAAGTATATGATAATTTATGCTTTGAATCATTAAGGCATAATGAATTTATTTTGGTTATAATGTATATTTGCGATCGAAGTACCTATAAATTGATTATTGTTCTTCTCTCAAAAGATACATGTTTAAGCTAACTTAACAAATGCAAAATATAAAAGAAAACAAATATTTCTAATTAAAAAGAAATCAAAGCGATTTTAGATATAAAGAGAAAAGTTTTACAAAGGCTTAGGCTGGAAATCTTGTTAGCTTGTATCTGAAAAGCCGAACTCTGGGTCCCTATCACCGAAACTTTAGCGGCGTAGTTTTTTATTTTTTTTTCATCAACGAGAATAGAGAAGGAAGAAACTCTTAAAAAGTTATAAGTGGGATTTTAATAGTGCTTTCATTGTTTGATATTAGAAAAACTTTCAAACGAGACAGTTCTCGAAGTCTCTAAGAAGTTCTGTTTAGGTTGGTTTCTTTCTGCTTTTGAAATTTCAAGGAAAAGAGATAATAAAATAATATTCAACCCTTGAATAATTCTTGTGAAATTGTATTTACTTGTAAAAGTGGAATATAATTTTTTTAAGAAAATAACTACATCCACAACAAATACAATTAATTTCACTTTTATATTCTAAATCACCTCAATCCATTAGTCCTTTCTATTTCCTGCTTCTTGTTACCCGATCGAAGCCGGTAAAAACCCAAATCAAGCAAACCCCTAGCTAATCCCTAATATATCAAAAAGTGCGCTGCTAATCAAATGCAAACGATATAAAATGTTAAAATAAACAAATAAATAAATTAAAAATCTAAAAAGTAAATATATTTCGGAAATTAAGCTTATAAAAAACGAAATTCTTATTGATCTTCCTTTAATCTGGAATCACTATTTATCAAACTAACGCAAATCAATGAAACATTGACAATGTTATATCCTTTTATCAAAAAAAAATCCAGCCTAAAACGAGATTCAACCGTTTTAATTTATAAAGCGATATTAAGGGCATTCCTGATGTACAGTTGTAAAGTGTGAGGTGTAGCTTCCTATATGATACAAAAAATAAATAATACAAACTTTTTAAAATAAAATCCTGAGAACTGCAGCAGATGTCTCTTGATTTATAAGACATTTTCAACTACGTTTTGATCCTCAAGTAAAAAAAACAGTCACATTAAAAACATTCATTATTAAAGGTGGTACAGCTTTCAAAACATGAAATACAATATCGTCTGTTAGACTGAAATTCAGACTTATGCAATCATTCTATTGTTAATTCAATCAGGTATAAATTTTTCGTTATTATAATAATAATTGGTTATATATATACAAATGGTTGGAGTAGTTCTTACTAATTAGCCAAGTCCCTAAACATAGGGCTAAGCCATTGATGGTTCACCAATGCTCATTAATGACGTCAGTACTGAGTTTAGCAACTTGCCTATTGTATCATCGATGGGTTTCAGAACGGTTTTATGGATTTCCGATGCTTATCAGTGATCTCAAGCTGAATTTAGAAACTGATGCAGGTTCTTTTAATGGCACTTCCTGTATGCATGTACCACTATTCGTTATTCCTTTTTAGGCATTGTAATTTAAACCCATGGATATCCTAGAAAATCAGTAATGAACCTTTTCTCCATCTATTTTTTTGAGCTTAATGAACTGTACTAAATTATATAAAAGGCTGTATATAGTAAAAATATAAAATAGGTCCGTTATTTATCTTCACTTATTTGGGTTGCATTATAAAAATTTTGAACCTTCTACCACATAGATATCCAATATTATTAGCACTACAGATAATTAAAAAAGAAATAGCGTGGTTTAGGGACTTACTTAATCTGATAGAATTGCATGAATTGAATTTAAATTTAAATCTCTTGAACTGCGGTGATGTTAAACTATAGAGGGTTAATTTATTTATAATCAAAATGCAATTAAAGTTCAGAATTCTAAAACTTTTTATCCTCATTTAACTTCATTTTCTGAATTTATAATTAAATAGTTAAAATCTAGAAATTTATTTCGGAATCAAGTAATAGATTTAATGAACGAAATGAAACGGATAGCATTAGTAAATTACTGCGTCTGCTTTCTCCTGTAGAATAATGCTCACCAGAGAATTCAACAATTAATTAATTAGAAAATGTAGGTACCAGTCCTTTTGTAATTAAAATATTTATATAGCTTTTGTATTGTAAATATAATTGTTCTTATTTTCTAATTAATTAGTTATATATAAATAGATTGAAATATAATTTGGTTATGAAACACTGACTCCTCTAACGGTCAACAGACTATGTAGCACGTCTGATTTTCAGTTTAAATCCCCCAAAAAATATTTTGTATTGTTTTTTAATTAATATAATGTAATTTTAGTAAATCAAAAGACTTTTTCTTTTTCTTTTTCTATATATGAAAAATACTTCTTTTGTATCTAAGCGTATTTACTAGAACACGCCGTAAAAACCATAACAGATCCTTCTGAGTAGTAAATCATTTACACAAGTTAAATAATCCTTTAACAAATCCCTTTTGTCTGTTTGAAATGTTCATCATTAGTTTAGAAATTAAAATATCCCATATTAAATAGTTGAAATATTTTAGGTTTGGTCAAAATACAAGATACAATTATGTTTCGTAACATTAATGTTCTTGAGCGTTATATCTGTAGAGCCGTCTGGTCAGGTATCATATTCGGGACAATATCGATAAACAGGACCAAAACAGACTGACAATAAACAGGGGCTGACAGGAGAGGCATGTAAGAGGAGACTGACAGATAATGGACTTACGGGGGGGTAGAGAGGGGAGCTATATAATGTGTGTTGTCAGTGCATTAGGAGGCCTCCCTCATTAACATTCATTAACTACATCTCCTCTGATATTCGTACACATTAGCATGTCGGCTTGTATAATATCACTGTTAGGGTCTTTCTGGTCTTTGTTAGCAATAATTTATTCAATAGTAGACAGTATCAAATGAGTATATCATAAAAAAGTATAGTGTTCTCGTTTGTATCTTGTAAAGTTATGTTAGCCTATGAAAGTAAAAAACCTTCATAACGTTATCAAAAATTTATTTTTTTTTATTTATTTATTTATTAATGATATTTACAACTGTATTAAAAGTAAAAATACATTCAGTAAATGTGTACAATTGAATCAAAAATTAAAAGCAAAATACATACATAATCTGTACTATCATACACACTTCATTTTTTCCAAAATTAGTAGTAACATAACATCCTGTTGCAATATGGAATATGGTTATAGTAAGAACATTGCTCATTCACTATAATACACACTTCTAATTAAATCTACGGATAAACATCAAAAATATAACGGCACATCCAAAAAGTGAAAGCTTTAAACAAAAAAGAAAAGCTCATAAATTTTCTAACTATTAATATGAAATAAAATAAGTATAAAGCTAGAAAAGAGAAATAAGCTGATTGTGTTATAAATGGATAAGTCCAAACTACGAAGCCATGAGTCTCCAACATACAGGTAAATAGTTAACTTGCCAAGGATTCACCAATACAGGCATCATGAGGGCAGAAAAACCAAGATCACTTTATAGTCGTAATGAAGAAAGGATAAGAAGTAAAAAAAAATCTGCTGCGGTGCGCCTATCACACAACTGACACTTACCACCTTCTTCTTAGCAGAAATAAGTATTTTCAGACAAAGGGAGAAGTAAAAGTTAAAATTATAGACTCATAATTGGTAAATGGTTGACTGTCGTGGATAATGATGAGAAGAATAGTTGGGGTGTTCAGTCAAAAAAGAAGACAAAAATAAATGATAATATTTATTTTTACATATGCCGACGTTTCGACCTGAAGTTCAGGCCATCATCAGGGCTAAGAAAAGAACCAGATAACAAGGTATGAGAAATATAAAAATTACAGTAAAATGAAGTTGTTAGAATAATGACAATAGTAAGAACAAGAGACAAATAATAATAACAAGAGACAACTATTGTCATTATTCTAACAGCTTCATTTTACTGTAATTTTTATATTTCTCATACCTTGTTATCTGGTTCTTTTCTTAGCCCTGATGATGGCCTGAACTTCAGGTCGAAATGTGGCATATGTAAAAATAAATATTATCATTTATTTTTGCCTTCCTTTTTGACTGACCACCCCCAACTATTCTTCTCTTCATTATCCACGACAGTCAACCATTTACCAATTATGAGTCTATAATTTTAACTTTTACTTCTCCCTTTGTCTGAAAATACTTATTTCTGCTAAGAAGAAGGTGGTAAGTGTCAGTTGTGTGATAGGCGCACCGCAGCAGATTTTTTTTTACTTCTTATCCTTTCTTCATTACGACTATAAAGTGATCTTGGTTTTTCTGCCCTCATGATGCCTGTATTGGTGAATCCTTGGCAAGTTAACTATTTACCTGTATGTTGGAGACTCATGGCTTCGTAGTTTGGACTTTTCCATTTATAACACAATCAGCTTATTTCTCTTTTCAAGCTTTATGCTTATTTTATTTCATATTAATAGTTAGAAAATTTATGAGCTTTTCTTTTTTGTTTAAAGCTTTCACTTTTTGGATGTGTCGTTATATCTTTGATGTTTATCCGTAGATTTAATTAGAAGTGTGTATTATAGTGAATGAGCAATGTTCTTATTATAACCATATTCCATATTGCAACAGGATGTTATGTTACTACTAATTTTGGAAAAAATGAAGTGTGTATGATAGTACAGATTATGTATGTATTTTGCTTTTAATTTTTGATTTTTGCATTATAAAAATTTTGAACCTTCTACCACATAGATATCCAATATTATGAGCACTACAGATAATTAAAAAAGAAATAGCGTGGTTTAGGGACTTACTTAATCTGATAGAATTGATTTAGAATTGAATTTCAACTTAAATCTTTCGATGATGTAAATCTATGGAGGGTTAATTTATTTATAATCAATATGCAATTAAAGTTCAGAATTCTAAAACTTTCACTTTTTATCCTCATTTAACTTAAATTTCTGAATTTATAATTAAATTGTTAAAATCTAGAAATTTATTTCGGAATCAAGTAATAGATTTAATGAATGAAATGAAACGGATAGCATTAGTAAATTACTGCGTCTGCTTTCTCCTGTAGAATAATGCTCACCACATAATTTAACAATTAATTAATTGGAAAATGTAGGTACCATAGGTACCTTCTCTTCATTAAAATTATAGACGCTATATTCATTTATATTTCATTGTAGGTACTTTTATTTGTTTAAATACCTCTATACATGCACATTTTGATTTTTATATCGATGTAATCTATACAATTAAATATTAAATAATACCAACGATGGTATTTATAAAAACTGCATATGTATATTTACATAATATTGTTGGAGTCTGTATTATATTAAGCTCATGCTACATATGGAAGACTGTTGTAATCTTTCTGGTGCACTCGTATTCCTTCGATTCCTCCATTATTACCATTCTCCGATATCTTATTTCTCCTTTGGTTACTTATCAAATTCTTTATTTAATTATTTTTTACATTAGAGATCAATGTGAAATAGTTAATTATCTCAAATAAAAAAAATTAATGGTACTTTAGAGGAAGCTAAAATTGAAAAAAAGCCATTTAAGCTACGTTAGAGAACATAAATGTGAATAAAACCTAATTATATTAAATAAAAATTAATTTTACATTGATATAATGAATTCAATCAAAATGGTTTCAGCCTTTTTTGAGAAAATCGTAAAAATGTGTTAGATCGAACATACAAAGTGTCGCTTTAGGTAAGCCTATTCTGACCAAAAATTTTCATTTACATCACGGGCATGTAAAAATCTTAAATAAGTAATTTCACTTTCGTATGACTTTTCGTTTTGGAGCTAGAGCTTTTTTGTTTTGTTTTTAACTCAGAAACACACAAAATCACTTTTTATTTATTTTTATTTTTGACTAGGAAGGTTACTTTATATGTATAATTGTTTAGTAATAATCAACCATTGTAAAATAATTTGCAGCGTTTTTGTTTTCAAATCAATTCCTAAAATAGTATACATAATTATAAAAAAATAAAATAAAATAGAACAGTGCTGCTATTTTTTTTATTTTTTTTTGCTGTACAACTGCCAAAAAGTGAATTGTCCGTACTTCATTCTACAGTAACATAACGATTTAATTTTCAACTGATAATATTACACTTCGTTATTAGTGCTAAAATACGATGAAGATAAAACTTTTCCCGTAATTGAATGAAGATATCGATTTACTAATTGTCTTTTACATTTAAGTTTGTACAAGACATTAGAGCCAGGCTCCAAAAGTTCCCCTAATCTGGTAGGTGCTAAGCTTTAATCTTAATTCGCTACAAGAGATTTAGCGCAGTTTCCACGGAGAGCACATTGCCAGGTTCTAGTCGGAATAAGTAGGTTAAACCTCAGGGCGTTTTAAACACCGAGGGTGTTTCTAAATTCTAAACTATTCAAGAGAAGTTTGCCGATTCACCCTTACAGAATACCAATTAACCGAATGCTAGAGGCTGCGGTAAAAAGAAATCGTAAAATCCACGTTTTGAAACTATCGCGAACCAACTGCACTTGGAAACGACAAATCTCAGGTAGAAGAAAAATGAAAAAAAATTACTTTTTAACTAAATAGCATAAAATATTATCATACGAAAAAAAATCAATAATGGATATAATTCATTATTTTTATTCTGTTTATTATTCCTAGATTTAGTGTCTTGAAGTTTTTCTTTCTATAAATTAAGGCCGTTATTAATTTTTTTCTCTATAACGTTTCGACCAATACTAGGGCAATATTCAAGTCTGGAAATTTGTTGTTGAACAATTAAAACTGTCCTAATATTTTAGAGTTTTCTGGAATGACTGACGTATTTCGACCTGGTGGGGATGGTCAAAAGGAAAGGAGTTTTTATTCTATTGTTTTGTAATGGTGTATTATTTTAACTAAATTATGGTTTTTATATTGCTTCTAAATTAATTATTATATTATATACGAATATTGTTTATTGCATTTGCGTAAAACGTATTGTCCACATCTGTATAGTGGTTTACGGAACTCTTCAAAATTTGGTAATATATATTGACTAATTATTTTTTCTTATATTATTACTACTTTGCTTATATATTATTTTTAATTCTAAAAATCAAATTGGTGTTTATTGCGTGTTGTGAAACGCCGGTTGATGTGTTTGATTTGGACTTGCAATTTAATTCATATTGTTTTATACTTTTTGCCCTTAAACCTACAAATTCACCTCTCTCTTATTGAACACTGGTGTAATAAGTGGCGAATCCAAGTAAATGAATCTAAATCCAAACATATTACTTTTAACCTTCGACGCAATTCCTGTCCACCAGTCTACTTCAACTCCATACCACTTCCTCTGTCTGACACAGTCCGGTATCTTGGCTTTATTCTAGACAAAAGACTAACATGGAACCCACACACCAGACTTAAAAGACAACAACTTAACAGACGATAAGGACAACTATATAGACTATTGAATCGAAAATCTCAACTCTCAGTCGACAACAAACTATTAATCTACAAGACAATCCTGAAACCTATTTGGACCTACGGAATAGAACTGTGGGGGACAGCAAAACTTTCTAACATCAAACGCATTCAATCCTACCAGTCTAAAATCCTCCGAACAATAGTCGATGCTCCCTTCTATGTATCCAACAAAACCCTCCATAATGACCTTCATATCCCATTTGTTATTGATCTAATCCCAGAAAATTTTTCCAAATATCACCAGAAACTCACTCATCATCCAAATCCTGTAGCACAATCCCTATCTAGCTCCAGTCATCCCTACAATCCTCCCCGGAGATCAAAACGGCAGTGGGCCCGCGACCTTTTGTAAATATGTATATATTGGAGTACTGGCAATGGCCAGATTCTCCACTCAAGACATGAGCGTCTGTTGCTATAGTGCCCTGCATCAGTTTCCACTGGTTTCAAATAACAGTGACGTGGCTGAGAGAGAAGCACTGGGATCTCCTGGAGTCCTGCCTTGGCTTCCACGTAGGGGAATAAGGCATGACTCAGAGTCCCCTGGGTAAATGTAAATATTGTACATATGTGTGAATGTGATTTATTTACTTTAATTTCATCTAGCTTTTATCTATTATTTCATTATTTTTTTTGTACACAGGCATACCAATTTACTTATTTTATTTCTTTTATATTTCTTTTTCTTTATTATTAATATTAATTGTATGTACATATTGTGTGAATGAATCATGTAGCCTTAATATTAATGCCTTCAATGTGGCAGAATGTATTAATATTCAATAAAGAAAGTTTTAAAAAAAAAAATTCGTTTTGTAATTTTTTAATCTATATAATTATCAATTATTATATGTTTTATTTAATAATTTCTTTGAAGAACGTTAATATTCTAACTGACAGAAAGAATGAATGTAGCCATAGCCTATTATATACTAAGTACTATTAAAAAGTAAGTAATGAGTTGAAGCGAAGTTTGGTTTTTACATAAAGATGACGTGGCATATGGTGTGTTTAAAATACCAACCTGCTTTACGGGATCCGAAAATTCTACTCAGTACGTCCAAATAGGTATTAGTATAGGAGTGTAAATTATTTTTTCGTTTTGTAAGTTGAATGGTAACCAGTCATTACTTTGTTTAAATGGTTATTAATTTGTTCAAACAAAAGATAAATCTTATAAATTTATCAATAATAAATAACAATTTAATTAAAACCAAAGTTATTTAAATAAAATATCATTGAGCATCTTGTCCTTAGAATTGTGTTTCTTAAACGACATTAATCTTTTTCAGATGTAACACGAAGTAAGATGTGAGGGAAAAGTTAAGCAATGTTTGTAAGAATGTTCATATAGTTGCACTATTATAGCATAGATTGAAATTATAAATTGAGTAAAACGTTTAAATTAAATCAGCCAATAGATATCACATTAATTATTATTATTTATAAATGAACAGAGGGGTCGGTTGATTATAATATAAAGGTGCAGGAAAGGCGGCCCTACGAGTTATTCCACCGGCAGCGGCCCTTTAAAGTTAGATGGATGACTGGAGCCCTTTTTAAAGACACCTACCCCATATCGACCATGGGGTCCCAAACTCCCCCAAATCGTTAGGCCCTTCCTGTAAAACTGCACCGCTGGCCGGGGACAGTGCACAAATAAGACATCCTCACCCTCGTGGGGTCTTGTAATCCGCTTCCCTTCGGCTTTGCTCGAGGATAAAGGGCTCATCATCAATCGCTACTAATGAAATTAGCATTCGAAGTGATTAAATCCTTGCATTTGAATCAGGGCGGAGGGCTAAATACTAATTCATTATTTAACTTACATTTTAATTAATATTCAAATAATACATGTTTGTATTGAAAACCCATTTCATACTAATTTTTATTGTTTAACATAACATAATAAATATGCTCAAAACGTTGCTGGTTATTTTAAAAATATAAATTAAATGTAAAAAAAAATACTTTTTTGTGTTGTTTTTTTCTGGTGTGTTATTATTATGAGTGTATTATAACGTGATTTATAGTATTATAACGTGTATTTCAATTGAAAAGTCGGATTCGAAAATTTTCATGATAGCAATACTTTTCTTTACTATATATAATATATATATGTAAGTGATAATATAAACTAGAAAACTATAGAAAAGTGTCAAAAGAAGGTATAGTTAAAGGTTTTATGAGGACATCAAATGGAGTGATGCCCAAATGCGAGACCGATACGAGTCTTGGTCTTGCAAACTCATTCATGGTCTTGCGCAAGACTCTCGTAACAGTCTTGCAGTTGCCTATTACCTTATTAATAGAGAGATATTACTATCAATTTTTAGACATAAGAAACCTAAATAAGTCTGAATGAAACATTAGAAGAGTTAAATGCAAAAGTACACCAATTTTTTACATATAGTAACTAAAATTGTTAAGTATTAGTAACTATTTTGCATCAAGTTTTATTTAAAAAATCGGTTGTTTTTTTTACCAGTCTTGGTCTTGGCCTTGCAACAGATAGGCGGTGTTGGTCTTGGTAAGAACGATTTTGGGCAACACTAATCAAATGCATATAAAAATAAAGTAATACACAAACAAACTAAAATAATTAATAAAATAATACAGGATCCGTTTAAATTTGTACATTCAACATGTCTTAACCAATGAAATTTATTGTCAATTTAAATTTTCCTAAAGATGAGGAATTGTAATCCCGAAGAATTATTTATTAAACTAAAACGCTATAAATTAAATGAAAAAGTGATGATCCTATAGTGATGATCGAAATCCTAGATTGTTTTTTTTTTAGATTTCACATAAATATTATGAATTTTATTTTGATAATATATTTTTGATAGTTTTTGCAAAAAACTATTGTTATACATGAGATAGAAAATTTGTATTAAAAGCAAGTACGTTATTTCAATATTTCTTTATATAAAATGATACACATAGAAATATATGTACACATTATCAGAATATTGCTATGTACAAAACAAGACGGCTAAAGTTTGATCGGAGGAAACCAGATAAAGCTTCAAACAGCAGTTATTAACTCACCGATGAACATTCAGCCAATTTCGGCATGGTGTATATTGAAAACCGCAAATTCACATTAAATGCCGACTAGAGATGGCTTATTCCACTTAAACCGCTCAATACAGACTGACCAGACAGAGGTAATACATCGCTGTTAAACATATTAGCATAAGCCTACTTGTAAATTAAACGTTTACGATTGTTTAAATACCTCTCTAGAGAATTATCTCAACCATACTGTTGAAGTGGGATCTACTCGTGTGCATTTTGAGGTATTCACTTCTGATTAACCCTTAAATGGTTAGCCTTAATCCAGCAAGTCATTTCTGGTAAATATTGTATATGTGCGTTAGAAAGCTTAACTCTATAAAAATACTTTCTGAAGCCCAGCATCCGTTAAACCAATCCAAAGATAGGATTACTATACCTCTCTGTTAGTAATGAAAAAAATAAATCAAAACCTTCCTCCTTATTCCAATTGCAAGGTGGTATCAATAGATTGTCTTTAGGAAGAGCAAACAAAAAATTAATTATAATAAATTTTTTTTTTTTTTTTTTTGTCTACAAAATATGTATTTGCGCCTGTCAACAATAAGTTGACAATCAGCAAATGTGATGGTGATAATGATGTAATGACATGACAGGCATGGGGAAGGAAAGTACTCAGCAGTACCTCTTCCCTAACTTGTTCCAATTACTTAGGTTGTCTAAGGAAGGAGATCCCTCATCCTGTCCAGTCTCCTGCTCATGTTCTGAGGTATGTCAGCTGTGGCCATGTCTCTTATAAGTCTGTTATTATGTCCATTTAAATTTGTGTAAAATCGTTGATATAGGGTCGTTATATGTTGGTCAACTGTTGGAAAGTGGAGGTCAGTATGTAGAGTATTGTTAGTCACGTACCAAGGTGCTTTTGTTATGAGTCACAATAATTTTGATTGGAACGTTTGAAGTTTTTGTAGATGGGTCTTTTTAGCGATGCCGTATATTTGTGATGAGTATGTCCATATGGGCTTAAGTAAGTATATATATGTATTCAGTTTCTGTTTTAGTTTTAGTTTTGAAGATTTGGCAAAAAGAGAGTAAAGTAGTTTCAGTCGTTTGTTAAGTGTCATGCGTTTCATTTTAACATGTGGGCCCCATGTCATCCTTCTGTCGAAGGTGAGTCCAAGGTAAAGTACCGTGTCCGTTTGAGGAATTTGATTGTTGTCAATATAAACTGGAGGACAGGTGTCTTTTCGAAGAGTAAATGTTATATGTTTGGATTTGTCATGATTAAGTCGAATTTTCCATAGTGTGAACCAATCTTGTAGTTTAAGCAAATGATGTTGTAGAGTTAGTGAGGCCTGTGTAGAGTCTCGATGTTTTGTGAGGATTGTTGTATCGTATGCATATGTAGCTGTCAATATCTCATCGTCAATAGGTATATCGTAAGTATATATAACGTAAAGTAGAGGGGCTAGTATTGAACCTTGGGGAACTCCGGCCAAGATTGGACGGACTGAAGACACTTCCGAGCCCTGCCGAACTGAAAAAAAATCTGTCGAAGAGGAAAGATTGAAGGATAAGATAGTACGTGTATGGAAGTATAGTCTTTAGTTTAAAGAGAAGACCCTGAATTATAATCAAATTAAAATAAATACTTACTTAGGATATGAAATGTTAATATTAATCAATTAAATTAATAAACTATCCAGGTCATGTGGGATTCGTGTTTCCATTTAGGGAGAATAAGTTTAATAAACTATAAAACTATAACATACTTCACATTATAGATAACCTTGTAAGAACTGCAAGAGAAGAACACTGGAGAAGCTTGTAAAAATAAAGCTATTGTAAAACACCGTTTTGAGCTTTTTAGGAGATTACTTGCCAAATTTCAACCCTCTCTCCATCGGTTTTCTGAATATTTTTCTTCTTCTCTTTCACTTATGGGCATTTGCAAAGAGTCTGTCGATTAACAAATTTTATTTTGCAAATCATAAAAACATGGAGTATATAATACAAAATTATTTCAAAATTAAAAATTTTCGCTAACCATTCCAGAGTTAACTCTTATTCGAGATGCTGAAGTCTGGATGCCTAGAAATTTTCAATAATAACGGAATTATAAAATTTCTTTTAAATGTTTTCCATCACCTAACTTTTTTTTGTTTTTTATAAACTGAAATATTAAATTTAAAAGATTTCTCCTTTTAATTAATTCTTCAATTATGGGTATCCACTTCATAGAGGTTGGGTGTACCCCAGAAGAGTCTCCCTACCCCAGGGTCGATCCCCGGCTGAAATCACAGAATTAATAATTATTTGTCACAGTAGGACTAGATGAACTCGTCACTTTAAGCAAAGGTGTGTAAACTCAAAGAGCTACCACGCTCTCTAAGCATAATAAACAAATACTAAATAAAAATGATTTAATTTATACCAGTTAAAAAGCTTTTTTTTCACATATACATTTCAAAACTGAAACCGTAGGTAAATAAAAATAATAATATTTGTTTCGAATAGTTTATCTCAAACGTCCTTATAGCGCACGTTAATTAAGTAAGATCATTTTTTATGTAAAGATGTAATAGATGAAAATTTAACAAAAAAATTGTTATCAATTTTCTGTGAAATTAATTATTATTTTTTGGGTGATTTTGGCTATCATCCAATACAAAAAGGTTGTTAAATACAGATTTGATACAAAATTTAATTTTAACTCATAACTCATTACATTTAATTACTCAATTAGTGAGAACACAAAATAAATCAAGCTGTTGAATTCGGAATAATAATCAGGTTGTCATTTGTGTCCGAGGAGGGGTTCATGAAGACTCTGAACCCAAATAAACTAAAGTACTAACTTTACCTGATATTTGTGTAATTATCGATTATAAAACTATAATTGGTTCAATATTTATTTTAATGATTGCTTTTCAGCAAGAACATTAAAGCTATAAATTTATTTCAAACTGTTTCTAAAGCTATGATACCTCTTAATTCAATAAACATAAATCAAAAATACGATTTAAAAAATTATGTAAAAATATAAATTACGTCTCATTCGAGAGACATCTCATGAATGAGGAATAATGACATGGAATTCCAATTAAGTGATGGTTAAAACGAATTTTCTCTATAATGAGTTGATAGTGATTTTATCATTTATTTTAAATTATATAAAGATTACAGTTCCGATGTTTTTGGTAATTCTTGATATCATAGGTTGATTATTATTTCAGTTATATCATTCAATTAATTCATGCTAAAAACGTTAGGTAACCTATTATATTTAGTAATAGTGTGGTATTTGATAAAAAGTGATTGGTTATTTCTAGTCCGGTTAATTTAAACGAATAATTGGAGCTTTAATACTACAACAAAGGAGAATATTTGTCGGAGATCGAATGGAATGGGATGTTCCAATAAAAATGGGGAGGTACAGATAAATAGAGCTTCGAAAATATGCAGTTGTTTCCAAGAATGCCACAATATATATCAATAATATATTTACTGAATACAGTCGACTCATTTCGCAAGAATTGAAATTGTTTTAAAAAATAACCATAGATAACACTTCCTTCATTTTTTTTAGTTATTTATTTAAAAGCCAATGAATGTTGAATTTAAGTGGTTCTAAAAAAAATACTTATACCAACACCGACTTTATTTATATCGTCGATCAATTTCAAAAAGCCATTTACAAGAGGTCACACTCACTGGGTCAACTATTTTAACCATTTTTTTATCATAATAAAGAATAGAGAAGAATGCAAAATAAATATATTGTCAATCTCTCATGCGAAATAATTTGTTTTTTTAACTTCATTTTTTTTTATTGACACGTGTCAGAAGTACTGACAATTAGCGAGTCTGATGTCGGGAAAATGCAGATTTTTTTTTGGATGAGGAAATCCCTCATACAGCTTCTTTTGAGCCTCTGAAGCGTGTGTTTTTGGGCATGTTAATCGAGACGATCTCTTATATCAGTCTTGTATAGACATGTAAGTTATTGTGAATTTTTGTTTAGTGTGTCCGTATGTGGTCCTTAACTGATGGCATCCCTAGAACTTTATCTAAAGTAGTGTTTGTGAAGTACCATGGAGCTTTGGTTATAGTTCTAAAAGATTTTGACTGAAAGGTTATTAGTTTCAGTTTGTAGGTCGTTTTGGCTGTTCCGTATATTTGAGAAGCGTAAGTCCATATAGACTTTAGTAAATAAATGTAGGTGTTCAATTTCTGTTTTAATTTTAATTTAAATCCTATATTACGTTGTCTAAAAAAAGAAAATATTTCGCATTTAAGAAACGACTTCAAATATATTTCACAGACAACTGGTATTTGCGAAAAAGAAAAGTGAGCTATTCAGGGTTTCTTTTCTTCTTCTGTTTAAGATCCCAGACAGCTAGGACTAAGTTGGCACCACCGGAACCCCTCCCCCAGAGAGAAGAGAATAGGCTAGAAGCAGAATCCTGTTGACATCTTTGATCTGTAAGGGAGGATTGTTCCGCCTTTGAGAGTGAGATCAAAGAGTGAAACTATTTCCAGGGCCTCAGCTTAGAGCATACCTCGCCCCCTTCTCCCCCCCCTCGCATACCCGGCCCCGACCTCCACAACTTAACCGCGGGACATTCAGGGCGCCCTCAAAAGGGCTTCGGATAGTTCGGATAGTAATAGCACCTCCTCATCGGTATCATTTTCACCTTAGCTTCTAAAGGTGTGATAACAAGTAATGTAAGTAATTGATTTATTTTTGCTTTATAAAAGTAATGATCTGGTGATCTGGGAAATATATAAAGCGTCCTTGATTGTAAGAATGTGAGCATTTTAATATTTTAATGTGGGTTAGGATATAGAAGAAAAAATAAATAAAAACAAGTGAATGTTCATATTTTTAAAATTCAAAAATACATTGTTGTTTTTATAAAAAAAAGTAATGCACATAATTCGTCTAAAAAAATAGTATATTGGCTAAAACCTCTTCCATTACAAAAAAATCCAACTACATATATATTTGGTATATATATATATATATATATATATATATATATATATATATATATATATTATAATATCTGTAGTATTTCACGTAATCACTAAATCACTGTTATTCTTCTTTTTGGGAAAACGACGAATAATAAAAACTGTTTAGAACCAGTTTCGTATTTACAATTTCAACAGTCAACTAACTATATATCTATTCTGTGGATATCTAACTGTGTATCTACTCTTGTCAGGCTTTCAAACCATTGCCCTGATGGCCCACATGTTTGGGTCGAAACGTCGGCAGGCTTTTTTATCCTTAATGTAAGTTGTTATTGTTCCCTTCTTTTCCTACATCTTCTTGAAAATAAAAAGGTCTTTCTTCTAACAAATCGATACTTATGCATAAAATTTACAATCAGCCTTGTGAATTCGAAACCAAGCTTGTGGAAGAAAAATCATAAATCTACAATACAATAAGTACGAACAATTCGTAACCAACGATTTTAATGATGAATTAATTTTACATTTTTTTTAATTTTAAATTGATTTCATGGACAAAATTCAGGGGAAAAAAATCATCCTAAAACGCCTGTATCGCATTTTAGATTGTAATAACATAGTCCCATATCACCAATTTGAGTTATTGAGATCCCATTCCACTATCCAACAACGTTATTGAGTGGCGGATGTTGTGTTCTCTATATTGGAGCGTGGAATGTACTGCACGGGAGTCTTTCACGACGTAGAACAGGTTTTGATCGAGTCTGGCACCCTATACTGCCTCACAAACTCCATAAATCCTTACTTCCTCATTATCCGCCGTACCTAACTGACAGATACTTTAATATTAATCACAATATTGCTTATTCATCCCTCTTTTTTCGGTCCGTTGATGTTCTCCAAGTAAGTATCCTATCTCATATCCTTTACAAAGCTTATACAGCTGGCATTCCGACCCATCCTAACACTGTCATCACCACGTATGGCGATAACATATAACAAATCTTGAAGAAATACTGATTGATTTTCCTAAAATTTTAAAATATTTATTTGATCATTATTTGGCCAGTCCCTAATTTTATTTGGGATTTGTTTCCAAAATAGATCCAAAAAATAGATCCAGGCACAAATTAAAAATCCATTTACACTTCTCAAACCACTCTTAAGAATTATCTTTCAGCATTCCTTTCCTAATAAAAAAGGTTGTGAAACATTAACTTTATTACATTAGAAAGCCCACAAAACCATCGAATTCCTCAGGTATCCAATCTTTACAATCCAAAAACTTTTATAAAATCCTCAATGCTCCTTTCTTTGTCACTAATAAAATCACCCATAATGACCTTAATGTTCCTTATGTTTCCGATCTGGCCCAGACCAGATACCTATCCTTCCAGAATAAATTTCAGAACCACCCGAAGCTGCTCGCTTCTAACTTTAATTTCTCTTCTATTCCAAGTAACCCTCCAAGGCGTCTGAAATGAAGATGGTCTCGAGATCTGGAGGTGGTTTCTCACCAAGTGCTTTAATTTTATTTATTATATTCCTGTGTTCACATTTACGGAATATATTATTATTTTTAATACAGTTGTAAATATCATAAATAAAAATAATAAAAAATTGACTTCCATTTTCCTTATCCCAATTTGTTTTTTCATTGGCAGGAAGAAAAATGTATGCTGAAAATAACAACCGAATGGCTTTCTATGCATGGGGAAGAATAATATCCAGCAGCAACTCTTCTTAGGTTTTATTTACTTCCTTAACTCAGGACAGAAGATCTACCATCCAAATATTTTTCAACCAGCTTCAGTACTTGATTTTTTGCCTTCACAATAAAATGGAACAATTTTGGTTTTAAAAAATATTGTTGTAACGTACTACACTAATTTTTGACATGTAATCTGTTTTAACACTATACTGTTTTAACACTAGACACACCAATTTGGATATAAGGAGCAAAATTTTGTGGGCTAGCAAAGCAAACACACTTAAACAAAATACAAACAACACTATAAAAAATTCGACGAAAAATTATTAATTGATTTCTTCCTCCCTGCCACCTGCTCGGCACTCTTTCAATAATAACTAAATTAAAATAAAGTAAATCCACAGATATATCAATGAACGGGTACATCAAATGTGTTAGCTGCACTACTGCAAAGGTACAAATGGAATAGAAGGTTATAAAATTAATAAATAATATATGTAAATTTGGTGCTCTCAATGATTTTTTTCATCAATGAATATGATCTAAATTTACAGATATGTTCTAAAAGTTTTCCTCCCCCAAAAATTTACTTAGTGTCTGTTTGCAATAAATCTAAGATATCCATCATTTCAGCAAGTAAAATGGTTTCCAAATATAAAAATGAATCTTGACAGAGTACTTTAGTATAAACCATAGAAAACCTTCAATGGTATACAACTTGATCTGAATTCCTACTTCAAAATAAACCACCTGGTTTCTTCACGATCCAATATAAATTGTATATTTATCACAAGGGCTTGGGGAAGAAATAAGGAAGGATATCCGGATTCTGAGATGTGTTGATATTCATGAATGTAGGACGGTATTATTTCAAGTGGGATGAAAGGGCGGGACAGGTGGTTCTGGTTGTAAAAATACCTGACGGCCTTTGAGGCGGCGTCTCCCGATAAATAATGCAGGAGGAAGGAGGGAGAAGGGAATGAAGAGAAGGATAGCTAAGGCCCCTTCTTCTGTCTTATAGGGGGCGGATTAACAGCCCATGGTTATGGTTAGTCTTCATTAGTCAGTCCGTTTCGTCGGAAAATATATATCAGGATGATTTGTGATAAATAACTAAAAAACCCTGGTATCAAGCAGATATTTCCCCCAACCTAGGATAATTATCAACCAAAGAGAACAAGGATCAATTACGAAGATCATACATCAAAGATTGGGATTATAATAAAAAAACACAATTTGGTCATAGCAGTCCTACTTTATTTCTTATTTATACACCAACGTTTCAGCCCTTAGACTATTTTTAAAGAAACGTTTCTTTATAGGCTGTGTTGAATACTGTCATCTTGGATTCCAATAAAATTTAATTAAATAAATAATTAAACTTGTAGGTTAGAATTTATACTTGGGTGTATAAAGAAGAAAAAGATATCAAATTGAGTTTGAGTTTTTTATGACTTATCAAATGAAGTCATAATATTTAATTAAAATAATATTTAATTAGGATTATATTTAATCAATTAAAATTGAATGGTCTCGATAAAGAACTGCCATAAATATATTTAGCATTCCTTTTTTTTTTTTTTTTTCCTCCTTCCTTTCACTCCTTTTCTCTGTTTTAACTCTTTATTCTATTATACGTTCTCAGTACATTTTGATTGACTTTACAATATCTCAATTTTCTATCAAACTATTCTATGTACAATATCTTAATTTTACTACTTATTTTTATTTCTTATATAATTACATATTCTTTTTTTCTGTTTTACATTTTATTCTAAGATTTATTGTACATAGGTGTGAATGTGTTTTATTTATTTTGTTATTATCCGGCTAATCTGTTATTATACTCATCTTGTACTTTATCTTTTTATTTATATGTATGTATTTTTTTTTCCTTTCTTATCTACATATTGTGTGAATGAATACTATAGACCTAGTACGAATGCACTTCAGTGTGGCAGACTGTATTAATACTCAATAAAACAAAACAAAAAATTCTAAAATTACCATTTTAGTACTTATGTCACCTTATTTTGATTATCTTTACTTCATTATTCCACACTTTGTAAAGGTTATTATAATTTATCTCTTAGTTCTTATTATTGTTATTATTCTAACCACTTCATTTTACTTTAACTTTTTTACCTACATTGTTTATGTTTCTCATACCTTGTTATCTGGTTCTTTTCTTAGTCCTGATGAAGGCCTGAACTTCAGGTTGAAACGTCGGCAAATGTTAAAATAAATATTATTATTTATTTTTGCCTTTTTATTTCTAACTGATCACCCCTACCATTTTTCTCTTCGTTATTCACGACAGTCAAACATCAACCCACAATCATTAATAATTTTATATAAAACTGTTATAAAGAAAAGATTCTTGAAAATAAAAACAAAAAAAATCGATTTATGATAATATTACAATCATCTTTGGAACATTATTATTCTTATTTAATAATTAATTTGTAAACAGGGCCCATCTTCTTAATATCATTTATTTAAGAAGTAATTCGACTGTTCTACGTATTATGGGTGATAAATACTGGATGTGTTCAAGTACTCCTTGAAGTTCAAGTATTACACAAGAGTATTTTAACACCTTCAGTGTTGGAAGCCCTGATTGTGATCCACAACCATGGGTTAAAACGTCGACAACAATAAAAATCTTAAAATAACTGCTCCCTGACTATTTATCAGCCATAATTTATTTTCCATTTTATTCAAGTTTAAAATCAGAGTTTCGAGTTTTACCTTACTTTCAGGATCTTATTCCTTAATATTAAAACCAGCAGTTCAACATCATTTGGCTATCATTAAAAATAAAACACTTTAAGTCATAGAAAAATGATTTTTCAAAATAAGGAATCAGTTGAGAAAAATTGTAAATTATTGATATTTTAATAAATGTAATGTTAACCGTTGTACGAATATTTACCTGCATATAATTCACAAAAATAAATTTTATTTTTTTAGTCTAACTAAATAAGCCTACATTTTTTTTTTCACTTTTTTAGACGACAAATCGTCTTCGGACGGTCGCGACACATATTTGTGCCATTCCAGGTCAAGTCTCCAGATATCTTGACCTTTTGTTTCCCAACAATACGATTTTCGATTCGTTACCAAACATATACAAAATAAATGCATAACAAATATATACTTTTTCGTAGTTTGAAGGAGAGGTGTTTTACAGCTCATTTATAATCTTATTTTATAGGCTTTGATATCTAACATGACAGACTCAAATATATACATTACTTAAATATATCTTGGTTTAGTTCATTCAATTTCAAGATGGTAAAATGATGGGATCACGAGTAAATATATTATTGATGTTAAGTAGATACTTAAAAATTCATCATCTGAAATGTAAGAGTGGTCTCATTTTCAATTTGTATTTTGTATATTCATCCAGTGTTCTTAAATAAAGTGATGAAATGTAGTATAATTAACAACTCAATTGTATTCCTTTCTCACAATTTGATACTTTGATGTATAAAATCTTAAAAATACTGCCTGAATGTAATTTTAAAATTGATATTCTTCTGGAGGAATTGGTAAAAAAGATGGATTACTTCTAAATATAAACTAAATGTTAAGCAGGTGTTTTCTTTTTACCATATCTTATTTTACCTATTCGTTTATACATGATTCATTCAATAATTGTATTGGTTACAATATAAAGCACATCATATTGACAAAGTCATTTTTTTTTTATCAATCATAAACCTGAAAGGTTTATGGCATTAAGGTGTAATTAGCTAAGAGAGTATATTTAGATCCTGTCAGATTTTCAGTAATGACGAATTGAAAAAAAAAAAAAGTACGCTCATTTCTGATTCGTTGGAAAGTCTTAGATTAGTACAACCTGGATTCTTTGAAAAATTTATTGTTCAAGCTTCTGGATCACAAAAGAAATAAATCTACTTTAGTTCGATTTATCTTAAGTTTATTCGTTCATTTGCGTTAAATCACATCAAATCTAAGTGGCATAATGATTTGAAAATAATAAAAGACAATCCAAAGTGTTGTACGTGCCCTAAGTACTATCCCTCGAACAACGCGTCCCTGCTAGTGGTGGCAGTACTGCCTGGAGCAATGAAGCCATAGGCAGGGGTTCCGACCCCTCAAATATAATCCAATCATTCTGTTGGCAGAGAACAGGGTGCCCGTGATTAGAGTCATGAAGGTGTAAATCTAATAACATATCCGGAGTACCGTGGGGAAACATGGATGACGAGTAACCATCCTGTCAACTTGTTTGGGCGGTCCACCCTTTGTGTCAATAAATGTACAAACACTCAGGCATGCAAAAAAGACAATACTCAATACTGATTGCCGTGAAGTTAGAAAGAAAAAAAAAAGTCCATTTATATTTTTTAAATCCTAACTGTTATGTCTGTGCTTAAGATTTTAGATTAAACCTTATTTACCTTTAATCTTATATTATTTATTATTGAACTTATTTCATTTTTCCGTAAATTTTAAGCTCCCTCCCTTGCGGCTTTAAGCAAAAACTTAGAATGAAATTAATCAAAAGATCTGAAAAAGAATCATACAAAACAAATCATTACGGACTGCATGATGTGGAAGATAACAAAATCTGGACTATTTATTTTTTCCTTCACAACAAACAATAATAATGAGAAAAATGAAATCAATTATAAATTTGATTGATAATAAGCGCTCTCGATCAATCTCCACTGGCTTTAGTACCAGTGAAGCGGTTAAGAGAGCAGCGCAGGGATCCCCTGGAATCCTCATTTTGGACGGATATCCACAAGAAAGGAGAACAATTAGAGTGTGATGATTACAGAGGAATATCTGCTCCTCTGTGCTTACAAAGTTTTCTTCAATATCATATACCAAAGCCTGACCCCACATGCAGAACAATAAATCGGGTAGTAACAGACTGGCTTCAGGAGAGAGAAATTTACAAGACCAAATTCATACCCTTAGTTTAATCATTGAAAGATTAATAGTTGACAACAATATTCTCAACCCGCTACTCCAGTTTCAAAATACATCATAGAGATTACAAAAAAATGTATATTTTTAATTTTAAAAAAGTATTACTCAACAATTATTATTATTATTAGTTTTGTTGTAAACTAATGATCAGAACGTGATTGTTATCACTTATGATTAAAAATCAAAGTCATCATATGATCTTTAAAAATTCCAGATAAAAATTTAGATTTGTTTTTGATTTTTTCAACTATCGATTTCAAACTCAAACACAAAAAAAAAAATCATTTAACGAACCCCGACTCAGCTGATCCAATACTTGAAGCCAAGTTGAACCTTTTCAAGTTTCCTAGAGAGAATCATGTTATTTTCATAAAACATAAAAGATTGCTGCCCAATTATATTGGGTTGCTATATACACAGCATACTCTTCTAGGACAATAAATGAACTTATATATAAATATACAGAAGTATTATTTAATATTAGTAAAATATATATATATATATATATATATATTTTATTATTATATGTTTTCCTTTTTCCTTCCTTTCATTGTTCATACTTTTTTAATTTTTTTTTTTAACATTTAGTTTCCCTTTCTCTCACTTCTCTCTCTTAACATCTATTGTTTTCAATTATTCATTAAATAAATAAATAAATACATAAATTAAAACTCTCGGGCTAGCCATGCACGTTGTGGTGAATGATTCCCAGGGAGTCGAGGACTATATTTTCAGCCAACCTATCTACGTCCTTAATGTCAACATCTAGTTCCTCGAGGAAGCTCCTTGTTCTTTTTGGGATAGTTCCGCGAGACCAAAACCAGAGGCCTCTCACGGTGAACTCTCTCTCTCCGAATGTCTCACGGAATTTCTCTGTTAGGAAAGGGATACATTTATCATACGTGTTCTTCTTTTCCCTTTCCAATTCACCCGCCGGATCGAGGTCATTGCTCTCAAAGCGGACTGTTGGATCCAAGATCAGCGCTGTCCTTCCTGTCTTGGGAAATGCGACGATATCCGCGTATCTCGTAGAGCCTTCACTATCGATGCTATATACCTCGTCAAAGCAGGTAAATTTCCTTTCCCTAAGGAGCCTCATCAACTCGAACTTGACCCGGTGGCGACGACGTGTTATGAGGAGGGAGTTGTTGGGGCATTTTCCCAGCACATGGGCTGGTGTTTCAGACTCTCTACCGCATTTACGGCAGCGGGACCCAACTTCTCTGACCTGTCCGCTGACACCTGGGACTCCACGCAGGGGTGCATAATTAATGTTTAGTTTTAGAGCATTCGACCATTCAGACCCAGAAAGTACTTGCTATTCGTAGATGTATCTATTCGCTTTCGGGGTCTCTTTAAAATGGCGAACACCAATACCCTGCCACCTGCAGTTGGCCCATTCCTCAAATGCATTTTCTCATAGCAATTGCCGTAGAGCTTTCACATTTCGATGACCCTGATCAACCCCCAATCTCTAGGCACATTTAGCAACTATATAATCGAAAACTACATTTCTTAAGAGTTACGTAATGTGTCAACTTTAATCACTGAATCATAATACTATAAATGAAAAAAAAAATCACACACAAATATTATTTTGGTTGGGGTATACGTTACTTATTCAACTTCGTATCATTCCAAATGATTTCCTTTTTTAAATAAGAACTAAATTTGAAAAAAAAAACCTAAAATACTGGGTTATAGAATTTTATTCAGGTTTCCTATTTCGTTCCATATATGCGAAAAGGCGTAATGGAACAACGTCAGACCAATACAAAGGCCTCTTCCCTGAGGCTAGTATTATTTACAGGAAACTGTCAGTGATTACAGGACGATATCAGATGACTGTCACCGTGTAATCAACAACTCTTGTAATCAGGAACCGCTGAGTAATAGCACCGCCTCTCATAATTCACGTATTAATTACAGGTCCGGCTCCTGTCCACGTCTTGTTACTCCCTGATGGATCAGGTTTCCTTTCTCAAGGTTATCCCACCTACGGGTTGGACCCTGAAAATCAGAAATAGATCATATTGGACCACAAGAGGGTGAAGAATTTCTTTGGAGAAATTCTTGAAAAAATCCTGTTTTCAATTCTTTTTATAATATATATAGGTAGAATAGGTTTTTTGTTGTTTTTAAAATTTAATTATCTTCAAGTTATTTTATTTTATTTGTTGTATATACTTTTTGATTATTATTTAGATATTTGGTGTACATATATTATACTTTTTATTTTATGTATACATTTTATTTTTTAATACACATTACACTAATGTGTGAATGTAACCTTGCCCTATAACCAATGTCCAAGTGACAGAATGTCATATTATTCAATAAATTAAAAATATAAAAAAACGCTGCAAATTAGTTCACTATGGTTTATTATATCCAAACAATTATACATCTAAAGTAACATTACCTTCCCAGTTACAAAGACAAATAAATAACAGGCGATCCCAATTATTGTACTAAACCTTATTTGTTTTTTTATCTTTAGTAATATGCTAAAAAAATTTACATTACTTCAGTAAAACATTCAAAATTCAAATACCAAAACAATGGATACAAACTTTGCAATAGAACATATAAGAAAAACTATAGAACACATCTTTGCTCCTAATTGTCCAATTTTAACGATTTTTTTTTTTTAGTAAATACCGTAAACTTAAAAAAAAAATTTACAGTCTATAGCAAGGCAGGTTTTTTCGGCTGGCATTTCGAAAGTAAAATGCGGATAGTAAATTCGATGAAGGTGGATCATCCTCGGGTGACCTCTGATTTTATATCCAAATTTGAAAAAAATCGGTCTAGTAGTTTTGGAGAAAATGCGGGGACAGCGGACGGCAGACAGATTATAATTTTTTATTTCTTTTTCGAATTCTACGTATACCTGAAACGTAAAACCTTAAATTTTAAGAGGGGGTTAAGTGTTTGAATTTTTTTGGTCGATTACAATAGTTCGTTATTGAAAATAATAATTATTTCAATCTGAAGTTTTACTGCAGACATACTTTAAAATAATGAGCGTAAACTCAGCCAAATCATTAATTTTTATACAATTCATTCACATGGGCAGATTTTTCAATTCAGTTCAATCCACTAATTATTTAGCCATCCATCTCTTCATTTGGTCATGCTAAGCATTTTCTGGGGGTTGGATATTGGTCACAGCACTGTTTGCGAGCCGTAAAACCGAAATTGGACAACACTAAAGCAGGCTGTATTGCTATGTATTGTAAAGACCGCCGGTGGAATAATAGGTATAAACAAATAAACATTAAGGTAATTTAGGTATTACCTAAATATAAACATATTTAGGTATAAACCCAACATCTGGCGGTTGGGTACCTGACTGAGGGTAACCCATTAGGACAACCTTTTGTAAGTGGTAATAAAAACCCTTAAGGACCACCGACAAAGACCGACAACTAAGTGTTTAAAAAGGATCCCAAAAGACCTTTTCACACCTTCCACCCGAAATATGGAAATCTGTACCTGCTGCTTTACCTTGGCCTGGGGGAGAGGGCGTGGTCATCCCTTAGGCTGAGGATATTCAGCCAATCAGGAGAAAAACGACCAAAAGAGAGGGGGATGAAAAAAGGTGGGAAATAAAGAATTAGGACTGGGCACTTCGGCTGGGGAGACGGAGCTGAGAACACTTGCTCTTGAGACTACAAGCGGGGGAGTCGAGGGAGGAAGATGAAGACAGCCGGAGAGAGCAGATGGACGGACTAGACGCTGAAGGAGAGCAGAGACAGGGAATCCAGATATGAACCACTATGGAGGACCAGCTAAGTTGTAACAAGCATTTAGTTATACTGTATAATGTAATATAATATATAATGTAAATTTGTGTTGGCAACCATACATCATTAATTAATATAATCAACATAACACGTAACTTTAATCAAATACAAAGCATTCTCCTCTCGTATGATTCGCAACTAACATTATGTATATAGGTTTAGTTATTATTTTGTATATAGATGTATTTGGTTTTATTTAAGCTTGTAAATATAATAGTTGGTAAACCAACGTAGTACTTTTACATTCTACCTTGCATGCCACCAATTAGTAATAGAAACAAATAGTACATTTATAAACATGATACCTTTAGAAAGGAAATCCAATAAAGAGTATATGGTTCAATCTAGAATACTACAGTAGGGGGTCTGTGGTATCTAACATTTCAATACAAATATAAGTATTAAATACATTTTAATACAAATAAATGCGATTCCTGGAACCCCTTTCTCGCCGTAGAAACGCGAGGCCAGGAACATAGCAGTATATAGATCATAGGAAAGTACTAGATGAAAAATAATTGATATGTTTATCTTTTGGAGTAAAATTTTATAACCATAACTCAAACTCATTCGAAAGTGCAATCAAATACATACGTATGTGATCATATGAAAGATTATAAGTTGCAGTTTCATTATTTACCTAGAGCGGGAAGGCTGATAAAGTTTCATTAAGATAGGAGAGCGCATTCCAGGCGGGGAATGTGCGCCGCTTAATTGAGGGAACCCGCATTCCCGCGCATAATGACTCATAGCGCTCCTCTGTCCTCTTATTAAGGTCCGTCAGTCGTCGGCATCGCTTTTTAATTTATATATGTATATATATAATTTAAAACTA
Organism: Nezara viridula; assembly: GCA_928085145.1. NCBI lineage: Eukaryota > Metazoa > Arthropoda > Insecta > Hemiptera > Pentatomidae > Nezara > Nezara viridula. The sequence goes on from OV725077.1 coordinate 214,302,948, forward strand.
AAAAGCTGTCTCAGGGAAAATTTAACTGTAAACGACAAGTCAATCCTAAAGAAGGAAAGAATTCAGAGGAACTTCCCCTTGACCTTTTAATTAACAATAGTATATCAACTCCCACAATCCCAGAAAATTACATGAAAATTGGATTGCAGGATGTAGGTGATATGTTCATCATAATAATCATAGCTTTATCACTAATAAATTTACATATATACTGTGTATATTAAACAAAAGCTAAATACACACCTCATAGTAATAACTGTTTGAAGAGAGTCTACAAAATCAATAATTTTGGAAGAAAAAAAGTAAATCTTGTTATAAATATTAAATAGTTTTTTCTACATTCATTTGATTATTTATCTTATTTAATTCTTTCTGAAGAATTCGGAGGTTGAATTGCAGGTTTCGTCCATTGCTTCGGAAAACCACCAAATCGTCTGCATAAGCGAACAGAGAGAAAAATACAGGCTGTAGATTTCTGTATCCTATTTGACATGATCTTATAATTTGTTTTACTATTTTTATTGCATTCTCTAGCACTAATATAAATAGTAGAGGACTTAGACTGTACCTTTGCTTAATACCTAGATTAGTTGTGAACTCTTCCGATATATTATTGCACGTTCTCATAATATTTCTTTGGGTCTTATAAAGACTTAAAATTGCCTTACGGAGGCCCGTTTCTATGCCTTTGTCTTCTAAGGCGTTTGGTATGTCTTGATTCTTTAGTCGGTCAAATGCCTTAGTGAGATCTACAATACAAGCATATATCTCTTTGTCCCTTTCTATTAATTTTTCAGAAATTTGTATCAAAGTAAATATGAGACCCTTGGTACTTCTATTTGGCCTAAGCCCATATTGTTCTTCACTCAGGGAGGGTTCCACTGTTCTTCGTAGGCGTTTCTCTAAAACCTTTGAGTATATTTTACTCGGGACACTAAGAATCCCCGGTGGTTTTTACATTCTCTGCTATCCCCTTTCTTAAATTTTGGTACCATACAGATACTTCCCAATCCTTTGGAATGTTGTTTGTTTTCCACACAAGGTTTAGAATGTGCTGGAATAATCCACATTTTCTTCTTCACTGATAAAATCTTCTACAATCTCGATCACGTTCGACCGTCCAGCTTCTTGATTTTCGTCTTTAATATTTAATTAAGGATAAGGAAGGAAATATCCTAACAAGCAGCGAAGTAAACATGCGGAGAATACTTCTAAGGTTTCAAAACATAGTGGTAAAAAGCACGCACGTTGCCCAGTAATCTAACGACCGAAACGATAAAATAATTACCAGTTCGCGTCCCGGTACCGAGGGGGGTCTTTAACTCTGGTATTTATCCCCTGTCCTAACCCCTTGGCCCGGGAAAACCTCGTATAGTCTAAAAAGGAGGGGAGAACAGGAAAAAAAAGTTTTTAACGTGGTTGTTAATAATTAAATTAATTATTCATACCTATAATGCCATTTAAATACTTTTTAAACCTTAATTCATCTTATGTTGTTTTATTAAAATATTATTCTAAATTCAGCCCGAATGGACCCATTACGGCTAAATTTGACAAATATCTTCTTTTGCTTTAAAGTAACACACAGAGCACAATTTGATCTGATCATAATAAGTATATTTGTTTACTATCAACTAAATAAAACCCAATAACAGTTGATGCCTAAGTTAGAGTATTCAACTGATCTTAATAGAGACTAATTTGTTTATTACTGAATAAGTCTAGTTGATGATTTAGCTGTTTATACAACATGCGAGGTTGTATATTATCGGCTAATAATTTATACTAGTTAATTAGAGTTAATTTTATTTAACCGGTGATCTCATTTAATCAAATATTGGCATGGAGAAAATAAACCAAAGAATTAACGTAGAATATCTCTCTTTGAATAACCTATAGATTAGGTAATTATGGATAAACAAATAAATATATAACCTTCATGTGTATTTGACAACTGACAGGAAACCATATATGCTTTTCACATGGATACAAAACATACTTAATTTCGGTTATGAGGAATCAACAGGAGGATAATTACTTCAATTAATTTTTGGAGGCTTGTATTGCATTTTTTTTTTCAAAACTCCAAAGATTCATCTATACCTTTCGATGAACAATCAGCAGATGGTTAAATGAAAATAACATATCTGACAGGACAGCACATAGTAGTACCTCTTCCCTAACTTCATCCAATTGACATGGTTTGTTAGGGAAAGAGTTCTCTCGTCCATCGTCTTTTTAGTCTCCTCTTCGAATTCATAGCCATATTTATTATTAGTATGTCCACGTAAATTAGTATGTAGTCGTAGGTAATGAGTCATTATTTGTTGTTCACCGCTTGTTTGGTGGAAGATTTACGTTACGGTGTATGGAATCGGTCTGGCGAATTGTTTTGTTTTTTTTTGTGTGTTTTTACTTAAATTTGATAGCAGGTATTTCTTCGAATGGTAATGGTATACATTTCTATTTATCGTGATATAGTAAAATTTTCCATAAGTTGTACCTTTATTTAACTGGCGTTGTAAAGTTGGTGGTATTAAGCGATAGAATAAACAAGATGTATATTACTTGAATTCCTAATAAGTTATAAAAATAAATCCAACATAGAAAATAGTAGGGATGAGTAATAAAATGGAAAATGGAAAATGAGTAAAGTTTTCAACTGAGTGGAATAGATGGCTGAGAAGGAAAACAAGCGAATAGATCGAACGGCGGAGACAGTGATCAACCTTCCAGGAAATTGTAGGGAAGTCGAGCATATATTGGCCAACTAAAGGAAATCGATGGAATGTACCATCAGCGACAATTTATGTAGCTGGAATCGATATATCGAATGCATGGAGCGCTAGAGGAGCTTTATCGAGGTTGAAAATATTCAAGCAACAAGTTCATGGAAGCGGGTACCTGTTTACAAAAAGTGCAAAACTCGATGCTTCATAGTGGGTATGTATGTGTTACATATTAACTGGATATCCATTAACATTATTAAGTATATAGTCTGTTCCGATAGTAAATAAATTGTATAATGATAGTGATCTTGAATGTGATATCAGTGTTACTGTGAAAAAAATACAACAGGTTTCAACATTTTTGATAAATATTTTAATAGATTTTTCACGTGTTTCACCGAATGTAGGCTTAAAAAGGAATCTTAAATTACGAAGCATGAAATTCAGATGTCTCGATACTGTATTTTAGTGCAGGGGTCTAAGATTTTTTCTAGGGGTAGCTGAATTTTCTCAACAATTTAGGCAATTTAAAAAAAAAAAAAATCATCATAATATATTATCTCTCTTTAGTGATTTAACTGTGGTAAAAATAATAAAAAAGCTGGAAAAATATGTTTTATTGACAATTTGAATTTAAGAGTTCAGATTATTTTTGACGTTCGAGTATTTTTCTTTATTTTATGAAAATTTCATAGTTCTCTGCAAATCTTGGCTAGTTCAATAGGAATAATTGATTTCGGATGATTCCTTAGATTTTAATTTCCCAATGATATTTCGACTTCGGACACTATAGATTGAAACTATTAATGGTCCAGAACTCAATTACGTAGAAAAAGAAATACAAATACAATTACGGTGATTTACAGAAAGTCATTATGTTTCATTTCATAACCTTGAATTACTAAGAACTTTTGTGAATTTTACCTGTGTGAAATCAATAAACTGTCAACTTTTTGTACCTGTATAAAAGGATTTGTGTCATTATTGTTCACTTACTTTGTTCTTAATACGATTAATAAGATTGAAATCCACAAGGGAGTTCTTATAATTTCATAATAAAAAATATATTTTGTTAAGTTTAGTATTTTTCAATAAACTGACGACTTTCTCTAATAGACTTGTAAAACGTTTACACTACTAGCATTGGTAATTACAATAATGTAAAACAAAAGTAAGTAATACAACTAGTTTTTAATTAAAACTTCAGCAAAGAATTCAAAATCGAAACTCCTTTTAAAACTTGAAATACAAATCATTTTAAATGAGATTTAAACAGAATAGGTGTGTTAACTTATTTTATTTGCTGCATTTATATTTCACAAATTGTTCCTATAATGTGCCTCAGTTTTAGAGATAAGAAAGAGATTGGAGATGAAAGGTGCATATTTTAGGTGCATCTTGTAGGTGTATAAATTTTATCAAATTACATCCAGCACTTCAGCTTGTTAATTTATTCGTTGAGATTAAAGAATGCAAAGACTGAAATGTAGTATGCAGAAAACACTTGAGTTGTATAAAGTACAAAATCTTTTAAACTTAAGTGGGTTTATTAGAACATCCTATATACACTGACAGACAAAAAATTCCACCCACTTGATTTTTCCATGTTTTCATCTAAAAATATTTCTGCTTTGGATTGGTCTATTGTTTTTAATGAATAAATAGGTAATCTTTTTGTTTGTTTTCAATTCGGAATGTTAATATAGAGGATATTAACCCTTAATCCTTAATTCAATGAAATGATCCTAGATTGCAATGTTTACTTTCTATGGAGTCAAAAAGTTTATTCAGTATCATTAGTTCAGTGCCATTTCTTGCAGCACATTTCTTAGTCTCCGGCTTTCAATTTTTTCAATATTAAGTTTAAAAATGCCTCTTAGTGCTGAAGTTTCATTAAAGTTTCATATGGAACTCCGATGGCATTAGCTACACATCTAATGGAACGTCCATCATCAATAAGTGCCACACCACGCGCAACATCCTCAGCACTAAAAGGCATTTTTAAACTTAATATTGAAAAAATTGAAAGCCTGACACTAAGATAAATATGCACCTTTCATCTTCAATATCTTACTTATCTCTAAAACTGAGGCACATTATACGAACAATTTTTGAAATATAAGTGCAAATAAAATAAGTTAACACACCTCTTCTGTTATCCAGAATATATAATAATTGTTAGCAGTAAGTCTTTCAGTTTAATGAAATTATCGGTGGCTTTAGTCTATTACAATGCTACCAAATGCTGCTTAGGCACATTAATTTTATTTACATTTAACAATGCATAGGGTTTTATTTAGCATCTGCCCTCCTTCAGTCTCCACTGGCTAACCAGTAGCGCGGCTGGAAGAGAGTCACTGGGATCACCTGGAGTCCTGCTTTGCCTTTCAATTTTGGAGGACAAAGCTTGGCTCTGAGTTCCCTGGACGAATGTAAATATTGTACATAGGAATGAATGTGTTAAGATGATTTATTTTATTTTTACATATTGATTTATTTCTTAATTTGCTTGTGTATTGTTTATGAATCTTATTCTATTTTTATATTTACCTTTTCTTAGTTAACTCATTTATTTTTTTTATTCATTTATTTATTTTTATTTTGTATTTTCCTATTATATGTATATATGGTTTGAATGAACACATTTAGCCTTGTTACTTGTTGCCCTTCAATGTGGCAGATTGTACTATTTACTGTTCAATAAAAAGAATAGAAAAACTTTAGCGTCGACTTATCTTTTATATGTTATCATTGACCTATCTTGTATCTTGTATATACACGATACAAGCCAAAGTATGATTATTTTTTTTCGTTTGAATTAAACATATATATATATATATATATATATATATATTTTATTCTCAAAATATAAACGACCCAAGAGATTATTTGTTCCAGGTGTTATTGTTAAAATCGAAGTTAAATGAACTAGCACTCTCGCTTCTGGTGAATCTTCCGAGTACACCCGCCTCCAAAGCATTTCGCACGAAAGTTAAATTAAGGAACAGTAAATTCAAAAGTCAATTAGGAAACTGGATTTCGATAATTCGATGATAAACTAAGTTTGAAACTAGGAAACTAACAAGCTTTCGGCGGAGTTAACTGCCCTAGCTCGGTTCATTTCGGGCCAATATCATCAGGCCTAATTTCCCAGTTCCCGATAGGTAATTCACAAATATATTTCCGATCGGGGAAACCTAATACAGACGAGATTGGAATTCAGTTTATCTCCGTTTCGGTTGTCTTTATATCGAGTAAATTTATTCATAGAGTCAGCTCAAGAGGGAAAATTATTATTTCATTATTTTAAGTAAATGAGAAATTAAGTAGTTCTGCCGTGTCTTATTAAAACTTCCATTCGTTCATTTAAAGTTTCTATTTGCTCATTTAGATTCGTTCCTTTCAGGACAACTCTCCCTTTGCCTTGTTCTACACCTGATGATTTTAATTATGAACTATCGAGAAAATAAAACTATACTTTCAGGTACCAATAAATACACTTCATGAAGTGAGGAACTTTTGCAATTATATGGAATCATCTTGGTAAGAGAATGAGTGCAGAATCCACATCAGTAGGAAAAGAAAACAACTGAATAGACAATTTGAAATGTTTGCCAGATTTCTTGACATATGTTTCAAAATATTCTCAATTAATATTGAATACTCGATGGTTGGCCGTTGTATATTATTGAGGAAAGATATGGCCGGGGTGGCGGTCATAAAAATACTTAAAATAGCGAAAATCTATTTTATTCCAACCTATTCAACGATTCAATGAGCTACCCAATTACTAATCGCCTGATTACAAATGTAATATTTGGAAACACAAAAGAAAACAGATGAATAAATTTACATTTATATGAATCTTTCAAATTGTATGTTCTATGAACTAAATATGTTATTAAATATAATTCAGCTTCATTTCCTATTTTTTTTTTTAATTCATATTATACAGTTTCAATTAAACTTGTTAATTTTATTTCATTTCCTTAAGTTCAAAAAACAATAATGAATGAAGGTCTTTAATGAAATGAAATGAAAAATAATTTTATTCTGGGACTGAAGTCCCGCTAATAATATTAGAGTTTACAGGATATGTACCTTAGTCTGTCATGTAACTATTATACAAATATATACAAAAAATACTTAGTAAATTGTAAGCATATATATGTATATACAAAGATACTAAGATATATATATGTATATATATATATATATATATATATATATATATATATATATATAAATTAATAAAAGTACCAAGGAAAATATATATATATATATATATATTATCGATTATTATAATGTAGTGTTTCAACATTTTAACCTTACATTAAATCTAACAAGTTTTTTTTTCTTCTTGAATCGTGAATTTGAGCTCAGACCTCCAAAACTTGAACATACGACAATACTGAAGTAAGATAAGATAACAAAAAGAAATTGATTTTAGTGTATGAAAATGACAAAATAGTTTAATGGACAACGTTAGTTACTACATGTAAAGGTTAGAAAAGTGCAATTTATTTTTGTATTCGGCTATATATATATATATCTACAAAACATTATAACTATAGACACAGATATATACAATAAAATACTTCAATGTGCAGATTATTTTTATTTTGCCTTTCTATATTTTTGACATTATATAAATGAACCTCTAGGGTAGAGGCGATTACAAATAAAAAATAAATAAAAAATATAGTGGAAAATATATATAGTGGAATTTGGTATATCCATAACAAGTATTAAACATTTTCTTTATCGTTTTCTTGTTTAATATTTTATGTTAGAATAATATTATATAATATTAATAATATTTTCATATATTGTCACGCTTAGTATTTTTAATATTGTACTGTAAATTATAGTTCCATTTCCAAGAAGCAGTCCATATTGAAACAAATATATGATCGTTCATGTGATAGAATATAACTTCGATCATAAAAAAATTAATTTCAGTTATTCATTGAACAATTATTACTACTGATATGACGATTTATTTTTTATTGTCCACGTCAATTATTAAAATGACTAATTACATGCGGACACATGTAATATTTGGAAACACAACAGGAACCAGATGAATAAATTTAATGGCTCTTTCGAATTGTATGTTCTATGAACTATGTATGTCATTACATATAATTCAGCTTCATTTACTTTTATTTTTAGTTTATATTATACAGTTTTAATTAAACTTGTCAATTTTATTTCATCCTCTTAAGCGGAAAAAATCATTAATCAATACAAGCCTTTAATGAGCAGATAATTTTTATTTTCCTTTTCTTATTCAATTATTAATTTATTTCCACTCGACCTCTTTTCTGTCTCAATTATATATTTATTAAAAGTTCTACCCACCTTCACATTCTAATTTAAAACTTCTATGAATATTTAATGAAATGTTCCAGAGTGGGTTTAACTCGTTCGGAACAATTGAACAGCGAAAACTTAATTCCAGCTAGTGAATTAAACCTTTAGACAGATGATAAACAAAGGGAACGAGGAATCCCCTGACTTTGAACTGGCGAATTCAAAATGATCTCGAAAACTTTATTAGTTTCATAACATTCAAAGGTCATTATAAGACTGTTTTTTAATAATTGTCTAATAAATAATCTTATAACTTAATTTTTGTGATAGTAAATGTCATATATAAATCAAATTTGAATATACAATTTCATAAATATAATGCTCACATATTTCCTGTCTTTAAATACTGTAATAAATTAAGAAAACTTCTGTATTTCTTATTTTTTTCAGATTTCTATTATTTATTTAATCTAGAACGACATTTCAACTAAATAAAACATACAAAAAAAAAATACTCTGAAACAAACGTAGATAATTTTGTAGAAAAACATGAGAATCTTTTCTTGAAATAATAAAACGACGTAGTTCATGTTACTTTTAATTCCATTCTTCAATCAATTTTATTATTTGTTTTAAAACCACAAAAAATAAAATAAAAAATATGTCAATTTCAAAAAGAAATGAAACGTTTTTATCAAAGCTTTTTATCGATAACCAATACATCCCTAAAATGTCATCATGAGCTGTTGAGTAATCAAGAAAAATTATTTTTGCTGTAAAAACAACATATACCTTTTAAAAAAATAAATTTATGTGTTATATTTTATTTTATCTTAATATATTTTCAATTATTCTTGTTATATTATTTTTTTTTTAAATTATGGGTTAGATGTAAGGATGACCATCGATTAGTGTTGCCCAAAAATGGTCTTGGTCTTGGTCTTGCACTTTTGCAAGACCAAGACCAAGACCAAGACCGGACCTTGCAAGTCTTGCGCATGAGCAAGACTGACCTGCAAGAGTCTTGCATCTCGCAGTTAAATAAAACTGAGATTTGTGCGTTATTGAGTTTTTGGTTCCATCTAACTATAAAGTAAGTCGTTATAACACTGAAATCTATTGTATCGATTATTATAATGTAGTGTTTCAACATTTTAACCTTACATTAAATCTAACAAGTTTTTTTTTCTTCTTGAATCGTGAATTTGAGCTCAGACCTCCAAAACTTGAACATACGACAATACTGAAGTAAGATAAGATAACAAAAAGAAATTGATTTTAGTGTATGAAAATGACAAAATAGTTTAATGGACAACGTTAGTTACTACATGTAAAGGTTAGAAAGGTGCAATTTATTTTTGTATTCGGCTCTAATTTTCTATCATCGGGGTTTAAGGCAGTAATATCACTAGTATATAATGATAACATAACTGACCACCTACGCCACCTATGCTGATAATATTGTATCAGTTACGAATTATCAAATGATTTTGTGGGATTCCCCACAGGTACACCTACTAACTTCATCCTCTATCTTTTGAATTATATAAAAATATGTATTGAAAGATGATATTCTACAGCAAAGTTCAAATTTATCATCCTAGATCGAGCATAGTAACAGTTTTTGCACTATCCAATATTATAACCAGAGCCCGATTTTTATGCAGTAAAAAATTTAAACAATGCCAAATGAATATGAAATTAGTTAAAATACTATATCCTCGAAACTCTAGAAGTCTGCTCCTAGAAGACTCGTAGCAAAAAGTCAGTCAGGATTCTTAAGGAAAAAAATTAAATGAATAAAAACTTCTTCTTAAACACAAAACAGACATAATTAGTAATAATTAAAAACACAATGTAAGATATTAATTAACCCTTTAACGAAAGAGGACTTGCATATTAGTAGAGAGCTTGTCGGGCTCTTCTCATGAAATTGGGATGTGCTCAGTGATATAACTCCGTTTTCAAATTATCTCGCGACCATTCTATGAGACATAAGGTAATTTTTTGTTTGGATATTATGAGAATTTTTTTTATGACCTCAGCAGCTAACCCTTGCGACCCATACCTGACAGACCCTTGTCTTCTTTTATTCCTGTGTTTACATCTTCAACAGATCTATACCGATCTTGAGTAATACATGTAAAATGCAAAATCCAATAAGATCATTTTTGATCTTTTTCAATTAGTTAATAATTGATTCTATAGAACTATAGATTCAACCCATCAACTTAGTGAACCTTTTTTGCTCAGTTCCTGAAACCTGAACCCATTAGCTAAAAAGTAGGGATCGATTTTTAGCAGAGATCAGACCCAGATGTGTTTTTTCTCAGAATGATTCCGCAGCTGCTGTACGGTAGGGTGAGTAAGGACCTCTGTAGTAATGTACTACCGAGCTATAAATAATGGAAGTACTTAAATCTTTATTGGAGGGGAGGATATAGTTCCTTAACAGAGCAATGTTTATTTCTCACGCATACCATGGCAGTTGTAGATTTACTATCAAGAATGTATAGCATTTCTTACATATAAATTCAGACTAGATAAACAAAATAAAACTTATCAATTTAACTTAAAAAATACAAGTTTAAAAAAATAACTCACAAAAACGATTAAAAATATGATGATTCTTCTTTTCCTGTCCACAAATACATTAACCAAATATCTCCTCTACATTTTCTTTTAGACCAGTGCAATCTCAATAGATCAATACATGATGTATAGTTGTAGAATCATTGATGAGTACAGTTGGATATTGTCTATTTTGAATACTTTTTTTTTTAATTTAATAACTAATTATTATTTAGTATGATTTCGGATTAACACTGCAACTAGTGTTGCCCAAAGGTGAGACCGAGAACCCAAATGTGAGCAAACTCAGTCTTGGTCTTGGTCTTGCGCAAGAGTCTCGCAACAGTCTTATAGATACTTATTAGCTTATAACTACAAAGATATTACTGTAATTTTTTAGATAAGAGAAACCTAATTAAGCTCGAATTAAAAATTAGAGGACTGAAATGCAAAAGTATATTGGTTATACCAATTATTAACATATAGTAATTAAGATTGTCGAATATTAGTAACTATTTTACCTTAATTTTTATTTAACAAACCGATTTTTTTTACCAGTCCTGGTCTGGGTCTTGCAACAGTTAGGTGGCCTAATTTTGGCAACACTAACTGCAACGGCGTTAAAGCAGGGACTCGGAAAAGAATAATATATTAAATTGCTGGTAACTTGTATTTGGATTAGTGTTGCCCAAACGCGAGACGAGTCTTAGTCTGGGTCTTGGTCTTGCGCAAGTGATTCGGAACAGTATTGCAGTAACCTGTTAGCCTATTACAACAGATATATAACGGTTATTTTTCAGATAGTGGAAAACTAAATAAGCCCGAGTGAAAAGTTAAGAGAGTTAAATACAGAAATATATTGCTTATACTAATTCTTTACATATAATAACTCAAATTGTATAAGTATTAGTAACTATTTCGCCTAAATTTTTATTCACAAAAACATTTTTTTTTTTTAACAGTATTGGCTTGGTCTTGCAACAGTAAGATGTCTTGGTCTTGGTCATGCAAAGTGCAGAAACAAGACCGATTTCAGGCGATACTAATTTGGACAATGCATAAAAATTTTATTGGATTATTTGAATACATATTGCATTGCATGGAATTTTTAGATATTCTGCGAAAAATAATATACTACGCCATATAAATAAAACGTGCATATGGTGTGTGGGGACAGACAAGAAAAATAAAATGAATAATAAATACCTAAAATAAATGAATAATAAAAAAATTACAAACGTATACTCATACAAAACCTTATTCCAATAAATAAAAGAACTAAAATAGCAATCCTCCTGGAATAAAAGAATCTTAATAAACAGCACATCTTGAGAAAATACAAAAAAACTATATGAGTGAAAAATGGGAGAATAATAAGATAGAAGAACATAGTGTGTATGTTTACAATTTAAATGGAGTAAAGTTAATTTCTTAATTAATTTATATTTTATTTGTTTATTTCCTTATCAATTACTGTCTAATAATATATACGTTTATATCGTTTTTATATTTTAATCCGGCCTGCCCAGCACTTGACTGACATTTAACAGATTGGATGAAATTATCCCTCGGCCCCGAAAATGGAGCTGTGATTAAATTATCTTTCTACATTATTCTAATGGACTATTTTTTATGCCCTAAACAGTTACATTAAAGTTAGCTATTATGATAATTTATTCCCATCAATATTACAAAATTTCTTATTTGGTTTACAGATATGGAGTAAACATCAGAATTTTCAGCATGATTAATTAATTAATTAAACATAAAAACAATGATTTTTTATAAGGTAACAATTGATGTATTGAAATTTCCTTTATAGATTATTAATTATATGTATTCAAATTTTTATGTTTTAACTTAACCGTTATATTAATAATAAAACCACTTTTGTTTTTTGTTTTGACATCAACTTTTAAACCCTTAAGCCATTATCGAGGGAAGAAACCTAGTATAACGATTAAAAATCATTATGGCCTAAATTTCCCCTGTTAACTCCATTTAACCGGTCAAACACTAAAAAAATAAAAACAAAATTTTTTTTAAGCGTTTGACTAGTTGAATGGAGTTTATAAGGGTAATTCAGATCATGATGATTTTTAATTATCAAAATAGGTTTGTTCCCTTGATAATGGCCTAAGGGCTGCAATGTTGGTGCAATAAAACAAATAAAGTAGGACTATAATGATCAAATATGTGATTTTATTATTATTAATATATTATGTTTTTTTAGTGATGTAATTTATTATATGTAATATTAACTTATTTAATATCTATAACTTTTTTGATTTATATGAAGATGTATTAATAAGCCATTAATGTTTACAGCTGAAATTTGTAAAACCTATTTTAAATAGACTATAGAAGTAATGTATAAAGTATGTATTGAATATTAGATTATTATTGCAAAAATTCCAAAGTACTCATCCTTATGTATCCAACATGCAGGTAAAGAAAAACCCTCCAACGCTTCGCCAGTTCAGGCATCATCAGGATAGAAAAACAGCTGATAGAACATCACTCCATGAAATCCAAAAGTATATTGAAAGGAAAGTAAGACAGCACAGACAACTTGATTACTTTTTTACTAATTTACATCAGTATGTATTTAAAACAATAATTTTTAAAAAGCTGGTTTCAATTGGTCTTATGTTAGGCAAATGAGAAGGCTGTACTAAATGTCTCTCCTTCCATGATTCGAATATTTAAATTTTATGTTTTTTTTAATATTTCTACTTCAAAATACTCGAGTTTTCAATATTTCTGCTCTTGAAATATACATGGCCATCCAACGATTAGTGGCAACAGATGAATCGAAGAAGGCAATAATAAGAAACAGAAGGGAACAAGGGAAGGAACCTTCATCAAAAGAAGAAAAAGATAGGGGAAAAAACGGAGTTAGCCGTAAAACGATGAATCATAGCGGCTACCTCGTAAATCTCGAGACATGAGTTATGCCTTGGGGTCTCGACCAGGGAGCGGGGACCAGGCTATGAGACCTCCGGGCTATTATGTTCAATTATGGCAAAGGTTGGGCAACGGCACTAAACCGGGCGGTTGGTGGGGGAGGGTTCTTTGTGTCCGATCAACGCTAATTACAATCAACCATAGAGTTTTCCAATTGTGTCTTTTGTAATTACAACCAACCACTGGTAAGTATAGCCGATAATGACAATGGTATTGAACCTAATTAAACATATCTATTTTTTTCTCTCTTCGTGGTTTATTAATTATATCATTTTTTAAAATTAATTATTAGCTCATTGTATACATAAATCAAAATATTTGAAAATAAAAACGCTGCAAATTATTCCACAATGGTTTATTATTTCCAGACAATTATACATTTAAAGTAACATTACCTTCATAGTTACAAAGAAAAATAAATAAATAGGTGATTCCAATTATTGGACTAAACTTCTATTTTTAATTGGTAAATTTTATATCATTAGTAAAATGCTAAAAAAAAAATAGCATTACATCAGTAACATATTCAAAATTTAAAAACCAAACAAAGGATATAACATTTGGAGTAGAAAATATTTTAAAAACCCAGAGACCATATCTTTCCTCCTAGTTGTCCGATTTTAACGATTTTTGTTTTTGTTTTTTTAGGAAATTTCGTAAACTTTTAAAAAAACCATACATTATCTACAAAAAAGTGTAAACTTTTTGAGTTGTTCGGAATTTAGTTTTACCATCCCTCGTAACTTTTTTTCCAGCTTCTTTTCGTTGAAGTATGTTATATAAATAAATTTAAAGGGCATCAAGAAAATTACTTTTGCGAAGTTACATTGAAATCGGTACATACGTTTAGGAGCTACAGTCCATGGCAACACAGGTTTTGAAAGTGAATCGCGGATGTTAATGTCGATAAAGGAGGATCATCCTTGGGTGACCTCTGATGTTAAAGCCAAATTTGAAAATAATCGGTCAAGAAGTTTCGGAGAAAATGAGCGGACGGCGGACGGACAAAAAAATTTGTATTCGTTTTTCGAATTCCATGCATCCTGAAACGTGAAACCTCAAATTTTGAGAGGGGCTTAAGTTTTTGAATTTTTCGGTCGATCTCAATGGTTGATTATTGAAAATAATAAACCAAAATTAAATATGTTAGAATCATTTTTTGGCTTGTTATTTTCAATGATCAACCTTCAATCAATAATAAAAAATAAAAAAATGAACTCCCTCCATGAAATTTGAAATTTTACATTTAAAAATAATATAATCCGAAAATTGGATACAAAAAAATTCTTCATATTTTACAACTACGTCACCCCATTTATTCTATGACTTGAACTGTTTTATGTCTTATAATCCATCAAATTTTGTTTTTAAATCATTTTTCATTTATTATATTATCTTATATCATAATTCTCTGTCAGTGTTATTATTTTATTCATAAGTTCCTAACGTTGTTACTGTTATTTTATGGATCCTTACTTTGCTTCCGCTCCTTTCTATTCCTAACTCTGTTATCGTTATTTTATATTTTCTTTAAGTCTATTCTACCTACTTTATTTCACTTTAAGTTTATTTTACCTACATGTTTTTGCACTATATCTTTCATCTAATTATTATTATTTTCGTTTTATTGTTAATAGATTCACATATCCATTGTTATGTGTCATTTTCTTAGTCCTGGTGAAGGCCTGAATTATGGCCGAAAAAAAAAAAAGTCGGTCCGTCGAACACCGTCCACGGCTTCTCTCCGAGACTATTTAACCCAATTTATTGAGACTCGGTATCAAAGTGAAAGTACACCCGAGTATGATCCTTGGAAATCGGCATTACCTTTCCTTTTAAAATCGAGAAGAAAGTTAGCCTTTAAAAATATTGAGCCGTTTGGCGTGACCTACACCTCCAATATTTCAAGATAACGAGGTTATATATGCCCAATATGTTTGCAGGCCACCTTTATTATCGAATTATCTAACGATCCAAGTAGAAAGCAAATGTGAATTTACGAGTTTTTAGTACCTAATTAAATAAACAAAGTTTGTCCCTCTTCAGATTGAAAACAAGCCCTAATTCCAAGAGTTTTCGTAATTAAAATAGTTGTATGTTACGATGGGATGAAAATTTTCACGCAATTTCAAGCGGATGTTAATAATTCGATAAAAAGGGGTCTGTACCACGGACTACAAGTTGGTATAGATCAAAATTACTTCGAATAGCGAATTTATTTCATGTCTAGACCAAGTGTATGTTCGCCATATCTATTCATTGTAAGAACGTATACAATTGCATGGATTCTACGAAATCTAGAGTAGTTTTTAAAGATTTTAAAATAAATATAGGCCATATATCCATCTATGTGCTCAGTAAAATTATTGTGGAAGGTTTATTTTTAAAGACCAACGATGGAAGAGTTTCAGAGAATACTCATCAGTAGAGAGGGGAGGGTAACCTCAAATCAAAATTGATGGTGTTTTCTTTAGAATGATGGATCGTTCATTATATTACATACTAGAGGATCATAGGAAAGAATTAATTAATATCCCAAGATCAATTCTCTTCCTCCTGATGAAATTCATCAGCCAGTATAAACATTTCAATCTCCCGCGCACTGAGGAAATCCATCAATCAGAAAAGTATATATAATTGCAAGAGCCTCTCCTGAAACCCTCTTATTAAAATTACAAATTATAATTAATAAAATAATGAGAATTAAAATGTAATAATATAATATAGGATAATATTAGGTATTCCTTTATAATGAGTAGGATACTTATATATAATATATAATAATAATATAGCCGTTTTCTCCCTATTGAATTATTCATTTATTTTAACGTTTCTGATTTTCAAATATATACAATTTATAATGATCACGTAAGAACACTTAAGAACACGAACAATTTATGATATGAAACCAAAAAAATATTTTGAATACTTACAATATTATTTTAGCATCTTGAACTAATGTCAGTGTTTTAAAACTGGATTTTTCCGAATGATTCCATGTGCCCGAAACATCGTTACATACCTTTCATCGCATTTATTAAATACATCTTTTGCACAATGAATTATGAGTGTTTAAGTCTAATTTTTTATTCTTCAAAACATTTTAATGTTTACATGACATTAATATAGGATATATGGAAGAAAATTGAATGATAAGTGATCCTCTCTTGAAAACAAGCACCAATATAACGGATCATAGCCCTAATGAAAACTCCTACAATTTATGGATCAGAGCGATGAGCAGAAGTAGTAAGTAATAAATACTTTTGACTGAAAAATAACAAAAGCAACCCAATTATAGGCAACAGATATTAGAAGTTTAAGTAATTATTGTCAGCATATATAAAGAGTGTCCCGTGAGCAGAGGGAAACGTTATAAGATTAGGTTTTGTGTCTTTTAGATAAATAGGAAGCGATAACTAAAGAAATATTTAATTTAATTTCAATCAACAATTATTTCACTGTAAATTAGATAAAATTTTCTGCAAACGAAAATTCAGCAGTGGATCAGCTGATGCGAAGGACGTGTTCTGAAATCTTCTCTCAGTTGTTGCCTATTTTTCAGTTGAATCTCTTTGATTATTTACTGAATACAGTTGAAGTGTACACCAGAGCAGTTGTTATTTACAGTTTGCTACATTTTTTTTTAAATTTTTTTTTTATTTTTTTATTTTTTTTTTCTTCTCTTATGATATGCGGCATTGTCAGTCAGTGATGTCCAGTAAGGTGCCCACTAAGAGGACTCGGTCAGACGGCGTTAGTACCCCTCGTGATTCACCAGCGAAACAAAGAACTCGTCGCTGCCTGCGAGAAATAGCTCCAATAACCACAGTGAAAACTTCAGATACAGAACCTCAGCCTCAACCAGGTACCTCTTCGCAAGAAATGGTTGAAGAATCTCCTTTCTTCACTCCAAACCCGTTCCAAGTGCTTCATAATGACAGAGAAGTAATGGAGTCAGCAGCAGTACCCAGGGAACCAAGGCCTCCTCCGATATTTGTAAAAAATATCAAAAATTTTCAACTACTGTGTACACAGCTAAACGAAATCTGCTCCGGCAGTTATTCTTGCCTCAACAGGACTAACGACACAAAAATAACACCTGATACTGCAGAAGCCTACCGAAAAATTGTGAAGTACCTGTCAGAAACGAATGCAAATTTCCACACGTACCAGCTGAAACAGGAGAGATCGCTACGAGTAGTGGTAAGAAATTTACACTCCTCAACCCCAACTGAAGTGATAAAAGAAGAACTAGCGACGCTTGGTTTCAAAGTGCGTCAGGTAACCAACGTTCTGAAGGAGAATAAGGAGCAGCCAGGAGTGAGTAATAAAGTTCCACTACCTTTATTTTTCGTGGATCTAGAGCCATCACCTGGCATTGAAAAAATATATGATATCAAGAGATTGTACTACACTATCGTGAAGATAGAGAAGCCATACCCCAAGAAGGAAATTGTGCAGTGCCACAATTGCCAGGCGTATGGCCACACGAAAACTTATTGTCACCATCTGCCGCGTTGCGTGAAAAGCGGTGAACAGCACAAATCTGTGGAGTGCACCAAACCAATACAAGATCCTGCAGTGTGTGCACTATGCCAGGAGGGACACCCGGCCAACTACAAAGGCTGCCAAACCTATAAGAGCCTCAAATCCAGATACCAGAAGAACCGGATTCAAGATGAGACAACCAGACCAAGAAGAGAACCTTCTAGAATTGTTAACAATAATTTATCATACTCCGAACTACTTGGAGGTAAGAACCCCAATAATACATGTGAAGCCCTGCCGCAGCAACTACCTCAGCCCCAATCTCAATATTCTGTTCATCCTAACACACATAATCATCAACAACCTCAAATTCCTCATATTCCTCCTCCTTCAAATGCAACAGATCTCACTAGTTTGTTAGCATCTTTCCTAACCGATTTCAAATCCCTAGTCACTCCACTCATATCACTCCTTACAAATCTCGTATCTCACCTCATCCCTCCTTTGAAAAATCCTTAATGACCCACATCCCAAAACCCATGTCCATTCTCCTTTGGAATGCGAATGGTGTTAGAAATCACGTTGACGAACTAACAGCTTTACTACAAGACAAGAACATTGACGTAGCCCTAATTACAGAAACTCGACTGACCATAAAACAGCATTTAAAAATCCCACAGTATTTAACATACCGTACTGACCACCCTGATGGCAGAGCACATGCCGGCACTGCTGTCATCGTACACCAATCCCTCTCCCATCACTTACTCCCATTACCTACTCAAGATTTCCTACAGTCAACCGCTATTGTAATCAAAGCCTTCTCCTTTCCAGTCACCCTTGCATCAGCATATTGCCCTCCTAACAGATCCATATCCAAAGTCCAGTTCAGTTCTCTCCTCAACTCCTTAGGTCATCATTTCATCCTGGGTGCAGACTTAAATGCCAAGCATCAAGTTTGGGGTTCAAGAACCACGAATTCTCGTGGCAGAACATTTCTGTCTGCACTCAATACCCAACGTTTCAGTCTCCTTCCACCCAACTCACCTACCTACTGGCCCACAGATCCTAACCGCAATCCCGATATCCTTGATTTTTTCATCCACAGTGGCTTAGGTCCCCTCAATCATTCCCTTACCCCTCTTGCCGAACTATCCTCAGATCATAGTCCATTATTACTCCAATTATCTCTAGCTCCTATTCCTAAGTCTTCTCCACCGTCCTTCATCAGAGGCCCAGTTAACTGGAAACTCTTTCACCAAATCCTTACCGATAAAATTGACCTCAGAATGACCCTGAAAACCCCAGATGACCTTGACAATACCGTACACTTTTTTACCACCACTATCCAACAAGCAATCTGGACTGCTTCCTCTCCAAACCACTCCTCAAGAACTCCTAAGAAAAATAAGTTACCTCAACACCTCATAGACCTAATCCATACCAAACGCCGTGCCAGATTATTATGGCAACGTACTAGACACCCCACCGATCGCCAATCCTATAATTATTTTTGCAAAAAACTAAAGATAGAATTGGCCACCTTCAGATCCCAATCCTTCAACTCCTACCTCACTTCCCTCTCTTCTCATGACAATTCCCTATGGAAGACCACCAAACATATCCTAAAACCCCATCATATATCACATCCTCTCCGTCGAGGTGATGGCTCTTGGGCAGCATCTGACGAAGATAGAGCCGAAGAATTCGCCAAACACCTTTCCCTTACATTCACCTCTCATCCAGAATCCAATCCCACCCACACGTCAGCAGTAGAGGAATTCCTTAATTCACCCATCCCACTCTCCTTACCGCCTAAAGCAGTTAATCCTTCTGAGGTCAAATTCCTCTTACAAAAACTACCTACCCGTAAATCACCTGGATACGACCTCCTTACCTCTCAGATCCTTAGACAACTCCCTCCTAAAGCTGTCATATTCCTTAAATACATATACAATAGCATCCTACGAACCACCCACTTTCCTCTTTTGTGGAAACATTCCACTATTATCCTGTTTCCGAAACCAGGCAAACCTCCCAACACCTCAACGTCCTACAGACCAATTAGCCTTCTTCCGATTCTCTCAAAAATCTTTGAAAAGATCCTCCTGAAACGCATCCTACCCTTTATAGAATCCCAAACTCTTCCTTCCCATCAGTTCGGATTTCGTTCACAACACTCTACAGTCCAACAAGGACTCCGAGTGGTTGATCATATTTCCGCAGCATTGGAAAGCAAGCAATATTGCTCGGGTGCATTTCTGGACATAGCTCAAGCTTTCGACCGGGTATGGCACGCCGGGCTTCTTTCCAAGCTGAAAAACTATCTTCCTCAGTCCTTGTACCTTGTTCTCCGTTCCTACCTCTCAGATCGTACCTTCCGAGTTCGTTGCGGTACTGAATTTTCGCATTGCTATCCAATTGAGGCAGGTGTTCCTCAAGGTAGCGTATTGGGTCCCGTCCTTTACATCCTCTTTACCGCCGATATCCCTGTCCATCCCGATACCTTCCTGGCAACTTTTGCTGATGACACCGCCATTCTATCATCCGACTCAGATCCCAACATAGCATCCTTAAATCTCCAAAACCACCTCACCTTGATTGAGCACTGGTGTAATAACTGGCGCATTAAAGTTAATGAATCTAAATGCCAACATATTACCTTTACACTCCGACGCAGTTCCTGTCCACCAGTACACTTTAATTCCATCCAGCTTCCTTACTCAGACACAGTCCGGTATCTTGGCTTTCATTTAGACCGAAGACTAACGTGGAACCCACATACTAGACTCAAAAGACAAGAACTCAACCGACGATACGGCCAGCTATACAGACTACTAAACAGAAAATCCAAACTTTCTATTGAAAACAAATTACTTATCTACAAGACAATACTGAAACCTATATGGACATACGGACTTGAACTGTGGGGACAGCAAAAGCTTCTAACATCAAACGTATTCAATCCTTTCAATCTAAAGTCCTTCGAACAATAGTTGATGCTCCGTTCTATGTAAATAACAAAATCCTACACCATGACCTTAATATCCCATTTGTCCTAGACCTTATTCCAGAAAAATTCTCCAAATTTCACCAGAACCTTACCTATCATCCAAATCCCCTTGCACAATCTCTATCCAGCACCACCCATCCTTACAATCCTCCTCGAAGGTTGAAGCGGCAGTGGCCCAGAGACCTTTTGTAAATAAGCATCTATTGGAGTTTTGGCAATGGCCAGATCCTCCACTCAAGCCCGAGTGTGTATGATTAGGTTAGTTCTTTTGTTTATATACATTTATTTTATTTTATTGTATTTATTTTTATTTTATTTTATTGTATTTATTATTATTAAGTTTCTGTATTATTTTTTTTTTATTGTAAATAGAGTGTAAGTGTGCTTTCTCTGAACACTATTATAAATGTTTTTGATGTGACAGAATGTAATATTTCTAAATAAACAAATATTAATACATACAAACGAAAATAGAATTTTTAATTATTATCAACGTTTAAAGAGGACTTTTGAATAGCTAAATTTGACTAAATTCTATTTCTAAAAAAATCATACACTATTCGCGATTTTTGTTTGTCATTATCAACTGTACTACGGATAACCCACTTTTAGAAAAATGTTTTCGTTTAATGACCTTCGACGACAACGACTTCCTGTCCTATAGTTTCCTTTAACAATACTCCACTTATCCCTGTTGAGCAAATCCGATACCTAGGACTCCACCTGGACAAACGACTAACTTGGAATCCTCATACTAGACTGAAACGACAAGAAACCGCTTGACGTTTCCGATTACTTCAGCACTTACTAGACAAACGCTCTAAACTTCCCATTAATTATAAAAGACTCGCATACTTGACTATAATAAGGCCTATTTGGACTTACGGGGTTGAGCTATGGGGCTCCACTTAACCATCGAATTCCTCTCGCATTCAATCCTTACAATCCAAAATCCTTCGTAAAATCCTCAATACTCCTTACTTTATCACTAATAAAATCATAAAGACCTTAATGTTCCTTATACTTCAGATCTGGCCCAAACCAGATACCTATCCTTCCATAATAAATTTCAGAATCATCCCAACCCTCTCGTTTCTAACCTTGCTTCCTCTTCAATTCTTGATAACCCTCCGAGGCGTCTGAAAAGAAGATGGCTCAGTGATCTCCTAATGTAGTCATATCATTAGAGTGCTACCATTGGGTAGTTACTCAGCAAGTGTTTTCATGTCAATATATCCATTAAGTCCAAATTTACTAGATGTATTTATTTAATACAGTTGTAAATGTAAAAAAAAAAAGAAAGTTCATATTAATCAAATTCAGGTTTATTGGGGATATTCTTGATAACTCTCTCAAGTTGTGTAGGGAAATGTTGTGAATTTTCATCTTGTCACTTAAAAGTACCTGCATTTTCAACAAAATTGACAATAATTAATTGTTGAAAAGCTTTTATTTCTTGTTTTTTCCATGATCTGGGTTTTATTTTAATAAATATAATTGCCTGAATACATTTTTTATTTATAATGAGAATAATATTATAATAATGATTTTTTTAAATATTTTTCATGTACAGTATTAACGAAACCGTGTTTAACTTCCAGATCTCTGTCATAGAAATCGATCCGTATTTATAAGTGACAAATTTTTTGTTTCTACTCCAAAAATTTACGTTTAAAACAAAAAACGCTGCCTAGCAGCATTGCTGCTGATTGCCTCAATTATTTTCATAAAAACGTAAATCTTTAAATTTACGTTTAATTTAAAGCAGAAACATTAAATTTGTCACTCATAAATACAGATCATCTCCTTTGACAGAGATCTTTGAGAAAAATACTGTTTCGTAAACACTTTGCATGAAAAGTATTTAACAAATCATTATTATTATTATTTTTATTTATAACTGAAAAGTGTATTTAGGCAATTATTTTTATTATAATATATCCCAGATCATGGGAAAACAAGAAATAAAAGCTTTTCAGCAATTAATTGTACTGAATTTTGTTGAAAACACAGGTACTTTAAAGTGACAAGATGAAAATTCATAACATTTCTTTACAAAACTATGGGTGAATCTCAATGATTTGTCTGATAAACCAAAACCTAATTAACATGGACTTGAAGCTCATTGAACGAGTAAGTCTTTCTAAAAGTGGGGTATCTGTTGTACAGTTGGTTAATGATTAAAAAAATCGCCAATAATGTATTATTTTTTTAGAAATAGAATTTAGTCAAGTTTAGCTGCTCAAAAGTCCTATTGAAATGTAATTAATAATGATAAACTCTATTTTCATTTAAAGAAAATTTTATCTAGTTTAGATTTTATTGAAATTTTAGCTTCCATTTCATAAAAAAACATGACTTATTTAAAAAAAAAAACAACACTAAAATTGGATTTCCAACTATTCTTCTGAGAATTGTCTCATTGTTCATATGAACCTTTTTTAGGCCTATAGTTCTCCTATCACTCCTCTACAAATTAGCCTTTAATTACAGAACATTCTGTATGTACACAGGCTAAAAGAAAACAATAATAACAAAAACAAATACATAGAAAACGAGAATAAATATTAAATAATTAATATGGAGAAAATTAATGTTTTAAATATTTAAATAATTAATTAATACAATACACATTAATCCCCTAAATAAAATAAATGTTTTTATATAATACATTATATTAAACATGTTTCCCTTGTTTGTATTGGTCATTCTAAAACCTGTACTGCTACTACCCAT
Source organism: Nezara viridula (assembly GCA_928085145.1). NCBI lineage: Eukaryota > Metazoa > Arthropoda > Insecta > Hemiptera > Pentatomidae > Nezara > Nezara viridula. Next base: position 214,326,771 of record OV725077.1, read on the forward strand.
GTAAAATATAATCTTGGTTTCAGTATTTTGTAAGGAAATGATCTTTCAAGGCCAAAGGTTGTGCAAGAAGGCGAATGGTCCAGATCGAGCTCAAATAGCAGGTTTTTTCCTTAATAGAGTATTTAATTTATAGTGCTCACTTTAAAAGGCGTGGGTATGTCCCAGGAGGGTCTCCTAATCCCAGGATCAATCAACGGCTGATGTAAAAGCATGAATAACTTCAGCGGGATTCGAACCCGTTACCTTGAGCATTAGATAGCATTTTACTCATTGAGCTATTCTACTCTAACAATGTTGTTTTACGTTTTGGATATATAATGGTTTTACTTATCAATTAATTAACAATTAAAAATTTATAATATCTCTGACAAAAAATAAGTATACCACTACGGAGTAAAAATCACATATAAACTCATTCATACCTTAACAAAATATGTTTTAGTTTAGATAGACGGTTTTTAGTCAAGAGTTCAATTTACGCTATAAAATCCGATATGTGATAAGTTCGTTTCGGTCAACTCTATTCCATAAAATAAAATAAAAAATTATTTGCTTTTCCAGTAGATCTATTTTAAGTGAAAAAGTTATTTTGTTTATTTTAGTGAATGTAAATATAAAAAAAAAAAATATATTAAAAAAATATATCTCTAAAACCAGGAAAGTTATAGAGGAGTTAACAAGAGGGTTTTCCTCAAATCAAAAAGTCTATATTTATAGAGGAGGGTTGGAACTTCAAAGGGTTGCTCTAAAAAAAAAACTTTTTCACTATTCTCTCTTTGAAGATTATTTCTTTACAGTTTATCATGCGTAAAAAGCCGTATTAGGTATATTCTATTTATGCTACAATTTAGCCAATATCCAAACAAGCCTCGTTTACTTTGACAATATTAAACATTCAAAAAGCCAAAGAAGGTACGTTATTTATTTATTTTAATAAAAAAAAATATAAAAATGACAATCGATTTTTCCACAGGACAATACATGGGATAGGAAAAATATAAAAAAAACAACATGCATATGTACATATATATATATATATATATATATATATATATATATATATATATATAACCTTTTTGATCTGAGATTTTGGACCATGTCTTCTTCACCTCATCCTGTCTTGGTCTACTGCATTCTAGTTTGATGCATCTTTATTATTTCTCTCTATCTATTTGGTTTTGGCACTTAGTTTAATATTTTACACCTACTCTATTTCTAATTATACACTCCTAATTTACGATTTGAAGTTTTTTTTTAGAATTACTATACCCTTAAAACAATTAAGAAGGCTTTGCGCAAATCGTCCAAAACGCATTAGCACTAGCAAAGATATAGCGTATTGATTTTTATCACTTTAAATATGTTCCATTATTTTGTTCTTATCAGATAGTTCCTATAGTTATCGTAGTTTCTATGGTGGTTTATTCTTTAGTTTGATTTATAATTCGTATTCAAAACACCTCTCTGAACATTTCAGATAATATAATCAAATTGTCTTTAAAATAAGAATGTGGTTTTGAAAAACAATGAAACCGAACTAAGAAATTCTAGTAAAATCAAAGATATAATATTAATAGCCTAAGCATCAAGTATTCTAGTAACATTCTAATATCTAGGAATCGCCTAATATCTAGACCTTCACAATCTATCAGAATATAACGGTATATAGCAAATTTCATTAATTATCAGAGGTTTGGTCTCCTAAAGATTCTTGTTCACGATTTTAATAAAATTTGTAAATGAGAAATTAATACGTTGCAGATATTTAATTTATTTTTATATGTGTTACAGCCTTGTTTAAAATTGCATTGTAACTTGTATATTTTTAATAGAAAAGTTTAATTTTAGCGCGATTTTAATCAACTAATCCAGCAAGTTCCATAAATTGCGGGCCAATATTGTTGATTTTTATTATTAAATAAATTGGTTGAAATATCAGTTGAGGGCAGTAGGTGGCTCAACTAATATCACAGCCGAGTGGATATTATTCGCAGCCGCTACCCCCTTCAGCCCGGTAAATTGTCCCCGAGTCAAAATATATATGGCGGGGTAGGTAGGTATTACACATATTGGACATGTGCAATATGTGACGAGGGGCTTTGGTCGAGGGATTTATGTGAAAACATATGTCCCAGTTTTATTTTTAGCCTCCTAAAACCAGGGCTGCCTCCCGCGTAACAAATTCTACTCCAAACCCTTGCAAAATTATTAACAGTCTACCCGAGGCCCATTCCCGTTCGCCAACATGCAATATCGTAAACCAGCCGTAAACCAGAGGAAAAGGATAACCACGGTTTGAATCAGTTCATGTCAGAATATTACATGTCTATAATCCCTCTGACATGCTTATGCTTATATTTACTATAATATTAAATTTAACATATATTTTTTTTAACTTGATTCCTTCATCTACACCTGTCATAAATAATGGCACTCAGCGTAACTAAAAAGTAACTTTTATTTATTTATTTATCAACCCTGCCGTGCCTAGTAGGCAATACGGGTTTTTGCAATAGTAAGATGTTAGGCAGGTCAGCTCAACATCTCACTGCTGCAAATGAATCTCGTTGTTCTGCTCTTTCTTCATTTTTTCCTCTTTCTTCATGGGTGCTTTCCTCATCCGTTTCACGCCAATGGTATAGTACCTCTTCCCCCTCTTCTTAAATTAAAATGGGCTGGCCCCACCGCGACTTTCCACCCGTACACAAAATCTTTGTAGTACGGGTAGTTTTCCGCAGTGACTAACTGAGGAAAATCGTTCTCTGTGAGAATGTAGAGACCGGTTTCCCTCAGTAACTTAGCCCATAGTTCTTCAAAGGCGGTGCAGTCCACTATGATGTGCTCAGCAGTCTCCGGAACACCGCAGCTAGGGCATAGGGGGTTGATGTCCATCCCATGGCAATGAAGCTTTGCTCGAAAGCCCCCAGGGCCTGTGAGAAATTGCGAGATCCAATAGTCTGGGACGATCCACCTTGCTTCTAAACGCGACCGGACGGTGGGGAATTACTTCCTCAAGGTAGATCCTTTGGGGGTTATCACCCATCGCCGGTTCCATTCTTCCAATGTGTCGTCCCGTATAATGTTTTTCCATTTGCAAGGATTCTCGTCAATTCTCACCTTAAGATGTTCCATAGACCTGCTGAGCCGTTTTTCTTAAACATGTGCCTCATCATATCTTCTCTCAGGAGAAGGTCGAGAGGTACCCCTCCTGCTAATACCTGCACCGCCTCATGGGATACGCTTCGATACGACCTGGTGACCCGCAGCAATGCCGTTCGCTGTATTGTCGCCAACTTACTCTTCTGTCGGTGCGAGAGGTTCTGGTTCCAGGCGGGAGACGCATACCTCATGATACCCAGAATCACTCCCTTATAAATTGTTAAGGTTGCTGGGTATCTGAGGCTCCAGAAAGCGCCCCCAACCCGACTGAGACCGTTCAAAGATAGGGCCACCCTATTTTTAAGATAGTCCAAGTGAGGGGTAACGCTGAATTTTTTCCCAAATTTTACGCCTAGATAAGTGACCACCTCACTTAGACGTATTCTCGAACCTTGAACCGTTATGTTAATAGGGTGTGCCCTGTTAGTTTTCCCTTTCATGACAATTGTATGAGTCTTTGAAGCGGCCATTGATAACTTTTTCCTCTCGCACCATTCTCCGACCAAGTTGGCGCATCGTTCCGCTTCTTGTCTTAAGCCGGCTATGCTATTGGAGGCCCCCACTACTGCCAAATCGTCAACGTATCCAGTGGTAGGGAACCGCTGTTCTTCTAATACTCCCAATAACTCATCAAAAACGAGCTTCCATAAAGCTGGACCAAGTACCGATCTTTGAGGACATCCCCTCTCTATGAAAGCTTCAGTCTCATAAGAACTGCCACGAACCTTAACACGTCTATCCTGTAAGTAGCTTCTTATCAAGGCATATAAGTTACTGGGAGCATCATATTTCTGCAGCTGCTGGAGCACAAGAGGCCACCAGACGCTGTCGAAGGCGGAGGATATGTCGAATAGCATCAACATGACATACCGCTCCGTCCTCAGTTCAACGTCTTCACGTACTCTCAGCAGGGCATCAGCGGTTCCCTTCCCCTTAGTGGAGCCGTATTGCCGTGGATGACTTGCTCTGGCAAGAACTGGTGCTAGACTGGTCATGATAAGGTTCTCCAGGACCTTGCTCATCACAGGGAGGAGGCATATTGGTCTATAGGACTTGGGGAGCTGTTTATCCCTATTCCCTCCCTTGTAGAGGAGTCTCAAATCGGCGATCTTCCAGGTTTTGGGAAAGTATCCCCTCTCCAGACAATCATTATATATTCCCAAAAGTCTCTCATCAATGTAGGGAATACTACTCTTTAGGATCGCCGCATCTATAGCATCGAGTCCTGGAGCACGACCGATTTTCTGCTTATCCACAGCAATACGGAGATCATATATGTCCCATCGTGGGCACAAGTCCGTATTCGGTGGGTATGCCGTGGTGCATCTCACGAAGTTTTCCTCATCGCTGTCTTGAGACGGATCATCCCTGGGGTACGTCCTCGCAATGAAGATTTCGGCTGCCTCCTCGAAGTTGGTTGCCTGAACATCTCCGTGCTTGAGGGCTGCCAATGTTTGCTGCGTACTAAACTTCCCCATGGCTACCCTATAAGGAATACCCCAGGGATTCTTCGTGGACTCTTCAACAATGAACTCATCCCAGGACTTTTTCTTCTGTGAACGCACCTCGTTTCGGTACACCCGGGCCTTGGACTTGTACTGATCACGGAGTGTAGAGCGCCTCTCGTCGCAACTACACCTCTGATACAACCGCCGTGCCTTGTAGAGCTCTGTCTTAAGGTTTGTTAAGGCCGGCGTCCACCATGGAACAGGTCGAGCTTTCGCCTTCCGGTGCTGAAGGGATTCCTCAGCGGCATCACAGACAATATTACTGATCCTAGACACCCTGTAATCCAGGTCATTAGTCTGTTCTATTTCCGCTTCATCCCATTCATCATCTACCAATTTTCCCTCCAGCGTCGACCGGAAGGCATTCCAATCTGCCCTTCGGGTTAGATAACCCTTGGCAGTACCGTGGGAACTTTCTGAATTTTCCACCAGCCTGAAGGATATCGCTTGGTGGTCGGAACTCGTCTCAGATCGGAGGGTCCAATCAACGATGCGATTGGCTATTAATGGCGTTGCCAGTGTAACGTCAATCCAACTCTGCCCCCTAGCGCTAGAGAACGTAGGGGTAGCAGAGGGATTGTTTAATACTACTAACTGGTTCCGCGAAATAAATTCGCCTAGCTTTGCGCCTCTTCTATTCGTTTGATTGGATCCCCAGACCGTGTTACAGGAGTTGGTATCTGAGCATATGATCACATTTCTGGTGGTAGCCGTGATCATCTCCATGGCGGATATGTCTTCGTCAATATCGTTGCTATCAGGTAGGTACTAAAAAGTAACTCCTAATTCTCTGAATGCTCCGGATATTTAATAAATTTGTAATTATGACCGATAAGGACGGTTAATCTTATTAATCTAATATGTTATATCTTATAATCAAATTAATTCAAACAGCTCCAGAAAAAACTTGTATATGGAAGAAACAATATAATACATTGATTTATTATATTATTGTTTACTATTTTGTTCTCTCTCTTCATACTTCTATCATAATCTTGACTATTAGCAGATGTGACTAATTTGTATAGTTTTTGTACATTTACTACTTTCTATTTTATTATGTGAACGAAAATTATCCCCAACTACTTAGAACGCAACTTATCAATAAATATTATTAAGAAAATAAACTTTGATATTATATAGATATAAATATTATAATGTAAATTAAAATCGATCTTTTGAGGTAAACGTAATGTGTATTAAAGATAAGAACATTACGTGAAGTTGAATAAGAGGGTGGAAAAGAATAGGAGAAAGAAGATGCCCTATTAGAGTTGTTCCATTTGTTACCTTTCGGCACATTAAATCAGGTGGTTCGATACATAGCGGAAGGGAGGGGGAGTTGAGGGAAGAGGTGGAAGGAGGGGGTGTGTTGAGGAAGGCCCGAGGTATTCTTTGAGGGAGGAAGAGGAGGGGCAGTGGTCGTATTAGGGGTTGCTATTAGTGCCGGGAATCACAGTTCATTTACTCTCTCTATCGATGGATCCTTTCGATTTCTCGGCCTTTTGTCATTCTTGGGTTAGAATGGCACAATGAGATCCGGGATGGAGAGATCGGTTAGTATGGAAGGAGTTGAACAGTCTGTGAAACTTTTATTTTTGTTATAAATTGATATATATTTCTATAAGGACGGCAAATAATCGTTATATCGTTATATGTAGTAGATCAACAATTTAGCTGTTATTTTTTATTTCTATTCTTTTGAATCCATTATTTGGTCCACATATTATTTCATGTTATTTCTGTTATTATTTGTTTGTTTTTAATGGTTTTATGGAGTACTAATAAAGTCTGCCACACTGAAGGGCATTGGTACTAGGGATATAGTATTCATTCACACAACATGCGCATAAGAAAGGAAAATAAATATAAATAAATAAAGTAGAAATATGTATATATATATATATATATATATTTTACCCCCTCCTCTTCCTATAAAAGAAAATACATGATAGTTAGCCGAAACATCCACCCTAATAACATGATCTGCGTGGATTCTAAGTCATTCCCGAAAGTACACAGATTCAAATACCTCGGCTCCGCAATAACCTCAATAAATGATCAACTAACAGAGATAGACCAGCGAATAACAAGTGCGAACAGATCTTTCTTCTCTCTTTCAAAGGTACTGAAATCCAGAAAAAACTCTAGAAATCTTAAAATAAGTGTGTACAACGCCGTGATTAAGCCAGTTCTGCTGTACGGTTGTGAAACCTGGTCTCTAACCGACACATTAGAAGCCAGAATTGAGAGATTCGAAAGAATAGTAGTACGTAGAATAACAGGACCCATATGGGACCAGAACTTTGACACGTAGAGGAGAAGGAACAATAAAGAACTGTTGAAAGAAACGCGTCAGTCAATATCTCATGACATGAAGACAAGGAGGTTAAGATGGGCAGGGCATGTAGCTCATAGTAATCCATCAGGACGTCTCTACACGACAATGAATGGCAGAGTAGTAGGCAAGAAACCACGTGGGAGGCCAAGAACCAGATGGATAGATGGGATAAACAAAGATGCTGAGCTTCATGCAACAAACTGGAAAGCAGTAGCCCAAGATAGCCAAAGGTGGAGAAGGCTGGTTCAGGCGGCCAAAGATCTACAAGATCTGTAGAGCCAACCGAAAAAAAAAAAAAAAAAATATATATATATATATATATATATATATATATATATATATATATATAGAGAGAGAGAGAGAGAGAGAGAGAGAGAGAGAAAGAGAGAGAGAAACAAAAAGATAAAGTAATATAGAATAACAGATTAAAGCATTACTATAATTTTTTTTTAGCCTATATTAAAATATTTGTTTCTACTTGTTAGCTTTTTTTTTAACACAGGAATGATGGGTGACCAAGTTTCAAAATACCCGTTACCCAACAATCTGATAAACTGAAGAACACGAGATCGAGGCCTGGAGCCGAGGGCTGTTAACTCCGGAATTAATGCCCCGTCATTTCATCTGGCCCGAGGAAAAAACGTATAGCCGAAAGGCATAGTAGAGGCTAATAAGAAATTCTGTTTTAACCTTAATTCAGTTAATAAGATAATATTATTTCATGTTAAAATCGAAAACACAATATTAATGTGAAACGTTGGATTTTATTAGTGAGATTAGCGGCATAAATTAAAAGAGGGGTCGGCAAAATTGAGCTAGTCCCTCCTGTCAAAAATTCTAGTTCTGGCCTTGCCTTTCCGGACCTTGAAGCATGTTTGATTTCGCTCCAAAAGAGAGAACATATCATGATGATGAAAAGTCTCAAATAAGGTCATATTGGCGATACCTTCATTGAATCAGGATCCAAAGGAAGAACATAAGAGTTAGGCAGAGTGGCTGCATAGGTACACCTTTTGTAGCATTTATGGAAAAAATCGTCAAAATATTTAAGATAAAAAAGAACCACCTTCACATGTGGATGGACATCCGAACATTTACTAACAGAAGTAATATCTCGATTTTTTTATATTCTGAAAATAACGTATTAAATGCGATTCACTTTAGCTGGAATAGAACAGCTGAACTAACATCATTATTACAATGATACGGCTTTATCACACAGAGATATTATTGATGGAAGCAGAAAGGTCGGAATAAAGGGATAGCTGTTAATCAACATAACCTAGCAGTTCATTTTCACCCGACCGGCAATGAGCTAATTTTCGTTCGTCCATTTCCAATGTTAACAAACGAAACTGTAAACGGTGTGTAAATGAGATCCAGCCCGTTGCACTGTGATAGGCCAATTTGCAAGCAGCGTACCCCGCTAGATATTTTTACGCTAGCATAAGTTCGTTTGCATGTTTATACCTTAAAACTTGCTTGAATGCTCCGATTAGGGCTAACGGTCTGAATGTAATTAGAATTTCCTTGGACTAACATAACGGCACTATGTATTATTCATTAGGTTATGTTTCCAGGCATCTTTCCTAGAGTGCTATAAAAGAGGAAGTCACGGAGGTTGAATATTTCGATAATAGTTTCAGAAACTTATGTATTCATTTTGGATCTAAGTCTGTAACCTTATTCTTATAAGAAACGGATCTCTAAATAACTTATTTGAATATTGTCCATTTCTATTTTAACTAAGAATGTAGTTCATAAATTAATGCTGCAAACCACCTTCGCCATCATAAAATATTTCATTAAATTGCATGAGATTTCGGTAAATATACCGTCTGAATACGAACATTTTTAGCATAATCGTACATCTGTTCTATATTATATAAATTATTGAAATGATTAAACGATTGTTCTATTTTTTATCTAATTGTTGTATCATAAAAACGCTATAATAACAATATCTAAGAGCATACTTTTTTCAATTGATAATTAAATTAAATATGTCTGTATTTACAAAATATCATAGTATGTTTTTTTTTTTTTTTATAAATTATCTCTTCATTTGACATAGACGACTGCTCTTTTCATGATTATATGCTGGATATTTTATAATTAATGTAAATTAGAAAAGGTAAATATAATGATATACAATATAAAATAACATTTAAAAATAAACAAAGGCAATACAACTAAGACATCCAATTATAACTTATGGAATGTTACGCTCTTGCCAAAAACATTCATGGGTTATAGTGGTTTTTGTTTTATAAATTTCTGAGCTTTGCTGCCACCCACGCCACTTCACAATAATGACTCACTAAATAGTGCAATTATTTTTTCCAATCTGATAAAATGAGGTAAAGATAACGGTTCGAATTGGATCTTACTCTCAGAATAGTAATTTAATAATGGTCTCTCAATGACTCATTATTAATCACAAAATACTATGAAGTATAAAAAAAACTTCATTCAACATAACAAATGTAAAAGAACCAAAAGTTTTACCTTTAGTATGCAAGCCTGTGAAGTGTAGCGAGAAATTTAAATAAATTTGAGCTGTCAGACTACAAGTTGAACTATAGTGTTCTAACAGTGATATTACCTGTACTGCCTTAGAAATATTTAATTATAAAATGTTATTAAAGTTACAACCATAGCATAATTGACTAGTATGGTAACATATCCATCATGCTACCGGTGATATAAGCAATCTCTAATATATACTTTTTTAACTGTAACATTCTTTTAAAAAGTTGATAAAAAAAAATCCACTAAATTGGACCTTTATAATGTCATAAAATACCGGGAGAAAGCTGAAAAGGAACTGGATGATAGATCTCTTTCAGAAATCCTTAGTCATTCCAAGACAAGGAGTCTAATATGCCCCATTGTTTGTTTACCGTCGGAAATTGCTGGTTTGACAGATTTCAAAATAAGGGTTGGAAGCCATTGTACGTAAAGACAGGGAAAAAGGTATTATGTTTCCAGTATTTAAAAATACAGCTGGGCTCCCTTTAATAGCTATACATCACGCCCTGCAGCACAAGGATTATTATTCTTGTTTTCATCCTTTTCCATTAAAAAACTTAAAAACCACCATCTATAACTGCGTTATCTAACTATACTAAACCTCTAATTAAACTAATATTAGTATCTTAACTCCAATACCTTACGTCATTATTTAACTTCCAAATCCTTATATTTTCAGGAGAAAAAAAAAATGACATGTTTTGAAAAACCAAAGGGAATTTGAAGAACATCAAGTTTAATATGAAGTGAGATTCTCCATCCCAACATTTTCAATTTGATTCTAGCTTAATTTTGTTTTTCCTAATTTTTTTTTTTTTCCTTAGAAGTCAACATTTACATTTTTTTACTATTTTTAATTGATTTTGCATTTAGTTTTAAGATTTTTTAAAATAGTTTTTAGTGTTTTGTATCAAACCTGTTGGTCAGTAATGTTACATTCTGATTTTCTTTGGTACGATTTTGTTATTCTTAAGGGCCTTCGTCCAAGAATAAAGTTATTTATATATACATGAACTTCCTTATCATTGAAGACCGCATTTAAATGAGGCAGTGTTGTTTTTTAATATTCATTATTTGTGACCTTGCACATCAGTCTATATTTTAAAGCATAGATATTATTTCTCTAGAGCGAACAAAATCATATCCAGGAAGACCACTCGACAACGAAGACGATGATAAAACGATGAAAGGACACAAATTGACAATAAAATTTCGAAAGATTTATTTTGACTTCTATGAGAATGAGCAAATGAACACACGTTTTCCAAACCCGTTTCTCCTAGTTATAGATACAACATATTAACATAATTAAGTATTAATTAATGAATTTTTACATGCCTATTTACTAAGAGAACTAATTCCACCGACCGACTTGCAAGAGCTGTAAAGTGAAAGAACAGTCCAACACATCATCCAAGACTGCCTAGTATTAAAGAATAAAAGGAAAAAAATAGGATATGGCTTAGCGAAAAAGCCGTGGAATAAATCTTGATATTTTTAAAAATTATAAAATTCAACAATATATTACGAACAAAAAGTGTTGCCGATGACACTACAGGGGAGAGGCAACAATAAAACAAATAAATAAATATTATAAAATATGGAATTAATTAATAGCATATTTATGAAAGTCACAAAAAAAAATCACGTAGACTGCACGCACTATCTGAGACATAACTTCCTATCTTTTACAAATTATAACACAAGATAACTTGCGAAACGTGTCGTTAACCAAAGGAGAAGGTAAAGCAGATAAATTAGAAAGAGATAGCGGGATAGAAGGAGAGCGAGAAAGAGAAGAAGGGCTAATGTTGCTTCGGAAGCGGAGGTCTATCCCATTTCCCACGGGATCTAACTAAAACCTGTCTCATTTTTCTTTTTATTTTATTAGCGCCCTGAATATTTTATTTCTCTATTTCACATATTTATTCTCTTTATATTTAGGTCGGCCCGATTTCCCGCTTTAAATGGAATTGTCCCCCGGCGATTGAGAGCGGACATATCTGGTCCCTTCCGAACGAATAAATCCAATCCGATACGTGCTGTTCAATCCTCGAGCAATTTAAAATACATTACGTAGGTACTTAGATTCTAAAACGTGTTACAGCATCAGGCACGGTTTGAGTAGGAAATAAGTTTCAATATTCTCTCGATTACATTTTTCAAACTTAATGTCGATCAAAAATAATTTCGAAAAAATATTTAATGAAAAGTTACAAATGCAGCAAGGTAATTCTCATTAAACTGCTACTACGAATTGTTTATAAGTGTATCTATATAAAGTAGTATTAAGATAAAGTTATTCTGATAAGTTCAGTCTTATTTTTTTTAACAAATGGACAAAATCTGGTTTATTTGTTTCATTAATCCTCACCTGAGGAGCCTGAACAGTACTTTAAATGTTACAATTTGGTTAACTTTTTTCAAATAATTCAATAAATCAAATCACTAGATTAGATAAAATATGTATCACTAAGATCAGCCAGAATTATCAAGATCTATCATTATAATTTTATTTAATTATCTTAAAAGATTGGTGGTTTTTTAAAGGAGTATAAAAAAAATATATATACATATATAAATGGAAAATATATTTAGTTATGAGCTCTATTCGAAACACCAAACTTCTGCCATACATGTCCTCATTCCAATAATTATTTTTGAGAACCTCCCCCTCCTACAATAAAACGGAAAAATTCTTTATGTAAGGTCCTTTAGTAATTAGGATTAGGAATGGGTTATTCTTTTTTCTATTCTTAGATTATTTTATAATTTTACCTATTTCTCTAAGAATACATTAGCGATAAGTAAGCTAAATGTATAATAATAACGAAAAAATATAAAATAGAACGCTTGTCTATTTCAGACATTTCCGTAAACGGATATTGAATGCACCCATATATAACAAACTTAATACTTAATATAACACCCTTCGTGTTAAGCAATGGTATACGTTTTCCAGTTGGTGGTGTAAAAGTCTTCAAAAGTTAATACTCAAATAGTCTTCAACTTCTATCATGATAATCCTTTTCTTTTTATCACCAAGGTATCGTCCAGAGCTTTTTAAAAAATAAATCAAGCTTCTATATTATTATCTTCTATATTATTATTATTATTATCTTATCTCAAGCTTCTATATTTTTTTAAGGGGTACATATTTACGAGACTAAGAATTTTTAAAAGATCATATTTTTACAGATTCGGAAGAACTTGTTGTAGAAGAATTTTGAAAACAAAAAACGATTAAACATTCGTATTTTATATTTAATATATCATATTTAGTATTGTCATTTTATATCATAGATTTTAATTTTTTTTTACATATATACAATTTTCATCTAACGGGTTCTAATTCTAAATCTAATCTAAATCGATTTTTACTTAATTCGTTATACCGATTAACAATTAAATTATTTTTAATATTATGGATGATAAATATTCAGGACGCAGTCATTATAAGGTTTTTATTACAGTACTTGAATATCTTCAGTGCTAGAACCACGCCCTGATGATGACCCACATGTTTGGGTTGAAACGTCAGCACTATTAAAATCGTATAATGACTGCGTCCTGAATATTTATCACGCACGATATGTAGAACAGTCGACAAATTCCTTCATAATTTTTAATATTGAATAAGTCTTGCCCCCATTGAAATATCCCGATAGGATTTCAATTTAAACTTTTCTAGAATTGCTAAAGTACAATTAAATTAACTTATTTAAAAAATAATAATCATACCCTATACCATATATCGTTTACTGATACAGTAATATTTTAAGATGAATTTAATTATGTTAAGCTAACTGTTAATGCGATTATGGTGATAAGAGACAGTTGTGTGATGTATAACACGAGATTATTTTTTTTTTTTAGATTGCTGATTTAATTTAAAAGTGTTCAAGATTCTTTCTTAGCTATTCCTATACAGTTTTAACATTATACAGTAATTAATCATGGAAGCTAATACAATTATAAAAACCATTTATGAATGAAAGTTATCATTGTGAGAAGCATACATTTCTACAATAATTAAATTTTCGAGCTAATTTTCAGGGATTTTTTTATTGAAACACGTATTAAATACTTACGCAGGAAAATAATGCAAGTAAATAGTAGACATGATAAGGTATTCAGGATTTTATAATGCTGAAGTAATTTTTTTCGATTACCTTGTATTTGTATACTCGAGTACTTTGTTAATAATTCAATCAACAATTGCCTAGTTGACTTTAACAATTTGTACAAAGCAGAAGTTCCTATTTCCAGAAAACACTGCTTGTGCTGAAAGGGTTTCAGCCCATTTAATGGTGTGATGGCTCTCATCCTAATCTCGAGAGAACGACGCTGCTGTTTCATCTGGCAATTGCTTTGAAGCTGTTTCCTCCTGCAATTGTTTTATTTATATTTATTTTATATAAATGGAAGGATAATTAGATCATTTTCAATCAGTTCTACACTAACTTTAGTGTATAATTTGTTTTAGTGTATTTATTTTATTTTGGTTTGGAAATATATTTCTTTATTTCACCAAATATATTTCGATAATTTTCATGGAGACTATAAAATAATATAACCATATGTGAGTACTTTTAAAAAGTAATTACATTGCAAACAACTAAAGCCTGCAGGAACAAAAACTAATAATTTTCAGGAGACAAAAAAATACTGGGTAAATTTTGTATAAGTATTATATTGTAATTTTGTATAAGTATTATATTTTTGGTTCAACTTTTTTTTTTTTTTGCAGGACTAAGACAATGACGTAATGCAACTTTTTGATCCCATTTCTGCCTAATAATCTTTCATAAAGTAATGTCTCTATTGCTTGTAACGTATATCTTTTTAGTTACAAGTATTAGATTTTTTTGTTTTTTTTTTTGTTTTTTTTTATTATAACATTCTGTCTCTTGGACATTGGTTATAGTGAGGTAGGATGACATTCACACTATATGTAAAAAAAAAAAATAAATAAATAGAACAAAATAATAATCAAAAGTATATACAATAGATAATAAAATAAAATAACCTAAAAATAAGAAAATTAAAACTAAGCAATAAAAAAAAACACATGCATACCTATATACAATCAGGCGAGGGAACTGCAGGAGAACCCTGCACTACTCTCCCAACCGCGTCACTGGTACTAAAGCCAGCGGAGATTGGTCGAGAGCACTTTAGCCACACACACTCATGTCTTGAGTGAAGAATCTGGCCATTGCCAGAACTTCAATTTATACAATCTACAAAAGGTCGCGAGGCCACTGCCGTTTCAACCTTCTTGGAGGATTATAGGGATGGGAGGTGCTTAATAGGGATTGTGCAAGAGGATTTGGGTGGTACGTAAGGTTCTGATGAAATTTGGAGAATTAAACAGGTATTAATTAAGTAAAAGAAATGACATTTATTGTAGAAACACCCATAACTTTGTTAATAATATTAAATCATGACAGGAACAAAATCAGTTTCCAAAATATAAAGATTCATTACTTCAAATGAAAATTTGTAAAACAAATTTGTAAGTCAAATGGAAAGCGGGTATTTATTTTTTTTCCGTTTTAGTTTCTAGTCGGGATAAGCCTTTTATTATAAATTTTTAACGGCTCAAAATAGATTAAAAATTAATGTATCAAATATTATAATGTATAATGCAATGTATTCTTACCCTTTTCATTGTCAAAAAAAAAATATATATATATTAAAATGCTAATATATATGTATCCTCCAATCCTTTCTATCTGACAGATTTTTCTCTGTCTGCCAAGGCACAAAATTTTCTCCAATTAAACCAGTTTGGGAGTTTCTCAAGGTTCAGTACTCGTTCCACTTTTATACATCATATACACACACGACATTCCTAACAGCGCCGGAACTATTACAGCGACTTATGCAGACGATACAGCAATTCTGAGCAAGATTTTCATTCACGTTGGGGAGGCGATGGGCCTACCTCACCAACCCATCTCCCAAACTAAGTTAAAAAGATGCTTACTAATGTTGTTGTGATGAATTATTTAAAAAAATTATAGGTTCTAAAATTATTATTTTTTTTTATTCTTTAACCCATTAGCTAATAATAATACTGTCACCAAGATTAAGGAAGCATTGAAAAAAAAAATAGAACTCTTCTCTCTTTTGTTTCCTGTGACTGATTATTAATTAATTCCTATTTTAGCATGTGCATGTGCTCTTATATCTTTCATCTTGGCTTTCGTTTCCTGCTGTGTATATGTGGCATGCCATACTATTGTATATAAAATAAGTATCTTTTTATTTATTATGTTATATTTATCTTTTATAGTAATTATGTTTAAAGTCTCTCTTTTTCCTTGTATTTTATTTCTTTTTATTGCACATAATATTAATTCTGTAAATATTTCTTTTTTTAAATAGATCTGTTAACTTTTTGCTGCTTTATAAAAATATCCAACCTAACTCCTTCTCACCTGAGCTAGCATGGTAGAATAAATGATTAATCGTGGGTAAGTAACTTATATAATCTATAATTATCTCGTTAGAGATAAAAGGCTAGTAAAGCCAGGCGCCCAACAAGTAAAGATTCCGATATAAAATTATATTTATTAAAAATTATTTTATTATATTTTTATTTTATCCTTTTTTTTTTTTTGGTCATAATACGTAGTAAGTGCTCAAGGTTTTAAATAAAATTTGATTTTTTAAAGAAAAGCAGTGATGTTCAACATTTAATTTCTCGTTTCGCTTTCTCGCTCTACTGACCCAGTGCAATATCACCTTAAGAAAGTTAAAAAACAAATAGAACAATCACAGATAAGAGAAGACAGAAGCGGAAGGAGAAAGAGTCCCGTAGAGGAAAGTGGGATATCAGTCAGATCTAAGACTGCTTACTGCTTCAGTGAAGTGGCTACTAATCTCAACAGCAACGACTGAGCTCAGATTCAGAGACAAATGCCCCGTCAATGGCAGCGAAGTCAGTTACAATTACCTCCTTATCTCCCTTATCAGCTGGCAGCTAAGTCCCGCCGGATTTATTTGCGGGAAGAGGCCGCCGAAACATCCGACCCAACTGCTATCTGCCGGAGTTTTATCGCAACGGCCCTCTTTAGGCCATTTGAAGCCTCTTCTGGTGGCTAAAATTTGTGAAAAACTCTTTTTAGTCCTTTTGTTCCGCTAATTTTGTTTCACCTCAATGTTGGTGTCAACTAATTAATTTCGTTAATGCCATAAATCAAAACAAATAGACCAATAGTAAAAAGATTAAATTCAATTATCTTGTGAGCTGACACTTATTATTTTAATTTTTAAGCAAGGAGACGGTTCAAGATGGCGGTCCTAAATAGACTAAATAGTGGCAAAACTATTTTATTAAAATCCAACGTTTCGTTCCGGCTTTGCAGGTATTCTTCAGGGACGTGTGTTCCGCTAGGAGTTTCACTTAGAACTAATTTTTCTTTATGAATCTTGTAACGTAGAATAGAAAGAAATATTAGGTATTTCTAGAGGAAAGAAAACCGATTTTCTTAAAAATATATCTGGTTTCCATTATCAAAAACTACTTTGTGAAGTAAATGTGTTCTCACTGCATCAAGGATCCTTTTTTTATTTTCGTAAATGAGGAACACAATGAATTTAAAAGTATTCAAAATAAATGAGTGTACTTTAGACCACACAAAAGAAGTGAAAACATCATTATAAAAATTATGCAAAGCACAAAATTTCCCTCTTACAGTAAGCAGGTCCGATTTTTAGTTTCTGACATTTTTTAATCCATATCTTCCATAAAACTAGTTATCTTATGGTTTTCAACACTATTTTTTAGTTTTTGCATCTCCAACACGGTGTCACGTTAATATACACTTTTGAATGATAGCCCATTACAGAGAGGATAAAATTTTCCCTCTCTTACATTATGCAGATCCGATTTTCAATTTCTGAGATATTTTAATCCATTTACAAAAACACTTCAATTAGTCCACCACAGCACACATTGGAGATCCGACGGCTCAAACTAATTCACTCTCCACAAAAAAAGAGGCAAAACGCGCCTAAAAAAGTTTTCATTTAAAAAAGAATTTGGAACTTTGAAAAACCTTTATCGGAACAGCATAAGAGAAGAAGTGGCCATCACAGGACTGAGAATTAACCACACAAGCCTTGATTTCGGTTTTAAGCTCCAAATATTTCTTTCTTCTATGTTGAATAGTTTTCATGTAGCGGTTAGTGTTAAAAAAATGTGGCTGATGATGAGCTGCAAATTGCACATAGAACATTTTTATTTTTTAGAGAAATCCTAGAGTAAGGCCTTTGTGGCCAATTCTCAATCCTGACCTCTTGACTTCTGATTTGTTTTTCAATTTATTGTTTCTCGGTTATTTTACCAAAGCTGAATTGATTTCGGAAAAAAAATCTATTGAATTTTCATACATACAGTAACAAAAGACTTGATAAGCGAAAACACATTTTACTAATTCTACCTTAATTTTATAGTGAAACGAAAAAAATAAAGATATATAGTATAAATATAATATAGATAGAAATTTATCCTCATGCTTAGACAAATTTTAAGTTATAATAACTTGATTAATGTCACATATTTTATAAAATTACTAAAACTAATCTATAGAAAATATAATCCTCTTTAAGAATAAAATGAATAGAAATAAAAAAGGAAGATAACGAATAAAATACATATTTACTTTCACTTAATTTCATATGTAATATATAGTAAGAGTAAGCATTACGATCGTGAAAATTTTTGATTTTTCAACGGAAATATGCGTTTTGGGGTACCCTCAGTCCAAATAACCAAGTCCCGAAAAATGGTCTGTGTGTCTGTGAGACTCGTGTCTGTGTATGTTAGCAGTCTAGCTCAAAAACGAAAAGTCGTATGAAACTGATATTACGTATTTATGATAGGTATGATGTGCCTTAGATGTGACAGCAACTTTTTCCTTAAAATCGGAAATCGGAATCTGCAACAATGCGAATCTCTTTATTCCCTTTTAGTAAACTTTGCAATGGAAAATAACAGTTTAAGAACTAATAGTCGTACAAACCATAATCAACCGGTGATATAAATAGGACTTTTGTTATTTTAATATTTCTATGATTTGTTAGTAATAAGCTTTTAGCTTTAGCCCAGTTAATAATGGAATTAAAAAATAGCATAATAACCCAACATGGCCAGAAAATAATTTCTATTCAAAGTTAAACGATAAGTGAATGTTGTGTGTTGCGCGCACTAGATTTTTAATAAATAGTTCCCTTAAAATAAACCCATTTGATTATAAATATTATTTTATGATGTATCAAGTAATTACTAATGCATTTACCCTTGGTGAGGAAGTGTAATTGTAATGTTAAAGTGTACAGGTATTAATATTTATTTTAGCCATATAATATTTTCTCAAAAATGGAATTATTCTTTTTTTTCAGATATCCAAATATATAATTGAATATTTGCTAATAAAAAGGTATGTAAATAATATTTATATGTGATTGCGATAGTATTCTGAAAATTATTAGTCTTAAAAAACAGCAAGTTTAAATTGCTACAGATCTAATCGGAGGATTTTTCTCTCAAATCTTTTAATATTTTTTCTAGGATGTTAGTTAGCGTCCAGATTTACCATTAATCTTACCAACAAAAGTTAATTGGTTTTACATCACTACACATGAATTACAAAAATGACTCACGAATGCAATTGAAGCATCAGATTTTCGGTTACGTGCGGTACATCTAATAGGGACATTGCTTTTCCTCGTACCAATCACGTCACTTTTAATTTGTTTCATTTATGATTTTATTTACTTTTTTTCTCATATTACGACAATGCCTGCTCATCAGCTGACAAAAATATAATACAATCGACTATTGTTATTACTAGGTGCAAAAACTGACAAGTAAACTGAGTGAGTACTTTTAAATAATATATATAAATAATTGAAAACTGAAAATACAAGAATTGTTTATTCATGTATTCACAAATTTAATTAATGATGTTTGGAGATAAGAGATAACATAAGAGGTTAGAACACAAATGCATTTGCTATTTGTTATTTGAATTAGCATGTGTTACCAACAAGACCTGAAAACTGAATTAAACCAAAAAAATCAAAACAAGTGAATCGTATACAGTACGGATTTTTTTTTCTCGAAATATTTTACGGAATAAAAATAAAGCGAACTCGATACAAAAAAAAAATTATCTGAATAACAAAATATTCCCTACGGGGAGGTATAACATATAATGGAAGCGAAAAAAAAAGGTCCCCATCCCTTTTATCCCATAGTGTATAAAACGAGCTTTAGCCTGCAGTATGATTTAGATGGCATAGCGTTTCCTGGAGCCGGCTAGAGGACGGAAGGGATACCTGTACGGCCCGAATATCAATATCCCATTTCCTGATGCTCTCACCCCTCGACTGCTGACAAATAGCCTCGTCCGTGACTGGCTAATCTGCTGTAGGCTATTGTAATACTTTCGATATGGTAATATGGCGGCGAAGCACCCCTATTTGTGAAGGGCTGTTTTCTAAGGGAACAATTTAAATTTCAAATCAAATGCTTTCAGTGGAATATTAATTTGCACAGTGATTGATACCGCCACAGCGACTGACGTCTTGAATAAACCATTTTTTATCAAATTATAACAAACAAAAAAGAATAATTAAAAAATAAGTATAGTTACAGTTGACCTATTATGGGCAGAGTTACATCTGTACAATTTTTTACTTTTCTACCTATTTGTAGTTGAAAAAAGTATTGCAATCGGGTAAATTTAAGATATACGGTTTTCGACGGTTCTATATGTTACAGAGTTCCCTCAGAGTCCGAAAAACACAATTTTAGCAATTGGAGTTTCTGTCTGTCTTTGCCAAGATTTTCTCAGGAACTACTGAACCGATTTTGTTGCTTCTTTTTTTATTTTGTAGGGTTTTGACTACTGATGCCTGTGACAGAAATTTAATACTCCATGCACAATAGCTTGCGCGCAATAAATGAAAACACATTTTTCTATAGACTGTAGCTCGAAAACGGTTTTAACGATTTTGATGGAACTTTTCTATAGTGTTTTAATAATTGTCCTTTCAATTTTTGTATATGGACTAAATTCCCGAGAAAATTCAGGAAAAAAGTTATAAAGAAAAGAATGTCATTTAGCCTGTT
The DNA here is from genome assembly GCA_928085145.1 of Nezara viridula. Taxonomy (NCBI): domain Eukaryota; kingdom Metazoa; phylum Arthropoda; class Insecta; order Hemiptera; family Pentatomidae; genus Nezara; species Nezara viridula. The sequence continues at coordinate 214,347,460 of OV725077.1, forward strand.
TTTGAAAGGTAGTGAAATTTCCTACAAAACTATATAAAAATCCTTCATTTTGGACAACTATTAACGAAGTTACAGCTATTCAATTTCTAATGTAAGATTATGGGTTCATATCCTGGTGTCAAAAAGGGGTGAATGAGAGAAAAAATATGACTAAGTGAAAGTAAGAAAATCTGTTGCCCGCATCACACAAGCTTCACTATTTCCTCTATTTTTAACAGAAATTATTGTTTGACAATATTAAGCTATTGCAAAAAGTTTTTGATCAGCAATATTAGAGAGCATTGAAGTTTTTACACTGATCTACCTTAAGCCGGTTTACATTACTTTAGTTTATCAAATAAATCGTACTCCAATCTTTCCTTTGATCAATTTTCAGAAATATGAATCTAGTTCAATTTTTTTTGTTTCTTCATGAACATGGGTAAAGATATAAACACTTTTCTGAAATAGGTAGGAAAGTCGGTTGAGTGGACACACCAGATGTTTTTTTTCTACTGTTGGCTTTACAGACCATATAGATATTTTGCCAAGTTAGTACGCCTCCTCAATCTTTGTATGTCTAGAGCTGTTGGTAAAAAAGCTTTTCAGCTGTATTTAGCCCTGCAGTATCTTTGTTATTCTATTCATCTTGTTTTTGGTGGTTTCTTACTTCCACGTGGTCTCTTAACCACTATTGAGGCATTCATAGTTGTGTAGAGGCTTACTGATAGATTTCTTAGAGCTACTTACCCCGGAATACTTTCCACTTACTTAAAGTCATAAGACTTTATAAGTGGACCAGGTAAGACTTTATACCTGGGAAGTAAGTTTCATTCACACATTTTGTAATAAGTCGAAAATTATAAAGTTTATTTAAAATTTAATAGAAATTTTGACAGAAAATTTAAAATAGCACGATCTATGAGGTGGAGAATTCAAAAAATTAATTTGGGCAACCAATCTGTATTTACGTCTTGAGCTCCTCATCTATATTACCATAACCCGTCCTATTTTATATAGTGTTGTCCAAAATCGGTTCGTCTAATTGTCCCAAGGCCAAGATTGAACAAAAAAAAAAATAAATAAATAAAATATAATATTTTTTGTAAATAAAAATTAAGGCAAAATAGTTACTAATATTAGACAACTTTAGTTTCTATATGTAAAGAATTGGTTGAGCCAATATACTCTTAATTTAACTATTCCAATTTTTCATTTGGATTTTGGTTAGGTTTCTTCATTCTGAAAAATTACAGTAAGACTTCTATAGTATGTTGTAGTAACATTTTTAAAAATGTTATTAAATTTTCTGCAAAATTTAAAGAAAATCTTCTGAATCAGCCCAGTTTTAGCAAGGTTACAGTGTATTGAATTGTATACCCTGATTTTAATAATCGTTTATATGCCCGTTTATATTGCTTTATTTCATCAAAGAAATCTTCCTATAGACATATTATTGCTCTGATACAATTGTGTTATTTTTTTTTTTAATTTGTTTATTTAGAAATATTACATTCTGTCCATCAAGGACATTTATAATAGTGTTCAGAGAAAGCACACTCACACTCTATTTACAATAAAAAATAAATAAAATAATACAGAAACTTAATAATAATAAATACAATAAATAAAATAAAAATAAATACAATAAAATAAAATAAATGTATATAAACAAAAGAACTAACCTAATCATACACACTCGGGCTTGAGTGGAGGATCTGGCCATTGCCAAAACTCCAATAGATGCTTATTTACAAAAGGTCTCTGGGCCACTGCCGCTTCAACCTTCGAGGAGGATTGTAAGGATGGGTGGTGCTGGATAGAGATTGTGCAAGGGGATTTCGATGATAGGTAAGGTTCTGGTGAAATTTGGAGAATTTTTCTGGAATAAGGTCTAGGACAAATGGGATATTAAGGTCATGGTGTAGGATTTTGTTATTTACATAGAACGGAGCATCAACTATTGTTCGAAGGACTTTAGATTGAAAGGATTGAATACGTTTGATGTTAGAAGCTTTTGCTGTCCCCCACAGTTCAAGTCCGTATGTCCATATAGGTTTCAGTATTGTCTTGTAGATAAGTAATTTGTTTTCAATAGAAAGTTTGGATTTTCTGTTTAGTAGTCTGTATAGCTGGCCGTATCGTCGGTTGAGTTCTTGTCTTTTGAGTCTAGTATGTGGGTTCCACGTTAGTCTTCGGTCTAAATGAAAGCCAAGATACCGGACTGTGTCTGAGTAAGGAAGCTGGATGGAATTAAAGTGTACTGGTGGACAGGAACTGCGTCGGAGTGTAAAGGTAATGTGTTGGCATTTAGATTCATTAACTTTAATGCGCCAGTTATTACACCAGTGCTCAATCAAGGTGAGGTGGTTTTGGAGATTTAAGGATGCTATGTTGGGATCTGAGTCGGATGATAGAATAGCGGTGTCATCAGCAAAAGTTGCCAGGAAGGTATCGGGATGGACAGGGATATCGGCGGTAAAGAGGATGTAAAGGACGGGACCCAATACGCTACCTTGAGGAACACCTGCCTCAATTGGATAGCAATGCGAAAATTCAGTACCGCAACGAACTCGGAAGGTACGATCTGAGAGGTAGGAACGGAGAACAAGGTACAAGGACTGAGGAAGATAGTTTTTCAGCTTGGAAAGAAGCCCGGCGTGCCATACCCGGTCGAAAGCTTGAGCTATGTCCAGAAATGCACCCGAGCAATATTGCTTGCTTTCCAATGCTGCGGAAATATGATCAACCACTCGGAGTCCTTGTTGGACTGTAGAGTGTTGTGAACGAAATCCGAACTGATGGGAAGGAAGAGTTTGGGATTCTATAAAGGGTAGGATGCGCTTTAGGAGGATCTTTTCAAAGATTTTTGAGAGAATAGGAAGAAGGCTAATTGGTCTGTAGGACGTTGAGGTGTTGGGAGGTTTGCCTGGTTTCGGAAACAGGATAATAGTGGAATGTTTCCACAGAAGAGGAAAGTGGGTGGTTCGTAGGATGCTATTGTATATGTATGTAAGGAATATGACAGCTTTAGGAGGGAGTTGTCTAAGGATCTGAGAGGTAAGCAGGTCGTATCCAGGTGATTTACGGGTAGGTAGTTTTTGTAAAAGGAATTTGACCTCAGAAGGATTAACTGCTTTAGGCGGTAAGGAGAGTGGGATGGGTGAATTAAGGAATTCCTCTACTGCTGACGTGTGGGTGGGATTGGATTCTGGATGAGAGGTGAATGTAAGGGAAAGGTTTTTGGCGAATTCTTCGGCTCTATCTTCGTCAGATGCTGCCCAAGAGCCATCACCTCGACGGAGAGGATGTGATATGTGATGGGGTTTTAGGATATGTTTGGTGGTCTTCCATAGGGAATTGTCATGAGAAGAGAGGGAAGTGAGGTAGGAGTTGAAGGATTGGGATCTGAAGGTGGCCAATTCTATCTTTAGTTTTTTGCAAAAATAATTATAGGATTGGCGATCGGTGGGGTGTCTAGTACGTTGCCATAATAATCTGGCACGGCGTTTGGTATGGATTAGGTCTATGAGGTGTTGAGGTAACTTATTTTTCTTAGGAGTTCTTGAGGAGTGGTTTGGAAAGGAAGCAGTCCAGATTGCTTGTTGGATAGTGGTGGTAAAAAAGTGTACGGTATTGTCAAGGTCATCTGGGGTTTTCAGGGTCATTCTGAGGTCAATTTTATCGGTAAGGATTTGGTGAAAGAGTTTCCAGTTAACTGGGCCTCTGATGAAGGACGGTGGAGAAGACTTAGGAATAGGAGCTAGAGATAATTGGAGTAATAATGGACTATGATCTGAGGATAGTTCGCCAAGAGGGGTAAGGGAATGATTGAGGGGACCTAAGCCACTGTGGATGAAAAAATCAAGGATATCGGGATTGCGGTTAGGATCTGTGGGCCAGTAGGTAGGTGAGTTGGGTGGAAGGAGACTGAAACGTTGGGTATTGAGTGCAGACAGAAATGTTCTGCCACGAGAATTCGTGGTTCTTGAACCCCAAACTTGATGCTTGGCATTTAAGTCTGCACCCAGGATGAAATGATGACCTAAGGAGTTGAGGAGAGAACTGAACTGGACTTTGGATATGGATCTGTTAGGAGGGCAATATGCTGATGCAAGGGTGACTGGAAAGGAGAAGGCTTTGATTACAATAGCGGTTGACTGTAGGAAATCTTGAGTAGGTAATGGGAGTAAGTGATGGGAGAGGGATTGGTGTACGATGACAGCAGTGCCGGCATGTGCTCTGCCATCAGGGTGGTCAGTACGGTATGTTAAATACTGTGGGATTTTTAAATGCTGTTTTATGGTCAGTCGAGTTTCTGTAATTAGGGTTACGTCAATGTTCTTGTCTTGTAGTAAAGCTGTTAGTTCGTCAACGTGATTTCTAACACCATTCGCATTCCAAAGGAGAATGGACATGGGTTTTGGTATGTGGGTCATTAAGGATTTTTCAAAGGAGGGATGAGGTGAGATACGAAATTTGTAAGGAGTGATATGAGTGGAGTGACTAGGGATTTGAAATCGGTTAGGAAAGATGCTAACAAACTAGTGAGATCTGTTGCATTTGAAGGAGGAGGAATATGAGGAATTTGAGGTTGTTGATGATTATGTGTGTTAGGATGAACAGAATATTGAGATTGGGGCTGAGGTAGTTGCTGCGGCAGGGCTTCACATGTATTATTGGGGTTCTTACCTCCAAGTAGTTCGGAGTATGATAAATTATTGTTAACAATTCTAGAAGGTTCTCTTCTTGGTCTGGTTGTCTCATCTTGAATCCGGTTCTTCTGGTATCTGGATTTGAGGCTCTTATAGGTTTGGCAGCCTTTGTAGTTGGCCGGGTGTCCCTCCTGGCATAGTGCACACACTGCAGGATCTTGTATTGGTTTGGTGCACTCCACAGATTTGTGCTGTTCACCGCATTTCACGCAACGCGGCAGATGGTGACAATAAGTTTTCGTGTGGCCATACGCCTGGCAATTGTGGCACTGCACAATTTCCTTCTTGGGGTATGGCTTCTCTATCTTCACGATAGTGTAGTACAATCTCTTGATATCATATATTTTTTCAATGCCAGGTGATGGCTCTAGATCCACGAAAAATAAAGTGTTATTTTTAATGAAGATATGTAATATTTTTTTTTTAATGATTTATTCAGAAATATTACAGTCTGTCACAATCAAGGACATTTATAATAGTGTTTAGAGAGCACACTCACACTCTAAATTAAAAAAAAAATTCAAATTGGTAGCAAAAAGGAAAGAGTGGATACATCCAATTTTTTTTTTAATAACCCCAAGGTGGGAGCCATTCACTATCTTTTTTGACAATACCTTCAATACATTGTGAAGTGATTAATTTAGTTGGATATAATAATATTAATAATAATAATAACGTAATATATTTATGTCAGTAAAATATACCTATTCTTTAGTATTTGTTATAAGATCCAAAGTAACATGTGTTATGAATAGCAATAAGCTAATAGGTAACTGAAAAGCTCTTACGCAAGACCAAGACAGAGTGGGCAAGAACAAGATTGTCTTGGTCTTGCTTGGATTTAAGCAATCCTAGTTATGTTCGTTAATATCAGCAACTGGGAGCAGGTCACAATATTTCCAGAATGGAATAAATAGGAAAATAGCCAGAGGGACTTCAATGCATGAATAAAACTATTGGATTTTTATTCAGTTCTAAATTTAACTACAGTTGGAGAATTTCTCACAAAGCATTTTTTATAAGTCGTAACAATTGGCTAACCCTCTTTTCAGCATTCTAACACCGGCAAACATTTGAAAACGTTGGCTACAATCAACACATGATTCATTTTTAATTTAGTTATAGGGGTTGATTGTAAATTTAGAGGAGAGCCCTATTACCAATATTTATCAGATTTACATCAAGTTCGCAGAAATGAAAAAAATATGACTACAACCTTACAATTCTATGTACATGTATAAGGTTTATCAAGAAGGCAAAAAATTGCCAGGAGTCAAAAAACAATATTTAAAAAAGGGTTGTGAATAAGAGAAGTGTTAAAATTTTATTTTGAAAATAAGATGCAAAGGTAAGAAGAAAAAAGCGTAAAAACATAAAAGTTATTGAAGTGAAAATTTATAAACCGCCAATAAATTGTTTCTGGAGTACATTTTCCTTTAATAGTATATCTACGTTATTTTTCTTTAGTTTTTCCTTATTGCTTTCCTTCATCATTTCTACCTCAACACTCCATATCTATCCTCTCTATGCTTTTTTATTAGGTATCTCATCATATTTCCAATTGGAAAGATTTTTTTTTTTTCATTTGTCAATTTTGCTTTTAATATATGGCTTACATTCAAGTGGAAAGAATAGATTTCATGTTGTAAAGCATGTTGTCTGAAACACTCACTAGGGTGATTCTTTTCCTCATATAATCACGGGAGTTGATTTTAAATTAATTTCGATCCTGCGCTTTTCGTTAAAATATATTTTTTTCTGAAATGATAAAAAAAAAAAAAAATCCACACAGTAAATGAGGCGGTGAATTACTTATATATCAGAAATATATTTTAATAAAAATCTTTTTATTCACACAAAACATAGGGCAGAGACGAAAGTTATTTTTCATTTTTAATGGTTGCTATTCAGAGAAACTTACTTACGAATAAAATCCATTGGTATTAAGATTTTTTTCTTAGATTAGCTTTAAAAAAATTTGAATAATCAGAAGTTAGATAAATTTTACATTAGGAAATTAAAAAAAATATCCCTTTCTCATTAAATCAATTAATTAACTTAGCTTAAATTTAATAAGTTAGCTGTTTTAAATAAGTATATATAATATTCATTATTCTTAAAAAATGAATAAATAAAAAAAAATCGTATATCACTTGCCTTCACTCACAGGATTATAAAATTAAATTTTGTACTGAATACGGCATTACAAACAATTAAACCAATGAAAATCCTTTCAACAAAAAAGAATCGGAGCGAGACACATACTTTGGAAGTTTTCAACAGCAAACAATCCGGACCATTTTACGAGACTTCTCTCAAGACAAAATGCCATCAACTTAGCGCGAACTTCTTAAAAGAAGAAAAAGTAATTCAAGGAAAGTACGACTGTAAAGGTACCAGATCGGTTAACTAAACGCATCGCTGACGGATCTTACTTCAGATATATTTATAATGTTCATAATCCATTTAACAAATAGAAAAAAATATATATTAAATTCAGTTTTTAAATAAAAAATTACGAATATAAATTTAATAAAATTTATATTCAGTGTTTGGTTTGCAATACCAAGCTTATTCCATTGGTAATGTACCAAAACTATTTGAATTTGAAAGGCTCATTTGGATCAAGATTCTGAAGCCTAAATCTGACATGGTTAATTGACGTTTTTAAAAATTATTATCTTCGTTTAAGTTTACTATTTATAAGCTTTCCTTTCCTGATATACAAATATAATTGGTAAAGAATTCATATTATTTTGAACTACTCGTTTCCACCAATAGAGCAATGACAATATAACAATAAAAATCAAATTACAACTACAAGATTACTGAAGAAACGTTAGATATTTTAATTACACCAATTATGGATAACCAAATGGTTGAAATATTTAAGAGAAAAACCATACGCACAAATATCAGATGTCGGATCTCACAGAGGTGCCCAAAAAGGAGTTTCATGGTGGAAAAGTTGCGCCATCAAAAATTTTAAGAGTGCATATTGTGACTGATTTTTGAATTTTGGTGGGTGGCAAATTTCGACAAGATTATAAATTTTTAGAATGAAAAGTTTCAAATTTAGGATTAAAGGGATGTTTCAAATTCTACCTTAGCTTGTTTTGTTCTTAAAAAAAAAATGAGCAATAAAATATCTTGCAGGGAGAGGTAGGTTTTTGCGTCATAAACTTTGGGGGGGGGCACCCCTGAGATCTGATATTCAATGTATCAGAGAACTAACGCATGGGAGAGAAAGATCATAAAAAAATTGCTTACAGAAACTGGTCAATCATTGTCTTATAATATGAAGGCAAAATGGTTAAGAAAAGGCAGGGTATGCTGCACGGAGCAATCCATCAAAAACTCTCTATATACGGCAAGAAACCATATGTAAGGCCAACAGCCAGATGGATATATTGAATGAACAACGAGCAATAGAAATGCATGCAGATAACTGGAAATATAAGATCTAGCAAAAATCTCTATGATCTGTAATGCTTATGAGAAAACAAAAACGAAATAATCAATAGGTATCTTAAGATTAAGTAAATAAATTAATAAAGGAAGGAGATGGTCCGGGGTGGCGGTCATAAATTGACTAAGTAGTGGTTAAACTATTTTATTGAAATCCATTGAAAGCCAGGCTTTCAATAAAACAGTTTTACCACTAATTAGCCTATTTATGGCCGCCACACCAGACCATCTCCTTTCTTTATAATGCAACGGTCAACTATTAAATATTTTAAATAAATTAATACTTGTAGTTATTAGACCACTGATATCCATCATCTGATTTTTGTTCCTAAACCCAAAACTAAAACATTTTAATTCGTTTTCTCATTTTACTATTAGTTCTCATTGTTTACTAACTTTCAGGGATAGATTGACATTTAATATCATTTTACCCTTTTTTCTAACATTTAATATCATTTTATCATTCTGAATCATTTAATAAAATCTGTAGTAGGCGTAATTGCTCTTTAAGGGGACGTTGTCCTATTAGGCTTTGAGAACTCCTTCGAATCCAATATCGTCCGTGAGATCCTCTATGACCAATATCTGGGCGGTCCTAAGCGCGCCACAAAACATCCACTCCCAGATTTATTGAGCCATTTGCACACTGGCTGAGGATTTAGAGAGGCGGCGGGGACAGGACAAACCAGATAGCTCTCGGGAATAAATCCCCGTCCAGGGAAACTGTTTTTAAGGCCTAGGGCCATCAAATTTAATTTCGGCTTGATAGTCCTCCAGGGGGTACAAAACAAGTCACTCACTTCTAACATATAGCTCTGTCCGGCTGCCGCTCCCAACATACGAGTTGTCCAGCCCATATCTGAGGTTCTTTATTAAGACATATTAGTTCGGCAGTTTATCTCCAAACCAATTTTATTGCCAAGTTGTTCCATAATCATATCATATTAATATACCCCAAATGGTGTTTAAGATTAGATGTATATTTCTGCAAATAACTTTATTAGATAAATATCATAAATCATAAATATCACTACTAGCTGCAATTAATTCTCAAAGAGTAACACAATGGACATGTTCCGTAATCAGTTATAATAATAATATTAATTATATCCCCATTTAAACATTTGAAATTAAGAAATGTAGTGATTCCATGACATGTTTCTAGGTTCCATGTCATGTATTGACAAGTCATAACTCAAAGATCAAAGCTATCTCTGACCAAAGGTACCCGAATGGGATTTCATGGCGCATGTTGGACCATCAAAATTTATGAGGGAGCCACTTTTTGACGGTTTTTCAATTTTTGAGAGGATCACATTTCGACATGGTTACGAATTTTCAAAATGAAAACTTTCAAATCAAAATATAAGTGGAAGTATGGAACGGACCACAGGATATGTGATTGTATATAATTTATTTATATTTAAATTCTACTTTCGTTTTTAAGAAGAAGAGAGCAATAAAATATCTCGGGAGATTTGGGGGAAGGTTTATGCTCTATCGGTCTTTGGGGGTAGGGATGATGGTCACCCCTGTCTCTGATAGATAAGAACGAGTTATCTAAAAGCACTAACATGACACAATAAGACCTCTTATCAACAAGAAGCAATGACAAATTTTGGCAAAAAGACCCTTTACCTCATATCAATGTTAAGAGTTATCTCTTATTGATAACTTCTGACGTCCTTCATTCTTTCTAATATTCCTAAGAATATCTACCATCATTAACTAAGGAAAAATCACTCTTGTAGTCACAATGTTGCTCAGAGACCTAAATTCATGTTCTTGTCATATACTTGTAGTCAACCCAATACTATGTGTAGTATATTTCAGTTGTTAAAATGCCAAATGTAATACATATTGTAAATAAAACTAGTAATTCTAAAGTATCCACTATCTACGAATCCTAAAGTATATTCTCTACCCATCTGAAATAAGTAAACTCACATCAATTCATCTCATCATCTGTGACACTACAACTCTTTACCGAGCCCTTTCCTCCTTAAGCATCTTTCGCCATTTCATACGAGATTAGGGGTAGCTGTCCTATAGCTTCGAACACCAAGCAAGTTCCTCGAATCTTCATTTACACCATCATAGCAACTTGGGGCGGACCCTTGGTCGTGTTATACAGTTCTTCATCGAGGAGTTTCTTTGGAATCTCACGGACATTCATCCTGGTCACATAGCCTGCCTTGCAAGCTTTGTCATCTTAATAAAATCCGATTTCCTTAATAAATGGTACAGTTAGTTTTTTGTACACCTTCTCCATCCTGTATTCTCACATACATCGAAGGATCTTTCTTTCAAATATATATTGGCCTGGTTTGTCTTTTTTATAAAAATCCAATGTTCCAGATCTGATTGTAATCATTAGTCTACTAAGTAACTTATATATACTTCTCTTGAATTTTGATAAAGCAACATCATCGAAATTACCTTGTAGAAGGCACTCTATCAATAAATTCTTATTATAGATCATACCAATGTTAAAAACTAAGTTCAAAGATAACCCAAGTCTTTAGGTTCAGTCAGAAATACGGTATAAAATCAATTTTCAAATTCATTTTCTATTCCGATTTCAGCACAATCTGTCAGCACAATGCTCTCCAATTTTTTTTTAAAGAATTTCGCTTAAACTTTTAGAGTTAGTGTTTTTAGTTCGGGGATCATTTTCTTTCTTAAAGCTAAGAACTTTATTGTGAGGGGACTAAAAGATAGATGATAAAGAACAATGGTTCAAAGTTTATTGAATTGATTGTTTATTTGTTTATCACTATTGCTCAATTCGAAACTTCATAAAAATCGGATTTACAGTTAATAAAACAGGATATCTACGCTATATATAATAAGGCATTATAGATTTCTTTTTCTACTCTCTGAAGCGATGAATGGAATATCAAGGAATTCTTGGTTGCGATGGCTGAATACGCCTTTACGCTGAGTGGCATCACAGAGGGAGAAAAAGAAGAATCTTCTATCATAGGATTTCATATAGAATTGAGTTTCATGGTGAATTGACGAATCCTAAATTCGATCCTTAAATTCTTTCATTAACTTTAATAAGATTCATAATGATGTAGAGATGGTTTACCGTTGATATAATATGAGAAGGAGTTGATCGGGGAGCGGGGGGAGGTGGTGCGGTCAAATTAATACTAAATTAAACAAGTAAAACAGGCTAAAATTAAATAATACTGCTTGTTTAATTTAGTATTAATTTGACCACACACCCCGATCAACTCCTTCTCATTCAATAAAATTCATTTTGAAAAACTTGGAAGGTATTAAAACTCTGATGGTTTCAAAGGCAAAGAATCGAGAAGGGATCAATGTGTTTTAAAGATTTCGACGTGGCGATCAAGGTCCGTTATAGTTTTATATGAGCTATTGGATCCTGCTTTTTATAACCCCCAAAAATGCACCTTCATCGATAGAAATCATTATATTTGCCAAAAGTCTGCTAGGTGCTATAGTTTCCAGGTAATACTTATCAAGTATTTAGGTTTTAAAAATTTTAAATATTGCTATTTATTTTCTGCCTTCTAATAATTACAATTTTCGATTCCTTGGGCACCTCGGATAATATGAAAAAAGGCTTTCTAAAATTTTGAATTAAAAAAAATTCAGATATGGATTTTATTCTTTAAGTAATAGGCCTCTATCCTCTTCTGCAAGTAGCAATAGTACAAAGCATGGCTTTTCTGCATTAAACGCATTGGTCTTAAGCGGGTAAGATAATGGATTAAACTGAAAGTATATTTTCCAATGACACAATCTAATCACTTATTAATTAAATTGTTTCTCTAACTGTCGTGGTAAAGTAAGAAGCTTAGTCGGTTTCGTGTTTTAAATAGACTATCCTGATTATATTTTATTGAATATAGGAATAAGTATGTTTCGCTGATGACGCCTAATCTGGTGTATACTAGTATTTGTCAAACACACACACACACAAACGCACGCACATACACACACTCACGAAAAAAAAGACGTGTGTACTCATAACTGAATATATTCTCATTTTACAATTAATTAAATTTTATTGTAAATTAAATTTGAAGTAAAGAACATATGAAATCTAGAGGAATTGCGAAACAAATTATAAGGAAAATGAATCACTGAAACAATAAAATCCCATTTACAATTTTAAATGGGCCTGTCGGATTTAATCGCTTTATCCTGTTCACTTGTAAGCGGAATTGAATTTTGGATCTTTCGCTTTCCTTCCCAATTTATTTATCAATAAATCTTTCGTATTTATTATAACATTCGATGCAATACTATTATTTTACAAAACTTCATATGGCAGTGTTAGGATAAATCAACAAGATACATATGTATATATTGTAAGAGTTCAAAAATGAAATAGAGAATATGAAAAAGAAAAAGTGTCTGCAACAAGTCGAGATTACTAATATGAAATATAAATTATAAATAATAGCTAGTTATAAAATGGATGAAATGCCGAACATTTACTTCGCTTATGGTATGGAGGTGAGATTTTTAGCTTCTGAGATGTTTTAATCCATATCTTCAATGAAACTCGTTATCATTATGTTTTTGCCACTATTTCTTCCTTTTTGCCTCTCTAACACGGCGTCCCATTAGAATAAAATTTTGTTTGATAGACCATCTCAGTGAGGATGAAATTCTGAACAATGCTTTCATTTACAGTATGCAGATCCTATTTTTATTTTCTGAGATATATCCAAATACACTTTAATTTGTCGACTCCAGCTGACTTTACCCGAACAATGCTCAGTCTGACTGCTCAATCTAATTCACTCTCCACAAAAAAGTGCAAAATGCGTCTAGAGAAGTTTTCGCTTTAAAAAAAAAAAAAAAACCCTATTATTAACAATAAGCTCAGTATAATAATTGTCATTAAAGCAAATTATTTTATGAAACGTCCACTTATATTTATTAGTCAAAACCATCCTTATTAGTTAAATCATTAAGAAGAACATTCTCATTTATTAGATCAAAAATACCATCGAAATCTCTTAAATAAAACTGCTCATACTTGTTCAATCTTATGTAAGTATAAAATTTACCAATGATAAGTTCGCACAGGATGACTTCGAAACTTATTTCTACATTGTGAATAATAACCAAATAGTACTTATGACATCGAACTATTCTTTTAATGATAAACTTTTTATGTATAAATATACCGATAGAATACATGGAATGTAACGGATAACGGAACACTGTAATTTCAAATATATTTATTTATTCATAACCAAACTCGTGAAATCAGTTATAAATCTAAATTATGCTGCTGCTTGCCATTGCTTGTCCTTGGCTATTGGATCATTTGATGACGAGCCGATGGGAATCAGTTCACCATGTGCCCTCATTCTGTTTTATGGTGTGGTCTAGGACTGAGTAATCTCTCGGAAGCGCCTAAGGTCCCCTTACTACGAGGTGGACTCTCAGGGGATTGCAGAACTTGAGAGTGACTATGTTGACGTTTATCACCTCTTCTGTGTGTATCATGCCTCCTGCGTAATCAAAATAAACAACACAATTATCGCATAATACGGGCTGACTATACACAGACACCTAAAACATTCTAAAAATAATCCCAACACATCCACTGTAAAATATTTATTTTTCCAATTTTAAAAAGTCTTTCTCTAGGGCTTTAGGAATTGCTACCCAGCTTTCAATAAGCATTGAATTCTTCTTGTAACAGTTTAAAACTTTATCATTGATTATTTTTATTTTTTTCTTATTTGATTTCAGGCAACACAGGATTCGGCTCTCTACTCTTTTCAAGTGTTCAACTACTGTCAGAAACCAGTTTGGTTGGATAACATGTAGAACCCTTTTCCTCCTCCCGTCCAAACTTAAGCATAGATTTCAGTTTTGGGGTCTTCAAGCTGGAAGTGAATATTGTATGATGATGATGCTACGATGCAATTATTTATTTTCTGATATTTTGTTTATCCATTCTAATATATCCATTCTGTTCCTGCTTTCCCCTCTTCCTCACTTCGTATATTTATATACTTTGTGTGTTTGCGTATGATATAAATGTAATTCATCAAAGCTCTTGTCATAAAATATTCTCGCGTTATATTTCACACTTTCCCTCCGATACAGCAAGATATTTACAAATATTACAAGATAGTATTGTAATATATTTATATACTTGTAAATATTTTGTAACAATGGAAGTTAGGAAAGATAAACAAAAAAAAATAGTTATACTTTTTAATCATTCCGCATTAGATTGGCCTGCCAACTACTAGGCTATCGACCTATAATAAGAAATTGGTGGTAGCAGATTTAATTACAAAAATTAATTAACTTCAAGGTACTTTCATCTAATACGTTATCATCTAATCGGATAAATATCATAAATATATTAAAGGCGAATAACATATTAATAGAGAGTAAAGACGAAAAGTATCATACAATAGTATTTTTAATGTTGATCAGAAATAAACATCGCCTTTAATTTTTGCTTTTAAAATTAGAAATATTATTTCAATGATATTGGAAATTTAAGCAACTTGTTAAATTAATCAGAATAATAGCTTAAATATAGGCATAATTATGAATAATAAAAATAATTCGATATTTTTATATACATATGTTATGTAGAGTTATTAAAAGTAAAATGAACATTTCAAATAATGTATTATTTTTGTTGCTTTTTTAATTATTATCATAATCAGTTTAATTTAGAAATTATAAAAAAATATTTCTATTGTAAATTTCAAAATTTAATACAATGAACGATAAATATCCTAAAAATATTTAGTTACTTCACTAACAATATACTTTAGAAAGGTAGGGCAGAACTGAGTAGTCTAGAACCAGATTTTAGCTTTAGACGTAAAAGCACCCCTGAGACTAATTAGCATCGACATCAAAGGTAGAAGGTCACGTGGATAGGGAGAGATTTATTTCCTAGCTAATATTATGTATGCCCGTCTAAGCCAACCTTAACCGCATCACGCCAATGGATTAATTATTAATGATTGATACTTTTTGATAAAATTATTATCTACTAAAAATTTCAAAATTCAAACGTAATGAAAAAAGTTTCGAATATAATCTATTAATGTATATTTCGATAGAGCAGGACTACAATAAAATTATTGTTAGATACTATTGGGGAAGGAAATTAAGTAATATTAAATAAATACAAACAACATTTGTAGGACGGAGACAGGATAACATTGCATAGCTCATCTTATAGTGAACATTTAAACCTTTTTTTTAATAATGATCAGATCCTCTAGTATTTGTTGATACTGACAAATTTCAAATATACGAAACTATATGTGCAGATCCGACTCTCGGGAAAATATGTGATCAAGATTTCAGCTAATCATAAAATTGTGAAAACTACTCCACAATTTGAGTGCAAAACGTGCAATACTATAGAAAAGAAAACACTTCATCATATATTATTTAAAGCCCAATTTATAGTAGTTTAAAGTTAAAAATTTACCAGCGCAGTGAAAATCTAAATCGGATAGAAATATTTAAGCCAAAAAGTGCAGATGATATGAGACAATTATATTTTTTTATCTCAATCATATCAAATTATAGAGAATTAGTGGGGTATTCTTGAATATTGTCCTCCGCATATTATGGCGAAAATTCCATATTGTACATCGGCATGTAATCTGACTGGGTATTTTTCCTGTTTGTTCTCCTAGGTATAGGAGTAATCTTTTAATTTAATTTTAAAACACAGTTTAATAGTAATATTTTTAAAAATGTTTATTAATTGTTTTTATTATTTTATGAGTATTTATTTATGTATATTGTTGACAATTTTAAATTTTATATTAATTTCATAATTGAAACTATTTTAAATGTCCGATCTTTACCGAATAGGATTTTTAATCTATCCTTAAGAGTGTAGTAATGTCTGTTATGTAGTATAAAAAGGAATTAGTGTTTCCATAAGCATAAAAATGTTTTTTATTTTGTGATAGATTCCAGTTGTATAGGGTTCTTCCATAAAAAATAATAAATTAATAAATAAATACAAATAAATAAATAAATTTAAAAAAAAGTCCATTAATGATTGGACAAGAATTTTTTTTCTATTTGTAAATAATAATACATTTCATTTTTCCACACCCAAGGGTAGTAGACATTAGTGCTAAAGGTAATTAACTATTCAAACTATATATATATATATATATATATATATATATATATATATATATATATATATATGTGTGTGTGTGTGTGTGTGTGTGTGTGTGTGTGTGTGTGTGTGTGTGTGTGTGTGTGTGTGTAATTAAGAACTAATTAAAAATATAAACATTATTTTAAAAAAAAGCAATAATGAAAAAAAACAAATAATAAATAATATTTACCATCAATATTCGAATTAGTAGCATAATGTTACGATCCTTAAATATTAACTGAAATTATTTCTTATCCGAAATATTAATTTAATTTTTATGAGTTCATTTCATTAGCAGTGGTTCGTTGCGATAAAAAGTATTTTGACAATAGTTTTTTATATATTTTCTTAAATTTAATTTTGTTTTATTTTTAACTTTTAAGTTAACATTTACGTTCATCAACTCCATAGCCCTTGACCCATGTTACTTTTTTTATTTCTTAATTATTTTCACTTGATCTATTAAATACCTTAACATTTTACCTCAACGCCCGAAATGTAAAATATATTACCTCATCTGTAAAATAGATTAAATAATTCAGTTTTTGATTTTAATACTCAATAGAATTTAAAAAAAAAACATGTTGATGCAACACTATCATAATAAGGAAAACATAAAAACAGCGAGCACATGGCCAAGAATTTTCAAAAATATATAATGTAGCTCAGGAAATGTATTTCTTTTCACTCCAGTCTACGAGGGTTGAGATATTTCTCAATGATCCATCACTCACACTTTTTTTTTATTTATTTAGTATTACTGGTTGGTATTTAGAAACAACCTAAATTAGATAATACGTTGGAATATCTAAGGGCGCTAAGAAGAATAAGCCAAAATTTAATTCATTTTTAATAAATTTTCTTTAATCTTCATAGAACTATAGTAGGAAAAATAACAATAAAATTACAGACCTCTCAGATTAAATAACTTTTTTATTCTGAAATAATATTTGCTTCGACAAAATTTTCTGTAGATGCTGAGATATCTACGCAATGTGCTGACTCTATCGGTTTCCATAGGAAAGGAAAGCTCTGAACCTAGATTCCACGATGAGATCAGAGAAAAAGCTTTGGAAACAGCTGATCAGGCTAGTATGGTGGAAAGATAGAAAAAGGAAATTTACGAGACATGCTTCCCTTCAGTCATTAGAGAGCACTTTGGCTCAGATTTATTTCACATCACAGAACACAATAAAAGTAATTAACATAATATTTTTATTGGATTTAATATTTCATTATTTAATGAAACATAATTTATTTCACAGGTAATAAGCTAGTGGAAAGTTAAATAAAATATAATAAGAATTTCAATGTTTCAACTTTGAGTTATATTTTTTAATATATTGAAAAATTTATTTTTAATATATGTATTTTAAATATTTGTTGATATTTTCTTTAATTAATAATTAAAGAATACGAAATGAGGACAAAATACTTCATTCTTCTATTCACGTTTGTTTCACAATGATATTATACTATAATAACTTTTTTGCTAATTAATAGATGTATTTGTAGCCATATATTTTATACAGCACGTGTGTATTATCATACATATGATTGGCTTTATATCAAAGGCGAACACCTGTAATTTTCAGAAAGTGTAGAAAAATTCTATTTTTGTTTAATAGGTTCAATTCGGATTGTCTGATGCTTTTGTTAAAGAATGTGCAAGCTTAATCATGTAAAAAAATAATTAGGATTGGCTTAAATTGAACATTTATTATAAAAATTGGCTTTGTCTCAAAGTTGTAGAAATTATATAGGTCCTTCTTTGACAAGGAGCCACTCATATGATCGTTTCAGGGTGGAACAACTTAATGAACTAAGCGTTGTACTCCTTGAAAGACATTTAACTTTAATGCCTTCAAACAAATGATATATTTTAATTTTATGATTAAACCTAGCGAAAATAATGACGTACATAAATAAATTATAGTTGAATGGAAACTTCAAAAAATAATATTTTTTTTAATTATTAGTTTAAAATTAATACGTTCTGCAATATTGGAGGGCATTAATAATTAGGGATACATTAAATATTCACATAATATGTCCATACAAATGATAACTAAAATAGTGGAACAACTTAATGAACCAAGCGTTGTACTCCTTGAAAGACATTTGTCTTTAATGCCTTCAAACGAATGGTATTTCAATTTTATGATTAAACCTAGCGTAAATAATGACGTACATAAATGAATTTTAATTGTATGGAAACGTCAAAAAATAATATTTTTTTCAATTATTAGTTTAAAATTAATACGTTCTGCAATATTGGAAGGCATTAATATTAGGTATACATTAAATATTCACATAATATGTCCATACAAATGATAACTAAAATAAAAATAATAAAGAAAAAGAATTGTAGACAGTAAAATAAGAAAATTAATATACATATGTACAAAAAAAAAAAAAAAAAAAAAATATATATATATATATATATATATATGAAATAATAGATAGAAACTAAATAAAATTAAAATATTTCTTCTGTTCATTATTCCTAAAATTGGTGTCTTGAGGTTTTATTTGTTGCACAAATTAGGCAATTATTCACCAACATTTTATTTATTAGCTATTTATTACGACGTTTCGACCATCACTAAGGGCCGTTTTCAAGTCTGGGAAATTGTAATATCACTATTAGTTAACATTTAAAATTTACAAAATACTTATTTATTACACATAATTAACTTATCTAACGATCTATGTCATAATATTTTCAACAAACATAGATTTATACAAATCTATACAATAAAAGTATATACTTTTTATTATAAAAACTTTTCATGTACGTAACTTTACTCATTAAAAAAATTGAATATTACCTTAATATTCATTATTAATATCTCATTAATTTGTTCAGTGAAAAATTAAATTGTCCTGCTATTTAAGAGTTTCCTCTACGTCATTTCTGGAGGGACCGACTTATTTCATCCTGGTGGGGATAGTCAAGGGTAGAGAGGTTTTCCTTCTATTGTTTTGCAATAGTGAATTATTTTATCTAATTTATGATTTTTATATTGCTTTTTAAATTAATTATTGTATTATAGACGAATATTGTTAATTACATTTGCGTAATAAGTATTGATATTGTTAACGGAATTATTTAAATTTTTATTGATATATATTGACTCTATAATTTTTCTTTTGTTGTTAATGTTTTCCTTATGCATTATGTTGGCATTTTAAAAATCAAATTGGTGTAAATAGATAAAACACATTCACGCACATATACAATATTTACATTATCTGGACTCTGAGTCATGCTAAGTCCCCCAAATGTGAAAGCCAAAGCAGGATTCCGGGAGATCATAGTGCTTCTCTCCCAGCCGCCTCAATGATATAAAAAAAAAGAAAAATTAATTTTATTATTCTAATATCGATAAATACTTATTTTGTTTCCCCCCAAAATTAGTCATATACCTCTCTGATACACAACACATAAACTATTTTAACTAACATTGGGAAAGTCTCTGTTTTGAAACCGAGCCATGTACGAGGAGTGGCATTCGTAATGTTTCCAGTAAATTAATTTTGAATAGAGCGGTAGAGAGTTGATGAACTAGACATCCTCCGTGAGTTATAGACCAGGCATATATCCCTCAATGCCATATCTCACTCACTGTTGCGTATATGTCATGTATGTCGAGTTCGCCAATAGGCGATCCAAACTTAATTAGGTGTATACATGTAATCAATTAGGTGTATACATGAATATAAATAGGTGTATATACATAATATATAAAAAATAACTACCCGTTAAGTATCTAAGTAATAAATAACCAAATTTGTCGTAAATAAAAAATCAGTCACGCAAATAATTACTGACATTTAATAATATTCGAATACTTTAAATCAGAATGGCTGAAACAATTACTACTATTATCCCCATGCGGCATCATGATGTACAACAGATAATGGGATTTTGTTGCTATGTCGAACAAATTAGCTTAATGCACAATCTAATTGGTGGTAAAAGTGCTGACATTAATTTGCCAGATTCGGGCCTGCATTAGATTCACTCAATAATTGACTAGGTAAATTGAAATAAAATTAACTGTTATAACAATTTAACTATGGTAAATGGATACGGGTTAATGACAGAATATTTAAGTATGAAGTTAAACATTGTCATTTCAAGTTTAATGGAAACCATTAACTCATCTGTCAGTTTAATATATACATATACCTAATGTGGTATATAACAGATTATGCAATTGTACATATATGAATAAGCACATACGTCCGGAGATGACTTGACTTATTCTAAAATTACCTGAAATTAAGATTAAAATGCTCGTTGCGACAAATAGGGATTGACACAAAAATTAAAGCCACCCATTAAAGGAAATCTATAAAGCTTGTGCTTCAATGTCGATCGAAAATATAACTTTTCAATCAGAGACGGAAAATTTTTTAAAACTGATTTTGTAAGACAATAACTAAAACTCCAGGTTATGTAATATTATATACTTAACTTAGTTATTATATATATATATATATGTATATATTATATTTTAGCTTAGTAACTACTTGCTTATTATGCAGTAGGTAAAGTTAATTTAATAATTTCGAATAAAAATGTATCGTTAATTTTAATGTGAAGCGTTATTTCAGTGCATTTTGTATATTAAGTCAAATGGAAAATATTTCAATTTATACATTACCTTATTCTATGAATATGTTCTTAAACTTTAGGTTGCTTTTTAAGATTACCACATGTAAGTTATTTTATATTCTGTTCCTGGTCAGTTATATACAAATTAATATTGTTGTATAGGATATTTACAGTCTAAAGACCATAATACATATATTGTATTATTTTGTATTTATTAATCCCCTTTTTTTAAATTATAATTATTTTTTCTTTATTCCTTATGAAGCCATTCAATAAAAAAAACATTCATACTGCTTTAAAAAACAATAATTCAGATTTCCAACGGATATAGTAACATCTAATTTGGAGAACATCCTGCAAAGTTATGAATGACCAGAAGGGCGTTGTGCTCCACCAAGACAAAGCTAGGCCCCACACCTCATTGGTCACTCGCAATAAATTATTGAGCCTTGAATGTGACTTTTTGCCCCACTCTCCTGATTCACCAGACCTAGCACCAAGTGACTACCACTTATTCCGGTCTCTGCAGATCTTCATGAATAGAAAAAAATTCCAGAAGGAAGAGGACATCAAAAAACACTTGGATCAGATTTTTAGCAATAGACTCCAGACATTCTGTGAACATGGCATCATGCAGTTAGTGGAAAGATGGGAAAAAGTCAGTTCAGACACTTAATAATTGTTCTAAAAGCAAGATGTTGCTCAGGATGTTATATACCTTAATTTATTATAACTTGAATTAGAACCTGACGATGAAGCATATTAGATTTAATCCATGTATCCACAAAATCATTGGGAATGTAGTTATGAAGATGGGAGTAAATATCCCCAAAACGTTAACTTGTAAACATGTAATTTGAAAATAAATCAAATAAATTCAATTTTTCTTAATTGGAAGTCATTATTGCCAAAAAACAAAAAAAAAATTAAAAGATAATTGTTTTTGTCTAACTCGCTAAGTATATATTCTATGCTACAAAATATTTTGAAAGCTAATTAAATCATATTTTCTACACATGTTTTAATTTATTAATTTCCTACCAATACTAGGTAAGGAAAGGTTTATGACCGGGTCAAATTTTCAATATTCGGTTTTCGATAGATCTATACGTTTCAGAGCCTCCTGGGTCGAAATTGGGCCAAGATAAAAAAGTTTTTGAATAGGAATATTAGAGTTCCTTAATAGACATACTTAAAGATATAAATAGTTTTCCGAAATAGGAAGAAAAGTCGTGTGAGCGGACACACTAGATTTTTTTTTAGGGTCATAAGAAAATTAAACGGTTCGATATTGACTTGATATTTTTTAATAATTAAAAAACTTTTATTGAATATTAATACAGTCCGCCACACTGAATGGCATTGGTACTAGGGCTATAGTACTTGATATTAGGTATAAAAATATTAGGCTAATAAAACAAATGAAATATTAAAATAAACATAAAAACCTTTTACTATTAGGTTTGACAAAAATAAACAAAATATATTTATGTGATAGCAGCGAACCCAGGACTAATTTTAAGTCAAGGTAATCACAGAGGACTGGAAGGAATATGACAAACCGCCCCGACTAATCCAGGTGGATGTTTTAATTGGCCCAGCGGAGATCCCTATTTAGTAGCGGACTAAGGAGGTACTTTATGGCCCTCAGCCAAATTTATGGGGAGTAGTTCACATGACAATAGCTCCCCCCCTTAGTCCAAATTACAAATTTAAATCCTTCCGAGGGGGCTAAGCATCGGATTGGGATAATTCAAAACTCCCATTCCCGCCTAAAGGGGTGCGGCAGATATTGGAGCCCGGAGACGATGGGGCAATTTAAATGTAAATCCTATCACACTTGAGCGTTCATTAAGTGCTCTCTGATAGGCTAAAAGTACCAGGTCGCCTCTGCAATCATCGATATATCCAAATCGGCAGGCAGGTAATTAAATGTTCTTTTCTTAATTTGAGCCAGTAATTAATAACTCAATAAGAAACTATAAAGTTTCATACCGAAGAAAATTAATTAGTAAGGCAATGTCCTCATGAGCGGACATTGAACAAAGGAACTACAGTAAAAATGTAAGCTCTATACGTTCGCTTTATCGAAGGCACTTATTTATATTTACTGTGCATAAATAGTGCACATATGAAAATATCTATACAGCAAGCGATTTAAAAATGAAAATGAAAAAAGGTTCTTCATTTTGGGCCCTCTAAAAAATGAAACTTTACGATGTTATTTACATCAGATCACGAAGTAGATTATGTTTTGAATTTTACCCGAGGATTGAGATTTATGTGGGTGAAGAAATAATTGGTGTGTATGGCACTAGCGGATATAGGATTTAATTTTGGGGGGACTTCAGCCCGAATGATTTTTTTTCTCGAATATATAACGATAATTTGAAAAAATAAAATAAAAAATTAACTACCTATATGACATGGTGTTTAAGTGATTCTTGAAATCCTATTATATGTAATTACACGAACAATAATACTTTAAGAGATAGTTTTCAATATTTTTTTTCTATAAAACATGGTTATATTTTACCGTTTAGGGGTCTTCGCCCAAATGCTCTTCCCCCCCCGTAAATCCGTCTGTGGTGTATGGTAGGAAAAAGGCTTTGCGTGTGAAAGCTATGAATTCCGAAAGGAAAGGGTATAAACAAAAATGTATCATAAAAATGCAATAATATTGCTTACACCACATTATGTTATATTGTTTAGCATATTAATATTGGCATGGAATATAGTATATCGTATTGTTGAGTTCCTGTATTGAAGACGTGTATAAAGGAACCCAGGATAAGGATTTCAGTTGTTTTTTTAGGTTTGTTGTTTTTCGGGCATTGAAAACGGTAAGAGCCCGGGAAGTATTGTGGTGTTATAGAAGAATAAAACGATTTTAAGACCATTTAATAACAGACTTGGATGCGTTAGGGAGGATCAATGATAAATCTTTAGAAACAAACGGTCACATTTTTACATGAAAACTCCTAATTGTTTTTGAATCCTTTTTTTCAATTTCAAGTATACAATTAAATTATAAAGAAAGTTCTTGTTCAAATCTACATACTTGTTACATTTTTACTCTAATAGTGTAACTGACCCTATCACCTCACCTGGGCTCTAAAATAATTGTTATATTATGACAAAGGAACGATAATCTCTAACCGTTATTGACGATTGCGAAACGTGCACCGTTACATGGTAGAAACAACAACTTATTTGAAAAAAAAAAGAAATTATTACTTGGAATATTTGGCAAAAAATATTTTCTTAAATTAACAAAATGAGGATGGATGATGATTCATGACTAACACGATTCAAAAGAGAGTGAAATACTCAGTACAGTCGATTCTAAATGATTCGAAATCTAAGGAACTACAAGAAACCGGCTTGTGAAAGATCTGCCTAAAAAGTTCAATACGCTCTAATATTGTTAATCAAAAACTTTTTTACCTTAGCCCAATTTTGTCAAACAATAATTTCTGTTAAAATTGGAGAGAAAACTTGGGTGATGCGGGCAACAGATTTTCTTACTTCCACATACTTTTCTATTTTATTCTCATTCACTGCTTATTCTTTCGGGTTCAGGTGGCCCTGAAACGTATAGATCCGTCGAAAATCTCATTTCGGAAATTTGATCCGTTCGTAATACTTTCCTTATCTAGTATTGGTAGGAAAGTAATAAATTAAAACATGTGTAGAAAATAAAATACGCTGTATCATCTCTAATACTGGTTCCAATGTTTTTTTTTTTTTGTTTTGTTGATAATTTAATTACCTTTTATTAAGTTTTATTATAAATTTTACCATAGAATATATACTTAGTGAGTTAAGCCCTAAAACATTTTTCTTTACTTTATAACTTTTTTCCTGTATTTGATCGATAATTTAGAACATGTACAAAAATTCATAGGACATTAAGTAGAAAATGATTAGAAAGTTTCATCAAAATCGTTAGAGCCTACAGTCTAGAGACAAATGTGTTTTTCACTTATTGCGCAGCCACTATTGCACCCAATTTGTGTCACAGGCATCAGTAGTAAAACACCTATGAAATAAAAAAAGAAAAAAAAAATAGGTCCACTAGTTCCAGAGGTACTCTTGGCACAGACAGACCAATAGCTGAAAATGTGTTTTTAGGATTCAAGGGCTCTCTAAAACGTATAGATCCGTCGAAAATCCCATGTCGGAAGTTTGACCCGATCGAAAAACTTTCCTCACCCTGTATAGGTAGGAAAGTAAAAAAAAATATTGTGGTTTTGAAAATATGTATGAGCTTACATAAATTTTATTTATAAAGAGCCCCATGAAAAAAATAGTACTAGAAAAAGTTTGAATTGTAAAGAAGGGAAATAGTCTAGTTCGAATTATAAAACGTTCTCTCCTCCTCTTGTTAAGTAAATTATTTCGAGTTATCGAGTTATCAAAATACACCTTTTTTCGGTTTATAGAAGTTAACAGCTGAAGAGTTTGAATTGTGAAAAAATTCGAATTATCGCGAGTCGACTGTATATGATGTTGTGGAAACGTCATTGCGGTACTTGAGGTGGGTGTATAGTGCTGTTGGCTTGGTATCGAGAAAATTACACAAAAATTAAAAGTAACACTCAAAGGGTAGACGGAAAAAAATTATTTGATCTAACTGTATAGTCGTTGATTTTAACGAGGCTGTGGAAGGGGATAAGTTGGGTGTTCTTGAGGTCTAAAGATTATTGTTACAATATAATAAATTTTGTAACAATATATAATAAGTCTTGTGTAACAATATATTAACAATAACATAATTTAGAATCATATAGCTAATGTTAGTGCAAAAGCAGTTTACATTCTTATTTACTTGTTGTAAATGTGACATTTTGTTGTCTGTAACTGCTATAAGTAGTCTTCTGCTGTGTATATGTGTATAGATATGCTGATTATAGTAAACAGAAATAAAATTTGAAACTATACAAATAAATGATAACGAAATAATCAGTTTTACGAAATATTGCTCTCATACGACCTTGGGATTATATTTAATTTTTTTTATTCATGATATTTACAACGGTATTAAAAAAAAAAAAATCTAGTAAATGTAGCACTCAGGAATATAATAACATGAAAACACTTGTTGAAAAACTACCCACTGGTAGCACTCAATAATATATTTACACAAGAAGATCAGTTGAATATATATATATATTATGATTACAAATTGGCAAAAAGAATAATTATAATTATGTAGGGTCATTCTATACCAAATCCACCAGGGCCTGATCCAATGGTTCTTAGATTTTGATAATCGTTTGATAATTTGTTGAATGCCTTAATATATAGAAAAATACAAACGTGTATATATATATATATATATAATCTACTCTATATTGTTTTTATTTTGCTTTAAAAATAAAATAAATCAATAAATAATGGATGCCTCCCCACTCCGACCGCTATTTAACTAACTAGTTATTCCTGTAAACATGTTTTAGTTGGATTTTTCATGTTCTATACAGAGAGCGAAACTTTATTATTTTGTCATTATTTTATTTAATTTTTAAAATTCCTTTTTTTTAATATAAACCGTCTTTGAATTGTTCATCTTCTATTCTTTTTACTCATTCTTCTTTCATGGTGATTTCCGATTGAATGGGTAATATATCCAATTATTCTCGAGTAACGTGAAATTAGAAGCGTGTCAAAGAAAAAAGAGAATCACTTTGTTTTAAAATATTCAATTTCCACGAATTAATAAAAAAAATTCATTAAATATTCTGTTTAAGACAATTCTTTCCAATTATCCGTCTCACTTTATGAATAAATAAAACATTTCGGCCTCATCACTATACAGTAATTAGAATAGAAAGAGAATATTTATTATATCACTATGTTCCTTCATAAGATTGTAATTATCTCTTACCCTGTAAAAACTCTTCCTCTACTCTAAACCTAGTTTTAAGTTTGTTAAGCACAGTATTGGTGTTTTTTGAGAATAAAACAGTTTGATACTTAATTTATATTAATATTTTAAAGCCAATTACACCTTTACTTCAGCGCTTCTATCAAATTTGATGTATTATGTATTAACTACGAGTTTGATTTATTAACTTAATTTTGCTATTATTGTAGGAGTAGGTCTCTTGGTCATTTGTAAGTCTTTTGTCTAAGTAGAGTCCGAGGTACCGTACATATCTTTTTGAAGGCACTTGGTTATTGTCAATCGTTATGGGTGGACATAAGGCTTTCCTAAGAGAGTGAGTCACGTGGGTGGATTTGCTATTGTTTGTTTTAATTCTCCATTTCAATAACTATTTTTGAAGATCACAAAGGTGGTTTTGAAGCGCAAATGATGCGATAGTATCATTTTTGTGGGAATGTGGGAAAGAATTTCAGTTTCGTCAGCGAAGCAATAAATGGTGGTGCTCAGGGTTATCGGCGGTGTATAGCGCATAGAGAATTGGACGTAAATAGTAATACATAAAGAATAATTTAGTTAATTTTTAATCATTAATATTTTAGTACTCATAAAAAAAAAAAATCAAAATTATTCCTTTAAACAGTGGTATATTAAATGAAAATATTGAATTGCTCAGACTAACGTGGTTGTTTCTCTTAAGTGCGAATACAAAGAAATGTTTGAGTTAGAAACATTAATTTATTATGTTTGAAAATGAGTGTTTTTATTTTCAAATAATATGTCGTTTTAATAAATTGAATTTATGTGATTTTTTGATATCATCAAATCTCTTAAACTATTCTACAGATTTCTTAAACTGTTATGACCGCTTCTTTACATAAATTAATAAGATTGATTAAAGAATAAAAAAATTAAGCATTACCCGAAACTCAGGTAAAAACTAATCAGACTACCTGATTATTTAATGTAAAAATTACCAAAATTATTAAATTCATAAATATGTATGCACTGTCATAGCGAAATTGTTTCTCATACCTTTACAAAAACAAAAATCATAATTAATTAAAATCGATTATCACATATAAGATGGGTCCATGATAAGTAAGTATTGGATTTTGATGTATTATTAATATTGTTGTGTTGCCTGCATAAGTGGCGGTCAGAGTTTCAAAATTCCATGGGATATATGGGAGGGGGGGGGGTTAAATAATATATAATAGAGGAGCGAGTACTGACCCATGAGGCACTCCTTTCAGTGGCTAGTCTAATGTTAGAAAGTTCTGTGCCTTGGCAAAAGAGAAGAACCTGTCAGAAAGAAAGATTTAAGAATAAGTTAATAAGTAGGTGGGAGTATCGTTTGAAAAGAAACCCAAGGTGACGGACTCTATCGAATGCTTCAGCAACATCTAGAAATACACGTTGCGTAAAATTAGTAAAAGTAAAAAGAAATATGTTGCGTAAAATATTTTCTTTAGTTCCTTAAGAACGTATTCTGTCACTAGATGTAATTTATGAATGGTCGAGTGTTCGAAATCCAAATCGTGGTTCAGGTATTACGTTTTCGTTCGTCAGTATGTCAAGAGGTCTTTTGTGGAGAAGTTCCTCTAAGATATTAGATCATATTGGGAGTGCCCTTATGTCTAGCAATGGCCTGATTCAAATCCCGACAGCACACTCACTGATTGTCCCTACTTCTGACAAGTGTGAGTAGAAAAAATAAATAAATAAGAATAATAAGTTGTTCCGTACTTCATTATTAATCTAATTTTTGACAACTTTGATGTCCAATTAACAGTGAATTTTGTGTTTCCCACAATTTTAAAATATATATGAATGTTGTAAAAGAAATAATCATCAAAAATGTATTTATTTAAGCTTTTCAGCCCACTTTTTTAAACAAATTTAAACATCAGACAGAAAGCATATCGACTGAATCGTCTATTATGTTCCACAAACCTTTCGATATGTTTGAAGAAGAGGTTCCCATCCACTCTCCCCAAGATCAATGGGACAGGAACCTACCCCTTCCCCTCCCTAGATATTTTATCACTTTTCTTAAAAACAGAGCAAGAGAAAGTAGAAATAGAAAAATCATAGATCATACGCAAATACACCTGCTACGGTCTGTGACATGCTTTCCCCTTGTCCCTTAACCTTAAACTTTCCATTCAGAAAATTCATAATCCCACTAAAATTTGCCCCCCTCAAAAATTCGGAAACCACTTAAAATATGTCCCCTAATAAATTTTGATAAAACCCCATTCTGGGCGTCTCTGGTTCACAGATTTTAGTCTATAAAACGATAGTATATCTGACCTCATTTCATGAAGAATTCTCCGTTATACAGAAAAAATAATACAATAATTACGAATTAAATTTTGCAAATGACAGTTAAATAGACAACCAAGGCAGAGTTAAAACGTCAATACTTAAAGAAGAATTAAAAATATCAAAAGTAAAGAGTTCCGTAATTGAAAAGTATCAATGAAAGATCCTAACTGAAATTTTATCAATCAGTAAAAAATTTAATAAATCCCTTATTCAATCAAGCCATGCTGTTGGCTATTAGTCTAGGCCACTTCAACGAAGGCACGAATTCTTTTAATTTTAAATTGAATTCTAGCTTTAGTTTTATTAGTTCATCAATACAGAGAAAAAAAACATATGAACTCCATTACCTAATAACTTCCTAGAAATCGTGAAAATTGGCAGAAATATTTATGACAATTTAGGTCACCTTAGAATATGTTTAAAATGAAGAATTTTGAACCTTGAAACGCACTAAACAAAGTAATTAAAGGGCTGTAGAAATATATATAAATATATATATATATATATATATATATATATATATATATATATATATAATATAATAAATAAAAAAATATAATATAAAAAAATAATTATAATAAATAAGAATAAAAAGCTAGATAATACCTTCCATACATATATATATATATATATATATATATATATATATATATGGAAGGTATTATCTAGCTTTTTATTCTTATTTATTATAATTATTTTTTTTATTTTTGCTTGCTTTATTATACTAAAAATAACCAAAAGATTTAAATATACAACGAATGTAATTCTAACGTGAATTACTTTCATAAATCATTAAATTTTATTACGTAGAATATTAATAAATTAGATTTGAGATCAAATTCGTGAATTAAAAAACAAGGAACACAAAGATAGAATTTTAGCTGTAATTAAGTACAAATTAATTCTACATCTTCTTTTAAGAGCGATCATGCTAGTTCTCAAGTGAGAATAATCAAGGAAAGGTATTTTCAGTTTGTTTTGAATTAGAATTGCAAATATAGAGCATGATATCACATTTAGCGACATGAAACACACACTCGTATCTATCTTCTAGGAAGTTAGTTGAATATATTAGAATTATCATCTGTTAATGTGTACTCGTACTCACACAAAACATTGAAATAGCAACGTCCTATTAAATCATAATGGAATCCGACATTTTTTTTAATTTGATTTTTAAACTCGCACCTGTTGGGAATACCAACAACCAGCGAGTGTTCTGTGGCGAAGAAGAGTGTAGATTAAGACGTTTGTAGGCGTGAAGGAAAGGAGTGCTCCACAATGTCCTTTCCTAAGCTAGTGGGAGAGATCCTTCATCCAGCTTCTTTTGAGCCTTATACAGGTGCCATCGGGCATGTTGGTTGCGACCTCGAATCAATGAATTGGTATGTCCGTATGAATTGGTAAGTTATTGTAAAATCTTTTGTAGAATGTTCGTATATGGTCGTTAACTGTAGCCATCTGTAAGTCTTTATGTAAAGTAATGTGACTGACATGCAAGGGGGCTTTGGTAATAGTTCTGAATGTTTTTGATTGGAAAGTCTGTAGTTTAACTATGATGCAGATAAGTAAATGTGTGTATGCAATCAATTTTTAACTATCTTTTAATTTCGAATATCTTGAAAGGAGTGAATATATTAGTCGTAGTCTTTGGTTTAGTGTTGTTGTTTTGTTCTTATATGTGATATATTCAAAATGACAGAAAACAAATTTCAAATCTCAGTATTATTAATAATCCTCAGTAAGCATTCAATAGTAGGTCGTTCGAAAATACAAACAGGAATTGGAACTCTTGCTAAAAGAATTTTGGAAAATTATAAAATTCCTAGTAAGAAATTAATATTAGGTTTCCTTAAAAAATGTTAAAGGTTAAATAATTTTATTCAATTCCTATCAACATTAAGACTTTTTTTTAGAATTAAAATGGTAAAAGAAGAGAATTAAATGTTTTACGGCTGTTTTTTTCCTTTCCTTTCTTTTCCCCTTTTTATAATGTGGCCCGCCCAGAAAATGGTTTAGAGCTTCTTAGTTGTTTCCGCTTACTTTAAAAGCTTGTTAAGCAGGCGGAAAAAAATAACAAAAAAAAAACAGAAAAAAAACAACAGAAGTTTCCCTTGAGTAACTTAAAAGTTTAGAAGTTATAATGAAAACTGTTAAGTAGCTGTATAAATATGATATTAACTGCGGATAAAGTTGAAGGGTCTCGTTTCGCAAGAAATAATTGCTATCATTATTCCAAGTCATTATCAATAAGGAGATTATCAAAGTTACCTTATTTCACAAGAAGACATCTTTTCTGGAAAGCAACATAAAGTGGTGCTTAAAAAAAAAATTATAAAGTCAGATTTCAGATAAAATGATGTTAAATGATATAAATTTGTAATTATTATAAATTAAATTGGTATAAATGTGTTCTGGTGTGAATGTGTTCATATATCACTATAATTATTGTCCACGTGACAGGATATTATATTTCTAAATTAATAAATATAAAGAAAGAAAATATTATCTAGTATAATAAATGAATGAAACATATTGTAATAGGAGAGTATCTGGCCCTAGTAAGATTAAACAGTACATAAGGATGTTGAACGCTTCTAGATAGCCATTTTTACTTTCACTGTGTTATACAAATATGGAATATGTATACAAGTTGTTTCATATGCTCATTTGCCTTTTTTCTATTCTTATTAACTTCGAAGTGAAACACGGTCTTAGTTGTAGTAAATGAAATTTCATCTGATGGTGAAGTCTATTTCATAACCTGTTCCGGTTATCCAACGCACTTAACTCAAGAATTCCCAGAACACTTTCTTAAAATGAAGACTAAGTAATTTTACATAATGATATGAAACGTTAATTCCAAGTAAAAGGAAATCCCAGAAGTAATATTCCAACTCTGAGTTGATGAAAAAATTCAAACTCTTGTACTCAGAGGATAATACAGTGAACCAACACTAATACACGTTAGCGTCAGGGTTAAAAGAAGCAGCTAGAAGGTAATAGATGGAGAAACCAAGCCAAGAAGTGGTTCATAAAAATATGCAAAAAAAATGGTAGAGCAAAAAATAAAAAGGAAAATATTCTGCCTAGCCAAAACATACTATTATACTGGATGATTATTATACGCACAATTTCCAGGGGAAAAAATACAGGATAAGGAGCAAAGAAATTTTAAGAAAAGCAAACAGAGAATTCCTTAAAGTATGACTGCAAATGATTGTGAACTATGAAAATATGCGCGAATTAATAAACGTGGACATTTAGGAAGTATAGGTAGAATATAAAACGAAATGAAAAGGAAAGATGGCACTATGACGGTAAATAAATAAAAGATACTAAAAAACAATATTTTTAATAGAAGAGAAGGATGGTTGAGGTGATCAGTCAAAATAAAATAGTAAAAATAAATAATTGTATTTATTTTTACATTCACCGACATAAGTCCTAAGTTAACGGTCCTAAGTTCAGACCCTCATAAGGGCTATTAAGACAGCCCAGCTCGTTGGTAGAGCAGCTCTGATAAAGGCCTGAACTTCGGTCCGAAACGTCGCCGCATGTAAAAATAAATACAATTATTTATTTTTACTATTTTATTTTGATTAATCAGTCCAACCAACCATCTCTTCAATTATTCACTACAGTCATCCATCAGCCCACAATATTTTTAATAGTTTCCAATAAAATTTAAAATAGTGTTTTACAAGACTCTATCAATTTTTAATTATTTACATAAGTAAGATTGACCATTAATATATGCCTGGGACGTTTCAGAAATGTTTTCACTAAATTGTAAAGTACCACATTATAAATGTTTGGTATTTTTTAATAAAACAGGGTGCTAAAAATAATAAAATATTTCAAGGGAAAAACACTAATGTGTGTGGTATAGAACACACGATAAAAGTGAAAACATAACATCATCAAAGAGAGATTATTAATATGAAATATAATGGATGATAAATATTCAGGACGCAGTCTTTTTAAAAAAAAAAAATTATTTTTGCCAACGTTTCAACCCAAACATGTGGGTCATCTTCAGGGCTCTATTTTAGTGTTTGAAGTATCTGAAGAGAGAATAGAATGAATTGTAGAAGATAGCGAATCATAAATTATAAATTATAAACAGTATACAGGTCCGATTTTTAGTATCTGAAATATTTTAATCCATATGTTCAACTAAATTCGATATCATTTTTTTCTTTTCGTATCTCTTACTCACCGCGTCACATTGAGATATAATTTTAAATTATAGACTATTACAGAGATGGTGAAATTCTGAACAATTTTCTCGCTTTCAGTATGCAGGGCCGATTTTTAGTTGCTGAGATATTTTAATCCGTATGTAAAAACTTTTCAATTAGTCGACTCCAGCCGACTTTATCCGAGCGTTAAAATCTGACGGATTAACCTCATCCATTCTTCACAAAAAAAACTCGCCTAAAGAATTTTTCACTTCAAAATTATATAGTTTGAATTAGAATTTCTACTTTATTATTATTTAAATTGATCGAAAATTTCATAAATGCTTTAAATTTTATTTTTAAAATGAATAGTGGCAGGTATTAACAAAAATATATCAATCTTCAGTTTACTATTCAGTTAAATAACAGTTAAATGAGAATCTGATACAGATTTCAATAATTAAAACTACGTTTTCGGCCTAAAGTAAGACAACAACAATCGGGAGACGCTTTCCACATCTGAAGCAAGTTTGATCTCAGTTATTGCCGGAAATTGTTGACTTGCTTGAGCTACTTGGACAAAGATCCAAGTTGAGCCCCAAGTTGCGGATCCCCGATACTCCTCCCTTGGAGCTAATGATCTTAGGCACTCATAATCAACAATCCGAAAGGGGCTACTGCTTATTTCAACCCCCTTCTCTCTTGGTCCTGTTTCCTCATCATCAAATATCAAATGGACTCTCCGCTGATCAGCCCCCTTTATCTAAAAATATTAGTTAATTTTTTATTATTTATGTACAACCAATTAATGACGTATTCGTCATTAAATATATTCTGCAGAAATCCAGCATATTTTTTTTGTTAATATAGAATAGAATAGAATAGAATAGAAAATTAAACTTTATTCTGGGACTAAGTCCCTTTAGAATAACAATGATGAGTTAATACAAAGTAAAGTACAAATCTGGCCAAAAACTAACTTATAAAAATTTTAATATTATATACATTATTTAAAAAGTATGTAACCAGTGAAAAATAAAAAATAAAATATATATACAAATGAACATAAAATCTTCTTAAAATTACTTAATTGTGATGAAAAAAAAAAAGAAGAAAAATTACATATTTATATATACATAACTACACAATTTATAAACAATAGACTATCTAATAGAAAACTAAGTTAATATAAAATGTAATAATATCTACAGTGGTTTATATAATAATATGCAGACACTAAGATAAAATAAAATCTTAGGATACTTGTGGTGTAATGAAAAAAAAAAAAAAAGTAAAATAAATAAAAGGAACTATTTATACGTATATTCTCATATTGGCACACAAAAAGACAAAAATATAAAATATAAGCATATATACCCGCAAGAAAAGGCACAACCTAAGGAGAAGAGAAAAATACATAAATACTAAAAATAATAGTCAAACTAGATGGCAAAGATATGTGACAAAGATAGGTGACAAAGCTGTTTTATGTTAAAACTTAAACAGTAGGCACCACTATTTACTTCACGCAAATTCAGTTAATAAAATGAAATTTATGGTGGTAAATCTTCTGTTTGGGATGTAAGGAGATATTGGAAAAGGAGGTATTTGAAAGTTGACTGGGAAGAGGCATGACGGATGTTATGTGGCAAAGAATTCCAGTAGGAGACGGAACGGGCTAAGAAGGAACGTTCATAGGTTTTTGTCCTGTGGAATGGAATATAGAGGTCAGAAATACGGGATCTCGTTTTTATTGAATGGACTAAGGGTTTAGGCTGGAGGAGACAACAGATTATAATATTAAGGACCATTATATAAATACGCAAGGCAAAACAGTTCAGTCCCTTTTCTCCTCGTTTTCTTAGCCGAATTTATCTTTTTTAGTAGGGGACGAGCTTTATTGTCCCCAATAAAAAATGTGGAAACATTGTATATAAATAAAAATGTAAATGTTAGTTTGTTCAAAACTGATAATTTCCAAAATTTATTCACCGCTTCATAATTTTTAGGAGAGGTGAATTTGGCATATTACTATACTGTAAGTTCAATGTTGAAATAAAACAATTTATACCAACCGTAAGAGCAAAGTGGATTAAAATATATTTTTTAGCAGAAACCAAATTGAGATTTGGATTTCGCATGTGGAAAATCCTTCAAAAAATTTCTCCGAATTAGCAGTGTGGGTTCAAATATTTTTTTTTAAAACGTTACAATAAAATTCAAGTTTTCATTTGATTGTAACTCAAATAGCACTAAACTGTTTTCTTTACCATGTAAATACAAAAGTAAATGTACGAATATATAAGAAGGGAAAAAAAATGAAAACATACACATCCATTTATGTTTTCCTCAGATGTTCAATAACGTTTATGATTTTAGACTACTTGGCGAACACTAGTAATCTTAAATTTGTTAAAATAAAATAAATTAATAACTTAATTAAATAATAAACTAAATTAAATTATTTATGTAATATTTCCAAATTTCATTTTTTGTTTTTTTCAATATTTGATTACTGATATACTGATTCTTATAACTAGAGCCCGGATTTTTATGCACTTGCAATATATTGTTTGCGTGATCTTTTCTAACAGCTGATCAGTACACAGTGATGCAATTAGTCAAATTTTATTTTGCATATTTAAGAATAATTGCTTATTATGATTATTTTTTTAAAAATATATATGTATATATAAAGAACCTGTACCATTAACAATAAATTAAGGGTTATCTTGTGGGTTCAGTACAATGTGAGGAAGTACTGTTACAAGTCCAACGGATGTGTAGGGAGGTGACGGGTCAATATTACGCTCAACCACCAGGTTTTTCCTGTTAATAAATTATTCATTTAATTAAGAATACTTTACAGAGGCTGAGTATTGCACCCAGGAGGGTCTCCCAGACCCAGGGTCAACCCATGGCTAATGAAAAATTTCTAGTCATCAGCTGAATTCGAACCCGAGCTCTAGAAGTCATTGCTCACCCACTGAGCTACCCCGCTTCCTATATGTAAATTAATATTTATTCATTTATATAAACGCACTAAAATGCAACATTCAAGATGCAATTCAAGATTACAATCGCAGATTTATTTTCAATAAACAAAACAACCAAGTCTACTACATTTCTAGACTTAATATGGACATATCTTCCGCTATACTCTTTAATAATTCTCTGTATAGATTTCACCAATTCTCGGAAATCCATTTCCCCTTCTTTCCCCAGGTAAACATCAAACTACGTTTCTATTGATTCGATTTATAGGGTGTTATTGCGAGAAAATCGATATTTCCTATAAGAATCGATTAGGGTTCATTTTGGAAATCAGCGACTCATACTGTTTACCGAAAATTTAAGGGGCCAATACATGCTCGAACACCTTGGTTCATGGAGGGTTCATGTCGAACTATGTAATTGGTTGTTAATGCGACGGGGGAAAGGCTAGCGCATAAATGGGAAAAGTTTTTGTTTTTCTAAGCCGGACCAACTTAGCGGGGTTAGCGAGGGGCCGGACTTAACAACTTTGCGCTCTCATCATTATCGACTTTCCTCTCGATCCAGATCGAATTCCCTTTGAACGGCTCCTTCGTTACCGCCCCTCCTGTCCGTTCTGGTAATGAGCTCCCTCGTTATAGCCTCCTAGCTCTAGTATCGCCCGTTAATTATTTCTAACTAAGAAGGTTTTCCAACTATAGCGCTGGAAAATGCCCTCTAATTACGAGCGAACAACGGCCATAGAGTAATGGAAACCCTTCCGAGGCAAAGAACAAAGAAAGCAGATTAAATAGCACGTTATAAACAGCTATGGCTGGTGTTCATTCACACTAAATTATAATTAAGCTCATCTAAGC
The DNA here is from genome assembly GCA_928085145.1 of Nezara viridula. NCBI lineage: Eukaryota > Metazoa > Arthropoda > Insecta > Hemiptera > Pentatomidae > Nezara > Nezara viridula. The sequence goes on from OV725077.1 coordinate 214,384,663, forward strand.
AATGTACAGTAAATAAAAAAAAAAAAAAGGCATCGAGATCATTTGTCAACTATCACAATCCGAATACAGAATCCATGGACATATCCAAACAGTGAAATGTGGATCAGCTCTAAATACTTCCAATGCGGGAAAATATAATAACTAAGATAACTAAATATTTGTTCTATTTAAATCTTTATTTAGACCTGCCATGAATGTGGCAATCAGCAGATTTGTTGTTGTTTAATTTGGAAACAGAATTATAATCATGAGGATAGTGCCCTGCAGCACTTCTTCCTAGTCTTTGTTCACTTCCATTATTCAGGAAAGGAGATTTGTCATCCAGCTCCTTTTCAGTCGCCTCCTAATGTGCAGGTTAGCCGTGCCCATGACCTTTATATGTTCTTTGTTGTATCGGTGTTGTTTACTATGAAAGCGTATGTATGTATAAAATAAATAAAAGTGTATGTATGTATTGGTCAATAGTTTGTTGTCTTAAATTGTATGTTAAGTTTTGTTGTTTACTTTCCAGGAAGCTGATGTTATTATTCTTGAAATTTAGAATTGAAAATTCTGTAGTAATTTTAGTGCGTATTTTTTTCTGAACTTCAAATATGTGAAGAGTTTGTATATATGGTTTTAATTAGGTGTGTGCAGATATTTATTTTTTTGTCTGATTTTCAATTTCAATTTGGAAAGAAGTGAGTAGAGTATTTTCAGTCGCTTGTATAAAGTCTTCCTTTTCATTTGACGTGTTAGACCCTTCTGCCGAATATTAGTCCAAGGTAACGTATTGAGTTTGTCTGAGGGATTCGATTCTCGCTCTTGGAAACTGGTAGACCCGCGTATCGTTAAAGTGTAAATTTTATATGTTGTGATTTCTCATGTTTTTATCTTATTTCGCAAAGTGCCAATTTCGTAAATGTATTTAGTCATTTTGTGAATTATGGGAGGCTGGGATAAATATACTTCGTTAAAGTTGTTATATCGTTAGCCAAGGTAGCCTACATATTTTCAGATAGGCAATAAATATAAACAACAATTTCTAAAATATTTGTTAACAGCGTTGTTAGTAGTCATGATTTCGAAAGGAATTAATTATGAACTAAAGAAAATCTTTCCTGCACTTAAATTAATTGGTTCAGTTATGGCTACGCCCTTGGAAATACCTTCGGATTAATTGAGCCGAAAGAATAAAAGACAGTTGCAATATCCTGGCATCATATCACCGTGTTAAATCAATAGGTTTAAGTCAAGTCAAATCAGTCGAAATTTTCATAGATATCATAAGAATATCAGGACACATAATTCACAAAACACTTGTTAGACTATTGAGGAATAAACAATTACTTCCTAAAAAAAAAAATTATTTCCTTTTTTAGTAACCAATTATTTTGCTCAGACAGATGGGCTCTTCAATTAAATATGTATTTAACAATCAATACATTTTTTTTTTACTTTGTAAGTAAAAATATTAGTTTACCCATTTATAATACGTTATCTATTATTAATCATTATTATTTCATTATTTTAACCGTAGTATTATGCATTAAGGATGTTTGTTTTACTTTTATTTCTATTTTTACTTACTTATGTGTATATATATATTTTTTTTCTTTTGTTCTTTTTTCTTATTCTTTTGTTATTACTTTATTTATTTATATTTTTGTATATACGGTATGAATGTACTCTCTGAACTCTATTATAAGTGTCCTTAACTGTGACAAATTGTAATATTTCTCAATAAAGTGTTTACAAAAAAAAAAAAGTATTATACATTCAATAATTACCATTTGTTATTTATCACAATAGTGATTCGGCGATTTTTTATTTAAAATTTTATATTCAAAATGGGAGGTTACGCATACTTAATCACCATCCAATTTTTAAATTTTTTTTATTTTGTCCATTTTTATATTGAAGACTAACGATTAATGAACAATTTAAAAATGTTGGTAAATAGTTTGTTTTCTCTATTTATCTTCCTATTTTTTATATTGTTTTTTACCTCAAAAGTATTTTATTTAAGAATAAAATTATACCGGCGAAAAAACTGAAACAATAACTTTTAAAAAATATACATTCGTTTTTAACACAAAAATTAATACTAAAAAAAAGTGTATACATTCAATCTATTAATATAGATTGGAAGAGTTGAAAAGCACTTTTTTAATAGTTTTAGCAAAGTATGATAAATAGACACAACAAACTGTTCACGGAAATTTATAAATCATCATGTTTAATTGTCAACATGATTAAAAAATGAAAAGCATTAAAAAAAAGAAGGAAAACTTGAAAATTATCAAAATATAGTCGTATATAGCCAGTAAGAAATTTTTATTTTTAAGAACACGTTCCTTACAATTTATAAAAAGCTCTTAAGATAGTAAATTTAAAAAAAAATTAAATTTACAAACTAGGTAAACAAATATGCAGTCCCTCATCATACAAACCCATTAGTTGAAAGATTAAAAAAATATATTTCAAGCAAAGGAAAAGTAATAGATACATAAATTTGATGAAATTATATTAAAGCATAAAAAAAAAAAAAAAATGAACTACAAATTTTCTCCTAAAAAAAAATATAGGCAAAAGATATTAGCTTGGCACGATTTGCCATCAACCTTTTTTTGAGGGAGACACATTTTTATGATGTTTTGAATTTTTTTCAGAGAACCATATTTTTATGAGATCTTTTAAATTAGGGAAAAATATAAAGTAATTAAACAACAATTCAGTTATATTAATAATTTTACTTCTACTTCAAAGCAACAAAGCTTGTTTACTTCTACTAAACAAAGCTTTATAATGGGGTTGCACTATCTCCCTTAGTGGAGATGAGCATCTGAGCTCGCTTTAATATGCAATTCTTCAAAACTTTTTTTTCGGTTTTCTTATCAGAACCATTATATATATATATATATTTAACTAAGTACTCAACTAAAGTAACAACTCAGTTAACTTCAGCACTACAATAACTATATTCCAGACCTACAAAACAAGATTATGTCTACTTCAAGATACAAAATTTATCTATTTAGTTATAATATGCCAACGTTATGGTAATTATAAGTAAGTAATTAGATTTACCTATCAGTTTTATTAACTGATAGCTGTCATTAACCACTATGAGGTTAAATCCAAATACGCTTTAATTCGGAATTACCAGTGACCTTTCGATAATATGATGAGATGGAAGAGAAATAAATTGAAAGCTATAATGAAATTGAAACGTCACTGGAAATTATGATGCGTGGTGAAATCTCCCACAAATTAAATATTTTAAAATTTTTCATCCTTAGAACTAATTTTAATATGCATTGATTTAGCATACCATTGTGAAATTACTCGATGTGTGCTTCCAAGAAATGAGCCATAGGACCATTGTAAGCGACATAGGGTTTCTCCACTTACCTGAAACAAAGAACCAATGATAAAGAATATTTGTGTCTGGAATATCACCTATTAGAAAAAGATTAGAAATATTTTATTCAAGTCGTACGTTCGATTATATGGGTTGAATTAAATGTAATGAAAGCAAGGTAGGGTTGGGAAAAAAGTTGCATTTTATTGTTTCAAAAAGTTTATGAAAAATTGTTCATTTTTCGCTATTGATAAATCAGAACTATTCTAGAAAAGAGATATCACGGATAGAAGGGAAAGTCAGCCACCAGCACAAGTAGTGATTTGAGTATTTCGATTGACTTGCATAAGTATGAACGTTTTGGAGCCATATCGGCTCTAGTCTTGGTTTTTAGAAACAAACCACAGAAATCGGAAGTGAAATGTTTACCATGTGTTTGCCACACATTTGCCATGTACCCACACATTATTTCAGAACTGCCGATAGATGATAGTATTTTATTTTTAGCGCTGTATTTGCTACAAAAGAATTACTTTAAAAAAATTATTTTCAAGCCTTAAATGTAAATAAATTATCAGCTATTAGTATAATCGAAATATTAAGTAATTGATATATTAAAGCATTCGATTTGCAAGACCCTTAATCACTCAAAACATGCGTAGGCCCTCTTGTCACACGTTTATTGGTTTCGTGTTTGTCATGGGTTTGTAGAAGTTTGGAGTTAGTAACGAGCGTGTTTTACATAACTTAAAGGTAATGAAACTGTGAAATAAGTGTTGGAAGAAAGCTAAGAGGTTTTAGAATAAAACCAATACCACAGAAAAATACATACATGCATAAAATTGTTCATATCGTCCCTTCTCTATTCCTGATGACTGCTTTTCCTAAACTATTGAAGTCTATTCGAATACACTTTGTCAAGAATTAAAGAAACATACATATAGTTAGTTATACATGTACTGTTTTTAATGAATAGTTCAGTAGTTTTGTTTAAAATCTATTTCTCAAAATTATATGCATTGTACTATGTAATATCATATATGATGGGTTGGATGACGTTGAAGAAAGACGTATTGGTATGAATTTATTGACTCTAGCAATGAGCCATAACTTATTTTATTATAGATAAAATTTTTCATGATAGTAGAGAATCGAGAGTGGGGATGTTGATAATCGGTAAAGTACCACTAAAGATGATAGAGGACAAAATCGAGTTTTTTTTCACCAAATAGAATATAATGATACCTTTGAAAAATAAAATTTAACAATACTTCCAAATGTTGAAATATATTTTAATATTATGTTGGAATTAAATAATTTAAACTTTTGAAAATGTACACAGCAGAGGACCGAATAATTACATTTTTTTTTATTATATAATTAAAGAAGTTATGTTAAAATATCGAATTGGTATAAACATTAAGATCAATTTGGTTTGTGTTCTTGGATAAAACATTTATTCATAATAAGCAGAACATCATCTTCTTAAAATGTATTATAATCGACAACAGGAGATTATTTTTGAGATGGTATTTAGTGAGATTTTCAAAATTCAATCTTGCTAAAGGAAATAATCGGAATATAATTATTTTGTCAATATCACATTTTATCAAAATAATATGTTTCATATTATTAAATAAATGTTTCATTCAAGACTAATGAGAGGATATAAAAAGTTAATTGAAAATTAAGACGATCTTTCTTTTTTTATGATGCATCAAGCAGCACCAGATTGTATCTGTATTTTCCAAGTCGATCATAGTTATATATAAGCAATGGTCATATGTTTGTTCACTTTTTCCGTCACATTTGAAAGTTTAGTTATTAATTAATTTTATTTTGTTCCTATTTCTATTATATTCTTTTGTTATTACATTATTTATTTATGTTTTTGTATACACGGTGTGAATGTACTCTCTGAACTCTGTTATAAATGTTCTTGACTGAGACAGATTGTAATATTTCTTAATAAAAAAGTTTTTAAAAATAGTTGTAAGTTAATTTGAATCTGAACAAGTAACTTTTTGCTGCTCTATGCCACATGGATAGTTGATGTTACTAATGTACTAAAAATCATGCATTACTAAAAATATGATAAATCGATGTCATGGCCTCTGGTGATTTCAAATGGAATGATATACTATTGATATTGTTATCAATATTATTGGATGAAGATTCATTTATTGTATTTTTCACCACATACAGAGATAAATTCGATAGTAATATTTAATGTTAATCGATTAATTCAGTTTAATCGATAGTAATGTTAAAATATATGTATGCGTAAATAAAATATATTTAAGCCTATTTTGCCTTAGCAGTGATTTTCGTGTCATATGAATACTCGGTGGTTGAAGTACAATTTTAAGGAAAGTGGTGGTCATAAAAAAATATTTTTTTCTAGCCAAGATTGACTTAAAATAATTCGATTTAAAATAAAATAGTTTTCAATATTTTGATATTTTTTTTTATTAATATATAATTTGAACCTTAAAACTACAAAACAAAAATAATATAATAAAATATAGGATTTTCAATAGTTATAATAAATAAGAAGTTACCTTATTGACAGAATTTAATAAGATATAGATAGAATAATCAAGCCTATGAAGACATGGTTCTTTAATCTATAGGTAAATAGTTAATCTCCCAATCTAAAACTTTTTCCTTTGTATTTATTAATTTATTATTCTTATTTTGTTTTTTTATTTAATTATCATATTATTATATTTTAGTTTTTTATTTCTTTTTATCCCTACAAAGCAGTTGATTAATATAACTTTCTTGCAGTGTTTAAACAGTGCAACCTTGCTTAAACAAGCTTCCATTTTTTCAAGATATACTTAGTGAGTAGTCGCTAGCAATTTTTTTTTTTTCCTTCTTTCTTTCGTTGATTTTCTATTTCTTTCTCCACAAATGTAATCTTGTCTTTTTCTGTGCTGATGATGCTTGAATTGGGCGAAAAATCAAAAAAAAAAAAGGTTAACTTTTCACTTGTATGTTATAGATCCTAATTACTTTATGTCTATTTATAGTTTTTTTTTTTTTTTTTTTTTTGAGTTTGTGGTATTTTATGAGTTCTTCATTTTAGTAATAAGATTGAGTTTGAAAACAAATAGCTCAGACTATTTTAGTCCACTTTCTTGTATCGGCTAGGTTAACAAAAAGTCAAAAGAGGGAGTAGGGGCTAAAAAGCACTATATAAGTAAGGGTCGCTACTGGCGAGGAGGGGAAGGAGGAAGAAATTTTAAAGTGAGGAGGAATCCTAATTCCGTAGGCCCCGGAATTCAGCAAGTTGGGAAGCCTCGTAAAAACGAACGTTTATCGCCAGGCCTCGGGCAATTCACTCACCTGGCCCCGCGCCTCTCTTCCTTCTTGTTCCCAATTAGCTAACATCCAACGGCGAGCACATAACCACTCCCCCTTCTGTATTTGGATTTCCTAAATTGCCTTCAACGACAGTAGTTTTCATTTAGCCTTGTTAGCGCAACTTTCAATGAATAACATTAACATGCTTTTTGTATTTTTATTTAAAAACAGTAAGAAGGCGGATATTTTTTTTTTCTTAATGACATTTGCAACTGTATTACATAAATACATCAAGTAAATTTGGACATAATAGATATAATGACATGAATACACTTGCTGAGTAACTACCCAATGGTAGCACTCTTATGATATGAGTACATTAGAAGATCACGGGACTATCTTCTTTTCAAACGCCTCGGAGGGTTATCAGGAATTGAAGAGGAAGCAAGGATAGAAACGAGAGGGTTGGGATGATTCTGAAGTTTATTATGGAAGGATAGGTATCTGGATTGGGCCAGATCTGAAACATAAGGAACATTAAGATCTTTATGGATAATTTTATTAGTGACAAAGTAAGGGCTATTGAGGATTTTACGAAGGATTTTGGATTGTAAGGATTGGATGCGAGAGGAATTCGATGGTTTAGTGGAGCCCCATAGCTCACCTCCGTAAATCCAAATAGGTCTTATTATAGTCAAGTATATGAGTCTTTTGTAATTAATGGGAAGTTTAGAGCGTTTGTCTAGTAAGTGATGAAGTAATCGGAAACGTCGAGCGGTTTCTTGTCGTTTCAGTCAAGTATGAGGATTCCAAGTTACTCGTTTGTCCAGGTGGAGTCCTAGGTAAGGGATTTGCTCAACAGGGAGTATTTTTAAAGGAAACTGTATTACAGGAAGTCGTTGGTTTACGACGAAGGCGGATATAAAGTTGAATGAATGTACACATTCTAAAATACAAATAAAGTGACTCACGGAGCACCATCCGAATTTTGTGAAAGATTTTCACGCTTTCAAAAGGGACAAGAAATAAAATAAAATTTATTATAATTTTTTATTTAGAAAAAATATAGTTTGCATCAATCAAGAGCATTGAGTATTTGCGATATAAGAAACTCATTCATACAATATATACAATTACAAAAATAATAGAAATTACAACAAAAATAAGGAAAGAAAGCTTAGTAAAACAGATGAAATAAAATATGATACAGCACAATTAAAAAAAAAAAAATAAATAAGAAAAAAAATAACATTCATGCTTATTTCCAATATTTACAGTCAGCCGAGGGAGCACCAAGTCGGGCCTTTTCTCCCACGTGTGGAAGATAAGGCAGGAGTTTAAGAGATCCCAGCCCTTCTCTGAGAAAGGGCACTAAAGCCACATACTCTCATGATTTTATTATAATTAAACTACCTAAATAAAGCTTTTACAACTACAATATACATTCTTACATGTCCTGTATGTTTATCGCCTGAAAAATCAACTAACACATTTATTTAACATCGCTTATAATTCAGGATTATTAAGCAGATAAAAAATTGGATATGTTACGTAAGATTTCTCCCTTGCAGATACTAATTTTGTTTATTTTATGAAAATAATATTGTAATAAAAGTGCATTTCTTTTTAAACGATCGATGGCTTAAAATAATAGCGCATTGTAGAAAACAAAATTTCCTTCAGCGAAAGCAATCCGTGGCAGCGAGGTTAGGGCAAGTTTATTAATGAAAAAGTAATTCTAAATAAATATTTAAATTGTTTGTTAAAATCTGAAATATTTTAAATCCGTCCAGTTATAAGAATATTTAACTATTAAAAAAAAAAAAAAATTCATCTCAAAACATAAAATTGACGAAATAAACAATATGACCTCGAAATAAATTCATAATTGAATATTTAATAGTTGACCGTTGCTGTATAAAGGAAGGAGATGGTCCTGGGTAGTGGTAAAAAAAAAGCTAAATAGTGGCAAAACTATTTTGTTAAAAGCCAACGTTTCGACCCGAACTTTTAGAACTACTCAGTTCTAAGCGAAACTCCTAGCTGAACACACCTCCCTGAAGAAGTCCTGCAAAGTCGTGTCGAAACATTGGCTTTTAATAAAATAATTTTGCCATTATTTAGCGTATTTCTGACCGCCCGCCACCCCGGACCATCTCCTTTCTATAAATTCATAATTATCTTTTTGCTATTTTGATTGCTAAAATGATGTTTTAAATACCTTAATTTCAAAATTAAAGATCTTATCATTAAGTTGGCAGAGGCAACCTTGTAATGTTTGACAATTTTTAAGAGGCAGAGGGGGCAAAAACGACGGGACTGATGAGCCTACTTTGGGGTCCATAATCCCGGTCAGGGTCCTAAGCCCATGAGGGTCCAAATTCTGATGGCCCCTCCCGACCGCATACCAAGTTCCCCTTCCTAGTCGCTTTTTCTTCATACATCCCGTCTGCGTAAAAAAAAAAAAAAAGAAAGAAAGCAACACCCTCTCCCTTGCATAAAAATGAAGATCATGTAGTGAATTTTCGATAAAAATGTTTTAAAACTAATTCTCTGTATTCTTCCTAACTTCGACAGGTTAGTTTCTAAAAATAAGAATCTCCATATTTTGAACTCGGAATAATATATTATTGAAAACTAAAGAAACTTGATAAAACAGATAAAGGAATTACGAAATATGAAAACTTAATAATGAACAAATACATTTTGAAACATTGTCAATGATATAAATAAATAGAACAAGTCAAAAGGTAATTTATTCCTTGCAAACACATTTTATGATAAAAGTGTATATAGTTTACAGAATACAGTAATAAATACAAGTAACTTTTTACTTATTTATATGCAAACAGCGAATTGGACTTTTCATGGGTCATTTTCGCAGGATAATATAATTATAAACTACTGTCATGGACGGTTCGTGGAAATATACGATTGGTCTAACAGAAACAGGAGACATAAAATTATGCGTTATACTAGCCAAGTACTCCATTATATTTCAGGTAGAGTTATTGCCATATTATCTGTTGCCAAATATTCGGGAGTCATAAGGTGTGAAAGAACTTTCTAATGTAAAGAGCTACTTTCTCAGCCAGTTAGGAAGGCTAAAGAATAATATTGAATTAATTAATTTAATCCGAAAATCCCTCTTGATGAGTTCAAACACCCATTTATTACTGAACTATCACGAATAAATAGAACAAATATATGAAACATTAAATACAAGGTGGATTACAAAAACCTAAATAAAGTTACGACAATTAATAAAAATTGCTTTTGACTTGAGATTAATCAACTAATTACAACGATTCGGTGGTTATAACGAAACTTCTAATTAGAAAACTCCAGCATGAGATAGATGTAGGATAAGATAGCTTAACTTCTAACTTGTGGTTTCTATAATTCTGAAAAATTTCGTTAAAAACTTTTAACTAATTTGGTTATAAGTTTACAGCCAAAGAGAAGCATAAATTAAAATATAGGCCGTGGTGATAAACGAATAGCATCCAGCCAAATATTTAACAATTTTTGAACACAGGATCTAAAAGAAATTTATAAAAACACTTCAATATTATAACCAGGATGATATAAAATTGTATTTTCATTCCTAAACATTGTATACTACTAGTTCTATCTGGATAGAAAATAGAAAGCAATGAGAAGAAATACGGTTTTCATGACTTTGTTTAATAATAAAATGGTTATACTTATCTACTTACTTACCACTCCATCGAAAATATCTATAAGTACAAATAAATGCAAGTATAATATAAAAATAACTGTAAGCAATAATCTGGGATAGACATTTATAGGCTAGATATAAATATATCTATAAATAATACAAAAATAAAATTATATTAAATTAATATCTAAAAATAATAAACTAATACAACTTACTGCAAATATTGCATCAAGTTAATGGTTCATCTAAAATATTACGATTCTTTACATCCACGAACATCGGTAACGACCCCTTGGGAGTGAACTTATGTGTTCCAGAGAAGCAAGTCTAAAAGACGTCGAACTTGTACTATGTATTGCGTTTGGTTTGCCGATTTCTATTCTAATTGCCGATAACTGGTAATTTTTTTTTAATAAATATTCAACGTCCATTAATAAAAAAATACTTTTATATTGCTTTAAAAAAGTGTATTGCGCAGGTGCCAGGTTGACTAATCCCAAGCAATAATTGTAAAAAGATATGGACAGGATCTGATGAAGATATTTATATACTTTTAACTAATCTTATGTCCCACACGGAATATTGATGTGAAATAAACAAAAATAAAAATAAAATATATTTAGTAGAAAATTCTAAAATAAATTCTACACATATATTTAATAGAAATAAACGCAATGTTAATTCATAGTGATTAAATAATTTATTTCTATATTCATTTCTAGTAATAATAATTGCTTTCATTGGTTTAGGTCAATCCACAACTGTATGTGGAAGAATGGCAAGATTATATTATCATTAATCGGCTCCAAAAGTGCGCAAAGAATGATGCTAGTGCTTGTGGACCCTTGGCATTACTTGTCAAACGTGTACCATAATATAGTCTATTTGTATTTTAGTAAAATTCCATTCCGCTGATACGATTCGATTTTCGTAATTCTAGAAATACTAATTAAAAAATAATTAAAATTAGTAATATATTTAAATACATTTTGCGAATAAATATTTTACGGATAGGTATTAAATATATTATATATTTTGAAACAACTTAGAGGTGTGGTAATATGGGTATTTGAAAGGAATTTAGAAAAACGTATTTATATTTAAAAATAATCATGATATCTAATAGCCTGATCCTTGAAAAATGTTTAACCTTTCTGGTTCTGAATCTCAGCTGTCTCATAAGTATCACGATTAATTCCATTTAATTCTGTTATATTAGTCGTATTGCAGATCTCAATATCAGCAGTGTCGCCTATATAATTCTCTCATAATTTACAGCTTGAACCTTTTTTATTATAATATATTTTCAAGGACCCCTCGCCCAAGCTAAATAAACAAAACCCTTTCATAAAACCGGCCATCTTTCTACCATTCGCCAGTCAGACACTTTTATTACTTCCTTTAGCCGTAACTGAAACATATTTTCCTCCATGAAGCCAAGGTTATTTCCTTCTGAAATATTAGGCTCAAACTTTGTTTTCCCCTCCTTTATATAGATGGCATATGAGATTGATATGATAAGTTGGTGATTGTGACGTTGGCACTACATCAACATCAGAATGATAAAGAAACAATATATTTCATAACTACATTAAAAACATTGTTTAATTAAGAATTTTTATTAATGACTTATTTTCATTTTTACTTCTATTCTATATCTAATGACTCTTATACTTACATTCTGTAACCAAATATTTTCTTTTTAAGAGCAAGGGTCTATTATATAAGAACTGATATTGGATGAACTAAAGTAATAATTATACAGCTAAACATATCATGTTAGGAATCCTTGAGAGAGAAGTGTTCTGTAGCATACCTTAGTGTTTAGTATTTTAATTTCTCTCTAAAAAAAATCTTTATCTTAGATTTCTGTTAAACAGGATATTAACGTGAAATCCACATATTATACTAAAAATACAAGAACTTATACGACAATATGGTTATATAGACTGCTTAAAAAAATACTTATCTTTGACATCAAACGCGTCCAATCCTTTTAGTCCAAGGTACTTCGAATAATTGGTAATGCCCCATGATATGCAATCAACTATAACCTACATGATGACCTTATTATCCGATTTATTTAGGAGTTTTTCGAAATTTTCCAACAGACCCTTTCATATCATTAAATGCTTTAGTACCCTCCCCATCTTCCTCCGCTCGTTTATAAATCCTCGAATATTGAAACGGCAGAGCTCCCGAGACCTTTTGTATATATCTATGCTCCTCTACAGTCATGTATTTCTGCGGCTATTCAATTTCCTTTTAATACTTTTTTTTTCTTTCCTACCTCGTCTTTCCAGCTATTAAGGAATTTTCTTAGATCAGGAGGAAAAAGCCAGTTGAGAGGTTAATACCCCGAGGGACATCGGGACATGAAATCGTAATCTTATGATTATCAGGTTGATACCACGTGTCAATTGCTAATGTCATAGCTCGCTCGGCGACCCCGTTCCCAATTTTAACTCCATTGAGGAACAAACCTGCTTTGAAGTTTCAAGGGTTAATGCAAATATTAAAAAAAAAAATTAAATGGTCATTTAAGAGTCTAGTATTTTCAACATCAACATAATTTTTCTTGAGATCCTAAAGAAAGTTCTGTAAGAAAAACTATCCCCCAAGAGATGAATCTGCCTAGAAGTGGCAGAGGGTGCTAGGTCGGTCCATGTTAGGAGTATTCATGCTACAGGAGGCCGTGACTCACCTTGAGCTGTAGCGTCAGAAAGAAGAATGGAAGAATAACATGATTTTCAGGCACAGCATACACAAGAAACATACACATATGATGTACCATTTTTAGGCATTTTCTTATCGTATCTATTTCCAAACGTTTAGATGTAGTTTTTGTTTCGAAAAGTGAAACAATCTATTTCTGATTTCTTCACAATTATAATGGATTAGAAATATTTATTGATTTAATAATAGACATATTTCTCACATTCCAGTCATCATGGTTTTCAAAGTTTATTGATTTATTCGTTAGGCATTTAATACTTTTGATACCGATTTCTCGAATTATTTCTCTTCCATTCGCAGAAAGAAACAAAGAAGTTTACGACTGTGATTTCACAAGAGGGAGATCAACCACTGACTAAATCTAACATTCATAGATTTAAAGATGATTAGGGAATGGTTGTACCAGGTGTACTTGAAAGCGGGTACCTGGTCCCATATTTTATAAAGGATTACCTGTAGGTTAAGCGAATATGCTTACCAGACATTCTTGTCTAACGGTCGGTAATTCAAGACCCTTCTGAATTTTTAGAGGTACTTGCCCTATGCATATTACTGATCAATATTGATCCTCTAAATTTTATTCTTGTCCATTGTATACAATTATTTGTTTAAGCATCTAATTCTCATATAATGGCATAACGTGAAATCGAATCGTTTTAAAAGAATAACAAATAATATGTAGATTTCTTAACATGGTGAAATTAATGCAACATTGCTACAGAGATCTTAGATCCAATAGAAAATATTATAACACATCATTTCAAAAGAACTGAATAGGGCCATAATGTACACCTGTACACCTGTTTCAACGCTAACGAAGCCATAGAAATCCGATTCGGAACGAAACGGCATAGCAACGAAAATGTGTGGGAAGGATTTCCTTTTAAGGGAAGGAATACGAGCCACTAAAACCCACTAAAATAAAAATGTTTATAACCCACAGGAACATCAAATTTTGTTCTCCTCGCAACCACTCAGAAAACTCCATTCACTTAATGGCGGTGCCAACGACCAAATAAAATAAAAAATTAAGTACATCTTTTAAGTAACATCCATCAACGAAGATTTAAATTCAAAATTATTGTTAAATTATAAACCATCTTATGGATTGATAACTCGATACATACTATGAAACGAAAAGGCTGTAAACAATTTATTTATGCTTCATTAGTTATGTTATGAATAATAATGACATTTAGAATACAAGATGGTAATGTTATTCAATATATATTCAGGCTCGTTATTCTCCTATTCTAATATTCAGTGTTAAAACCAGGCGAGGCCTCCTGATGAACTTTTCTGTAACGGTATATATTTTCATCCTAAATAGGGCATCAAATATTCATATCTTTTCTCCTTTCTCTTGGTTCGCTCTATTTTTTTTTCTTTCCATCCAAAGCCTAAATGGAAGTACGGAAACATTTTGTAATCCGCAATCTTTTTTCAAAAGCATAAGATTTATGTATTTTGTAAAAGTTTCAAAGAATCAAGCACCTTAATTAATGCAATGAGATAAAAATAAGATCACCAAATACGTTCGCAGTGTTTATATTATTATAGTAAGATGGGGTAACTTTGGGACTGAGTGGGTAACTTCGAAACGGCGGGTAAAATTTAGTTTGTGGTGATTCCGTGGTGGATAGACTGTGTTGGTTCAGTCAGCATGGACAGCGCATGTACTTCGCTACTATCTTGCGGCACTTGGGACATAAGCGAAAGTTTCATGAAAACAAGAATTTTGGAAAAATCAATTTTTTTTTTTTGTATCTGTTTATTGAGAAATAATACATTTTTCCACACTTAAGGGCACTGAGTACTAAGGCTGAGTAAGGCACATTAATACCATATATACAAGACCATAAAAAAATAAAATAAAATAAAATAAAAAATAAATAAATAAAAAAATATAAAAATCTATATAAAAAAGCCAAAAACTATAATAAACCAAGGAAATGTAACTTAGAGTTAAAATTAAATGAAATACAGAAATTTGTTGCAAAATTAAATAAATTATAAGTAATAGAAATAAATAGAAAAACATTCATACTTAAATTCAATATTTAAAATTAGGCAAGAGATCTCCGAGTCCAGCCCTATCCCCCTCGTGTGAAGGACAAAGCGAGACTCTAAGAGATCCCAGCGCTTCTCTCTCAACCGCGTCGCCGGCATTACCAGTCCGGTGGAGACTGAGAGGGGGCACTAAAACCACAAACACTCATGACTTGAGTGGAGAAGCTGGCCATTGTCAGAATTCCAGTGACGTTTTACAAGAGATCTCGAGGCCACTGCCGTTTCAACCTTCGAGGAGGGTTGTAGAGATGACTGGATGGTGGATTAGGTTCATGTGAAAATTTGAGAATCAGGATGGAATAACGTCAAGGATATAAGGGATGTAAAGGTCATGATGTAGGGTTTTGTTTGTAACGTAATAAGGTGCATTGACTATCATACGGAGGACTTTAGACTGAAAGGATTGGATGCGTTTGATGTTCGAAAATTTAGTTGTCCCCCACAGGAAAAAGCAATGGAAATAAATAAAACCTAACTGCACATCGAGTGTAGAGGTCTAGAGTTATCAAGAGTTCTGCGCATGCGTTAGCCTAAGTTAAACATACGTCAGGTCATCTCTTACAAAATTCTTCATTAATAGTGGCAGTGTTCAACTTTAATGTGAAACAACAGTGTTACCTGTTATATTAACAATTAAGTTTGTTACTGAACAAAAGAATAAGGTGAGTAATCACTTATTTACAGCTCAATAGTGAACAGTGTAAATAGACCTCAGGTTAGTTACTGATAGCGGCCGGCCATAACATCGCTAATCCCACCAGTGGGCTCTGGCTCTCCGTCCAAGGAGGTTCTGTGCCGATCAGTCCTCTCTAAGCACGCGTATATATTTCCGTGTTTAAAAAAAAAAAAAAATTTTGTTATCACTTCTCATTTTACAATTTTTACTATCACTTATAATATGAAATGCGATATTATCATATGCTAATGTCGAGCAAGGGTAAAAATACTAGATCCAGGAGCCTCGATACTACAATGAGTTCTCCTATTAAAAAAAGAACAAGGCGTTCGAAAAGAAATACTCCACCAGCCACACCAGGGAGCTCTGTTGAAGAAGTGGATCCCCAACCTGGTACCTCACAACAACAAAACAATCATGAGACAACTCAGACTGGTGAAGAATCGCCGTTTTTTACTCAGAACCCATTTCAAGTGCTATCTAATACACAAAACGAAGAAATGGAAGCAGCACCCACCCCCAGGGAACCCAAACCCCCACCAATATTCCTTAGGAATATTAAAAACTTTCAGTTAATGTGTCACCAATTGAATAACCTAGTGGGCTCAGGAAAATATTTATGCCAAAGCCGCACCAATGACACTAAATTAATGCCCGACACTCCAGAAACTTACAGAAAAATTATAAAATATTTATCTGATACCAAGGCGGATTACCACACGTATCAACTGCGTCAAGAGAGGGCGCTCAGGGTCGTTATCAGAAGACTGCACCCATCTACGCCAACTGATGCTATAAAAGAAGAGCTCGTGGGTATGGGATTCCATGTTCGCCAGATAGTGAACATATTCAAGGAGGATAGAGAACAGCCTGGAATAAAAAGTAAAATACCGCTCCCACTATTCTTCGTTGACCTTGACCGAACGCCCCAGGTCGAAGACATCTACAAGGTCACACGCCTTTATTACACCAGCGTTGTTGTGGAAAAGCCTTACACCAAGCGCGATATCGTTCAATGCCATAACTGTCAGGCTTATGGCCATACGAAAAGATATTGTCATCACATTCCTAGATGTGTGAGGTGTGGTGAGCAACACAAAACAGAAGAATGTAGGAAGTCTAGAACTTCACCTGCAGTATGCGCTTTATGCCACCAAGGGCACCCTGCCAACTACAAGGGTTGTCAAACATACAAAGAATTAAAAACAAGAATGTACGCAACTCCTAGAGAAGAAGGGACATCCAGGCCACCAAGACAACCCTCTAGAACAGTGAACGGAAGAGTGACCTATGCTCAGATGTTCAAAGGAGACACTATAAACACTCAATCTCAGGCCCTGCCACAAGAACCTCAACCTCGAGAATTCACAAATCAACCTCAAGACCCACATCCCTCCATCCCTGAACCTAGGTTCAATACCCAGACATACATTCCTCCTCCTTCCAATTCCACTGACCTCACAAGCCTATTAACTTCTTTCCTCTCTGAATTTAGATCCCTTATCACCCCTCTTATTTCATTACTTACCAATGTTATATCCAACCTCATTCCACCGCCGAGAAATCCATAAATGTCCTCAACCAAATCCCTTTCCATTCTCCTATGGAATGCGAATGGTATTCGAAATCACATCAACGAACTGACAATCTTATTACATGACAAAAACATCGACATAGCACTAATAACTGAAACCCGACTAACCAACAAACGACAAATCAACGTTCCTGGCTACAATATTTATAGAACCGATCATCCTGATGGAACAGCACATGCTGGCACTGCTATAATTATCCACCGATCTCTCTCCCATCATTTATTTCCCTTACCAACCCATAATTTCCTACAATCCACTGCTGTAATAATCCAAACTTCCCTTTACCCAATAACATTAGTTGCGGCATATTCCCCGCCTAAAATACCCATTTCCGAATCCCAAATAATTTCCTTCCTGAATTCCTTAGGACACCATTTCATCCTAGGTGCAGATTTAAATGCAAAACACCAACAATGGGGAGCCAGATCCACAAATTCCCGAGGGCGAACACTGCTATCTGCACTTAATTCCCATCGCAGCAACATCCTTTCACCTAATACTCCCACATACTGGCCAACAGATCCCAACCGCAATCCCGACCTTCTAGACTTTTTCCTACACAAAGGTCTAGGATCATTACACTGTTCCATTTCAAGGCTTGATGATCTTTCCTCAGACCACAGTCCTATAGTCCTAACCGCTTCCACATCACCCATTCCTAAATCATCCTCTCCTTCATTTATCAGGGGACCAGTTAACTGGAACCTTTTCCGTCAAATATTGGATGATAATATAGACCTCAGAGTTTCCTTAAAAACACCTGAAGACCTTGACGATGCAGTGGACTCCTTTACTAAGCTGATCCAGCAAGCAGTTTGGACTGCATCCTCACCTGATCGTCCCAAAAAACACCTCAGTATAAATCCTCTACCCCAAGACCTATTGGACCTTATCCATAGCAAACGATGCTCTAGGGCCCTCTGGCAAAGAACCAGGCATCCTGATGACCGGAAATCGTATAACTATTATTCCAAACAGGTAAAAAAGAAACTGGATATCTTTAGAACCCAATCCTACAATTCCTACCTTTCCTCATTAACATCTAGTGATAACTCCCTCTGGACTGTAACTAAAAAAATCCTTAAAGTCCAATCCATTTCCCACCCCCTCCGCCGTGATGATGGTTCCTGGGCTTCGTCAGATGCGAATAGAGCTGAAGAGTTTGCTAAACATCTATCCTACACATTCACTCCCCATCCCGAACTCCATCCCACCCACACTGCTGAAGTTAAAGAATTCCTCTCTTCACCAATTCCTCTCTCTCTACCTCCAAAACCTGTTAACCCCTCTGAGGTCAAATTCCTCATAAACAAATTAAAACCCCGAAAATCCCCTGGATATGATCTCCTCACTTCACAAATCCTTAGACAACTTCCCAAAAAATCAATTATATTCCTGACCTATCTATATAATTGCATCCTTCGTACTACCAACTTTCCCTTGATGTGGAAACACTCCATAATCGTGCTGTTTCCAAAACCAGGCAAACCCGTTAATAACACATCATCCTACAGACCGATAAGTTTACTCCCTATCCTCTCAAAAATCTTTGAAAAAATCCTCCTCAAACGCATCCTACCCATACTCGAATCCCACAACATCCCTTCTCATCAATTTGGATTCCGCTCAAGACATTCCACTGTCCAACAAGGCCTTCGTGTTGTGGACCATATATCCTCTGCACTTGAAAACAAGCAATATTGCACTGGTGCCTTTCTGGACGTAGCGCAAGCTTTCGACCGGGTGTGGCACGATGGCTTGCTTTTCAAGCTCAAAACCCATTTACCCCAATCCTTATACCTAGTCCTCAAATCCTATCTCTCAAATCGTTCCTTCCAAGTCCGTTGCGGCACCGAATTCTCCACTTACTATCCAGTTGAGGCTGGTGTTCCACAAGGCAGTGTTTTGGGTCCAGTTCTCTACATCCTTTTCACTGCCGATATCCCTCCAAATCCCGATACCTTCCTAGCTACATTTGCCGATGATACTGCCATTCTATCCTCCCACTCAGATCCTCAAATAGCATCTCAAAACCTACAATCTCACCTCTCCTTGATTGAGCAGTGGTGCAACGACTGGCGCATTAAAATCAATGAAGCAAAATGTAAACATATTACTTTCACTCTGCGACGCAGATCCTGTCCCACAATCCTTTTCAATTCAATACCACTTCCCTACTCAGATACAGTCCGTTACCTTGGCTTCCTTCTAGACAAAAGACTAACTTGGAACCCACATACGAGACTTAAAAGACAAGAACTTAACCAACGATATGGCCAGCTATATAGACTACTAAGCAGGACATCTCATCTTTCGATTGAAAATAAACTTTTAATCTACAAGACAATACTGAAACCTATCTGGACCTACGGACTTGAACTGTGGGGAACTGCTAAACATTCGAATATCAAACGCATCCAATCCTTCCAGTCCAAAGTACTTAGAACAATAGCCAATGCCCCATATTATGTCACAAATAAGACCCTACACCATGACCTTAACATCCCTTTTGTCCTCGACATCATCCCATCCAGATTCTCAAACTTTCACCAGAACCTTATCCATCATCCAAATCCTCTAGCTCAATCCCTATCCAGCTCCCACCATCCCTACAATCCCCCTCGAAGGTTAAAACGGCAGTGGCCGCGAGATCTATTGTAAATATGCTTCTGGAGTCCTGGCAATGGCCAGCTTCTCCACTCAAGTCCTGAGCATCTGTGGCTCTAGTGCCCTCCTTCAGCCTCCACTGGCTTTTAATACTAGTGATGCGGCTGGAAAAGTGGCACTGGGATCTCTGGAGTCCTGCTTTGCTTTCCACATGTGGGGAGAAAAGGCTGGCTCGGAGATTCCTGGGCGAATGTATATAGGTATGAATGTGTTTAGAAGTTTTTATTTTATTTTGTTTATTTATTTTTTTTATTTTATTTTATTTTTTTTTCTATTGATTTACATTTTTTTTTATAAGTATTATTTATTTACTTTTATATTTATAGTTACTTCTGTATTACTTGTATATACTGTATGAATGAGAACTTTTAGCCTTAATACTTATAGCCCTCCAACATTGGCTGATTGTATTATTATTCAATAAAAAAAAAAAAAAAAAAAAAAAAAAAAAAAGAGTTATCAAACTGCCGCAAGATAGTAGCGAAGTACATGCCTACACAAAACACGCTTTTGCAGACTAAACCAACACGGTGTATCCACCACGGAATCAATACAAACTAAATTTTTACCCGCTGTCTCAAAGTTACTCATCCAGTCCCAAGGCTATTCCATCTTACGGTATCTACTAATAGTGGTGTTTGGATGAAAATAGTTAATTATGAAGTTAACAACTAAATAACTATTTAGTTGGTAATTAACTAATTAATTACGGTAACTGAAAAATTGTCAATGATGATTCGATTCACTTAGGAAATAAACGACTCAAATATAATCAATATTACATTTATTTTAGCAGATTTTTTGAAATAAAATAAAAAATCTCAAAATGCATCTTTTGGCAGGTGAAAAAATAATGTATTTTAAAACTGTCGTCGTTTAAGCTCAACAAGTAACAGGGAGGAAGATAGAGATAGAATGAGTGGATTCGGATGATTGAGAGTAGAAGAGTGAAATGTGGTGTACTTGTTGTGTATGTAGGATTTTACTTTTAGTATGTTCATGTCTGTGTGTATGGTGTGATTTGAAATAAACCAAGGAGCATTGACGATTTTACGAAGTATTTTATATAGTGTTGTTTGAATTTTGTTTATGTGTGTGTGTTTTGAGGAACCCCAAAGTTCCGCTCCGTATGTCCAATTAGGTTTTAGTATAGTGGCGTAGATTAGTCGCTTGTTTAGTAAGTTGAGTGGAGATCTGTAGTCCAAAAGATGTGACAGTTGTTTGTATCGTCTGGTCAGTTCTTCTTCTTTTTTATTTTAGTTTGAATGTTCCAGGTGAGTTTTTTGTCCAAGTATAGTCCGAGGTACCTTGTATGTGTTTTTGAGGGAACTGGCTTATTGTCTATTGTCACATCAGGATACGAGATCTTCTTCATAGAGAAGCTAATATGTGTTTACTTGCTGGCATTGATGTTAATTCTCCATTTGTGAAACCATTTTTCAAGGTCGTGGAGGTGATTTTGAAGGGCTATTTTATCTTAAAGGATGAAAAGATTTCAGAATATATATGTACCATTTTTACAAATATATGATTACAAATATAATTAAAATCATTTTTATCTCAAATAGTAGAGTTAATAAAACAATATATGTGCATTCGTTTCGAGTTTATTATCAAATAATTGTTTATTCCCTGGTAATTAAAATCCATTAGCACCATTAAAAATGTACATTGTACAAATAGGGCTTGATGTACTACTACATGTTGGTGATATCTGAATAATTTAACGAGATAAATATTTAATCTTTTACTCAACCCTACTTAAACTCAGTTATATTATCAGTCTTTTCCTGTCACTTGGGAAATAAATTATTAAAATTATTATTCCTTTTCGTTTCTTTATTGGATATTTTGTTAGTGCACTTAGGCTCGACACAATATATACCAGATTTCACTAAATAAAGTGGCATCCAATAAATAGTTTTATGGAAATTAAATATAACCTAATTTAGTCTCTTAAAATACAAAACATTATTAGTCGTACGTATTTTTCGAGATAAAAAACATAACAAAGGCTAGCTGAGAGAAACAAAATACCATAATTTGTCAACGATACTTCAATTTTTATCATATGATTTGGCGTGTAAGCCTCAAATTCATATTTAAATGAATTAATGCTACCATATTTAAAATAATTATATTGTTGAAAAGAAATAACAATTATATAGTGGTAGTAAGCAAAAGTACTAAAGACTAAAGTACAGCTATTTGCATTAGTCCAGTTACAAATTACATAGTAGGAACTAATACAAATAATTTTGTATATTAATAATAATTATTATTAGTCCGAAGTGAGTGACAAGATGATTCTAGAATCATCTTTACCTTAACTAAAAAAAGTAAATTTCATCAACATTAGAATAAAATAAAAGGTTCCTAATACGGGATTATAATCCTAAAACATTATTGTGAAAAGATAAATGACAAAGAAGAAAACGAGTAAGTTTTGAATGTCCAAACCTCTATAATTGTTTCCTTCATTTATACTTTTTTTCGCTTCCTTACTATTGGTGGTAGCGAAGCATTGGATTAGCGCGAGAGCTTAAAGAATAAATTTGTGGTCAGTATCGAAAATTTCCACGTTTTAAAGTTCAAGGTTTTACGTTTCAGACATCAAGGATCAAATTTGGTTCGGTGTCTGTCTATAGTCAAAACCTACTATCGTTTATCTGATTTTCATGAAATTTTCAGGAATTGTAAGGGTTGGTGTCTAAATGGCCCCACATCAATTTTATTAAATTCTAACCAGCACTCCCGCTTACGCTCGCGCAAACGCATTTTTTTAGATACGCCAATATTTCAGAAACTGCTAGTTCGATTTGACTCCAAGTTGGAAAGAACTTAGATATTTTGTGAAAAAATAATTTAAAGTCAATTTGATTCAATTCTGTCCAATAATTTCCATTTCTTTGTGTGCAAAAATGTTTTCCTGGATACGCCTATATCTCTAAGACCACATTTGGCTCAAATTTGGAATGAAGTTAGGGATTGGTAAACAGATAATCAAGTAGGTATGAATTTTATGATAGGTATGAATTCTATCCACTACTCAAAAAAAAAAATACTCCGGCTTTCAAATCAGGTAATATATTATTTGACACGCCTATAGTCAATACGAATTAAATTGACACATGTACACGCTCAAGTCTCATAACATTAATCAAATACATACTGTATTAAATCATTAATTTATTTTTGAAATGTTACAACTTATCTTCTTTATCTTAAGCTTGGATTGATAACGGTTCAACAGTGATATAAAGGAGACATTCTAAAATTCTGAATCCGTATAAATTGGTTAAAACATCTTTCTAAATAGGACAAAAAATGAAGTTACTAAAATAACTTTAAACTTCATCGAATAAGTTTTAAGGACACATTTTTAAAATACGGTAATGATAAAGAGACTTTTATAATTATCAGTAGGCCTTTATAATTTCAATAAATTTACTTTATTGTAAATTTATCCGAATTTTCGTCTCTTCAGGCATCATCAGGGATAACGTCTGATTTCGAAATGTATAGTAAAATATATTCTTAGAAACTATTTATGCAGATCCATCCCTCTGGAAAATATATGATTAAGATTTCTATTAGTAATAAAATGGTGAAAATCACTCAAAAACTTGCGTGCACAATGTGCAAAAGTAAAGAAAAAGAAACACTTCATCATATATTATTTAAATGCCCAATCTATAATAGTTTAAGGGCAAGAAATTATCAGGGTATGGAAAATCGTGATGGGATAGAAATATTTAAGCCAACCAGTGCAGAAGGTATGAGAAAATTATATTTTTTATCTAAAATACATCAAATTATTGAGAATTGGTATAGTAATTTCCAATATTGTCCTCCGCATATTATGACAGAAATTCCATATTGTACATCAGCATGTAATCTGGTCGGGTATTTTTCTTGTCTGTTCTCTTAGGTATAGGGGTAATCTTTTAATTTAATTTTAAAGCATGAAGTAGCGAGTGTCATGGCCGCTAGTGCAATTAAACTTACACGTCGCTCTATCCTTGATACGATTTAATGGGCTTATTATTTAAAATACTGCTCTAAGACTTTTTCAACAGTGACTATATTAATTGTTTTACATTTTTATATTCACATATGATCAGGTGAGTGACTATTTATTAACAATGAAACAGTTATAAATTAGTGCTCGTTTGGTTAGCCCATATGGCTTGTAATTCCATTGCGGGTTTTACCTTATCTGCGATAAGTTCAAGCCAAGGCTCGGCACTGTGTACAATAACATTCTTCAGTGTTATTCTCAGTTCGAATCCAAGACATTTAACTTCATTTTTTTTTCTCCTTATATTTTCTTTTTTTTTTTTCTTTCCAGAGACTCTTTTATTTCATTCTTTTCTTTGATTATTTATTTTTTGGAAATGAATTATTTTATATTTTCTTTTATATCTGTATATATTTATGTAAATAATTTTGTAAATAGCTTAGTTTTTAAGAAGTTATCTCATAAATTTTAATTTTAATATTTAGGTTTATATATATATATATATATATACATTTTTTTTTTTTCTCTCTAACACTTATCATGATGGATCTGGATAAGAACACATCATGTGAAGACACGGAAGATGAGACACCCTTTTCGGAAATTAGCGAGACCGACTCGCAATATTTGAAAAGGCGTACACTCCAAAAGCGTCTCCGAAACTCAGTTCCCGGATCGGGACAAAACTCACCTAATAAAAAAAAAAAGAAAAATAAATCAAATAAGCAACCAGAACAAGATAAATCTCCACCGAGAACTAGGAGCAAATCTAATGCCACTCAATCAGAGCCAACTGCACCAAAAACATCAGAAAGCAAAAACTCAATTCAAGAAAACAACTTATCTCACAAGACTCCGCAGCTTCAAGATTTTTCTGATCCTGAGCCGCCGCCAATATTTGTTTCAAAAATTAAGAACTTTATGTCGTTTGGTCAACAAATTGCAGATTTGATCGGACAGCCAAATTTTCGATGTTACTCGAGAGTGAACGACATCAAAATCAATACTAATTCTAGAGACAATTATAAAAAACTGATCAATTTTTTAACAACCAATAACTACGACTTCCACTGTTACCAATTAAAACAAGAAAAGGCGTATCGAGTGGTCCTGAGAGGACTACATTCAACCACACCCATATCTGCTATCAAATCGGGCCTCGAAGAAATCGGTCATAACGTCAGGCACATAGCACCTGTACTACATCCTAGAGAAAGATATCCGCTACCATTATTTTTTATAGACTTGGAACCAGCAAAAACCAATATTGAAATATTCCAGGTTCAACGATTGGTTTACTCAATAGTCCGTTTTGAGGAACCGAAACAGAAGCCTCTAATTGTACAATGCACTAAGTGTCAAAACTTGGGCCATACAAAGGCCTATTGTTATCACGAAGTCAGATGCGTTAAATGTGCCGGCCTACACGCTTCAGACACTTGCCAGAAGCCAAGAGATGAGCCTGCGACGTGTGCTCTTTGTGGCGAAGCCCATCCTGCGAGCTACAGAGGATGTGAAGTGTATAAAAATCTTTACAAACAAAGATCACGAAACTCAGCGGTGAAAAATCTTGGATCTGCTCAGAAAACTTACACTGAGGCACCTGAAATTGAAAATCAGGAAATTTTCCCAGCATTGCCGACTTCACCTTCCCTCGTCATCCAACAACAACCATCCATCTCTACAGCTAAGGACTCACCTCACCAGAATCTCAGAAATTCTCACTCCCAGTCTTCCATCAGTAAGAAGCAACCTCAACGTCAGGCCTTCCAATCCAAGCCCAAAATCCCTAATCCTCAGCCTCAACCTCCTCGCCAGCAAATCCCTCCTCATCATTTACCCTTAAGAGTCAAACTCCCGCCAGAGCATCCACATCCAGCTCCATTCGTTCCTAATCCCAGGATGAACCCCCCTCCACAAGTCCAACAGAATTTAGATCCTCCTCGTACCCCACGACGGGCCCATCCCCCACCCAACATTCCTAGTCGCATAACCTACCCATCACAACCTCCTGATCCAAACCCACTTCCCAGCCAAACACCATCCGACATCAACACTATCTTATCGTCATTCCTGATAGATCTTCAACAGACTATCAAACCGCTCATAACCCTTCTAACCAGACTCCTTTCCGAAATCCCGCTTAGCTTCCCTCGATGAACACAAAGTCCCTAGCTATTCTCTTATGGAACGCTAATGGACTGCAAAACCACCGTGACGAACTAGACATATTTCTCCATGACAATTATATTGACATTGCTCTCCTGACAGAAACTCACTTCACCCAACGGACACATTTCTACATACGTGACTACATCACCTATAGATCTGACCACCCAGACAACACTGCCCACGCCGGTTCTTGCATCCTTATCCACAAATCTTTACCCCATTCCCTTATTCCTTCTATTCCAACAGATGCCATTCAGTCAACTTCTGTAATCCTCTCAACTCGTCCTTTCCATCTAACACTTTCAGCTGTATACTGTCCTCCTGGCAATTCCCTCTCGTACAGCCTACTTGAATCCTTATTACAATCCCTCGGATCGCGCTTTATTGCTGGAGGAGACTACAATGCTAAACACCAACGATGGGGTTGTCGATCATCCAACTCCCGTGGTAATACCCTTTCACAAGTTTCTTCTTCCAACAATTATTCCATCCTCTCGCCCATGAATCCTACTTATTTTCCAACATCCCTCAAAAAACGTCCCGATATTCTGGACATATTTATCACCTCCCAGATTTCCTCCTCCAAAACTATAATCAAATCCCTGGATGACCTTTCTTCAGACCATAGTCCAGTTCTGCTTTCACTACATTCTGACTTTGCTCCTAAACCATCACTTCCTAAACTGATCACTGGACGAGTAAACTGGGACAAATTTCGTGATGATTTGGAAAACAAACTAGACCTCAAAATCCCGCTAAAGACAAAAGAAGACATTAATGGTGCCATAGAAAAACTGACATCATCAATAACAGACAGTATAAATAATAACACATTTATCAATAAGATTAACTTCCCACAAAATACTAACTTGCCACAGCATATTCGTATCTTATTACAGGAAAAACGCAGAGCAAGATCGAAGTGGCATAGGACTAGATACCCAACAGATAAATCGCATTACACCCAACTGACTAACAAACTGAAATCAGAAATAAGAAAATACAAAATTCAAAATTTACTAAATTTTACTGAAAAACTTACAACCACTGACAAATCATTATGGATGACCACCAAAAAACTTCTTAAGTTTCAAGACTTTAATCACCCACTACTTACTGATTCCCAAACCTGGTCCAAATCCGACGAAGAAAAAGCCCAACTATTTGGTCAACATCTCTTCCAAACTTTTAACCCACATCCCGATATCCTTAATTCAACTCACATCAATTGTATTGAAGCAGAACTGGATATTCCTCTCCAAATGTCTCTGCCACCCAAAGCATTTCATCCCATAGAAATATCCAACATCATTCAAAAATTACCTTCCCGTAAAGCTCCTGGACATGACCTAATTACATCCCAGATCCTAAAACTTCTTCCTCGAAAAGCCATCCTATTCCTTACTTACATATATAATGCTGTACTCCGTTCTACATATTTTCCTGATCCTTGGAAACGATCTATTGTTAAAATGATCCACAAACCCAAAAAACCACCAGAATACCCATCCTCTTACCGTCCTATCTCTCTTTTACCCATCATGGGCAAAATCCTAGAAAAACTCATCTTAAAACGCCTGTACCCTATCCTAAATTCTAAACACATAATCCCAGATCACCAATTTGGTTTCCGAACTTCCCATTCCACTATACAGCAATGTCATCGTGTGGTAGACGTAGTCTCCTCTGCATTGGAGCGCGGAATGTACTGTACGGGAGTCTTTCTCGACGTTGAACAGGCGTTTGATAGAGTTTGGCACCCGGGACTGCTGTACAAACTCCGAAAATTCCTACCACCTACATACTTCCTCATTATCCGTTCTTACCTTACTGATAGATACTTTAAAGTAAATCACAATAACGCCTATTCATCCCTTTTTTCCCAGTCCGCTGGTGTTCCTCAAGGTAGTATCCTAGGTCCTATCCTCTATACAGTTTATACAGCTGACATCCCTACCTGTCCCAACACTGTCATCACCACATATGCCGATGACACATGTATCCTATCAGTAAACAATGACCCAGCAATTGCATCCCAAATGCTTCAATCACACATCATAAATCTAGAAGAATGGTGTCAAAACTGGAGAATTAAAATAAACTCCAATAAATCCCACCAAATTACCTTTACCCTTCGTCGTAAACCAACGACTTCCTGTCCTACAGTTTCCTTTAACAATACTCCACTTATCCCTGTTGAGCAAATCCGATACCTAGGACTCCACCTGGACAAACGACTAACTTGGAATCCTCATACTAGACTGAAACGACAAGAAACCGCTCGACGTTTCCGATTACTTCAGCACTTACTAGACAAACGCTCTAAACTTCCCATTAATTACAAAAGACTCATATACTTGACTATAATAAGACCTATTTGGACTTACGGAGTTGAGCTATGGGGCTCCACTAAACCATCGAATTCCTCTCGCATCCAATCCTTACAATCCAAAATCCTTCGTAAAATCCTCAATGCTCCTTACTTTGTCACTAATAAAATTATCCATAAAGATCTTAATGTTCCTTATGTTTCAGATCTGTCCCAATCCAGATACCTATCCTTCCATAATAAACTTCAGAATCATCCCAACCCTCTCGTTTCTAACCTTGCTTCCTCTTCAATTCCTGATAACTCTCCGAGGCGTCTGAAAAGAAGATGGCCCCGTGATCTCCTAATGTAGACATATCATTAGAGTGCTACCATTGGTTAGTTACTCAGCAAGTGTATTCATGTCATTATATCAATTATGTTCAAATTTACTTGATGTATTTATGTAATACAGTTGTAAATGTCATAAAGAAATATAAAAAAAAAAAATTTTAAAGCATAGTTTAATATTAATATTTTTTAAAAATATGTATTTATTATTTTATTGTTTTATGTTTATTTATTTATGTATATTGTTGACAATTTTAAATTTTATATTAATTTGATAATTTGAACTATTTTAACTGTCTGACCTTTACCGAATATAATTTTTAATTTATGATTAAGAGTGTTGTTATGTATATTACGTAGTATAAAAAGGAATTTGTATTTCCATAAACCCCCATACCAGACTGAAACGACTAGAAACCGCCCGACGTTTTCGACTACTGCAACACTTACTAGACAAACGATCTAAGCTTTCAATCAATTATAAACGACTCGTATATATGACAATAATAAGACCTATTTGGACTTACGGAATTGAGCTTTGGGGCTCCACTAAACCATCGAATTCCTCTCGTATCCAATCCTTACAATCCAAAATCCTTCGTAAAATCCTCAACGCTCCTTACTTTGTCACAAATAAAATCATCCATAAAGACCTTAATGTTTCCGATTTGGCCCAATCCAGATACCTGTCCTTCCATAACAAACTGTAGAACCATCCGAATCCTCTCGTTTCAAATCTTGCTTTCTCCTCGATCCCTGATAACCCTCCGAGGCCGAAAAGAAGATGGCCTCGGGATCTTCTAATATAGAACTTTAATTTGAGTTCTACCAATGGGTAGTTTCTCTTCATGTTGTGCATGCCATGTTACTAATTTCACATTTACTTATTGTATTCTCTATGTAATACAGTTGTAAATTTCATTAAAATAATAAAAAATAAAAAAAAAGTATTTCCAAAAGGATAATAATGTTTGTTATTTTGTGATAGACTCCATTTGTACAGGGTTCTTCCCTTAAAAAAAATAAAGACTAATTGATTGATTGATTGATTGATTTATTCTTATTTCTACTGAAAATATTATTTTAAATCGCTATTAAAATAAATTAGTAGTAATTTTAACATACTTACCACTGTTATAACCACTAAGACACCATTAATGAAAACTAATCGTATCGGTGGAAAGTTTTTTTTCACAAAAAAAAAAAATATATATATATAACAAAGCGCTACGCTTTATGAATAAAAAATTAAAACACAGCAGTTTTGATTAAATAAATTGAAAGACATTTTTATTTAACAGATTTTCCTTGCAGTTCCTAACAGTGGACCCCCACAACTCAATTATCCCCTGTTCCTGGACCTGCCATTAGTTAGTGGGCCTCTCTATGAGTCAGTGTCGTGTGTCCTCTCTTCTGCGGTCAACCGCTGTCGTACCCTCCCTGTCCGCTGCGGGTGTTAGCCAATTATTGGAGGGCTGGGGCCCATGGTCAAATATAACCCAAAGCTACTGTAGAGGAGATAGGTCCAACGGGCGACGGAATACTAATTGAAATAATATAATGAAATATTATTTATACCGACAGATCTGCTCGTTTAACAAATCATTATGCTTAAATTCATTCTCACATAGCGATATAAAAAAAAAACATGAAATCTTTCTATTTTTTCCCTATAGTCCTTATTTTCACATCTTGAGTTGATGATGAAAAACGGCATGAGATTCATGAAAACTACTGTCATGTTTCTCACTTACATACACAATAGCATCCTACGAACCATCCGCTTTTCTGTTTTATGGAAATATTTCACTATTGTATATTCTACTTCCAAAGGCTAATCTCCCAGCTGCTTGATATCTTATTGGCCAATCATTTCAAAAATCATTGAAATGGTTCCTCTAAAACGAATCTTATCCTTTATATAATCACAAAATCTTCCTTCCCATCAGTTCAGAATTCGTTCGCAACACTTCTTAGTCCATAAAGAACTCTGAGTTGATGATCACATCTCATCAGCCTAAGAAAACAATCAATACTGCTCGAATCCATTTCTGGATTTAACGCAGTCTTTTGACCGGGTACGGCATGGAGTCCAGTTCTTCTACCCTTCATCTCTGACCACTCCTTTTGAGTTCGCTGTGGAACAGAATTTTCCGCTTCTATATTCTATATTATTCTATACTTTATATTATCTTTGCCACTGCCATCCCGCTCATCCTGATTTCGCCTAGTAACATTTTCAGATGACACCACAATTTTATTATCCAACCCAAATCCCGAAATAGCGTCCTTTGGTGAGTGTAAGTAAAGGTGTCAATAAATTTCGCAATACCTCAATTTTAAGAAGCTAACTATATACAAAGAATAAAATAACATATCGCTACTGTTAGTTTAAAAGGTAATATGTAACAATTTTGCATGTTTATTCTCTTTGCGCTAAAGTTGACATTTCGCAGTCAGCAACTGCTATAATAAATTTTTAAAAAACTAATTGGTTTTTGCACTAACCGTAGCGATTCTATTTGTCCAGCTCCACTTCAAGTTTTTGTGGACGCAGCCTGGCATATCTGTTGTGGCCATATGATTTATAAGTATGTTAGGATGACCTTGTATTTTTCATAGAATCGCTTATAAATAGTTTGTAAGGGGTCAAGTAAATGTAATGTGCTGTGATTCGAGAAAAAAAAACAATAAAAAAAAATTGGTAAAGTAAAGTTAACGAAAATGAATTAAACTTTATTGTAAAGGTACAAAATATAACAAACTAAACCGACATTTCTTGCAACGCTATCATTATTCATAATTAATCATTTTACAAACTATGCATTTTTTTTTCCTTTGAGTATAGAGCTCACCACATTTTTCATTTTCCTCCACTATTGGTTCAAACAGCATGTCTATTCGTCAAAAAAAATATATCAAGTGTATGAAGATTATCTTTACTATAATCAAAAGTCTGTACTGAAAATTGTGTTATTTATTCAAAATACAATAGTACGATAAAATATATGATTATTGAAAAAAGTTACTAAGAGCATTTTTAATGGTGCTAAACTTTTAAGTACGCTCTTGTGAATTTAAACGTTATTCATCGATTCAAAAACATATTAAGTGGTCTAAAATGACGTAACTTCTATTTTATATAAACAATATTTAGGCTAAATGCCAAATGCTTTGATTTCATAAAGCGGAAATTCATCATAGTACTGAGTAATTTAACATTATGGAATTTTACTTAATGTTGTTCAGCAATAAACTGACGATGTATAATTCGTAGATAAGTCTTACTTTGATCTACCGTTCCATCTCCATTTTTTTTTTATTTTATATTTTTATTGGACAATAATAAAATCAGCCATATTTCTAGGGGAATAAGTATAAAAGCTAAACGTTCTCATTCATACAATATATACAAATAATAGATAAATAACTATCAATAATGCCTCCATTAGATGTAATGAAAGAATAAGAAACATTGTGAAGCCGCTTAGTTAATCTTGTCCTGAGTACTTTGTTCAAAAGTTAGTAAAAATATTGTAACTCCATTTTATTATTATTATTTGTGAATTAGTTGTTATTTTTTTCTTTCTTGAGTAACAAAAATGACAATGGTTTCCCTGATATAGATAAAACCAAGAATACATATAAATACATAAGAAATTATTTCGAGTCTGTGACAACTGTTGAAAATGAAATCCAAGAAGAAATAAAGAACAGGCTAAAAGGGAGTTATCTCGGTTATCAGTTAATTTTAGACCAACTAAAGAAATTCAAGTATAATATTGGGTGATAAATATTCAGGACGCAGTCTTTTTTTAACAACTCGAACCCTACTTGAACAACCTTAGTGCTCAAACCACGCCCTGAAGACGACCCATGTTTGGGTTGAAACGTTGGCATAAATACAATTATTTTTTTTTAAGTATTTAAATTATTTTTATGATATGTAGAACAGTCGACTAGCTTCCTTCAATCATAAAGTATAATATTATTGTATTATACAAAATATATTATGATATACTATTATGCTAGGAAGGCAGTGACGCGGGCGACCACAGAGGCGGATGAAGGAGGCAGGTCACGGAGGGGAAGGTTTGTTTCGTCTGCCCCGCGGTCCCCATCAATCACACCCTTTATCTCTCTCCCCTACTCCATCTTTCCTCTTCTACTCCTCCGTGTCCGCTTTTATACGCTCCTAAGCTCTGTCTTCTAAAAGCTACGTCGTTTCCTCGTTACGTACTTCCTTCTGGTCACTCAGCAAACAAGTAATACAGTTAAAACGAAGTACAGCTGAACCTTACAAAAAACTGCCCCCAGGATGCCTGAACATACCCTAATTGTAAATCTCTACAAAAGGAGTCCTCACCAATCAGGAAAGGTGTTTAGGGAACACATCAAAATTCATATTTAAATTTAATTTGAATTAAATCAAGAAACCACAACACAGCTGTTATCTCGAGCATACTGCATATATACCTGAGTTGTTATTGTGACGCTTCCATTACTGAAGCGTAGACGCTCACGTAGCGTGAGAGATTCACGAGACTGGCCTGTTAGAAAATTCGTTATTCCACTGATTTGATGAAAATGGAGTAAAAAACTACAGCTGCCGGCAAGGGGCCAAGAAAGGAAGAGAGAAAAGATGAACAAGAAGACTGGCAAATAGAAGAAAAGAGAAAATGCAAGTATCCCAACCCACCTATATTCAACCTCTGTATAAAATTAAATGTAATAAAATAAAGCAATCAATTTTACATATTTACTTTTTGTTTTTGTTACAAGTTAATACTTTTTTAGTCCATTAACTTCTCTAATTTTACAGTCCACAGCAATAAATTATCACCAGCTCTTAAAGCAGACTTATTATGACAATATCCCTGACAGCTTTGGAAGGGATTGGCATAGTAAAGTAAACAAAAGGATTTTAAAATTGTGGTCATTGTAAGAGGGTATTTTATATTAATATATATAACATATTTTATAAGTAGGTCCCTTGAAAATAACAAATAAAAACCTTGGCCAGAATCAAATAGAAATGGTAATATCTGGTGTGTCCACTCACACGACTTTCCTACCTTCAGAAAACTTTTTATATCTTTACACATGTTCATGAAGAAACAAAAAATAATTGAACTAGGTTTATTTTCCTGAAAATTGATCAAACAAATATGCCTAGGTGTTTAGGCCCATAATATTTTTCTATTCTTTATAACTTTTTTTCTGATTTTTTTCGGGAATTAAGTCCATATACGAAAATTTAAAGGTCAATGATTAGAACATTATAGGAAAGTTTCATCAAAATCGTTAAAGCCATTTTCGCGCTACAGTCTATAGAAAAACATGTTAGCATGGAGCACCGACTTTCTGTCACAGGCATCAGTTGTCAAAACCCTACAAAATAAAAAAAGAAGCTACAAAATTGGTTCAGTAGTTCCTGAGAAAATCTTGACACAGACAGGCAGACCAAGGGCTAAAAATGTGTTTTTAGGACTCATTGAGCTCTGAAACGTATAAATCCGTCGAAAACCGCATATAGGAAATTCGACCCGATTGCAATACTTTCCTTACCTAGTATAGGTACGAAAGTAAAAAGGTTGAGACTTTTTTATATTCATTCTCTACTTAAAAACACATCTACATATATTACATCTTAGCATTCACTTTAAATCAACAGGTTATTCTTTAAACGAAATTTCAACATTGAGCGTATTTTTTACTGTTTGGAAATGAATTGCAATTCAGAAATGAAAAGACCTTGATATTTGATGGTGAGGTATTCCAGAAAGCAGTGGAGCTGGAAGAAACGTTCTATTTACGAATACGAATCTATTTTATGAGACTAGACCAACGGTTTAAATTGCAGAATACTGTATATACTTGTAATATATATATATATATATATATATATATATATATATAATATATATATATATATATATATATACATTAAAAAAGTAAACAAATTAATAACTTTCCTAAAAGGATTTGAATTTAACTCTCACATCTATTATCGATTATTATTAATTACAATACGACCTTAATTTTAAGAAAAACTTCTAATTAACCAAAATTGCTAAATCTCTTCGTTTTTATTAGTTTTTTATGATTCAGAAACAAGCAAAGATTACTTACAATAGGTAATTATCGAAAATAATTCCATATGAAATGGACTTTGTTAAGTACTCGTTAGATCTCTTCATATTGACTCCAAACTTACCTACTTTCAAGTGAGGTTCAGGATCACGACCAGGGAAATCAGCCCTAAATACATAGATAGATAGATAGATAGAAAAAAAAATTATTCTGGGACTAAGTCCCTTTAGAGTAACAAAATTGTACAAAAAGAAAAGTCTACTTCTGGCCTAAAAGTTTGAAACAATAAATAGAATTTTAAAAATAAACTAAAAAGTAAAGAAAACCTTAGGTAAACAAGCTATATACAATAAAGATATGTAGAAAAGCTATGTACAAAACACTTAAAACTATGAATAAAACACATAAAACTATGAAAAAAACTATATTTAATGACTGAACAGTATAAACATACACTTTAAGAAATGAAGAACGAAAAAGAGACAAAATAGAGTAAGTTCATTTCATAGAAAATTTTACTTGTATATATATATATTAAAAACAGTTAGTTATATTTGAAAAAAAAAAAAATAAAAAAAAAAATAGATGCATTGAGTGGCGTCGAAAGTAGGAAATACATGTGATATCCCTTACAAACAGTATTATCGTATGATTATATGATTTCTACGCAATACGTATATGATGTTAATATTTAACATTTTTTTTTTTTTTTATTGAGTAATAATACATTTTGCCACACTTAAGGGCACTGAGTATTAAGGCTGAGAGAGGCACATATACAATACATAAAAAAAATATAAAAATATAAAAATCTATATAACAAAGGCAAAAACTATAATAAACTAGGAAATGTAACTAACAGTTAAAATTAAATGAAATACAGAAATTCGTAGCAAAATTAAATAAATTATAAGCAATAGAAATAAATAGAAAAACATTCATACTTAAATACAATATTTGGTTAACAATTATCTGATTGTTTTTGGAACAGCAATTGGGGCCGAGTAACAGTACGCAGGTTCAAGAACAACTCCTTTATTATTTACTTCATCCAGTATATATAGAGACAGTTTGTTTTCATATACAACGGTTTGTTAATCCTAATAGTAACATAAATCCTGTTGATGTTTAGGGTTTATGCACAGTTTACTTATATATATATCAAGACTTTTTTCTATACAGCTGTTATTTGGCAGAATGTATTATTCCTCACCAGGAAAAGTTTTATAAAATATGATAAAACTGTATGTATATATATATATTACAAGTATATACAGTATTCTGCAATTTAAACCGTTGGTCTAGTCTCATAATTTTTTTTTTTGTTTTTGTTTATTTAATGGAATTTACAACTGTATACAAATACAACAAGTAAATATGCGCAAATATAAATAATGGCATGTACAGGCTTGAAGAGTTACTACCCAGTGGTAGCACTCTCTAAATAATTTTAAGTAAGAAGATCACGAGGCCATCTCCTTTTCAGACGCCTAGGAGGATTATCAGGGATCGAGAAAGAAGCAAGAGTGGAAACAAGCGGATTTGGATGGGACTGAAGTTTATCATGAAAGGATAGATATCTGGCTCGAGCTAAATCAGCGACATATGGTACATTAAGGTCTTTATAAATGGTTTTATTTGTGACAAAGTATGGAGTATTAAGGATTTTACGGAGGATTTTGGATTGTAAGGATTGGATACGATAGGAATTCGATGGTTTGGTGGAGCCCCAAAGCTCAACTCCGTATGTCCATATAGGTCTTATTATAGTTATGTAGATAAGTCTTTTGTAATTAATAGAAAGTTTGGAGCGTTTGTCTAGTAAGTGTTGGAGCAGTCGGAAACGTTGAGCATTTTCTTGTCGTTTCAGTCTAGTATGAGGATTCCAAGTAAGACGTTTATCCAAATGGAGTCCTAAGTAGCGGATTTGCTCAACAGGAATAAGTGGAGTATTATTGAAAGTTACTGTAGGACAAGACGTCATAGGTTTACGACGGAGGGTAAAGGTGATTTGATGGGATTTGTTGGAATTAATTTTTATTCTCCACTTATTCTATTAATAATGCTTTTATTTAATGCAAACAATTTTAAATATTTCTTACCGATTTTACTAGTGGAATATGATATTTATTCAAAAAAATATTGAGCATGTTTTGATAAAAACATAATACATATAATAGCTTTTTAACGAAGTGAAGAATATGATCAACTCTATGTATAGAGAAGATACTATAGAATGGTAAGACAAAAAGCAAGGGGGGGGGACTTCAATAGCATCGGATATCTTTCCATATCTCCTTCCCCGTTCGATTGCTGCATTATGTAAATAGATTCCGACGAAGACAGGCTACAGAAGAAGGGCGGCAAAACCTGGGGCCGGACCTGCCCGGGCCCTCTATTTATAGTCGGGAAAAGGCCGTAGAGTAAGCCCACTGAATTATACAGCAACTAGCCTGCCCCGGGCCGCTGAAGGCGCTTATCATCAAGTCTCCATCTCGGCCTATTACTTCTACAAATGATATATAACTATCTACAGATAACGATTGAATAACCGGGGGGGGGGCAGTAGGTTATAGTATTATTGACATTTAAAGTATTATTATTTCTTTAAACATATTTATTGAGAGATATAACAATCTGTAACAATTAGGGACATTTATAATAGTGTTCAGAGAGCGAATTCACACTCTATTTACAAAAAAGAAAAATAAATAATGCGGAAAAATAATAATACTAAACTTAAATGTATATAAACAAAAAAAAAAAAGTCCGCCAAAGTAAGGTCAGTATAGCTTCCACACTGTTTTCATTGTATATTACAACGTACACAATTTTTCGTATGAGAATAAAATCTCTGGGAGAAGCCGATTCGGAAATACCGTTATCCTTCAACATTCAACAAAAGAGCGCCGTATTTGATGATTCCATATTTGATTATCCTTAATAAAAAAAAAACATACTGAATATGAATTGCAATACTGTTAGTGCAAAAGGTCTTAAGTAAAAAATTATTGTTTTACAGGAGTGCATAAAAACTGAGTATTTCTTTATACTTTATTAGTATAGTTAAATATTTTATTGTCATCTGCACTACAAATTATTTCACAATTGTTTATTATTTCGTCGTATGTTTGCTGGGCTAATTTGTTTGTGTGTGTTTTTCTAATTGGGGGCATTCTTCCAGTTGGTGTTTTACTTTATGCGGTATACTATTACATTTTTCGTAATAGTATGCTTCGAGACCTCTTAAAAGGTAGCCGTGTAGTTAACGAATCGGAGACAGTGGAGACTTTATAAATAATGGATTTATTCATAATGTTACAAATGGCATCTAAAATATAATATAAGTAATATAGTATGGATATATGAGTTGACTACACCAGTTCACTCCAGGTCTCCTATAGTGAAGAGTCTGACTCAAGAATATAACTGAATAAGCGATTTTGGTGTGAGAATCATAGGGTTATATGCTCAGGGATAGTAGGGGGGATGAATCAATTCTGGTCGGTCTAGGAAGCGTGTGAATGAAGTTATATCTATTAAGAATTGATGTCCTTATACTTTAGAATTGATATGAAGTCTGTGAGAAAGTGCTCTTTTGCTGAAAAGGGTTATTGTTCCCTAAGTCTTGATAGTGTCTTCTGTCCAGTCAGTACATTCTAGATAACTATTTCTAAGCTATCAGAGATAGCTTGACCTGGCTATCTAGGGCTTTGATAAAGGTCATGAGAAAGGTCAATGAATGATTTAAATGATGAAAATAAATAATAGTTAATATTAATAGTTGTTACGGATTAAGTCCATTCCGTAACTGTGTGTAAAAGTGGGCGGGGTGGTCGAACGGGCTAACGTGTGTGCACAGCACCGCATGAGACAATGGATTTAAAATAGTCACGAGTTCGCGTTCCGGTGCCGGGGCAGTCTTTTAATTCCTCGCCCACACCTCGTGTAGCCTTAAAGGAGAGGAATGGGGAGGACACACAAAAAAAAAAAAAAAAAAAAGCCATTTTTGATCCGTCAATGTCTAATCATAATAGGGCTCGAACTTCTGAAGCTAGTGAGCCATTTTCCACAATTAGGTTTCACTTCGGTCAGTTTACACTACTCTATTGTTTCTACCACTTAGTAGTGTTTTCTTTATGTGGTGTACCACAGAATTCATTATGTACAAGTAGAGGTTTTAGGGCAATTAATTTCTAGTTTATAACGCCCGTTATAGGTACAAGTAACAATTTGATCATTTATTAGTGAAAACGCTGTTTATAGGTAAAATAGCTAAACAAAATGCATTAATATATATTATCAATGTTTATTATTATTTTTTTCTCTTTCTCGACTCAACCACAATGTGTCATTGGCATTTCCCTATAATTTTAATTCTGTTTTAATACTTCGTTGTCCTTTATGGGGACATATTGTAATATTTATCAATAAGCAAATAATCCAGTAGTAAAAAAATACTTCGTAAGCTATAACAATTCTCGCTCTTCCTTATAGTGAAACGTTTCAACTTATATTATGGTTATACAGTATATTCCTAAAATTTCGATCAATGTGGTTTTGAAAAAAAATAGCAATAATAATAAGAGAATGCTAACAATTAATTCTTCTGTGTCACATTTATTTATTTTAATACAGGTTTCAATTTCATTAATAAAAAATGTAGTATTTTAAAGTTATTAATGAAAGAATTATTACAAATTTTACCACATTTTTTGGCTAGTATCCTGGCACTTTATATATTTTCTCTTTTTTCTAGATAAAGCGAAGACATTTTTTTTAAATATAATTATATTTGAGCCGGTTGGCTCTATCTTTGGTTGGCTCTATAGATGTTTGGGTTTGCCTATAAAACTTATTTAGTGTTTCATTCTAATTGCATTTAATTATTTTAATTTTAGTTTTTTTTTGCACCAATATTGTGGTATTATAACCCTAGTACCCATCTGTTTTCGTTAATATATTCTCAAAGTTATCTGTATATTTATTTTATTTCTTATATGTACGGTATTCTTTATCGTAATTGGTCTTGTGGCCAAATTTATTGTTAATTGGTATGAACAATATTGTTATTCTTAAGGGACCTAGACTCAGAATAAAGATGATTTTTTATTTCTATATGTATTTAAAAATCTCAGAATTCAAGAAATGTTAATGGACCAAAGGACAGGGAAAGTAGGAAGGACGGCTAAATCAATAGGATCACAAGATATAATAAGATAAAATGACTATACCCCTGCGATGGATATTCTATGACTGCTTGGCAGGAGGGAATTGCTGGATTAGCATACCGCACTGCGCCTTCTTTTCTAAATCCAAATGAAACAGCCAATGGATATTTATTGTTAAAAAAAGATTTTACTTGTATTATTATTGAACTATGTGTACAGGTATATAACTTAACGTAATAAGTCATTTCTGAAATAAAAATATTTGTTTTTAAATTTAATAAAATAATTAAATATAGAATAATAATACATTGTTGCTCAATACTGAGAAACTGTATTCTTGTATTCGTTTGACTGGGAACTAAAAATTAATAGCATGCTATTAATATTTGAACTCTTTCTACATCCATATAAATCAACTGTAATAAAAATTAAATTATAATAATTTTTTCGATGAAAGCTTTCAAAAATATTAAATAATCCTCAATGATGGTTCAATATATTAAACAGGTAAAAAGATAAATATATCTATCAATATTAATTTTATTGCTTAAAAAAAGACATTATAATTGTTTAGTTAAAGTCCACAATTTGAAATATAAAAAAAAAAAAATAAATAAATAACACGGGACTGAAAATACTACACTCACTTCACTCCAAATCATAATTGACAAGCAGACAAAGACTAAATACATACACTACCCTACCCTAATCTATACGGACATACTACCCATAAGGCGTACTTTCAAAATCTACATTTTCATTACATACTGACTTACTACAACCAACTATCGACAAATATATATACATACTCTTTAGTCCCGATGTTTGTTGTGTCATATTCATATTAAACAACACGGAGACAAAAGTAGTCTTATAAACGAAACGGTCACAACTAGCATGCCCATCAGGAGGCGAATGAAAATGAGCAGAATAAGATATTTCCTTTTTTGAATCAAGGAAAGAGAGAGGAGTTACTAGGCGATGTCCTTCATCATGCCTAAAATGCCATTTTTCGAAATAAGTTCAACAAAGCATTTGCTTATTTTCAAATTCATGACGGGTGCAGATTAAGGTTTGAAGAGAAAAAAAAGGTTTGGCTTCCTACACCACTCAAGTATAACATACATATGTTTTTGAGTGTAAATATATCTCATGACAAACTTGGTCATTGACAAAAGCCCAAGAGAGGAAGATCATGGTGTGGCAAAATAGCATCGAAAGAAGCATTATGAAAGTAAAGAAGATAGATAAAATCAGATGCATGAAGATAAAAGAAGAAACAGGGCTCAAAGACACACTCTCGCATATAAGAAAAGGCAAATGGAAATGGGCTGAACATCTGCGATGCAATGAAAACAGATGGTCAAAAAAAGTCACCGTTGCATGGACTCCATATGACCGGAAAAGGATGAGAGGCCGAAAAATTAAGAGATGGAGAGATCCATTTAGGCTTTTGGTAGAACCTCTCTGGTGGAGAGCAGCTAGGGACAGAGATGTGTGGAAAGAAAAATGGTTAAAGGTCGGAAATCCCGCTGCCCAGTAGGGCTAGTCACCCAGGGAAGTGTTAAAGACTATTACTCCTAAGGGAAAGCCTGTGCAAGAATAGTAAAAAGTTTTGTATAAATTATAATAATGTAAAAAAAAGTTGTTTTATTTTGTTTTGTTTTCTTTTTTAATTGTATTTTTTCATAGAAATTTTAATATTTGTGCATAAATAAAGTCTATTTTCATTTAATTTCATATCTCATGCACAAAGTGATAAATACATGTATACATATTTTTATTAATACGCATTTAAGAAACATCATAGAATTACTTTTGCATTGAACTGTTTTAATAAAACCAAGCCGCTAGCATATGCTGTATACACGAGCTGAATGGAGCGTGAAAACTGCTTTCAGAATAAGCATTTGTTTTTCCGAAGAGAAGAGAAATATGTTTGGGAATGGGAATAGGAGAAGCCCATCTGGGTTGGTAAATCCGGACGGATTGAGAAATGCAGGTCGACTCCGCGGTAAATATATTCATGAGATATCGCTTCCAGGAGCCGAAACTGATACAGCCCTCATCTCCAATCTAAGCCGGGTCTTCTCCCCCTCCGACTTCCATAAAAATGGAGGGCTGACACTTCCACCTAGGGGGCACTGCTATTCCATAACTATATCCATTAGTCAGTATGTCTGCAACACATCAACCGCTGGAACGTGAATGGTTCCAGTCATGGTAAACCTTCAGTTTCCTTTAATTATTAAAATCTGATGTGTTTCCTCACATAACTTTTACATACAACATCAATTTTACATAAATTAAAAAAAAAAATTGCATACCTAAAAAATATTACTTTAACTATAAATATGAGCTTACGCAAACCAATATAATATAAAATATGACAATACATTGCAATACATATCTTTGGTCAGTAAAGTTGAAAATTAATTATAAAATTTTCCATTTAGTTTTTGAAGGTTATTTTTCATTATTTAATCTAAAAATTGAAATTATTAACTGCAATAATTATTTTATTATTCATTGATTTTCGTCAACCTTCGTTATTTCAATGACTTATATATATATATTTTTTTGAAGCCTTAAACTTTACAATCAGTGGTGCCCATCACTCCCAAGTTTGTAAAAAAGATTT
Source organism: Nezara viridula (assembly GCA_928085145.1). Taxonomy (NCBI): domain Eukaryota; kingdom Metazoa; phylum Arthropoda; class Insecta; order Hemiptera; family Pentatomidae; genus Nezara; species Nezara viridula. The sequence goes on from OV725077.1 coordinate 214,427,498, forward strand.
GAAGAAAAATTAGTAATCTAATCCTTTCTTTATAAGTCATCAAATAGATATGGAAACTTATTAAATAATAACCAGAAGTTTCTTATAATATATTATTAAAACATCCATATATTAAAGTAAACTTTTATTTATTTTTACTTTCACTTACCTATATATGAAAAATGTAGACGAAAAATGTCCGTTTTGTCAATATTTCAAAGGACTGTAAATATTTTAATCCTATTTAATACTTGCCAATAATTAATAATCCCTTTACAGCATTCTCTAAGCTTGTTTAATCCCATTAGATTTCTTTTAAAAAAATCAGTTTAGTTATTTGTTTCAAAGAAGAAACACGACATTGTCCTACGAAATTCTCATAATTTTAAGGCATTACTGGAAAAAAATTTCACAGCCACTGAAGCAACTCCTGAAATTATTAAATATGAAAGAGGAGGTGTCCTTGACCAGCGCACTGCACGGCGTTGGTTTGACAAATTTAGCAGTGGAGATACGACGTAGGAAAGTAAGAAGGGCTCCAGGCGACCATTAATGGATATTGATGAGGTTCTGCAGGAAGCTGTTGACTCAAATCCGTCCACAAGTACTAGCGAACTTGCCGGAGAGTGCGGTGTGTCGAAAGATACTATTAGTTGCCATCTAATCTCCATGGAGAAAGTGAAAAAGAATAGTAGACTGGTCCATTACGAACTTATTCATCAGCAATCAGCTAAGAGTTTAAAAATTTGTGAAAATTTATTGAAAAACACTTGCCTAAAAAACTCCTGCCTCAGCCAGCATAGTCCAGACCTTGCACCATTAGATTACTACTTATTTTGATCCATGTCACATTTTCTTAAAGGGAAAGGATTTAATAATTTTTAGGAAATTGAAATTTTGGTCCATGTGCTCTTAGACACATTTTTACAATTTTCTCGAAAACGGCTATAACGATTTTGATTAAATTCACTATATCAGTGTAAAATTAGGCATTTTAAAGTAAAATTTAGGTTTTATTCTGATCTGTCAGGGAATAAATGGCTAATTATCAATATTATTTTCTCTTTAAGTACCTTTAATTGTATTTATTAAAAACAATTGACCATTTGACAATCATCCCTATTATAAAAGATAGATAAATATGAAAGAATTTGATAATAAACTAAAGGAGAAATAAAAGATCGAAACGGAGAACAGTTGTAATTGAGGAACTGAGCGCACCATAGTTCATCCGAGCTCGCCAGAAGGATTAGAGCACTCTTCCATACGTAACATGAGCTTAATATAATAAGGACTCCGACAATATTATGTAAATATACATATGCGGTTTTCATAAATGCTATTGTTGGTATTATTTAATATTTAATTGTATATATTACAGCGATATAGATATTAAAATTTGTATATATAAGAGTACTTATACAAATAAAAATACCCACAATGAAATATAAATCAAAATAGCGTTTATAATTTTTACTTTCATTTCCCTTTTGCCAGAAAATACTTATTTCTGTTAAGAAGAGGGTGGTAAGTGAAAATTGTGTGAAGCTCGCACCATCCCAGATTTTTTATTATTTAATATTAAAAAAGTTGGAAACAGATATTGGAAAAAATGTAAAATCACTTGAAATAACCATACCATTATCAACCAATAAACAAGTTCGTGGATTAAAATAGTATTATTACAAGACAAATGGACTTTCCTTTATTTACTGACATTAAGGTAGTCTCAATTACTCTGTTAATTAGCTGAGTGCTAGTTGGTGAAGCAAATAAATGGCTTCTCTTCCCGATAGCTCATTCTATTCAAAGAGCTTTTCGTTTCAGGCCAGTCCAACAATTAACAGGCATTAGGAGAATTTTGTCATTTATTGAATAATGAATCTAATAAATACTAAGTTAATGAACATAAGCCGGTTATAAATAATAATAAATGAACAAAATATTTATATATATATATATATATATATATATATATATATATAATGATGAATGATAATGATAATGTAGTATTCGCCTTTGATGTCCCTAACGGTTGAGATTTCCTCCGAAAAAAACATCCCATTCCTAACTGATTCCATTTCCTATATACGAAATTCCATAAAAACTCTATATATAAAATATTATATTGATATAACTCAAAAATAAATAAAAGGAAATTGGGATTGAGAATACCTTTATTTGAAAAAAATGTTTTGTTAGTATTAATACAAAAAACTTAACTTGCAATAAAAAAAACAACAGTATATGATGTATTAATAAAATCATTAATACCGTCGAAAACAAAATATACATTATTTGAAACATTCATATTGCGACATTTTAGACTTTTTTTCCAGATGGAAATTGAAATCAGACAAAAAAAATATATATATACCTACTCAAACCTAGTGAGTGACCTGCACCTTACAGATTCACTACACTTTACGGTTCAGCAAAAAATGCAAATTAACAAAAACTACAATTTTTCAATCAGAAATTATAAGAAAGACTTTAATTTTGCTCTAACAAATCACCTCAATTAAGTTACCACTTATTATTTACATACAACCAACACACACGTAATCTATACTCTAGGTTTCGTACTAAACTATGTGGATACAACAATAGAATTATAAATAACGTGGTCACAAATGATATATCCATCAGGAGGTGACTGAAAAGAATCAGAAAAAGACATATGCTTTCTTACATTAAGGGAGCAGCTTAAGACTATGAAGAAGTGCTACTGAATACTATCCTTTCTCATGCCTAAAATTCCATTTTGAAAATTCGCCACAACATATCTGATTTTTGTCAAATCAATGGCAGTTGTGGTTTGAGATTTGAAGAGAAAATAAAACTTAAATAAATAATTTTATCCTCAGGTATTTATTGTTTTGATGAATTTAGTGGCCTCGAATCAAAAGCCCAAATTCATTTTAAACTTTCCGAATACAAGTTAGTAATTTTTCGAAAAACTAAATCGGGAATCGAAGGAGTCAATATAGGATGTTTCAACTATGATATTGAAGCAGAGAGCTACCCCATCTGTTCAACCTAAAGGACGTCCTACTAAAAAATAAAAACTTCAACACGTTGATATGTTATTACAAAATCATATCAGTAAGAAGAATACGAGATATGAATAGTACAAAAACGTGATCGAAACTCCATGCTATCTAAAATCCCAGAATAGTAGTATTTTATCAGATGATTTTGTAAATGTACCGATGCCTTTGAAGATTATAACGGAGATTTAGTGTTATCGGTTTGATTTTTAACATTTAAATACAAATGTTGAATTTATCATTTTTTTTAGTGAACACTTCTTCAGACGCGTTTTGCACTTTTTCGTGGAGAGTGGATAGATTTATCTGTCAGATTTCCGGAGTGTTAACGCTCGGGTAAAGTCGGCTAGAGTAGACTAATTGAAATCTTTTTACATATGGATTAAAATATCCCAGAAACTAAAAATCGGGCATGCATACTGTAAGCGAACAAATTGTTCAGCATTTAATCCTCTCTGTATTAGACCAAGACTAAAAATTGTATCTTAACGTGACACCGCGTTAGGAAGGGAGAAGCAAAAAGATAGTGACCAAAACCAAATGATAACTAGTTTATGTTAGTATATAGTACAAATGTTAATATTATTACAACATTAAAATTTCATTTTAACAATATTATTAATAATAAATAAAAAAATAAGAAGAGAAATAATATAAATGATAATAAAAGCAGAAATCGTTAAGTATAATGGAAAATATATAATAATATAACATTACATAACCTTCCAACTGGGAATTCCACTTAAATACTATACAGTCGTTGGATGTTAATTGGACGTGTAAGATAAACTTGTAAATATCACTGATTTAAATAATTAAATTATAAATCATTAAGGACATTTTTAAATTGACCTTGCTTTGATGTCTATATTTTATGCAATATAACATTGTTATTAATTTTTGAAATTTCTTATTAAACTAATTAATCCTAACTACAAGACACCTGGAATATATGGATTAGAAAAGTTACATAAAATTGGGTCTCCACTTAGTGCTATCATCAGTAATATCAATGCGGAAACTAAAAAAATAAGCCAAATATCTCAATTCCAAACTCACTAACCTAAAATCATATACTAACAACGATGCAAAAAACTCGATGAAGGTGAATCAAACTCTTCAAAAAAACAATTAAAACAGAAAATAGGTAAATATTGTTTGATCTTTTTTGATGTAGAACATTTGTTTACCAACATAAACCAGTAAATATCACTTATTTAAATAAGTAAATTATTAATTATTAGGGTCATTTTTAGATTTATCTTGCTTTGATATCAATATTTTATGTAAATGGACGTTTTTTTTAATAATTTCTTATTAAACGAAATTAAACTAATTAATCCTAACTATTGTAGAATCCATTTAGAATACATGGATTAGTAAAGTTATATAAAAGTAGTGCTCCACTCAGTCCTATCATCAGTAATATCAATGGGGAAACTCAATAACCTAAAATCACATAATAACTATGATATAAAAATTCAGTAGAAGTGAAGCAAATGCTTGAAAGAAAATAAATAAAGAAGACAATAGATATGTTCAGCATTTCATCCTCTTTATAATGAGCTATTTTTTGTAATTTGTATTTCATATTATTAATCTCGGCTTGTTGATATTTTCACTCCTATCACAAATCGCTTATTTAATAAAGCACAATGTAGTGTTTTTTATATTTTTATTATAGTTTTAAAATACATGTAAGTACAATAGTATTTAGAATTCTAGAATTCATAGTTATATCCTAGAATTTTAGAATTCATAGTTGAAAGTTATTTGAATAAAAAATGGACAAAATGGACAATGGACGGTTTTTGCTTCAAAAACCGTAACAAAAGACAATTGTTTGTTGCCTAGGACAACCTTCCCTAGTTGATATATCTTTCAACTTTAATGTTTATCAATACAAATATTTGAATGAAACTTTCACTTTCGCAGTTCTAAGTGAAACTCCTAGAGGAACACACCTCCCTGATGAAGACCTGCAAAGTCGGGTCGAAACGTTGGCTTTCAATAAAATAGTTTTACCACTATTTAGCCTTTTTATGACCGCGACCCCGGACCATCTCCTTTCTTTATAATGCAACGGTCAACTATTAAATATTCAATATATATATTTAGTATATATATATGTGAAATTAAATGATAAGGACTAGACATTCGTGCTAGGTGCTCCTTGAAGTGGTTGGCCTAGCACAGGGTTCCTAATTCCAGGTTTTAAGGGTAAAGAGTGAGATTTGTAGCGGCGGTTATAATGACAAAACAATGGGCGGGGAAGAAGGACTGGGTATTAAAATATGGGCTGGAGGGTTACCATATATCACGGGCGGCTATCCTCCTTGCACTAATGGCCGAGGATGGTTTCTCAATGCATATTCCACCAACTCCAGTTCAAAAGCTGATATTTCACCTTCCTTTTTCCCGTTTCTTTAGAATTCTCGCTTTCAAACTGCTACAGCTAAAGGAATATTTTTAATTACTTTTCGGTTATACCTTTATTTGGCCAGGAATCTTTTTTTAATTAGAAAAAGTACACAGAGAAGAAACTAACATCATTATTAAGGTGCACTGAGGCAGGACATAAGATAATTAAACTTATGAATAGAATATTGAAAACCATCCTTAATACCAAAACAGTATACGTCTCAAAGAAAATATTCACAATAATAACAAAGCCTAAGGCGAAAATGTTGCCGTTTGCATCCTGCAGAATAGAAGGAAGAAAGTTAAATAAATAAAACATAACATCCTCGGCATTTTATAGCAGGTAAGTTTTTAAAAATATGGTTAAAAAATTTAATAAAATAACCTTGATCTCCTTGTAGTAATATATCCCATGTCGGGTCTTAACTTTCTATAGAAAACATTTTTATGGATTCCTGTCTTCTAACGACACCCAGTTCCATGTTCCAGAGCCTTCTAAACTTAAGTATAACATTATACGGACCCTCGGAATAAATTTTGACCGTCTCGCCCCGGCTATAAAGGGCTGGGAAACCTTAAGGGTAACCTTTTCCTTCCTAACATCATTGGAGCCGTTTTATGTATATCTATATATATATATATATATATATATATATATATATATATATATATATATATATATATATATATATGGGGGGGGCCGAGTGGCCGAGTGGGGTAACGCGCAGTGCTGTGCACCGGCAACCTGATTACAAGTTAAAAAAATATATATATTATGAATTCAAATCCTGGTATTCAGTGGAAATTTTAACTCGGCATATTTTCCCGCCCTTTCTCCTGGACCGAGAAAAACTCCATGTAACCTAAAAGGCAAAGAAGAGAAGAACAAAAAAAAAAATATATATATATATTTGTTTTTGGGGGGTTCCCCATACAAATAGAACCTAGCTTGGCTATTGTACATAATATGGTTTTACAAATTTACATACCATTACATATCATTTAAATATAAATAAACTTTACAATATTTTCCGTTTATAATGGGTTTTACAAAGCATGAAAAACAATAAAACTTAAAAACATAAACGATTACTGCATAATGATAGTTATATGAACCTGTTACTATGATAGAACAATAAAAAATAAAAATATGTATATATACAAACAAAATATTACTTTTTACATAAACTAAAAATAAACACTTAATATAACATGGGCTATGATCAACAATTTTGTGAATGTACTTTGTGTACTCCCAGCATATAATAGTAAACTTTGTTTACTTCATCTATACAGTCGATATTCAATATAGTTTCAATGTTGTGGTTATCAGAAGATTCTGAGATGAAGTTATGGAGGAATTTTTGTCTATATTCATTGTATGCTGGGCAGTGAAGGAGAATATGATGTAGACTATTGTGGATAAATTGACTGCATAATATACAAATTTCTTGAGTCTCAATCGAAAAAGTTGTGGTTTTTGCATAAATTCTGATTTGTTCTGGATTTGCAACTCTTAATTGACTAACACATCTCAATTTCTTTATATGAACTTTAAATGTAAGGTACGCTTCGGGATCGGGAGCATTGTAACTGCATAACATTCTGTATAAAGGGTAGTTAGTTGAGTTTAAAGTTCTTTGAATGTCGGCTGAGAAATAATAGTTGTGTGCTTTCTCAAGGATGTCGTCTTTGTATCGAAGAAGTCCGTCTGTGTGGTGAACAGAAAGCTCTTCTGCAAAGGCATTAAGCTCGGCTATTGCTCTAAATTGACACACCCAATTGAAGTCTATGTCAGGCTTATCCTTATCTAAAGATTTAAGTCTGTTAAAACAAAGTTTTGGGAGTCGCTCTTCTGGCATGAACTCGAGCTTGATCCATAGATTTATCATCTTTTTTATTACTTTCATGCTTAATGGTTCTCTTCCTGTTTCGAGGCGGACTATGTAGTTTGGAGTATTTGTGGGCCAAACAGTTGCTTTAAAAATTTATGTTGGACCGTTTCGATTGCCTCAAGATAACTGGGGCTCCATATTTCAGAAGCATAAAGCAATATTGATAAGACCATGGAGTCAAATAACAATTTTTTACTTTCCCAGGAGTCACTTTTCCCTTTTTTTAGTATTTCTATGACTCTCGCAGATGCCACTGATTACTTCTGAGTAAAATGATCACATGCTTGTTTAAATTTTCCTGACGTTTATGTGAAACAATATATATATATATATAAATATATATATATATATATATATATATATATATATATATATACAGTCAGAATAATGTCTTATGGATTATATGTACAATCCAGGACATAACCCGGTTTTATGATTAATTATAATTTTCTTGAATTATTTTTTATCATACTAATCTCCGATTATTCAATGATACAAATATTTACATTAATAGAAACATTGATTCCTTATATATTGACCATCTTCCTAATATTTTGCTATATGTTAATTCATAATCAACATAAAACAAGATCGAAACATGTTTATCCCAATCACCCCCATACATGGGCTCCGGAAAAAACGCACCCTCTTTCCTCTTTTGTTTCAATAAACGTCCTCTTCCCAGACTGCCCCCTACTGAGGGATCGCTGAAGGAATACCAATGTTGGACCAGAGGAACGTCAGCCAACACATCGGAGGAGAGGAGACAGATTGATCAATAGCTATCTATATCCTGCCAACTGCTTCGGACTCTTTTCGTCCGCCACTCTTAGGTTCGTCATAATTGGTCCGACACATTCAGGTTCAATTATTTTAGATCGATTTCTGTCGCTTCAGCATCCTCAGTTGATAAAAATTAGGGATAAAAAACTTCTGTAAATTTATACTAGACGATATTTTTATATAACATATATTGATCTTCTCAGCTATTAGACAAAGAAAAAACAAGCTTGTTTATAAAAACTAAAGTGTGTGCTTTAGACCATACGACATAAGTTAAAACATCAACAACAATATGAAATATAAATTATAAATAATAGCACATAATAAAAAGGAAGAAATGCTAAACATGCTTAGCTTACAGTACGCAGGTCCAATTTTTAGTTTATGAGATATTTTAATCCATACGTCAAAACATTTCAATTAGTCGGGGGTCTCTAATTTTACTCGACTTTGCCCGAGCGTTAACACTTCAGGAATCTGACGGATCAATCTAATTTAGTCTTTACAACGAAGAGCACATAGCACCGAAAGAAGCTTTCAATTACAAAATTAATCAATAAGAACATATTTTATCATTAATAAATATATGTTATATGGAAAGTACCATTTAAATACTACAGATTTTTTTTTTTTTTTTTTGTTGAAGGAAATTAGTCGACTGTTCTACATATACATGCCAAATGCATGGGTGTTAAATAGTCAGGACGCAGTCATTTTTTAAGATTTTATTTTTGTTGTCTGCGTTTCAATCCGAGCTTGTAGATGATCATCTTCAGGGCACTGAGGATGTTCAAGTACTTCTGGACTTCATTCGAGAAAATAAACAAATATACGCGAAGATTGATAGCAAGTATTTTCAAAGTTCATAAAAACTATTCGGTCTTTGGCTATGAAGTCGTTAACATATATGCGATGCGATAAAATATTACTATAAGTAAACTGGTCAACTTATTATGGATTCATTTACAGTAACTGTGTTGAATAAAAGGATCCAAATTAGAAGAAAATATATATATTAAAAAATAGCAACAAAAAAAATAGTGATGTTAATGTAACACGTTTTAGAGAAAGATGTTTATTAGTTTGAAACAAGATGCAACCTTAAAGGCATTTCTCAATTTTAATGGAGTTAATGTATGATGAAATTATATGGAACACTGATAGAGCAGTCGGTAGCCTGGTAGATACTGGACAATAAAGGAATAGAGGAAGAAAATAAATGGACAGGAGAATTAAAGTAAGAAAAGAATAGAATAGATAAAAAGAAAGAGAGCGTTATTTTACTGTAAAGTTTCAATCAACTGTCCCTGCACTGTCTTTATATTGTTTTAGTCGACAATTCTCAAGGAAGTTAACGCCAAGCTATTCTTTTCTTTTTCTTTTTTTTTTTAATCTTAAAGTTTAACACCTCTGAAGAAATTTAGTACTAAGTTTATTTACTGCTTAGTAGTTCAGTCAGGCGTTTTTCTTTTGTTCTGGAAGTTAGAGAATATTTCTGTTCTCCCGCTAATCACAACAGATAATATAGTTCACATTATTATTTACAATAATTCATAAATAATTCGAAAAAGCTGAAAAATTGTGGTTTTTAGGAACGAAATGATTTTAATCTCGTCTACATGTGACTAAAAAAACAATTTATCAAATTATGCTACGTCAATATTATAACAAATTGCTTAAATTTGTTTCGATAAGTAAAACAATATTATCTTAATTTGCTTGATCCATGTTGAATTGTAATAAAATAATGACGTTATATACATATATACACACACATATATATATATATATATATATATATATATATATATATATATAATATATATATATATATATATATATATATATATATATATATATATATACTATACATACTATACATATACTATACATACATATATATATATATATATATATATATATATATATATATGTTTGTGTGTGTATGTGTGTGTTTTCCAAATTAAATTGATGTGAAAGAAATTTATAGTACTCCAATTTAAATTATATATATATATATATATATATATATATATATATATATATATATATATATATATATATATATATATATATATATGTATATATATATAACGTCATTATTTTATTACAATTGAACGTGGATCAAGGAAATTAAGATAATATTGTTTTACTAATCGAAACAAATTTAAGCAATTGGTTATAATATTGAAGTAGCATAATTTGATAAATTGTTTTTTTTTAGTCACATGTCGACGATATATATATATATATATATATATATATGTTTGTGTGTGTATGTGTGTGTTTTCCAAATTAAATTGATTTGAAAGAAATTTATAGTACTCCAATTTAAATTTGATTCGATTACGTGAATCGAATATCGATGATTCCAATTGTATTCGATACTTCCTTCTGTATTTTGTTGACATCAAGATTACTCCTTACTCTATTGAATTTGTGCCCAATTTTCTTCTTAAACAAATCTATTTTGAATGCATATACATACTTACTTGAATCCATATGGACGTACTCATCACAAATATACGGTATCGATAAAAAGACCCACCTGCAAAATTATTGCGACTCATTACAAAGCATCTTGGTACGTGACTAACAAACTTCTACATACTGATCTCCAGTAGATAACAGTTGACTTCCAACAGTTGGCCAGCATATAACGACCCTTTATAAGCGATTTTACACTAATTCGAGCAGACATAATAAATGACTAATACGAGACATGGCCACAGCTGACATACCTCAGAACATGAGGATGAGACTAAAAAGACGTTGGATGAGAGATATCCTTCCTTAAACAATCTAAGTAATTGGAACAAGTTAGGAAAGAGGTACTTCTGAGTACTTTCCTTCCCCATGCCTGTCATGTCATTATTTCCTGTATCGCCGTCACATTTGCTGCTGGTCAACACATATATAAATACATTTTTATAGACAAAAAAGTCTATTTATAAATATCATTTCGATTTATCTAGTTCTTTATTTATGTATATATATATGACTCTTGTAGCTTGTATCTTAGGTAGTACGTAGTATTATAACCATATATAATATTAATTCTTAATTCCTGTGTCTTTTGGAGTATATAGTTATTTTTTTAATCTATCACGTTTATACAGCAATGGATTTCATATACGCATTATTTTTCTATTAATTAATTATTCTTCAATATTTGTCATTGAAACTATCAGGTGAGTATTCGAAATATTTTTTTCTTATTTTTAGAATGGTACAAAAAAAAAAAAATTGACACCAACTTAAGCAATTTAATTTATTTTTTCTAATGCGCAAATCTTGCCAACAGCAATTAACGCTGATTTTTTAGATCCAGCCAGGAGACCTTTTTTACTATTTTCTTCTTCTTGATTCGTTATCAATGAGAGACTAATCATTCATAAAGTTAATCTGCATTTCAATTAATTTCACAGTAATCAGCTTAGAACTTGCTGACTTCCGACCGATAAATCAATACTGGCTTTCTCAGCACACAAGGATCATCCATGCCTGCCTCTACCATTCAGGTACTGACTGTCAATTTGGATCCTCGTCCTTTCACATTTATTTTTCCAGGATTGGAATGCTCCTTCAGCACCCTGGTTGAATAAAACATCTTTGCTTGGGAGGACACTTGGAAAGGGGAAAACTTTTCTAAAACCCAATTGAGAGTTTTATTCTGTATTAGCAATATTTTATATATCCTGAAGACGACAATACGCACGAAAAATATTATGGTACTTCTGCCAACATATTTAGGCATTTACTTATGAATAATTATAATCTAAGTAATTGTGGGTAAATGGTTGACTGTCGTGAATAATGAAGAGAAGAATAGTTGGGGCGATCAGTCAAATAAGAAGGCAAAAATAAATGCTAATATTTATTTTGGCATTGCCGACGTTTCGACCTGAAGTTCAGGCCATCATTAGGGCTAAGAAAAGAACCAGATAACAAGGTATGAGAAACATAAGTAGTGTAGGTAAAAAATTAAAGTAAAATGCAGTTGTTAGAATAATGACAATAGTAAGAACTAAGATATAAATGATAATAACCGGTACAAATGTCGAATGATGAAGTAAACATAATCTAAAAAGGTGACATAAGTATTAAAATGTGGATCTTAGAATTAAATGTAAAACAAAAAAATATGAAGTTATATAAGAAATGGAAATATAACTTATATAACTTCATATTTTTCTGTTTTACATTGTATTCTAAGATTCCCATTTTAATACTTATGGTCACCTTTTTTGATTATGTTTACTTCATCATTCCACACTTTTTACCGGTTATCATTTATCTCTTAGTTCTTACTATTGTCATTATTCTAACAACTGCATTTTACGTTAATTTTTTTTAAATAAAAAAATTATGTTAAATATCAAAACATAAAATACATTCAAATACCTATAGATCCCGAATAATTTTCTGAGGCAATTTATTTCCTTTATCTTGACAGTTATCGTTGATCATTTTTTTGAATTTTGAGTAAAACTGCAGAACCCATGCATTAATTGCCATTAGTAGCAGAATATTATAAAGTTAAATCAAATGTAGTGCTTTATTGATTTTTTTCCTAATATTTTAACACTGAATTGTTATCAAATTATACTTGAAGTTTTCCAAATAAATGTTATTTTTATGATTCAGACTTTATCGTACTGTATTTTGAAACGGGTGCACGTAGAAGATTCTGTACAACTGCACATATATTTTGCTTAACACGCCAAACATTTATGAACCAAGAGATGAGTATTTATTATGTAATAACAAAACGCTACGGTAATATAAAAAGTATATGATTTTCCTTCTGAGACATATACAATGTAGAATGAGATGTGTATTGTTTTCAAAGATGTGTAGTTCGTTTGTAGCTTATTTTACAAAATCAATATCTATATATAAAAGCAGAATCTTTTAAAAATTCAAAAAATAAATTATTATGGTGAAAAAGTATATATTTACAAATTTTGTTGACTTTTTTATCGAAATAGAAAAACTTTTAAGATTCCATAAAAGAAAATTTTGTAATAACCATTGACTATAACATGATAAACAGGACGATGAATCAAAAGATGATAACTTTAATTCATTATAAACGTTTTTGTTTTTTTTTTTACTAAAGCAGACTTGCTTCAGTATCGAAATATTTTATATTGACATCAGTATCTTACTTGTCAATAATATAACGAAATAGGACTTAATTTGTTGACTGATGTTTGGAATAGCCTTAGCAATTAACTGTTTTAAGGGCGAAAAGAAGAAGGCATAGGGACTCTAATTTTCTCTTTCATAATTAATACTGACAAAATAGCTTATTTGATTTAGTGAAATATTCTAAAAGCGAAATTTGAGAGGAAGATAATTTAGTTCCACTAATTACCGCAGCTTTAATTATCCAACGGCACAAAGGAAATTTCCCTACTCGGTAACTTAATATAATCCACTTTACAATTTAATAAATCAGTGTTTCCCACTAGGCAACATTTTTTTATAATGTTATATTCCTAATCTAACATTTTTAGAATTCTAAACATGATCTATGATGTCAAAAATCATTGTGGCACAGATCGAAACACGAGTAATTTATCTTTTTAATACTCACAAGAAAAATCTTGTATTGGCTGGTGACTAGAACCACTGAATTTTCAAAATTAAGGATATATGCAGTTGCATAGTATAGTTATACATGTAAACAAATTTGGTCAAAAATATACCAATTTATTACTCTATAAAATTATATTGCACTAGGATTGATCGAGATACAAAAATGATTTGGAATGATAACTGATATTAAAATTTTGTTTTCTTCGCTATAAGTACATATATTTTTTTATTATTTAGTTCCTCATGTATTCTGATCGCAAATCTGCCCATTATATTTCTATAACTGACCAGATTCAGGTAATTTTTTTAACATATTCATGTTTACTTTTTCATGACTGTCCGATAATGTGGCATTTGAACCAATACTTAATTATTATTAAAATTAAAAATTTTATTATTTTATTTTAAGGCACAGAAGTTAAGATGGGTGGAGGAATCCAGCTGGAAGCCTGTAGGTAACAATGTATGGCGAAATATGAAGGCAAAAGACCACGTGAAAGACCAAAAAGGAGATGGATAGATGGACTCCAAAAAAGATGCAATAGAGCTGCATGCAAATAACAGAAAGGTCAATACAGAAATTGGGAAGACCAATGGAAAATACAACGAGCCAAACTAGCCGAAATAAAAACCGAGTGCTACACATGGACCACAAGCTTCAGAAGGTCGAGAAGAGAAGAAATAATATTGTGCCGGATGCGAACCGGACACTGCCTTTTCACACACGGATACCTACTTAGAGGTCTCGAAGCGCCAACCTGCGAAAAGTGTGACAATACACCTCAATCAGTCAAGCATTTACTATTAGAGTGCCCCCAATATAAAAAAAAAAGAGACAAAAATTAAAGTTATCGACGACATTGAAAGATATTTTGGGAGACAATGAGGAAAATGTCGTCATACTCTTTGAATATTTATTGGAAACAAATCACTATTGTAAAATATAAAAATTAAGAAAAACCGCCAATGACCCTCTAGGGTAGAGGCGAATACAAATAATAAATAATAATAAAATAACAGGAAATAAATAGATTGTCAGAGAGAGCGAAGTGGAATTAAGAAATGGTACTCCTTTTTATCAAATTATTAACATCTAAATCTTATCGTAACCAACAAATTATTTATCTACAAAAATGATCAGAAATGGAGAATTTTCTCATTAATTTAATTAAGTTATAAAAACTCATAAATCCCTATTTGCTTTCCACATAACATGTTCACAAAATAAAAGAAAAAAATATTGGCCGTATAACCAATTTATTTTGACATGTTATTATGGCTCGAAGTCATGCCGAGCAACCCATTATTTTTTTGTAGGCCACCTTTATTCTCGGGTTTTGTGACCAAATTGTCTTAAGATTAAAGTGGAAAGCAAATGAGTGTTCATGAGTTTTTATTACCAAATTGATTAACAAAGTTTGCCGATCATCAGGTTGAAAACAACCCCAATTCTGTGAATAAAAATGTTGAGATAAAGCTATTGACGAAATTTCAGGCGTATATTAATAATTACATAAAAAGGGATCCGTACAACGGTCTACAGATTTAAATTAAGGCACCAAAAGGGCTTCAATATCAACAGGAAAAACAAAACAAAAAACTTAACCATAAAAAAAACCCAATTAAATGATGACATTTTCTTGCTATCTAGCTATTTAGTGATTGAAAAGATATAAGTTAAAGAATAGTACTTCAAGCATTCAAGGTTAGTAGCTATTTAACACAAATCTCAGCTTTCGTAACAGAGAATCACATGAATATTGGGGACATTAATTTCAAGCCCCTGCGCTGTAAAATTGGACGGCAGATAAGCATAACGCACTGCGGTCCCAGGCTCACGGAAAAGCAAGAAATCCCCCTCCCCTATTCTGAACGTGAACGAGACACAATATTCCTCCTCTTTTTTATAGGACGCATTTTAATGAGATAAAAACTTCATTAAACAGAAATTACGTGCTTTAATTATGATTTAATTTCTATGATACGATATTAGTACAATATACTAATATTATTTTTGAACAGATTTGTTTTATTAATGTACAACTATGAAGATTCACACCTCTTTGAGATTTACTGGACTGTATATTCAGGGTATTTTTCCGTTTTAGCATTTAAAATACTTCGCTAACTAAAAGAACTGTTTTAATAGATTCTTTTTACTTTTTAAATAGTAGTTTTAATAAATTAAAAGAAGTACATATTAGTGGCAAAGGGAGTCATAAGTTTAATTGGTTCAATCAGTTACACACTCTGCTGTGCTCTGTAAATAAACAGTTCATTCTGGAATTATAAGATGCAGGTGCATTCCAGCTAGAGATGAATGAAACCATAAGCCTGTTAAAAAGCCATATAGAGGAACTTGATAAACAAAAACTGATTACCCCAAAACTAGGTACAGCCCAATGTATCTCAATACTTATACAGCGAGTGATAAGCATCAGCCTTATCTCGTATTAAATGCCCCGTTTCATGTGAGGAAAACACTATCACAGATTATGTTATCTAGAAATTATAATATTAAATTAACGTTTAATAATATTTATTACTATTTCAAACCAAAAGAAATTTGAAGACTTTGTAACCTAAATGAAATAGAGAACCTTTTTCATATTTTTTTTCCGGTGCCCGATTTATGCTCACTTCCGCCAACACTTCCTACCTCATTCCATTAACATGACCAGGGCGAATTATTTGGAATTATTCAAAATTGACAGCGAAGTCTTCCTCAAGAACCTGTTTTATTACACGAGGCAATGTTGCAGATTGAGATCCTTTATTTTTAATGAATAATAACATTGCATATATTCTTTTTGAAAACGATGAAGTTTATTTACTTTGTTTTGCTAGTGGTATTTAATATTCATGAATGAAACATATTTGTACACATATCGTGTTTTATTGTATAATTTGCTATTTACTATTGACATGTTTATATGTTATATATTGTATACTATGTATGATACTATCTTTAGAGTGCCAGTTATTACTATTTGTCATTTTATTGATCGCTATATTCAGATGCATTATTTTGAATTATGGTATTATGTGGGGTATTATATTCCATTGATTATATTTAGGTATACATTCAGATGCTTGGTTGTTATCAGGAGAGGATGTTGTCTCTGAATCCTAATGAATTTTACTTTGTATATAATTTGTAAATGTTTTTCATATTAATTTGTGCATTGCTATCACTATAGTCAACTCCATTTTATGGGGAATTCCCCGAACACACCCCGAAAAACATCTCCCCAAACATGCCATTTCGAAATGGAAAAGAATGGACTTTTCTGAAAAATTAGAAATTAAGAAAAGGATTATAAAAAATGACGTAATATGCCTGAATGTACAAAGTCCTCATTGCCCATCTGGTGAATAGTTTTATTTTTTTTTTTTAGTCATTTGAAAAGCAGGAGAGGAAGACCACCATCTGTTGAGTGATTCCCATTTTTATTGACTAATTTATTACGATCTGGTTTTAAATTGTTAAATTTTAAATTAGGTTTTAGCATTTTCATAAAACTTTTTATTTTTGTAGTTAATTTTATTATTTTATCCAACCTGATAAAGGTCTGATAAAATACCGAAACCGGTTGCGCGAAAGTAAAAATAAATGGAATATACAGGAAGATTTTGGTTTGTTATTTTCTATAATAAATCAGCATTGTAATCGATCAAGAGAAACGTAATAATAAACTTCACTCTTTTAAGTTTAATTTTGTTGAGTTTTAAGTTTTAAGTTGAGATTTTAAGTTTCACGACGTGTAGAATCCGAAAATCAAATAAAAACCTGTGCCGCTATAAACGGTAGCGCTGTACCGATTTTAAGGAAACTAAAATCTTCTCCTTCGGACTCTATCAATTTATGTATGTAGCACACTTCCCTAAAAATAAGCTAAATAAAAATATGGTTGATTAATTGTATACTTATTAGACAGATAAAAATAGCTATACCAACGGAAGCAGTCGAGATTGTTGATTCAAGATTAATTTAGATTACTATTTTTTTAACAAAAAAATAAATACAAATTTTAGTTTAATATTAAGCAATTTTTATATTTCATTTTTCCAGAAGAAGCAAGGAAGTAGTGTGATACGCCACTACATATTTTATACACATATGTAACCATTTAGGAATAATAAATCATTTTGAGATAATTTACAACGTTTTTATTTCATAAATTTTATTAACTTATCGAATCAATAAAATCACTACTTAGTGCGTTTTGTTCAGTTCGTTAAGACTTAAATTACTAGATAGTAGATAAATCATGCTTAAAATATTTATTAATTTTTTTTTTCGAATGATAGATTTTTCGGAAAGTAAGAAAACTGATAATTGATTTAAAATTGCAAAAAAAAAAGAACAGATAGGCAATCATCTGTCGCCTGACATACCGTTAAAAAAGAAAGTGTGAGTTTTTTATTAAGACCTTAATTGGAGGGTTTAACTGGGGCAAATTATCTTTTTAGATTTCTTTGATGTTTCTCGACAATAAAAGAAAATAAATAAAAAAATAAGTCAGCATTCCCTTGGACTCGTTCCGATTACTGGTATTCTAATTTAAACTCGTAATCCAAAAAATGCTCTTTACTGCTAAGCTTTATTTAATGCCATTATCTAAGTAATATTTTATACATTTACTGTCTATATCATTAACGTGCTGTCAATATAATCCTATTTTTGGTCAATATTCAAAAAGTTCAAAAGTATCCAATAAGGCACTCAGGATTTCTGGAAAAATTTGTTGTATTTTTGAAATTCCATAACATGGCGACATTGCGTCAATAAATCTCTAGAATTATCCATAAGCTTTTTTAAATGTTTTTCTACCCTCTGAAAAGAGAGCGCGCTAGCCACGTGCCCTCACCGATCTGAAACGTGACCTTGAATTTAGACGAAATTTTTATGGAAAAGAGATATCTGTGGGAGCAAGTGGGACGGTGGTCGGATTTTTCGGTTCTAATACCTGATTCATTAGTTTTTTTCTGGTAACCAAACATTTTTGAATGAGTACGTTTTTGCCTAAATATATATATTTTTTTCAAAAATGTAACATATCCAAAACATGGGCCAGGTATCCCAAGTTTGGGTTGATGTCCCATGTTTCTAATTTTTCCTATTCTTATCCATGATAATGATTCTTTAACTTTTTTTTAGGTTTGAAGCTAGCTGAACAATAGTATATATTTTTCGAATTACCACATCACTGCCTTCCTTACCTGAAATGCTAAATTTAATACGAAGTATTCTCATACCATTATAGGTGGATTTTCCAAGTTAAGGTTTGTATTCCTAGCTTGGGACCAACGACAAAAAAAAAAAAAAATACTTCTGCATGGAGTTTCGAAATTCTCAGATTTATAGGCGTGACACTCACCCAACTTTTCTTGTATATACCAATATTTTACTAAACATAACAAACGTTTTTTTGACATTCGAAATTAATCATTGTCTCAACTATGGGGACTTGACTGTAATCAATACTAACATAGAAAAAAACATTAAAAAGAGAAATACACACACACAAAGACCCATTTCAAATTTTCAATGGACTCTCGCTAATACGGATTAGTTACTTACTCCGGACCATCCCTTTATAAATGAAAAAAATCGAATTAAGTAAATAAACACTTTTTTTATAACTTTATTTTTCAACTTTCACCTCTGGGGAACACCAATAACCAGCGAGTGTACTCTGGGGAAAGAGATTGAAGAAGAAGGAAGACGTTTGTAGGCGTGAGGGAAAAGAGTACCCCCGCGGCGTCCCTTCCTAACTTGATATGATAATTACAGTTAATGGAGGAGATCTCTCCAGCTTTATTTGAGCCTCAAGTTATTGTGAAATCTTTTGTAGTATGTTCTTATACGGTCGTTTATTGTTGTCATCTGTAAGTTTGATTGTATAGACTTTATTTATATTATTTTTTTTTAATTATCTTATTTTATTAGCTGATGACCTGGATATTTTGCACTTACAATATCATAAAAACCAACCAACAGACATCAGAAATGAAAATCTACAATAAAATTAAATCGGTCCTTCCGGTCAAGATATAATCTTGGTACGGAAACAAAGACATTCAATTGCCTAAAATTGCATTTTCGAATCAGATGGTTCTTAAACGGGCTCAACAGCTATAGAAAAGTATAAGTATACACAAAATTTAGTTGTTTGGTCCCATTCAACAATTCGCTATTTATTTAATTTCAAATTGATGCTTAATTGATTTAATTTAAGTGTAGCTTTAATTAATTTATAGAGTTTGAAAGGGCCGGGTATGTTATTGTAATCAGTCAGTTAGTCGTTGCCCGCACTATGCCATTAATTAAGTCAAGTATCCAGTAATTCTGTAACCAAACATGTTTGAAGAGCAAATATTTAGCCCAATAGTTTAATAAGTGATTAAGTCCTGTCGAGTAAAATAGTTATTGAGGTACTATTTTTTTTCTGACAGTAGCGCCGCAAACCGCCCACACCCGCACGGCTCAATGGCTCATCGACTTAACAAGTTTGAAGCTGTCGTTTCAGTTCAGCTCATAATTTCCTCTCAATGAGTGAATTTCAAAGTTAGTTTATATTATTTAAAATATGACTGCTTACGAAATATTATGTACACACATTGCAGAAACAAACAGATGAAATAACCATGGTTTTAAAATTAGTAAGTACGATAAATATATCTCTATGTGGTGAGAAAGAAATTAAAATGAAAATTGAACCCATCAGATTACGCTTGTATTAGTAATGTTTTTAAAAATATTTACTTGTTATTATTTTTATTTTTATTATAAGCACAAGAGTAAAAAAAAAAAAAAAAAAATGGAATTGTAATGATTTCATTTATGTTTGACCTACTCGCAGGAGTTTAAAATATTATTGCTGGAATTTTCGAAGTTCCAAAGTATTCTTTGGAATCTTCTAATGATCTCCTTCTTCAGAAAATAAGACGTAGTTCCTTCCTCATATCTTAAATTAATCCGTTTTCGTATCCATAGCGTTTTGTATTTAAAAATTTCTTCTCCCACTTCCAAAATAATCATTGGCATAATTTAGGTTATTCACTTGATTCCGTAACATCTTCATCTTCCAAATTATTTTTTTCCTTCTTCCTTGTTATGGCCCGTAACTGTTTTGTTTTTTTTACATTAGAAAGTATTTTAGTTACTAAAAAATTAAAGTCACTTGATTTAATTACTGGCCTTATTTTTATAATACCAAAGGTTGGATGAAACAGTAATTAGGGAGAGAATGAATAACATTTGGGATATATTCGATATAAAAATATATAAAATACAATAAAGCTACATGGAACCTATTCGAATTTTCAAAATTATTATTCTTATTTTTATATAAGATATATATGTAGGACCGATTCCTTCAGTAATTTAGTCCTCAGTGTCTTCATTAACATCTGTCATAAATAGTATTAACAACCATAAGTTTTAATCTTTCTGACTGGTTTTGATAATGCAATATTGAGGACTACTAAATTCCCATTATAATGCAAAATACTTACATATTACAATTGGATATGACTAATGATCCATTCGGATAGATGCGGAATATAAAAATAAATAAATAAAAATACAACCTTAATTGAGACAGATCCTAGTATTTTGCAATAAACAAATTCCAAGGTAGCAAAAATCCATCCACATCATAGTGACGCATCTACATTATAGTGACGCCTACGTCTATTCTCTTCCAAAATCTCCGAAAGCTTCTTGTACAAAAGACTTATTGATATACTAACAAATACGTCAATTTGGATTTAGGACACATTAATCAACTGTATAGAGCAATGAAATAAAGTATAAGTTAAATGTAACCGGCGTATTTAAAGATGTTTCTCATGTATTTAAAAGAGTTTTAGCACCAGAGGTTTCTCTTTTTTAATTAGAAAATAATGGTTTATTTAAAGCTGAAACCGCTTTTGCACATGAGCTTGCAACAATGTGAGCGCAAATATAAAACAATTTAATTAACATTAATCTGAATCAAATTAATTTAATTGAAATTAATTTAATTTAATAAATTGTATGATCAAAATTTATTCCATGGTGAGGACACATTTGCTTTATCAAATTGTTAATATCCGCCTAAAACTTCGTGAATTGCTTTATCTTATCTCGACCTACAAAATTATCGTCTTCGAAAATTCTCAGAATTAATTTTCTCATTAAATTAATTAATTTAATAAGGTGCTAAAAATTCATGATTTATTATTATTAATTCATTGCCTTTCATCTTGAATCGTAAATTAATTTTATCACAAAATTGATGAAAAGTGTGGCCTACAAAACATTGGGCTGTTTGACCTATATAACCTCGTTATTTTTACATATTCACTCCTAACGGCACAATATTTTTTTAGTCTACCTTTTTCTCGATTTTGTGTTCAAAATTTTCTTACGATTCAATTAGAAAGCAATTTTCATAAGTTTTAAGTACTTAGTTAAATAGACACATTTTGCTGATATCCATATTCAAGACGCTCCGATTCTGAGAATTGTAATAAATAAAATATTTGTAGGTTACGATGAGACGAAGCTATTCAAGAAGTTTTAGGCGGATTAAATAATTTGATAAAAAGATGTCTCTGGACCACCAAGGACTGTCTTTTGTTTTGAACCATTGAGTTTTGATCATTGATAGTTCATGAACTGGATGGACTAAATTTTTTTTTTTTTTTTTTTTTTTGACTTGATTCTTCAACTCACACCTGTCAGAAGTTCCGACAATCAGCGAGTGTGATGTCAAGATGAAGAGATTGGTCTTGAATAGGCGTGAGGGAGAGGAGTACCCAGCGGCGTCCTTCCTGTCTTGAGCGTAATATTTCTAATTAGTGGAGGAGATCCCTCATCCAGCTTCTTTTAAGCCTCCTTCGGGTGCTATCGGGCATGTTAGTTGTGGCCATGCCTCGAATCAATGAGTTTGTATGTCCGTGTAAGTTATTATGAAATCGTTTGTAGTATGTTCGTATGTGGTCGTTAACTGTTGGCATCTGTAAGTCTTTATGTAGAGTAATGTTACTGACGTACCAGGGAGCTTTGGTAATAGTCCTGAAAGTTTTAGATTGAAAAGTCTGTAATTTACGTATGTGAGTCTTTTTGGCTGTCCCATATATCTGTAAAGCGTAGGTCCAAATAGGCTTGAGTAGGTAAGTATATGTATTCAATTTCTGTCTAAGTTTTAATTTCGAATTTCTTGCAAGGAGTGAGTACAATAGGCGTAGTCTTAGGTTTAAAGTTTTTGTTTTGTTTTTGATATGTTGGCCCCATGTCATTCTTCTGTCAAAGGTCAGTCCAAGATATTGAACTTTGTCTGTCTGAGGAATTTGGATATTGTCAAGGTAAATAGGGGGGCAAGTTTCACGTCGAAGGGTAAAAGTGATATGTTGTGATTTGTCAAGGTTGAGTCGAATTTTCCAGAGTTTGCACCAGTCGTAGAAATTGTTTAGGTGATATTGTAAAGTCTGTGAGGCGTATGTTGAATTTTGATGTCTTGTCAAGATTGTTGTATCGTCTGCGTAAGTCGCGGTCAGAGTATAGAGAGGATCTGGAATATCATATGTGTAAATAATATACAACAGAGGAGCGAGTACTGACCCCTGAGGCACCCCTGCTAGGGCTGGTTTAATGGTAGATAGTTCTGTACCTTGGCAAACAGAGAAAAATCTGTCAGAAAGAAAAGATTGAAGAATAAGATAGTAGGTTGGAGGGAGTATAGTCTTAAGTTTGAAAAGAAGTCCCTGATGCCAGATTCTATCGAACGCTTGAGCAACATCCAGAAATACTCCTGTTGCATATAATTTGTGCTCTAGTGCTGTCGCAATGTAGTCTGTCACTCGGTGTAGCTGATGAATGGTTGAGTGGTGTGAACGAAATCCAAACTGATGTTCAGGTATTATGTTTTCAGTAGTCAGTATGTCAAGAAGTCGTTTGTAGAGAAGTTTCTCAAAGATTTTAGAGCATAATGGGAGTAAGCTGATGGGTCTGTATGATGAAGGAAAGTCAGTGTTTTTGTTAGGTTTGTGAATCATTTTTATGAATGAGTATTTCCATTGTAAGGGGAATTTAGTCGTTCTGAGTATTGCGTTATAAATTGATGTTAGGTATACTAAAGCTTTCCTTGGCATTTTCTGGAGCACTTGAGCATTTATCAGGTCATGACCGGGAGCTTTCTTTTTAGGTAACTGTCTGATTTGTTCTGCAACTTGAGTGGGAGTGAAGCAAAGTGGAGGTAATGACAGTTGTAAAGGAATGTCTAAAGTATTTTGTACATGTCTTTCGTGATCAGTATTAGAGAAGTCAGTATGTGGTATGAAAACAGAAGAAAGGTGGTTGGCAAAGAGCTCAGATTTTTCAAGGTCTGACACAGCCCAGGAACCATCTACGTTTCGGAGTGGTGATGACACCTCACAATGCTTTACAAGTTTCTTAGTCTGTCTCCATAAGCTTCCATCGTCAGTCGAAAGATTTTTGAGGTAATTGTCGTAGATCGTTCTTTTAAAATTCTGAATCTGTCGTTTAAGTTCATTGTTAAGTCTATTGAAAGTCCGTTTGTCAGATGGAAGTCGACCAGTCTGCCACACTTTGCGCGCTCTTCTCTTTGCTCTGATCAGGTCTCTAATGTACTGCGGATAGATTGGAAGAGACGTATTTCTGCTAGGTCTTGGTACAGATGATGACCATACAGCCTGTTGTAAGCTGATTGTGAACTTATCAACAGCTTTTTCGAGTTCCTCTTCGGTCTTAAGGGACATTGGGATTGATAGCGTCGAATTTAAGTAGTCGCTGTAAGCTTTCCAATCAATTATCCTATCTGTAAGTGTTGGTTTTTTTGATGCAGTACGAGGCTCATCGCATAGTACCAAACTGAGAAGAGAATGATCAGAACAAAGATCAGAGCTTGCAGTTACAGTATACGGCACTGTCCTGAGTCCTTTAGTAATGAAAAAGTCAAGTAAATCTGGTGTTTTCTGTCTTGAAGTTGGCCAGTAAGTAGGTGTATCAGGTGAGATCGTGTTTAATGAAAGCTGATCGATGGCAGACTTTAGATTTCTTCCTCTAGGAGTACAGAGTCGTGCTCCCCAGGACTGATGTTTGGCATTATAATCACCACCTGCAATAAAACACCGACCGAGATGTTGGAAAAAATTGTAAAACATTGTAGATGTTAGCACGTATCTCGGAGGGCAGTACACTGCAGCGAAGGTAATGGTATGGTGCTGGGTATACAGAGTAATTGCTGTGGATTGTATGTCAGGTGTAATGGGTAATTGTAAAGGGTTGTGTTTTAGTGATTGCTTAATCAGTATTGCCGTACCGCCATGTGCCGTCTTATCAGGGTGGTCAGTTCTATATATTTTGTAGCCTGGAATGTAAAATTTAGAATGTGGAGTCAAGTGTGTTTCAGTGATGAGAGCAATGTCAGTCCGTTTTTCATGTATGTACATGTCAAGTTCAGTCCTGTGTTGGTTTATACCATTTGCGTTCCAGAGAAGAACGGACATGGAGCCCACTGTCAGCCGATCAGTAGCCATAACTGGAGGATAAGGCTTGTGCAACGTGAGACAGTTCTTGGAGAAGGCTGAAAAGAGGCTGGATGAGGTTATTCAATCCACTTACCAAGTTGAAGAGCTGAGCTGAAGCCGGGTGATTGTAAGTCGGTAGTGGCGGTTGAGTAATGCCCTTTTTCATTTCTGGATGCTTTGGCTGGTGAAGGTGATTTTCTGGGACTTCTGTAGGAGAAGTTCGCAGTTTTGGTCCTAGATATTGAGAATCGGGTTTTGAAGAACCTGAATTTGCGGTATGCTGACTTTGCGGAAGAGAAGGAAACTCGTCTATACCTGGGGGTGCGCTAGTTTGTGCTTTTTGGGGACTTTGTATATTTTTACGGAGATTGCGTACTTCCCTCAGTTGTTTTAGAGTTGCACAACCTCTATAATTTGCTGGATGGGATCCGCTACAATTCGCGCATGTTGCTGCGGTCTCTCTTGTCTTTGTGCAGACGGTGCTATCATGTCCTTGGCCACATCTCACGCACTTCGGGGAGTGATTACAGTAAGCCGTGATTACTAAATTACTAATTACTAAATTAATTTACAAAGTTAAAATCAAATAAATGAATAAATGAAACTAATTGGTAAACTTCTGAAACTAAAATTATATTAAAAGAAAAAGAAATTACATGTAAAATCATTAACAATAAATTCTTGACTATTGCCCTAACTTACTATTTTGATTTTATACTGCTCTGGGGGTCATTTGGAAATGGTCTTCCCTTTTCTCGTTCTTTATTCATCTCAACGCTATTTCCCCTTCCACCAGTATATCTCAGCCCATAGCGGCTTACAATTTTTTCCTTCACTTCTTTTACGAACAGATAGATGCAAAAAAATAAATACTTATGGTATATACTCTGCTTCTCGAATTTATAGTCGGTGGAACTCTTTTTATCAAATGATTAACATTCGCCTGAAACTTCGTAAAAAGCTTCATCTCATCGTAACCTGCAAATATTTTATTTATAAAAATTCTCGGAATTGGGGCGTTTTCAATTTGGAGGTCGGCAAACTTTGTCTATTCAATTAGGTACTCCAGTGACGCAGTTGAGGGACCTCTTGGAGTCCTACTTTTCCTTTTATAGTTGGAGGGAGAAGTCTGGCTTATGGTTCCCTGCCTGATATATTCTATGTAGGTATGACTGTGTTTTTAATTTAATTTACTTATCTTTAGGTTATTTTAATTTTATAGTATATAGTTTTTGATTATTATTTTACTTTTTTAATTTTATGTTTTCTGTATATATGGTGTGAATGTGTTCATATATCACTATAATTATTGTCCACGTGACAGATTATTATATTCTAAATAAATAAAAATTAAATAAACAAACAAAATTAGGTACTAAAACCTCGTATACACCCATTTGCTTACCACTTGGATCGTAAGATCTCCCTTTTTCACAAGTTCTCGACCTTCCTACCTTTACATGTCTTCTCACAGATCTGCCTCGTTCCAAAACTCGTTTATTGCTCGCTCTGTTAATTTCTGGAATTCCCTTCCTATCAAAATTCGGCATTCTCCCTCCCTATCGACATTTAAAACCCTCCTATTCTAATTTCTATCCCAAAAACAGTCTGACAATCCGCTAACCTTCTATGAAAATTTACATATTATTCAAAATGATTCACATTTAATTCATCATTTAAATACTTACTATCAGATTCGTCTTCTTTTCCTTTTTTTTTATGCAGAAACAGAGTTTATTGCTTAGAACAATGTAATATATTTTTTATTTATTTTTTTTAAATGTTTATACTTATATTTTACCACTGTACATAGTTTTAAGTGTCTTGCCATGGTTTCAAGTGTTTTGTATATAGCTTCTTTTTTTTTTTTTACATAGTATGTTTAACTAATATTTTCTTTACTTTATTTTTACTTTTTATGTTTGTTTTTACTTAGGCCAGATATAATACTTTAATTTTATACTTTTTTTGTTATTCTAAAGGGACTTCGTCCCAGAATAAATTTATTTTCTATTCTACTCTATTCTATTCTAAGATAATTTGATCACAATATCGAGAAAGAAGGTGGCCTACAAA
This sequence comes from Nezara viridula, assembly GCA_928085145.1. Classification (NCBI taxonomy): domain Eukaryota; kingdom Metazoa; phylum Arthropoda; class Insecta; order Hemiptera; family Pentatomidae; genus Nezara; species Nezara viridula. The sequence continues at coordinate 214,454,847 of OV725077.1, forward strand.
AATATTGAGCCGTTTGGCCTATACAATCTCGTCATTATGACATTTTGTAACGCAACACGGCTCAATATTTTTGAAGGCCACCTTTTTGCACGTGGTTGTGCTTAAATTATCTTGCGATTCAATCTGAAAGCAAACGGGTATTTACTAGTTTTTGTTACCTAATTAATTAAACAAATATTGATGATCTCCATATTGAAAACGCTACAATTCCGAAAATATTCGTAAATAAAATATTTGTAGGTAACAATGATATGTAGGTATTTTCGAAGTTTCAGGTGGATGTTAATAATTTGATAAAAAAAAAAGGGTTTGTATCTCGGTTTATTAGTAATCATGAATAAAAATATGTTTCTTAATTAGAACATATGACTCGATTGTGGTAGTCACCGCTTGAACGCTTTATTTGAATGTCATGCGGACACTAATTCTAAAGCATTTGTTGGAAATATCTGTAAGCAGTAATGTTTTGGTCTAATCGACATTTTTATATTAGTGTTGCTCACAAAGGCAAACTATATATATTTTTTTTTTGCCAACATATATTGTGATATTATGTTACTAATTATTGGTGACATAATAAAATTTGGTGTTTAGTGTCTTTATGAAGAACAAGCCTATACAGATAATACATGTCAATTACACGAAGTAATTCTTAAATCGCTGCAGCGGTAAAACGATTGATGTTTAAAATATATAATTTATATTTTGAATCATGAATCGTGAAGGAACGTAACAGGTATGACATCACCATCAAGTTGTATTCTGGAACTCTTTTAAAGTGCAGCGTGCAGAACGAATAAAGGGGAGCGGCAGTTTGCAGCTGACAAATCCAATAACAATCTCTCAAATGTAGTAATGTCAACTGCTGGTTTTTTTTTCCCTCTAAAAGTCATTTCACGATGTGAGAGGAAAATAAATAACGGTTTAGCGACCGGCCATAAGGGGCGCAAAGCTCCTGTTTGCGCCCCACACAACTCCTAATCAAATGCTTTTAAAACCATATATAGGTAAACTTTGTATTCTTATGTTATCATGTTGCACAATTTAAACAAAATACGTTTCTTACATTAATAAAAGGATGTCACTTTCCCAACTTTTTTTTTAAACATTCCTTACAAATATTCCAACAACAAAAATAAAAAGATTTCAAATAGTAACATCTGTTCCAATTATGCAATAAGACTGACCCATATGAAAGAACAAATGCAATTTACTAGTAAGTAATAACTTTATTGATAAACCGCAAATAGTTCACCTAATGATAAGATACTTAATCAAGCCTTTGAAATAATTTTAAACCTTCTGAAAACTCAAAGTTAGCTAATCGTCTTGCTGTGTACCCCTTACGACAAATTTACTTACACCTCATATTACCGCAAAAAAAAATTATCTCTATCTATACTCTTTTCATGAGAATAACAAATCTGGTGCGCACATCACACGACTTACATTTACCACCCTCTTCTTAGCAGAAACAAGTATTTTCAGAAAAAAGAAGTGAAAGTGAAATTATTGTTGTTATATTTATTTACAATCGATTGTGGGTATTTTTATTTGTTTGAACACCCTTATATGTACAAATTGTAATTTTTATATCGCTGTATTCTATACAATTAAATATTAAATAATACCAACGATAGCATTTATGAAAACCGCATGTATATATGAACATAATATTGTCGTAGTCCGTATTATGTGAAGCTCATGTAAAGGATGGAAGCCTGTTGTAATCTTTCGGGCGAGTTTGTGTGAGCTCGGGCAAGCTCGTATTCCTTTGATTCCTCTATTGCAACTATTATCCGTTACGATCTCTTATTTCTCCTTTAGTTATTTATCAAATTCTTTCATATTTTATATTTGACTATTTTTTATATCAGAGATTAATGTGAAATGGTTAATTACTTCAAATAGAAAAAAATAAATATACTTTAGAGGAAGCCTATGTTCAAAATTCTATTGTTAAAACATTTGGGCTCTGACAGAGGACATCAATGAAAATAAAACCTAACATTACATTAAAAACTGCTTAATATACTGAGTTTAACCAAAATTGTTAGAGCCGTTTTTGAGAAAATGGTAAAAATGTGTTAAATCGATCATATTAAGTACCACTTCCGGTTTGTCGATTTTGACAAAAATATTGCTGTAACATTGAAAGCTTATAAAAATCGTACATATGCAATTTCACTTTCATACGACTTTTCGTTTTTGAGCTAGACTGATAACATACATACACACACACACCATTTTGCGATACTTGGTTTTTTGTACTCAGAGACCATTATTTCAGTTGAAATCTCAGACTCGAAAATTTTCACGATACTTACTGCGCACGATACTACGCAATACTTACTCTTACTATATATTGCATATAGAGGTAAGTGAAAGTAAAAATTCAGAGCGACAGGCCAAAAAAGTAAACGTCCAATCTACGTCTCCATTACCTTCCTACGTATTAAATTATGAACACTATACTTAGTGTTGCCCGAAATCGGTCTTGGTTTTACACTTTGCAAGACCAATGCCAAGGCCGCTTAACTGTTGCAAGCAAGACCAGGACTGGTAAAAAAATTGATTTTTTTAACACAAGTTAAGGCAAAATAGTTACTAATACTTGACAATCGTAGTTACTATATGTTAATAATTGGTGTAACCAATATACTTTTTAACTGCTCTAGTTTTTCATTCGGGCTTAGTTAGGTTTCTCCTATCTAAAAAAATACAGTAATATTTCTACAGTAATAAGCTAATAAGTAACTGCAAGACTGTTGCGAGAGCCTTGCGCAAGACCAAGACCATGACCAAGACTCAGTTGCAAGACTAAGACTCGTCTCGGTCTCGAATTTGGGCAACACTACCTATACTGTATACAAGAAATCCTTAAGGCTCGATTCTCAATCTCAAGATAGAAATTAAATTATAACTATGGAATTGATCAATGAGCGAAAAAAATCATAGTCACATTTTACTGATTCAAGACACGTATGTAGAAGTTTGTACCACACTAAACAATAATTATCCCAGATAACCATCAAATATGAAGAGGTGAAAACGGGGCAAAAAGTCCCAAAATTTAAGCAATCTTAAATATTATTTAGGAAATAATCTATTAACAAAATGTATATTAGCTTATAATTTGCATACATATTCTTCTTTATAAATCTGAAACAGTTTTTGTTCTACCTTTAACGAGAGATTTCATGTATAATTTAGTATACAGGAAAGCAAAAACGTTACAACTTACCCCAGCTGGTGGGATTCACATTGTTACATCACTTCACATCTCTAAGTTGCATAATACTTTCAGGTAATACATTATCTCACTTTGCAATTAACCTGTGATGTAGCTAATCAGTCTTTGTAATTAGGAGTAAATAACATAGTTTAGAGTATAATAAATAGTACTGTGAAAATCAGAGGAATAAAATAAGTTATACTACAAAACTATTCGTTTTGGAGCTATCTCACTCGGTGCAACTTAGCCCGATAACTTTTAGCCCCGCTCTTCCTAAAATGTAACATGATTTTTAGTCAAACTAAAATATATTTCTATACATTTCAGTCGTTGAATCCTGGAAAATATTATCCAACATCCTGCGAGTTTCAAAAAAGTTTAAGAAAGTCTTCACCGATTTGTTGTTGGTTATTGTAATCAAAAAGTCAAATCTACTTGTTTCGATTTTCTCAAATTCAATATTAAAACATCAACATGTATCATAATCAATCGTGTTGATGAATTGTAGCTAGCTTTTACATAAAATCTTCTCTCATTATTAATTACTAATTTCCTAATTAATATATTTTATCGTTCAATATATTATAATTAACGTTAAGTATAAAAATTATAATATGCTAGATAAACAAAACAGTTGGAAAGAGAAGTAATGTCATGATTTGTTTGGAAAAGGAATTGAAATAATGATGTCGCGAAAGACTTGAATTAAATTTAGGAGTTGAATAAAATTCAGCTGGCAATGCTTTTAGGAACTACTAACATGGTTAGAAAATTTCTGTTTGAATAACTCAGCCTTAAATTTGATTATTTGGGCCCTGCGTGGGAAGATAAATATCTCTGGGAAATACTAGGAAATCTGAAATTCAAATAATAATAGAGTTTTTTTAGAAACCTTACATGCATTAATAAATTAGATAAATGAAAAACAGAAAAGTAATCCAAATATTTCGGCTGTGAAATGTAAACAGCATAAATGAGATTTTTGGAAATATGAAAAACTTAATAATATTCTTTTAATTATTATATTCAGAGCTTAATACAGCCGAAAAAATAAAAATAATTCACATCAACCTTGATGTAATATTTTTTTGTTTTTTATCAGCACTCGTTTAAAATATTATTTCTCAGATACTATTAATTTTAAATTCATTTAAATTTTAAATAAAATATGTTAATATTGTTTATATTTGTATTTCATAAAATTAAACTATTATTAAAATTGGTTTATTATTATTAGAAATTATTTAAATAGTCAAACACTTTTTTTCAATTCTGATTCTGATATATTGTCAATCTGATAAATTGTTTGAAATACGCTTTGCTCATCACAAAATTTAAACTTTAAATAATACTAGAAGTAGGCAAAACAAAAGTTCATAAAAAAAAAAAATAAGGCAGGGGTGGAGAAAAGTAAATGAGAAAAAGTAATTTTCTATTCCGACCTCCTTTTTTTGGACGAATCTTAATTCAGACTCAACTAAAGGGGCTGAAGAGGTAAGCGGAATCTTATAAAAATCACAAAAATTTAAAAAATGCAGTTACTAGGAGAAAAAATGTTAATATCCTTAAAAAGCATTTTGTATTTGTATTATCCTGATTAACGTTTATGTATAGTTTTATCATTTAAACTTTATATATTGATATCGTTATCGCTAAATGTTTATTTGTAAATGAGTTTTTTTTTGTATTTTTATTTATTTTTCAACATTTGTTTTCGGTCTTTTATTTTTATTTATTCACAATGTTATTAATTCAATTTTATTTTATGTTAAATATTTCTGTACAAATCTAGTTTATTTGATATTTATATTTACCTATTTTATCTCAATATTGTGCTTGTTCACGTATTTTATTCTTCAATGTATATTTTATACATCTCTCTTTAAAATTGTAAGTTAACTTTTTTTTATCATACAATTCTCACACAAATTTAAGTTGTATACAACAATTTAAGTGTTCTTAATATTTGAAAACATTTAACTCTATTTCATTTATATATGCGATAAAAAAAAAACTATTACAAGAACGTATTTTTATATAATAATAAGTATCATAGCTTTAGTTTCATTTTTCTGTTTTCCCTTTTACTACTTTTCCTTACCTGTATATGAATATATAGTAAAGAAAAGTATTGCGATCGTGAAAATTTTTTAATCTTGCGAAATACACGTTTTGAGGTTCCCTGAGTCAAAATGGTCTGTGTGTGTATGTGTTTGTGTTAACAGTCTAGCTCCAAAATATTTAAGGATTTCATATGCTAGCAATCTTACATGGCCTAAACACATTTTCCCGATTTTCTCGGAAACGGCTCAAACGATTTTGATTAAACTCATTATATCAGTGTAACATTAAGCAGTTTTAAATAAAATGTAGTTTTTTTTCTGATTGATGTTCTCTAACAGGGCTTGAATGGCTAATTTTCTAAATTAGCTTCCTCTAAAGTACATTTAATATTCTTTATTTGAAACAATGGACTATTTCACATTAATCTCTAATATAAAAGATAGATAAATATACAATATGAAACAATTTGATAATTAACTAAAGGAGAAATAAAAAATCAAAATGGAGAATAGTTGTAATTGATTGTATCCGAGCTCGCCCGAAAGATTATAACATGCTTCCATACGTAACTTGAGCTTAATATAATACGGTCTCCGACAATATTATATAAATATAAATATGCGGTTTTCATAAATGCTATTGTTGGTATTATTTAATATTTAATTGTATAGATTATAGAGATATAAATATTAAAATTTGTATACATGAGGGTACTTATACAAATCAAAATAACCACAATGAAATATAAATAATTATAGCTTCTATAATTTTTACTTTCACCTCTCCTCTATCTGAAAATACTTATATCTGCTAAGAAGAGGGTGGTAAGTGAAAGTTGTGTGATGCCCGCAATGCACCAGATTTTTTTTTTTTTATAGAAAAAAAAGCATAGCAAGGATAGAATGAAAGCCTAACATTCATACATATAATATGCAATTAAACCTCCTCCTGCATAGGGTTACTATGCAAAAGAAAAACAAAAAAAAATGTGTGTGTGTGTGTGTAAATTTTGACACAATGCAATAATTATTTTCATGAAAAATATAATCAACGACAAAACGTCCATCACAGAGACGAAACAATTTTTTTACTCTTAATGATATAACTGATATCTGTCTACTATAATTTGATGGAGCAGACTATTCAGATAGCTGACATGATCGCTGGTTTCATAAAATATTTTAATTGAACAATGACGACAATGGATGCCATGTTAGTGACAGAGGAGAGGGACTAACACACGAATATCTCTAATGAGAGTGTTGGAGTACAATATCAGTTGCTCGGATCTACATCGCAGCCATATCATTATTAACCAGGGCAGGGGGAGCGAGCCTGCTTCCTGTAAGGTTGGGCTAACAATGCAGCCGCCAGTATAGGACTTATCATCGTATTCTCCCTCTAAATAAGTTCCAAAAATTTAATAAAATTATCATAACTAGAAATAATTTTTTGGGTAAAAAAATATGAGCGCATCACACTAATTTCACTTACCACTTTTATTTGAGTGGAAATTCATATTAAATAAATTAATACTAGTTGGCCCATGCGGAAAATTCGCAGAAAATTTTGTTTAGTGAAGAAATGGCAAAACAATATGGAAATAAGTAGTTCCAATTTATTATGTAGGAATTAATATTTTTTCCTTGGTCGATTACAATATTCCATTAAACATAATATACAAATATATTTGCACAAATTGTTTTGCTAAAACTCCTTTCTAAACGCTGACTGGAAAGATAATAAAAGTAATAAAGACAAAATAATGCTCCAATCATGATATTTTCTAAATTATTAAAAAAAAAAAATGTAAGAACAACCAAATGTCTGTAAGAAATGATAAAGTTAATATACCAGGCAGGAAAAAAAGTGTAGTAGAGTATTCGACTCCTAAAAGCAATATCTTTAAACAGGAAGGCATAATTAAGTATACCAAAACTAATGGACTGTATTTTTATTAATATTTGTTTTTTGTTTTTTAAGTAATTTAGTAATCTTTCTAATTGTCATGGGTGCAATTAAGAAAAAAATGCATACTTTTAGAGCTTACTCCATAACTTACTAGACAGACGCTCAAAACGTCTAATTGCTTAGAAAAGAAGGACCCATACATATGACTTATTAAATCAAGCTTTTGGGCTCTACTAAACCATCGAATTCCTCTTGTATACCATTCTTAAAATCCAAAATCCTTAGCAAAATCCCCAATGCTCTTTACTTTGATACAAACAAAATCATTCACAATGACTTTAATGTTCCTTATGTTTCAAATTCAAATTTCGAAAATAATTCTCCAAGAACATAAATATAGGCTTAATAATAGTCTTATTATCATTAACGTTCCTCTTCCTTCAAGAAAATCACTATGATACAGATATACCAGTCTGAAAACATGGTTATCTATCTGTGTGCTACAATAGACTAATCCCTCATCATATTATTGCGTTAATGATAACGCAATAATAAGATGAGAGTATTACATTTCAATATTTTATCATCATACAAGTTCTTAGTCTTCATAAGTATAATTTAAAGTTAGTTAAAAACTTAATTAATTTTAAATTTTCAAATAGTACTAAATAATAATCAATAGCAGATAAATCTATACTCCTGAATTACTCATAAAAAATTTAATAAGTGGGTAGCAGAGCATAAAATCGCTATACTGCGAAAATATCATTTCAGCCTAGGAATAATAATATTTCTAGCTGGTGAAAAAATAAATAAAAAGAGATTTCTATCTAACAAATACATTTCAATTTTTCAAACATGGGAGGAAAGATATTCTATTTTAATTTACTAAAAATAAATAAATAAATGTAGATATCGATGATTAAAAATTTAAAGTTTTGTAAAAGAATCCAGGATAAAAAAAAACTGCCAACGAATATATTTGTCCTTAATAATGACTATTCAAAAATAAATAATTGTAATATAATAAAATAAACTGTAATGGATATAACAAAACAAATTTAAAACTCAAACACTAGAAAAATGTATTAATTTTATATTAATATCTGCAAACTTTTAATTTTTGGAAACTTCAATTATTCTTAAATATATATTGGGTTAGCAAAAAAGTCCTTTCGGTTTTTCTGTGCATTTTTATGTCACTCTGATACACTTCTTATCTGATGAATTAATCCAAAAGGCTGATTGTTTATCCTGTTCGTAATATATCAACAACTAAATCTGTTAACTTCTGTTGAAACTAGCTCAACACTGTGTGTGCTGTTGCACTGTGAATATGGAAGAAAATATCATCCATTATCCGCATATTTTTTTTTATTAGTTTAAAAAAGGTAAGCGTGCTGCAGAAGCTCATAGAAAAATTCGCAGTGTTTATGGTGATGATGCCTTAACCGAACGCACCTGAAGAAATCGGTTTGCCAAATTTCATTCAGGAAATTTTTATATCAATGATGCTCAACGGTCTGGTAGCCCACATGAAATTGAAACGAGCAATGTTAAGGCCATTGTTGATCAAAATCCCACCCAATCAGTGCGAGAGATTGCCTTGGCCCTAAATGTGTCGCACACAAGCGTAGAAAACCATTTTCACAAGCTCGGCTATGTTTCCAAGCATATTGTTTTATCCATTACATGATTTTTTATTTTTTGGAAAATCACAAAAAATTGTTAACTTCAATACGATTTTAGCTATCTACAAGAAATTTAGCAGGAATTTCAGGCCACATAAACTTCACAAAATGGCATCAACAGGACCTCTATGTAAACAAACTACAAATGGAGATAAAAAATAAAAATGTATAAGGAGTTTTGTTTTTTTATTCCTTATGTAGGCATTAAGTCAAAAAAACATTTGGGCTTTGAAGAGAAATAATTCTGCTTTCTAACGAATACAGTAACATAAAATTTGGAGAACATACTGAAGAGTTATTAATCTCTTTAGGATCGGAATCGTGTTGTCTTCCACCAAAACAACGCTAGGCCCTACACCTCATTGGTCTCATACTCGCAATAAATTATTGAGCCTTGGATGGGACCTTTTTCCCTCACCCTCCCTATTCACTAGACCTAGCTCCAAGTGACTACCACTTATTCCGGTCTCTAGAGAACTCCGTAAATGGGAAGAAATTTCTAAAGGAAGAGGACATCAAAAACCACTTGGATCAGTTGTTTAACAATAAACTCCAAACATTCTATGAACATGGCATTGTGCAGTCTTATGGCATTATATTAAATAATAAATAAGGAAAAAGTCATATTAAATAACGTTCAATACATTGTAGATTATAATATATTTTATTTCTATAATACATTTAGTTCATTTCACCCTGAAAAACCAAAAGGAATTATTTGCTAACCCAATATTATGTAATTACGTTTATCACAGTTATATTTTTTAATGTTAAGAATTTTTATTTGATGTATTCTAAATTTCAAAGTCTTAAATATTTCTTTTATTTCGTTTTTATCACCATAATAGATGAAAACTAATGTCTACCGTAGTCAATATTTGTATATTTAAATCTCTTTTTCAGTCCCGTTTTGTATTGAATTGGATCTAAATTCATTCAATTTCAGTTTTTATTGATTTTTCAACTGATAAAAATTGGGTCCTTTTAAATTATCAAAACTACACAAGCAGTCACGAAAGCCATGACCTGTTTAACACCGTATAGAACTTTGCGTGTGACTATTTCTAGACGCTGACTCTAATCGTGCAATAATTCTAACACGCCACATATCTGCAGCCAGAATTGCATGAGCCGTAAAAGAACTTTATTATTTGATTCCACGTAATAAAAGTACAATAATGCTTGCTATCATTTAATTAAAATCTTTTTATAGACTTTCTGTCTATAAAAGTTTTTATCTATTCTATATTTATTGCTACCAGATACGTTCAATGCTTTGTCTATTCATAATTGAATAATAAAGTTAAACTACTTTTTTTCAGGTAATACCTGATTTAACTGTTTAATTAGAATTATGAGTAGGACGGAAGAAAATTATTTAAATTAAAATGAAACTTTTACTAAAAATTAAAGTAATTGTAATATGATGAAGCATATAATACAATAACACGCAATCGTAATAGACATTTAATCTTAAGCACAACTTTTCTAATGTTTCTCCTCTTCTTTTATTTAGATATTTTGATTGCTCGACTAGGGCATCAAAATGACTAACAAAGTTCCTAAACCAACTTACAATTAGTTCAACAGCATCGATGAACCAACCTTACTAATTTTAAAGTTATCATTGAGTACTAATAAGTGCTAATTGCGTGCTATATCAAGAAAATTATAGTTTAACTACCGAAAATAAACACGAAAAATAAATAGATGAATATTATGTTCATAAACATATTTTTCATAGTTAATTTATATTTTAATTGAGGCCATACTTTGGAAAATGTTCGCCATGAGTATAGCACTATCTTTAAGCTAAAAAAATTCACTTCATCGACAAATTACCGTGAATCAATTTAAATAAATGATTACGTAGCAGTCTCTTATATAGTAATCGCGTAAAAACTCTTAATAGTATACAATTGTTATTAACTTTATTTAAAATTAAAATTTATTAAAAAAATGATAATAATAATCGAAAAAGTTTGATAAGGCCACATTAAAGTATGCTTTTATAATAAATGATTTTTTTTTTTTAAGATTTTATTAAATTTTTACTATCATATAATATGACTGTGTTTTAGATGATTATTTTACTATTCGAAGTTAATTTATTTTTATTTATGATATTTAATTCTGTCCTTATTTTTATGTATTATAATGCTGTTACTTAATTTATTTATTAATATTTTTTGTAAATTTGGTGTGAATGTGCTCTCTGAACTAAGTTATAATTGTCCTTGATTGAGACAGATTGTAATATTTCTGAGAAAACAAGGTTAATTTATTTTATTATACCAAAAAGAAATAATTTCCATGGAAACATGCCACTATAAACGTAGAAAAAACTTTATGTTTACATAGTAATATATATTCTTAACATATTTTAGGTATACAATCTTTTTACATTTACATTTAACAAACTTATGATTCATAGTTATTGGAGTATGATCAAGAATTTTATTTAGAATAGTTTAACCTCCATTGGTAATACCATTGATGCGGCTGAGTGAAAGACGCTGGGATCTTCTAGAATCCTGCCTTTCCCTCCACGAGTGTGAGGAAAGGCTTGGCTCGCAGATCTTGAGTGACTGAATAATGTAAATATAGTATAAAAGCATGTAAATATTTATTTTGTTAGATTAGTTTATTTTTGTTTAGTTTAGTATCTTTTAGTTTATATACATTTACTTTAGTATTATTATATTGCTGTTTATTTTTTTTATTTATTGTGCATAGTATGAATGAGCTACTCTGTATCACTATTACTATTGTCGTTGAATGTGACAGATTGTAATATTTCTCAATAAAGACTATTATAATTAAAAAAGAAAAAAATAATAGTTTTTTTATTTATTTATATGATATTTACAACTGCATACAAAAAATGCATCTGGTAAATTCGCACATGGATATAATGACATGAAACACATGTTGAGAAACTACCCATTGCTAGGCACTCTAATAATATGTCTATATTAGAAGATCACGTGGCCATCTTCTTTTCAGACGCCTCGGAGGGTTATCAGGAATTGAATAGGAAGCAAGGTTAGAAACAAGAGGGTTGGGATAGTTATGAAGTTTAGGACAGATATCTGGATTGGGCCAAATCTGATACATAAGGAACATTAAGGTCATTATGGATAATTTTATTTGTAACAAAGTAAGGAGCTTTGAGGATTTTACGAAGGATTTTGGATTGTAAGGATTGGATGCGAGAGGAATTTGAAGGTTTAGTGGAGCCCCATAGCTCAACTTCGTAAGTCCAAATAGGCCTTATTATAGTCATGTAAATGAATCTTTTATAATTAATTGGAAGGTTAGAGCGTTTGTCTAGTAAGTGTTGAAGTAGTCGGAAACGTCGAGCTGTTTCTTGTCGTTTCAGTCTGGTATAAGGATTCCAAGTTAGACGTTTGTCCAGATGGAGTCCTAGGCAACGGATTTGTTCAACAGGAATAAGTGAGGTGTTGTTAAAGGATACTGAAGGACAGGAAGTCATTGGTTTACGACGAAGGGTGAAGGTAATTTGATGGGATTTATTGGAATTGATTTTAATTCTCCAGTTCTGACACCATTCTTCAAGGTTTATGATGTGGGATTGAAGTGTTTGGGATACAATAGATGGGTCGTTATTAACTGAAAGGATACATGTGTCATCAGCATATGTAGTGATGGCAGTGTTGGGATGGGTTGGGATGTCAGCTATATAAACTGTGTAAAGGATAGGACCTAGGATACTACCTTGAGGAACACCTGCAGACTTGGAAAATAATAGTTTAAAATTATCAGTGACTTTTTTTGAATATAACTCCAGAGAAACAATCCATATTTTTAGATATTATATGTTTCTTATATCAAGAATAACATATATAAAAGTGAAAAATATTTATTATATGCTGATCACTATTTAATAGACGTCATTGGTATTTGATAAGTTGTTTCTTTATGATCTAACCGAGACCAATCATCAACAGTTTATGTTTTTATAAACAATTACTATTATTTAAGAAATAAGAACTTAAAAAAAAATGTTGCAAAAAGGAAACTAGAGAGTTATGAAGGAGCAGCTGAAGGAGGTCGAATACTTCACAGGAAGAGCCAAGTGTTGACAAAGGTGAGCGAGACCAAACACCACAAATAAAGGAAAAAGAGAGGAAGAATTTTGTGATCCACCGGGCGACCAGAAAATGGCTATCCAGTTTCTTGGTATGCCAATGTTTTCTAATATATAGAATATCGAAAATAAATCGAAATTTGAAAACAAATTATTTTTATTTTCAGATCTTCGTCTGCAACACATTTTTAACTATGTAAGTTTCCTATTACTTGACAATCAGTAAAAAAATCTTTTTATTTTACTAATTGTAAAAAATAATAACTGATCACTAATTAAATAATTAAAAGGAACGAATTCGATGGAATCACACTGTTTTTTTTCGCTCCATCAGATCTACAATTAGTAAAAGCGAATGGGGCTTATTTCACTGTGTCACCGCTACACATATCTGCCGATGAAGAAGAAACATACTAAAAAAACATAAAGAATCGAAGAGTTCTACGATCTAGATAGTAGATAGTGATACAATATTTTTAATAACAAAATAACCACCACAATTAAATAAGTAATATAAAATTATTTTAAAATTATAGTTTAAAAATTGTTATTATATCAGAGACTAATTGATAAAAGCGGTTGGGGCTGACTCGTTTCACAGCTCCCGATGACACGTGCCAAACACAAACGGTTCATGCGAAACAAACGAAAAAAGAACTACAGGAATCAGTTATTTTTTTATAAAAAAGGTAGAGAGAGAGAATATTTTAACAAAATATTCCGCCGTTGATGTAAAAAAGAAAAAATATGCTAGTGTTTTACATTCCCTGAGGGCTGTTGCTTGTAACATAACTATCTTTATTACTATTTAATTTTATGAATAAATGAGCTATAACTAGTATCAACTAATTAATAATACCATGTTCGAAAAACTCATAAAATTAGATAATATCAATGCAAAATTATCAATCGCATCAATTGTTTTTATTTTAAAATAATTAAATTAATTTTTAAGAGCAAAAAATAATTAATTTAATTAATATAAATATTTATGAGTTATGAGAAACGTGATGTTCTAAGAGACATACATCAATTAAATTAATGGAAGCATTGATCAATTAAAAATAAAACTCGACCCTTAAGCGTTCAATATATATGGCAGTCAAGTTACTTCATTCACAGGAATTAAAAAAATAAATAAATTAACGATATAAATTTTGTTTCTCACATTTTAAGCTTATAATATGATATGGAAATGAAATATACTTATTCAAGTAAAATGCTACAGCATCCGCACATCTTACAAAATATCTTTACACCAATATAAACATCTAAAATAGGTAAAATATTAAAAATGTTTTAATTCACCGTAACCTAAAAAAATACAGATTAAAAATATAGAAATCCATGTATAAAATAATATATATATATATATATATATATATATATATATATATATATATATATATATATATATATATATATATAAATTTACGAGATGTACTGAGTAGTAGAAAATGATGAATGCCAAAAATATTGCCTGTAGGTTCAAATTCGAATTCCATCATTATTAAAATATTTTCAATTTTAAAATGTCTCAAATACAATATATTTTTTGTATATCTTCAATGGACTAAAACGGACACGAATAAGGCCGGTCAAATCAAAATTAGAACACTGGAAGAAAAAAAGAGATGAATTTAGCGTATTGTAAATAGTAATATTCTTTAATTCTTAAAATAAAAGAAGAGTTTTAAATTTTAATTTAATTTTAAAATAAATTAAACAGTTTGTACGTAATGTTTCTTAAAATTAATGTCATTCATCAAGAAGGTTTATATAAATTCATGGTTGTCAAACATAGCATCAGAATATATATAATAATAATAAATATTATATAAATTGATTTCATTTCTTTATCTATATCAAAGAAAAAACTCCATAGATTACCATCAGGAATAATTGAAAGTATAAATGCTGCAATCGCGTTTTTACAACAGGAACAAATGAAAGGTGGTTTCTATAACTTAAGAGTAGAAAATTCGTACTATACTAAATTTAAAATAACATTTAAAAATATTAATCAAATGATAGACTGTTCAGTTGAGATAAATTTCTTTATCATAAAACTCACACGTTTGTTCCATTTATTCATGTATTTTACTTTTTGGCCGAAAATATTTGTAGATTTGTTTGGTATATTGTCAATTTTTAATTTATTTATTTCTAACATTAAATTTAATTGGATGAAAATAGAAGATTTCAAAATATCTGTGGCAGTCACACTTGATTTTTTCTTTTTCTAAGAACTTTAATTATAATAACACATAAAATTAAATTTTTCTAAGAATGAAAATATTAATGTCATCATAGTACCGAGAAATGATAATCACTCATAATTCTCTCTATGGTATTTAAATTTAATTTAAAAATCAAGGCGTAATTCCAGAAGTTTCAGAACGGAGTGTAGAGATGTAATGTGTGGCACATCCTTACAAAGGACAAAAACATAACAATTTCATAAGATCTTAAAACTACCGCTATTATGACCTGGGGCATATCAATTTTTTGTTTATTTGGCGCAAGATGCGACTAAACCACTTTTTATAACACCATTTCTGAAGAGATGACAAACACGTAAAAATAATAATGTTTCAACAAATTTGACTGCTCGTAACTCCCTTATAATATTAGTTCTATGTATGTAGTACAATGGATTCAATCCAAAACTAAGTTATGGATATTTAGAACTAAAAAATAAAATGCGAACCTTAAGCTATAGTTCTTTAGAAAAGTCACATTAAATAACTTGAAAGAGAAGCTACGATTAACGATGGTAAAAAATACTATGTGTTATAACATAATGAATATGTAATATTTATGGTTAATGAAAAAACCCGCAAATTCTCTTAGTACTCATTAATAAATTTTACTTCATGTAATAGCGTATTAACTATTTTAAAATATAATCAGTAAATTTTCAATGAAACAAGAACAAGAAAATAAAATAAATAAGTATAAACATCTTTAAAAATAACAATGATAATCTATCTAAGAATAAATAGTAATAGTTAAGTATAGTTTATCATATCTTTTATTTATAGTCATTTTTCAACAAGCCTACAAGTCTAATTAGACTTATACATGAAGTTTTTTTTTTTTTTTTTTAAGTTTCTAGAAATTCGTTAGGATAATTTTTTTTTTTTTTGTTTGTTCCATGCTTTATTCCAATTTATTTACTTTCAAACATTCTATTTATTTTAATAGAAATATTGGATTGTGCGCTAGACGCTACAAGCCAGTGGATGTACCTTCCTCGGCGATCGCGGCGACTGAGGTCCCGACGAAGAGGAGGCAGAGAAGGGCTGGAGGCACGAGCATGGCGGGCTGCAGGACGGTACTGCCTTCCGAGCGGGCCCTTCGCCCTAGCGCCTGCGCATCGCCGAAGGGATCCGTCCTAATGTTATTGTTCTCCTACCTCTTGCCCTTTTCTTTATCGTCTCTAGGCAAAATGGACCTCTTGCAGGTGGCACAATAGTCGTCTATTCGCTATTTAACGAATCGGAGGCAGTGAAGACTTTATAAGTAATGGTTTTATTCATTATGTCTCGTACAAATGTCGTTTGACTAGACGAGTTCACTCCAGGTCTCCTACAGTGAAGAGTGTGACTTCAAGAATGTAACTGCGTGAGTGATTTGTTCTTTGGAGCATGGGGTTTATGTACCAAAGAATAGTGAGTGGGTGAAGGGAAGAGTGGGAAGAGGACGGCAAAGGAAGTTATCAATAGTTAATATTCTTAAGATGTTTGTGAGGAAGTCCCCTTTTGCTGAAATAGGTTATTGTTCCCTAAGTCTCGATAATGGGTTTTCTGTCCAGTCGGCACATTCTAGATAACTATTTCTAAGCTTAAGCATGAATGTTATTTATTTCATTTTACTTTATTTTTTTCTTATTTATTTTTTTATTTTTTTTTTTTTTAATTTGCGTCGGACCATATTTTATTTCATCTGTTTTACTAAGCTTCCTCTTCTTATTTTTGTTGTAATTTCTATTATTTTTTAATTGTATATATTGTATGAATGAGTGGCTCACATCGCAAATACTCAATACCCTTGATTGAGGCAAAATGTATTTATTCTCAATAAAAAAAAAAATTCTAAGCTATCAGAGATAGCTTGACCTAGGGCTTTGTGTTTTTATGCTCTGCGTCGTGAGAAACTAAAAGATAATACATGATTCACCAATAGGGATATATAACAAAATAAAAGTTAAATTAATATCATTATTATTATTATTATTTGTTACGGATCAAGTTCATTCCGTAACTGATGATCAAGTCCGAGAGCTAATCAAGGAATTAATTAACATAATTAACATAACGATGCGCAACAATGTAACATACAATAGCTCAGTGATCATTGAGCGATGACGGAGTAATATATTTCCGTTATGTTCAGTCAAAATACAAAATAAATAAATGATATTTTTTTTTTTTTTTTGTGAAAACTTCTTTAGGGGCGTTTTGCACTTTTTTTGTCGAGAGTGAATTAGATTGATCCGCCAGATTTCCAAAGTGATAACGCTCGGATAAATTCAGCTTTCGTCGACTATTTTTTTTTTTATATATGTTTATTTAGAAATATTACATTCTGTCACATCAAGGACATTTATAATAGTGTTCAGAGAGCACACTCACACTCTATTTACAATAATAAAAATAAATAATACAGAAACTTAATAATAATAAATACAATAAAATAAAATAAATGTATATAAACAAAAGAACTAACCTAATCATACACACTCGGGCTTGAGTGGAGGATCTGGCCATTGCCAAAACTCCAATAGATGATTATTTACAGAAGGTCTCTGGGCCACTGCCGCTTCAACCTTCGGGGAGGATTGTAAGGATGGGTGGTGCTGGATAGAGATTGTGCAAGGGGATTTGGATGATAGGTAAGGTTCTGGTGAAATTTGGAGAATTTTTCTGGAACAAGGTCTAGGACAAATGGAATATTAAGCTCATGGTGTAGGATTTTGTTATTTACATAGAACGGAGCATCAACTATTGTTCGAAGGACTTTAGATTGAAAGGATTAAATACGTTTGGTGTTAGAAGCTTTTGCTGTCCCCCACAGTTCAAGTCCGTATGTCCATATAGGTTTCAGTATTTTCTTGTAGATAAGTAATTTGTTTTCAATAGAACGTTTGGATTTTCTGTTTAGTAGTCTGCATAGCTGGCCGTATCGTCGGTTGAGTTCTTGTCTTTTGAGTCTAGTATGTGGGTTCCACGTTAGTCTTCGGTCTAAATCTAATACTCGCTTCGGCGGTACATATACTAAAATTGCAGCGTCGACTAATTGAAAGGTTTTTTATATATGAATTAAAATGTCCCAGAAACTAAACATCGGGCCTGCATACTATAATCGACGAAATTGTTCAACATTTCATCCTCTCTGTAATAGGCTATAATTCAAAATTTTATCTTTACGTGACACGGTGTTAGAGATGCGAAAAGGAAAAAATAGTGTCGAAAACCAAATTTGTACGAGTTTTATGGAAGATAGCATTAAAATATCTCAGAATATAAAAATCGAACTTGCATACTGCAACCAAGTGTTCAGCATTTTATCCTCTTTATAATGAGCTATTATTTATAATTTATATTTCATATTATTAATCTAACCTTGTAGATGTTTTCACTTTTATCTTGTGGTCTAAAGCATAAACCCTTAGTTTTTTTTTGCCGACATTTCGGCCTAAAGTTCGGTTCTTCATCAGAGCTATGCAAAGACAAGATAACAAAAGGTATGAAAAAAATATTGACAGTAAAAACAATAATGGAAGGTATAGTCTAATAGCATGTAGGTAGAACAAACTTAGCATTAATTAATAAGTGGAGAAGCAGAAATATGAAATATAAATAAAGGAAATATAAAATAAAAATATAACAAAGTAGGAATATAAAAAAGCGTGAGCGAAGTTAGGATATGTAACATAAAGGCAACAAAGTTAGGAACTTAATAAATAATAACGGCAGCAAAGTCAAGGACTAATTTTTTTTTTTTTAATTTCTTTATTGAGTATTATAACAATCTGTCTGTTGGACATTGGTTATAGTGAGGTAGATTGACATCCTAACATTATTAGTCATAATGTCCTAACAAGGACATTAATAAGGACTAATAAAATAAACATAATGAATGAAATAAACGTAACGAAATTAGGTAACAAATGAATTAATAAAGAAATGTAATGAAATATTATGAGATAAAAAACTTAATATAATCTATTTATTTTTGCTTTGTATTTAGATTGAACACCCCAACCAATTCCTCTTCAATTATTAACTACAGTCAACCATTGATCAACTAATATATATATATATACATAGGGAGTTGGGTAGTTTAGTGATCCCGGCTAATAGCAGAAAATTAAAAAAATTATTTGTTCTATTTCATAGGTCGTGGGATGACTCTGGGTTGGGAGACTCTCCTGGGCACACCCAGCCTCTATATGAAGTAATTTATTAAGGGAGAAACCTGAAGATTGAGCATGATCTCGGTCAAATCACCTCCTTGCTCAACCGCTGACCCAGAAACAGTGCTTTCCCTAAGTAATACTGAGCCCAAGACCCTTCATGGCTAGTATAACTTGATGTATAAATTGAATACTGATAAATAGATGGTTCTATTAGTTCAATTCTAATTGTGAGTTATGTGGTGCAAGTTTAAATTTTTGCATATCGTGGACTTGCTTTGAAAATATTCTAACTAACAAAATTGGGAAAGTAGAGTTTTCACACCGGAATCACTCAGAACAAAGTTATCTATGTTTCAAATTAATTTTAGTGCCGTCAGTTGAAGAATAACAAACTAGAGCAGTGAGACATAGTTTTAAATTTTGACAACTTTTGAAATTAATTGGTTTGAGAAGGATCTAACTGCAATGCTGTTATATTGCATATAACATTATATACTGTTATATTGCAATACTCTTATATACTAAGTAGTAATACTGTAATATTGGATAGGCATACCACTAAACAAATATCTATTAAAATAAATGAAAAATATAATAATGATGATTTATTAGAAGGATAAGTTTAAGAATGAAACCCAGGTTACATAATGATATTTTTATTAGCTTGAGGGAGACTTTCAGATTTAAACTGTCAATGCTGGAGACGCAATAGTATTTACACTTGCTCTTAATGTAATATGAAAACCCGTGAAGATACCTACTATTTGCTGCTGTTCGATCCTATGAGATATTTCAAAAAACGGCCATCTCAAGAGAGGAAATCATATAGCTCCTTAAGGGTAAAAAATTGGTCTTCACCGTATAAATACAAAGTCCATGCTTTTAATTATAGGTTTATATCTTGTTGAGCAATTTGATTTTAATTAGATTTCGGATAGGAGTGTAAATATCCACTTATCAGGGTAATGTTTTCAATCGTTGAATTGAGTGAAAGAAGTTTATTAAATAATAAAATAAGTTTATCAATTCATTAACATTTGACATTAAAAATACATTATTAGGAACTACAAAAAGAATAAATGGCTTAAGCATAGATATATATAAGAATAAAAGTAAATCAATATTTAATTAATTACTAAAAGTTTATGAATGTTACGACCCAGTGTGAAAAAGATTTATTAACAAGAAAATTAGGGTGGTTCTCCTGTTCGCCTGACGTAGGACCAACTTCCATTTTACAAATTATACAAGTGTTCATTTAATTGTACTACTCGTTGCTCAAAATGTATAACTGTAATTTACATGTATTCTGTAGTTCGAGATTGTATTATTTTCTATCAACATAAAATAAACGGAACCAAATCGCAGTTCAGACGAATTTGAAATTTCTTCAATAATCTATGTTATATATCGTGCCTTATTGCCAATTTACAATATTATAGTTATTCTTATTGCCTATTTGTAACCATAATAAAGGATAAATAATTCCGGAAATAAGAAGTGTGGTGCCTTCGTCACGGTCCGTCCCGCTTTGTACATAAAATTAAATATGACACGATCACTAAACACTGTTTTATATAATATAGGAATATGAATTTTATTGCTCAAAATAAAAAAAAAATAAAATAAAAAGTAAATTAATTTATTTTTTATCTAATCAAAGGTTTTTTTCATTACTGCTTTTTCATTGTCGTTAAGTTTAAATCTAGGTTTTGTGCCATATCCAATTTTATCAATATATTTTTAAAAAAGGGCATTCTTGAATGATGTTTTGAACTGTTGTTTGTTTGTCTATAATCTATTTCCAGAGTTTAGCCATTAAGAACAGAGACACACAATCATAGCATTGGTGATTAATTTAAGATCGTTGTGAATTATTAATCCTAGATAATTTTCATAATCATCCTATGTTTACTTGGCTTGCAACAGTAGAGCGAAAACTTTGAACATTAATCAAATTGAATAGAGAAATGAACTAAACTTTGAAAAATATTACTAGCATAACTACTTATATCAAACCAATTTTAGTTGGAAGATGTCTGTTTTGTTTTTTAAACTGAAAGTTTAATTAATTTATAATTTCTTAAACAATATTTCATAAAGGTAGTTAGGTTCTTTCTTTTTCTTACAAAGTAATTATCGTTATATATCAAATCGAAGTTAAGCAACGTTTAGTGTGGTTCGTACTTGGACGGGTGACCGCCCGATTTGGGTGATCGTCCACCTTTTTTTTTTTTTTTTTGTTCTTCCCTACCTCGCCTTTTAGGCTATACGGGATTTTCCCGGGCCGGGGGGTGAGGGCGGGGAATTTAAAATCCCCTCCGGCACCGGGACGCGAACTCGTCCTTTTTATATCATCTCAAATCTCTGTTATCCGGTTGCCAGGCAATTAGCGGTGCTGTGCACACGCTTTAGCCTATTCGGCCACCCCGCCCTCCAAGGGTGATCGTCCACCAGGGAAAAAGCCATGCTGCCCGAGTAAACCCCCTGCTCTCCTGGGTATGTCAGCCTACTGGAGCCACCTCACACCGACCGGGCGTAGAACTGATGACCCTACCCGGTGTACTTAATCGGGAATCGGGATGTGGTCTACCTGGATGTTAGTAGCCCCTCTGAGTTTCGGTCCTTGGACGGCCTGTTTCGGAGAAAGAAATATAGGTCTTCGTGCTCCTGCTGACTCCTAGCAGCCGTAATCCATGGATCTAGACCGATTTCTCACTGTCCTTGAACCCGAGTGAGTCGGTGGGAAGGACACTGTCAGATTGGCCCCAAAGGGATCGGCTATGGAGCTACGGGTGGGGGGGGGGGCCTGCCGCTGCACCATGGAGACCATGGTTTGTAGCAACGTGAGGTTGGGTGACCTCCTCCAGGTTATCTGAGCTCCCTCAAGCAACATACGTCTGTAACCTCTAGCGGCCAAAGATCTTCATGGTCTGTAGCGCCCATCGAAAATATATATATATATACATATATAAAGCTTTCGGCCTGAAGACATCCTCCCAAAAAAAAAATTAAATCCTTGATCTGCTAATGATCTGAGCTCATTTCCTCTGCAATATGTCTCTGAAAATCATATGATAAAATAAATAAAAGGGATATTAGCATAAAGGACATTTCTGTGGATAGTTTCGATTTTTTTTAAGTAGATCGATTAGCATTTTTACAGTAAAAAAAGTCGAATAAATATATATAGAGAGAAGTTGTTTATTATCGCTTTGATGTATAAGTAATATTATTAACAAAATTCTAACATCCTCCTCTTATTTTCCTAGTTAAACTTTCAAGTAGATGAGATATTTTGATATTAAAGCAATTATATACTTTGAAAATCTTATCTTCAAAAGTTTCATTAAACAAACTAAATGTTTTCTAAACCTCTTAAAATAAGCGGATGGACATTTCTAAACAGAGAAAAACTTAACAAGTTCAGCGACAGCTGGGAAAATTTAACTTTCAATTGAGAAAATGTCTCATAAAGTCTAACGAGATCCTCGAGAGCTTTTTTAAGTGACACGCTATCAGGCATTCTCAACTTACAAACTAAATTATTTTTGGTCATTCTCTGAGTGAGCTGAAGTGATCTCATCAAGGAACTTAAAAAACAAGAAGTGTTAATGCAGCTCTTTATACTATCTACAACGTTAGTGCACTTTAAAAAGAGGATTCAGGGTAGTTTATCTCGAGAATCACTTTTAAACTAGGTCTCATTTATTCACAAGCGTTTCTAGTGTTTTATACATAGCTCATCAAGTCCTTTAGTCCTTTAGAGCTCCATTCATCCTTTTCAAAAGAAAATAAATCGTCATTAAAATTACATAATTTAAGTTTAGTGCGAACCGAGATCGATAGCATAGCTTTATCTATCTAGTTTATGTTATGAACATATCTTTTTTCTCTCTTCCAAAGGTATTTATATCCCGAAAAATCTCAAGAAATCTCAAATTAAGGATGTACAATGCCATAATGTATAAAGCCATTTCTAATATATGGCTGTAAGATCTGGACACTAACCAGCACTCTACAAAAAATGATAGAAACATTGGTAAGAAAAACCTTCCGCACGATAACCGGAGCTATCTATCATTAGAATACTAATAAATGGAGAAGAAAGACCAATAAAGAACTACTTACTGGTCAATCCATATCCCATGATGTGAAGGCACGGAGGATAGGATGGGCGAGACATGTAGTTCGTAGCAAATCCATATGGAAGCCTCTAAGTAACAAGGAATGCCTCAATAGAAGGCAAAAGACCCCGTGGAAGGCCAAAAAGTAGATAGATAGTGATACATATAATTAAGAAAGATGTTATAGAACGGCGTGGAGAAAATTGGAAAGAAATAGCCTAAGACAAGCAGAGATGGAGCAGGCTTGTTAAGACGGCAAAAGATCAACAAGGTCTGTAATACCAACAGAAAAAAAAATATGAACAATTAGCTAATTAAATATCAATATTTTATATAATCCCTCATAAATGAGGCGTTCATTTCTATAGTGAAACTGAATATTTTTTTTCAAGACATGAACCCCAAGACAATATTTCAGGAAACGCTGGAAACTATTAGAAGTATCAAAACCAATATTTTTTAATTATCAAATTAGTATGTTCTCTATTTGCAGTACGAATATCCGAAAGTCTCTGATTATTTCAATAGTAATTTAAAAACATGGAAACCTGTAAAGAGTCCCTTTTGGAAGGAATTATACTTTAAAGCCTGTTTTTCGTACAAAATTAATGTTCATTGGGGTTTGATTTAGTGAGAAAAAGATGTTACGTCATTTGAGTGGAAAAGTTATGAAAATTTTATTATGAAATTCCGATGTTTACAGTGATGTCATAACAAAATTAGTTTAAGAAAATTTAGATTAATTAATTGTATTCTCATTAGTATTGTATTCTGATTGTGAATTTTTATATGCATATTTAATAAGAGGACTGGTCCCACCTGGAAGAGTCACTGGAGGTCAGTAAGAGGACTGAGAGAGCTGTAAGCTGCAAAGAAAAGTCCAACACACCATCCAAGGCTGTTCAGTATTTAAAAGTATAGGAAAAAAATTGGATATGGCTCAGAGCCAAAAAGAAAACTGATTGACAATGAAAAAGCGGTGGAAAAAAGCTGGAAATTTATAAAAATTATAAAATTCTATAACAGAGTACAAGCAAAAGATATTGAGAATGACCCTAAATGGTAAATACAAGAATAAACACAACTAAATAAAATTAGTTTATTTTTAATTTTCATTTGAATAAAACTGTTAAGGAACTTTTTATGAATATTTTTTTTAATAAGTACATGTTCCATTACATCACTTTAAAAAAAGGAGACCGGTTTAAGGAGTAAACTAATTTTCACATAACCATAGAATACTTAGGTTGGTCTTTGAAAAAAAAAATTGCATCATCGGAATCATTATGTGTTATATCGATTTCCATAAAATCGATCAGAGTTCCCTTTGGATATAAGCGGCTCAAATATTAACTTCCTTTGAAGAAAGAAAACTATTCTTTGCCATGGCACTTGAATTTCACTCGCGATAGAAAGTATTGAGTTCTATCAGAAAAACTTTTCCTGGAACATTTTAAATATCACTACAGGACTCTCCTCGTGGAGTAGCTTATGCCGCTGAAGTGCTGACTGCAATGCTTTCCAAGAGACCGAGAATCAGCCGCTACCACTGCCTATCATCAAGGCCTTGGTTGACAAAATTTGTAAAAAGAGCCAAATATTGCAACATCAGAAATTTGTTTGGCAAGTCATTTTTTTTTAATATGTATATGGTCGTTAATTATCTTGTTATTACTTAATTAGTGTACTCCCAAGTTAGAGTAAAAATGTCATCAATTTTAAGGAGCTAACTTCCCTCAGGTCGATCTACATAAATCTCCTATGGATACTCGCCTTCTATACTTATAACATCTATTTCTTTTATGTATCCTGTTTATATGTTCATCAGTACTATCTTTAAATACTTTACTCAAAAGAATAACAACACTTAGCTTTTTCTCGATACCTCGTTCGCCAATTCTATCGTTACTGTTCGTTTTTGTTTTATTTATAAACTCCTATAGACATTTAATAATTTAAATTAAAACAATTATATTGATCATTTCGCCTTCATTTTAAATATTGTACGGAAAATGAAAATTTTCTATATTTAAAAAAAATAATATTTGTGAATAATAATTTACTGAAACATAATAGCAAAATACACTTTGAAATAACCATTTATATAAACTGAGAAAAGTAGATTTTAAAATAATATATATTTTAAATTCGAATAATGCATGCCTAATGTAAGGAACCATTCTCACAATTAATTTTTTTTTATTCATCATTGAATTAAAAAAAAGAGAGAGTGTCGAAATAAAAACGAATGGGATTTTATTCTATGGTCTATTCTATAATATGGTTTATTCTATAATTTATCATTTGTTCTTTTTATGAACAAAACTTTTTTTTTTAAATAGATCATAAGACTTGTTGTTTCTTGTAACAAGCTGTATAAGAGTATTTAATAACAGCGTTGTTTGCTGCTTGACTACAAAATGTCTCAATGTCTACAAAAGAGCAACATCTCACTCTCAAGCCAGAGTTTGCCGACCACTGACCTAGGCTACTCTGTGAGCTATAATGTGATTAATTTCAACTTTTTTTTTTTTATTTTAATGGAATTTACAACTGTATTACATAGAGAATACAATAAGTAATGAGAAGTTTGTAACAAGGCATGTACAACATGAAGAGAAACTACCCATTGGTAGAACTCAAATCAAAGTTCTATATTAGAAGATCCCGAGGCCATCTTCTTTTCAGACGCCTCGGAGGGTTATCAGGAATCGAGGAGGAAGCAAGATTTGAAACGAGAGGATTCGGATGGTTATGCAGTTTGTTATGGAAGGAAAGGTATCTGGATTGGGCCAGATCGGAAACATATGGAACATTAAGGTCTTTATGGATGATTTTATTTGTGACAAAGTAAGGAGCGTTGACAATTTCAACTTAATTTGCTCTTCATGACGGATAGTTTAAAAGGTATTCACAACTTAAAACCATAGTAAATTTATGGCAAAATACATGTAAAATTGATAAGAATGGAATCATCTAGGTTCAGTCTATTGAAGAGGTAAAAGTAGGTGTGCAATCATCGATTAGTGATTGGCGAAACCTTGATTGGTTAATTATTAACGTATATATGAGAAGCTTGAATCTTTGTTTTAAAACCTTCCAAAAATAAATTAATGTTTTTTTTTCATTTTTTATTTTGCTGATTTTACTTATTGCAATTGGTTTAATTATTAAATCATCAATAGACGTTCAATTTTGCAGCTTCCAAGACTATTTTTAAATATATTTCGTAATTTACACAATGCATTAACATACCTGAATAAATTATTGTTAACGATTCCATTTAAAACTCAGATCAACCTATTTCAACATGTGATACTTAGTGTTGCCCAAATGCGAGACCGAGACGGTCTTGGTCTTGCAAACTCAGTCGTGGTCATGGTCTTGGTCTTGCACAAGAGTCTCATAACAGTCTTGCAGTTACTTATCAGCTTATTGCTATAGAGATATTACTGTATTTTTTTAGATATGAGAAAACTAACTAAGCCCGAATGAAAAATTAGAGGAGTTAAATGCAAAAGTATATTGGTTCTACCAATTATTAACATATAGTAACTAAAATTATTTCTATTTTAAAAAACGATTTTTTTTACCAGTCCAGTGTTGCAACAGTGAGGCGGCCTTGGTCTTGGTCTTGCAGAGTGTAAGACCAAGGCCTTTTTTTTTGCAACACTGGTGATACTGTAACTCAACAGTTAATTGAAATGCTAAAAGAATGAGAGAAAAATAAGTAACTTATTGAAGGCTCAAATATATGTAAAATTTAATCGTTGCTTGGCATAAAAGTGTAAAATGATATTTTTTTTTAACATCAATTCTTCATTGACACTTATCAAATGTTTCATTTTTCTGGTCCTCCCCTCCCTCGCCTTCAAGACTATATGGTGTTTTCTCAGGACAGGGAGTGAGGACGGGGGATCAATACCAGAGTTAAAAGCACCCACGGCGCCGGGACGCGATCTCGTAATTACTTTATGAAAGTTTATCTTCCATCAGGTTACCGAGCAAGCCCGCTCAGCCACCTCCCCCACACACCTGGGTTATGTGCGAAACAGCAAATTTATAACATTAGATAATTTATAACATGAGTTGCACCTTTTTCCCAATCTTTATTTCAGAATATTTAAACCAGGAAGATCTCTCTTTCAAATCCTTTTCCATCGTCTCCTCGTACTAATTGGCATGTATAAGTAATATAATGTCATGTATAAACAATATTGTTTTTGAAGCAGATTTTTACTATAGGTAGATATTAATATAACGCTTTAGTTGTTCGATATTAATTATTCTTTAATTTTCATATTTACTTATCTAATTCTGAGCAGGAGATACTGTTAATAATGATTTATTTAATAACAATGTTGTAGTTTTTATAAAAGCATTTTTGTTTAATGTGTTTTTAATTTCACTTACCTATATATGTAATATATTTAATATTGCGATCGTGATAATTTTCGAATCTGAGTTTTTGATGAAAATACACATTTTGAGATCCCTTGCGTCCCACAAAATCGTCTGTTTGTCTGTATGTACATGAACAGTCTACCTCAAAAACCAAAAGTCGTACAAAACCGATATTACGTATTTAAAATAGCTATTATATACCTTAGATATGGCAGCAACTTTTTCCTTAAAATTGGCTAACCGGAAGTGCCACTCACACTGCTCTATCGATTTTGATTACACTCGGTGTATCATTGTATAATTAAGTGGCATTTAATATCATTTAGATCTTATCCACTGATCTCACTTTACTGTGGTTAAATACTGAATGTTCATATGCGTCTTCCTCTAATGTATCTCTAATATGGTTCATTTACAAAAAATAACTCTCTTTTATTGACACTATTTATAAAAACGGCTAAATATGAGGTTTGAAAGAATATGATCAATGGAAACTGGAGAAAAAAGTAAAATGCTTATCTAGCTTGAAAATGAATCTCCGGAAATAACAGTCAGAAGGTTCTTGTATAATGTATCGTTGGAAAACGGAGAATTTCCGAAAAAATAATATCAAATAAATAAAGTTGTAGAAGTTAACAGAGAGTGATGAAAACATATTTTCAGAAAACTAACATTATTTAATATAAATCATAAGTATCCAAGGAAATTACATGAAATTTTCTTATATTACTAAATGTAAACTTTAAATTTTTTTCTAAGTTTGAAAAAAAGGATCTAAATTCCACCGAATCAAGCCAATGCCATTGATTAAAGTACTATTTCATTGTATTTGAGTGAAAGAAAAAGTGAAATATAAAATATTTCATAGATATGTTTATAACCTTAAATACATTTACTGTAGTTTAATAACTCTAGATATGATATTATATTTAAGTAATTAGGCCGTTTATTTAAATCTATAGGCCGTTTCTTCCAAAACCTATTTATGACATCCAATTTCAACATTCTTTATTATTAATTTTAGTGATGTTTCTAGTTTCAAAATGTATACCTTTATTCACAGTTCTATATTTTAGCACTGCACTCATCTATTCTAGAATCAATTTAATCACTGTCTGTATAGATATACCTTTTAACAAGAAATATCACTAAAATAACATTATTCAAAAATGTTGAAATTGGAGTTAGTAATTCTGTCAACTGAAAGGCTCGTAGACTGAAGTTGTCTGGTTTATAAGAGCAGATGGAGTAACTAGATTTTTCTTGCCTACCTTCGATACAATAAATATACTTTTTGTGATTTAAATAGTCTTAATGATTTGTTATCAGTAAGCTTAAGCTTTGGCTCCGTTTAAAATGCACTTCAACAATTTTATAATATCCCACAATGTCCAGAAAATAATTTCTATTCAAAGTAGAGCGGTAAATGAAAGCTGCGTGTTGTGCACACCAGATTTTCTTAATATAAACATGTGATGCATACCGTTGGTATATTGCAAAATTCACTTGATATAGTTTCGATAGAGCTGACATTTTAAAATGTTTGCGAATTTCGAACTAATTTGTCGATAAAAAGAACACACTAAGTACACTAAAATGACACAAGCCCTTTTATATATCTAATAAAGTTATAACATATGCATAATTTTCTGATTTCATAAAGGAGAAATTCATCAAACTTCTCATTGATTTATGGTTATGAAATGTCACTTAATGAGTTTTAGTAATACACCGACGACATGCCACCATAGTTTAAATTTATGCATTCTGATTCTTTCTAATTTTATTTTGATGATTTAGAAAAAATAAAGTAATGTCAGTCTTATTTATTTTAACGAGTGAACACAGAATCATCCTTCGGTCGAAAGTACAGATAAATTGGTAGTAAATAAAAAAGAAATATGAACGTTTTTCTTATTCGTTCTTTTAGAATATATATTATTTTATATTCCTAATAATATATTGTCTAAACGATGATAAATGTGCTACCTCTGCCACTGTACAGAAATATAGTAGAGAAATAAATAACAACTGACACAATACCAGACTTATAAAAGCTGAAAATATATTTTACTTAACTTAATAAGTTACTTTTCCACCAGCCATTGTCGAGGTAAGAATATATTCTGAACCGAGCCGTATTTTATCTCTTTAGCTACCTTTAATAACACAATATACAACTTGTAAAATTATTAACTTTGGGATTGAAATTTTTTTATTATATTTAGGTGTCAGGACTTAGAATTAAGAAGTTGTCCTCTTTTGTGATTTTATTTATGTTAATATAATAATTTTAGGTATGATAATAATTTAAATTTTTTTTTCATTCTATCAACTTAAGAGTTCTCTTATCACAAATCCTGTCCTTTCGATTTTACTTTTATAATCCCAATATTTTTTTTCTTTCATTAACTTTGCACTTTATATATGTTTTGTTTTCTTATTTTGTTGCAGTTATTGTGGAAAAAAATCGGTCTTGCTCTTACACTTTTACAAGACCAAGACTAAGACCAAAACAAGACTGGACCTTGCCAGACTTGTGCAAGAACAAGACTGACCTGCGAGGCTCTTGCCGTCTCGCTGTTAGGTCAAACTGAGACAATTTTGAGATATAATACGCTGCTTTAACATTTTAATCTTACCTTAAATCTAAACAGCTTAAATGCAGCTTTGTTTTATAGGTGGAGACCTACCATTATATTTCTTTACAATTCCTTTAATGTATTGTCAAGATAATTTTATTTGATATTAATATGTTTATGTAAATATAACATCTAAATGTACCTAAGCTGTAACACACAGGCAGATCTACTGAGAGGAGGCTTCCAGGATGACCTCCTTTCCCCCGAAATGGTAAAATATAACCATGTTTTATAGAAAAAAATAATAAAAACTATCTCTTAAAGTATTATTTTTCGTGTAATTATATTTAATAGGACTTGAAGAATCACTCTAACGCCATGTCATATAGGAAGTTAGTTTCTTTCTTTTTTCGTTTCAAATTAATTATCGTTCTATATATGAAAAAAACAGGCTGTCGGGCTAAACTCCCCTCCCTCCCCCCAAAAAAAAAATTAAATCCTGGATCCGCTAATGCTTTAACGTTTTCCTTAGATCTAAAGTAACATGTTTAATATATAGCAAATAAGCTAATAGGTGACTGAAAGACTCTTGTACAAGACTATCACTGAGTGCGCAAGACCAGGTGTGTTGACACAAGACCAAGACTGGCTAAATCTTGTCTTGATCTTGCGTTTGGGCAACACTAGTTGCATTATTTACCACAGGGTTTCTTTTGGAATTGTTTTCTTATTCATTTCCGCATCTCTATATTTAAATTCAGGTAATCTTATCTTCTTATTTCCGGTGATCCAACGTGAGATACCTCTTCAGGTCAGAACAGAGCTCCACACATCTCTATCATCCCAGTCACCTTCCTTTAGACCTCGGCCGGCCATCTCTTCTCGGACTCCTTCCATCCATGTGGATCTCGGTCGTCCTCGCCTAAGCTTTCCGGGTGGCTGCCAGTCCAAGACTGTTCGGCCAAGACTCTTCCGGCATTCTCCTGCAGTGCCCATACCACCTCAATCGTCGTTCCCGATCCTCTCAGAGACGGTCTCCTCTACACCTATTATCTGTCTCACCACTTCATTTCGGACTCTCTTTTGGCATACAAGCCAGCATTCAATGACCATGCCTCACATCAGTAGGTTAATATGGACTCTACAATAGCCGTGAAGATACGCCGCTTGTTCGCGTTTGAAATAGTGTCGTTCCAGAGAACAGGATGCAGCATTCTAGTAGCTTTTCTTGCCATCTCGACCTTGTTTCGGACATCCACTTCGGACGTTCCAACATCGTCCAGATAGGACCAGAGGTATTTAAATTCCTTTACTTTTCTACATACCTGTTCACCTATGCGTAGGTCGTCTGCCTCATCTCCCAGTGCCATATACTCAATCTTTTGGAAGTTTATCCCGAGACCTGCCTCTTCATAAGCTTTCTTTAATTGGACAACCACCATCTCCAGAAAAACTTTCTTCCGGGCCATCACTACTTGATCGTCTGCGAAGAACAGGGTCAGGAGCTCGTCGCCGTCAAAGTACACTCCGTAGTCTCGACTTCGTCTCATCTATTGCTTCAATACCTCATCCAAGTATACCTTGAAAGGTAATAATAATTAATATTGATATTATTAACATTTTAAATATATTTGCAATAATTCTTTTTCTTACTTCAAGTATTATATTTTGATTCATATTCTAATCTAAACATAGCCAATATTACTAAATGAAGCTACTTCTGCTCATATTAGATCAAAGTTGTAAGCAATAATATTATTTAATTTATTCAAATCTGTAGACAACGTTATATAATTTGAGTTTATTGAAAATAACATTCAGGTCTGCTAATTTTGGCACAAGTGTCGTCGTCTGCACAGATTGAAAGGTATTTTACAAACCTTAGTGATAGAATGTAGAGAGGAACTACTTTGAACGTGGATGATTAAGATTATGGAACAAAAAGAAAAGAGATGCAGATTGGAATAATTGAGGAAGAACTGAACATCACCTGTAATGAATGCGGTTTGCAAGGAATGTGTAATTTCCTATCAACACCCGGACACTCTAGTAGCGACGGCATTGAACAAGAAATCCGAGATAGTGATAATAAATCGAAAGTTTTCTAACTGATTAGATATAATTATTAATGACACAATAATTGGTAATAAAGAGGTGAATAGATACACCAATCTATTGATCATTAAAACATTATTCTCACTTACATAGCTTTATCGAGCTGAGTATTGGAGAACCATGGAGATGTATTTTTCAACGATAATCTTTGGATAGATGATTTTCCGCAGAAGAACAAAATATTTGTTAAAGCTATTTATAATCTTAATTTATATTGTCCTATTTTTGATTTCAATATAATTCACTTTTCCACTTCTTCTTTTAAATATTTAATACATAAAGACACCCCTAGTTTATCAAAAAGTATGTACAATAAATAAAAATAAAATAACTTTTTATTTAAGATAAGTAAATTAAAAAAATAATAGATATACCCATATACGCTATTTATTATCAGGCGAGGGAATTCGAAGCCAGACTTGTCCCTCCGACTATAGACTAAAAAGCAGAACTCAAGAAGATATTTGAGCTAGTCTTTCAATCTCGTCAATGGTGCTAAAGCCATTGGAGATTGAGCGAGTGCCCTTTAGCCATATGTCTATAGTAGAGAATCTCGTCATTGTCAGAATTCCAATATACCCATTTTACAAAATGTTGCGGGCTCACTGCCGCTTCATTCTTCTTGGATGATTATAGGATTAGTTGGTACTAGACAGAAATTGTGTCCTGACACTTTTCGGATTTAGATGATACGTAAGATTCTGGTGAAAAGTGAAGAATTTTTCAGGGATATGGCCTAGGACAAATGGGAAATCAAGGCCATGGTGTAGGGTTAGTTACATAGAGAAAGCAGTGCGAGAGTATTGTCTTGTACATTAGTAATTTGTTTTTAACTGAAAGTTGAGATTTTCTAGCCTCCATATCTTTAAATTTTTTTTTAAATTCAACAAAAAAATCTAGTAAGTCTAATCGACGAAAGAACTTTACAAAAATGATTATATATATATATATATATATATATATATATATATATATATATAAAACGTTCTCAGATAATTATATATTTTTACAATTTCAATGCGTATCTTCATTTTAAATTTGTATGTCATTTGAAAAATATTATTTATAAATCAAGCTATAATTTTTATGAATTCAGTTCAAACATACAAAAAAGCCTTTCTCCATGAGCCAAACTTGGAAATTGAAAGGTATGGAATTTATTAGTTGTCTACTCTAACAAATCAGTACACTTAATTTTTAAGTACTTGCTCTCAAGTTTTATTATTGTTTATTCATATTGTTTTTATTTTTTATTGATTTCAACTAATGCTTATTTCCCTAACTACACCGACTTAAAATTATAATTTTAGAATAGAATAGAAAATAAACTTTATAAAAGTACCCTTGAATAACAATAATGAACATATACAAAAGAAAAAATACACGTCTGGCCAAAAACTAACTTAATAAAGATTCTCACAATATATACAATAATTTAAATTATAGTACGTAAACAACTAAAGAATAAAATAAAATCTTCTCAAGAATACTTAGTTGTAATAAAAAAACATTACGTATACAATTAAAGAAAAAGAAAAAAATATCAAAAGTACATAAAGAAAAAAGTATTGAATTTTTATGTTAAAAAATATGTTTTATGTAATTTTTTACAGAAATATTCACCGGATATTTTAATTTTTTTCCTTTTAAATTTTAAATTGTTTTGGACAACCTACTAATCACCAATTCTTGTCATATAATTGTGATAGAGAAGACATAACTCCTTCTTCCCTTAAAATTAATTCTTTCCGAAATTTCCATAATTTAAGATATTTTACAGAGCGGACTAAATCACAATCCAGGCCAGGACTTTATAATAAAACTTTCTTAAAGGTTTAAGCATATGATAGTAAGCATAGAGATGTGGAAGGATGGCGGTAAAGGAAATGTGTGGGACTTGATTCCAGTTTGCCGCTTCGGTAATAGGAATCAGGAGAACTAACGAGGGGCATGCCAAGCACGTATGTGCCGCCAGACAAAGCACGGCCAACGATTGTCTTCAATTGAATATTGATTCGTAAGCCTCCAATCTCTTAACGACACTAGGTCTTATCTAGTGAGGCAGGTGTTATACAAAAGGTTTTCCCAATTAGAAAGGAAACGTAAGATAACTAACAGCAAACACTTTAAACGCTGCAATTACTCACTATTTACAACTTTTTTTTATTTATTTATTTATATGATATTTACAACTGTATACAAAAAATACATCTGTTAAATTCGCAGATGGATATAATGATATGAAACATATGTTTAGTAAAATAAAAATAAAATAATAATAAAATAAAAATTACAGTAAAATGCAGTTGTTAGAATAATGAAAACAGTAAGAACAAGAGATAAATAAAAATAAGTGATACAAAGTTTGGAATGATGAAGTAAACATAATCAAAAAGGTGACATAAGTATTGTAAAGGAATCTTAGAATAAAATGTAAAACAGAAAAATATGAAGTTATATAACAAACGGAAATAAATATTAAAATTAAGATATTGTGAATAGAATAGTTAGATAGAAAATTGAGATGTTGTAAAGTCTATATTTTAACTCTTTATTATATCATACTTTGCCTGTACATATTGATAAACTTTACAACATCTCAATTTTCTATCTAACTATTCTATTCACAATATCTTAATTTTATTATTTATTTCCGTTTCTTATATAACTTCATATTTTTCTGTTTTACATTTTATTCTAAGATTCCCTTTACAATACTTATGTCACCTTTTTGACTATGTTTACTTCATCATTCCACACTTTGTACCAGTTATTATTATTTATCTCTTGTTCTTACTATTTTCATTATTCTAACAACTGCATTTTACTGTAATTTTTATATTTCTCATACCTTGTTATCTGGTTCTTTTCTTAGCCCTGATGATGGCCTGAACTTCAGGTCGAAACGTCAGCAAATGACAAAATAAATATTATCATTTATTTTTGCCTTCTTATTTGACTGATCACCCCAACTATTCTTCTCCTTATTATTCACGACAGTCAACTATTTAACCACTAATACAGAAAAATAATGACACTGAAAGTAAATTTCTACAAACAAAAGAACTTAACTAATCAAAATAACAACTTAAACATGAGCATACTTTTATACAATACTTACAGAATCCATTCACTCAGGAGAACTTCAAGCCAAGTCTTTCTCCCAAATCGGGAAAGGAAAGGAGACACTCAGCCGCATTACTGCTGTTAAGGACCAGTAGAGGCTCTATAACCACATATAAATAGCTAGAGTGGAGAATCTGGTTATTGCCATAACACCAATATATACTTATTCACAAAAGATCTTAGAGCCACTGCCGCTTCAACCTTGTAGGATGGGTGAAAATAGACAGGGGTTGTACAAGTGGATTTAGATGATTTATTAGATTCTGATTGAAATTTTGAGAATTTATTTGGTATAAGGTCTAGGACAAATGAGATGTTAACGTCATGGTGTAGCATTTTGTTGGTTACATAGAACGGAGCATCAACTATTGTTCGAAGGATGAAAAGATTTAGATTAAAAGTATTGGATGTTAAAAATGTTTGCCCCACAGTTCGAATCCGTATGTATATAATAGGTTTCAGGATTGTCTTGTAGATATAAGTAATCACTATTTACAACTAAAGAAATACATAAACATATATAATTAGCATGTACTGGAGCTACAAAATGCAATGGATGTAAATGGAATGAATAAATAATTTAAAAATTAATATTAATATAATCTCAACTTATGATGACTAATCCTTAAGAAATCATAAAAAAAAAATAATGTTTTTATTTAGATGATCAAGATGAGGCACCAAATTATTGGCTAAAAAAAATTATTTTATGTTGTGGTTTGTTTAATGTTCAGTAGCGGATTAAAGATTTAATTTTGGTGGTAGGCCTTTTTTTTATAACGAATTAATGATCCATGTTAAGGGAACACATCAAACGTCATATTTAAATTTAATTTAAATTAAGTATAAAATAAAGCAATCAATTTTACATATTCACTTCTTTAATCCATTAACTCCTCTAATTTTACAGTCCACATCAATAAATTATCACCAGCTCTTAATACAGAATTATTATGACTCGAACTATTGTATGATTTAATCATTACAGCTTTTAATGGTATCGGGGCCCGGTGGACCAAATGTTTAATTTAGTCATTAAAGATTTTAATGATATCCGGCCCGGAGGACCAAATGTTTATTTTACTATGCCAATCCCTTCCAAGGCTGTCAGGGATATTGTCATAATAATTCTGCTTTAAGAGCTGGTGATAATTTATTGCTGTGGACTGTAAAATTAGAGGAGTTAATGGATTAAAGAAGTGAATATGTATAATTGATTGCTTTATTTTGTTACATGTAATTTTATACGGAGGTTAAATATAGGTGGGTTGGGATACTTGCATTTTCTCTTTTCTTCTATTTCCCAGTCTTCCTGTTCATCTTCCCTCTCTCTGCCTTTCTTGGCCCCTTGCCTGCCGATGTAGTTTTTTACTCCATATTCATCAAAGTAGTGGAATTACGAATATTCAAACTGGCCAGTCTAGTTAATGTGTTACGCTACCTGAGCGTCTACGCTCCAGTAATGGCGGCGTCACAATAACATCTGAGATATTTATGCAATATGCTCGAGATAACAGCTGTGTTGTGTTTACTTGATTTAATTTAAATTTAATTTAAATATGAAGTTTGATGTGTTCCCTAAACACTCCATTAATAATAATCTGAAAGAAAAATTAAATAGAAAGAAACTACCTATAAGAAATAATGTTTATTCGTCATTGAAGCCTTCTTAAAAAAAAAAAAAAAAAAAATGGTAATTACCCGACCAATTATACTTTAGTGATTTTTTGACACGTTTTTTAGATGCATGTATATTCATTAATTAAAACAGATAATAGGACTGAATGAAGAGTATGTAAAAGTCTAGGTTAGATTATATGCGTCAACAAATATACACCAATGAAAAAAAAAAATATTTTTCTTCTTTGAGAGGCCCCACCCCAAAAGCCTCAGTCTCCTTCCGAAGGTCCGTTGGTGTCCATGTCAAATCATTTTTAATAGTAAAGTATTGCATTTCTTTTCACATGATATTTTTTTGCCATCGCTATTTTTTTCTTTTTCTTTATTAAGGAGAATAGCGGTTTGGCATCCTAAAATTGGCCTCCTGGCGGACACAGTTCAACACAAAATATTATTAAGAATATTAATTATAAATTACTTTCATAGACCAGGCTTTCTTTACTAACACAGGCATTCCACTCATAGTAAAAAGGTTAACGAACTCAGCCAATTTCACCGACAACCACAAGTCAGTAAACCTATATGAATCCGTTTTGAACAATATGTATTAACACCCAGAACTACAATTCATATTTAATGAATAATTCAACAAATCAGAGAGTTGCCAAATTGGACCTTCCTGTAAATTATTGTATTTAAATATGAATTTAATAGTTTTTATTATTATAAAAATGACAATAGAAGCACAGCAAATAAAGAAAAATTAATTAATTTAATTAAATTTCTTACTTATATCCTAGTTTCTTAAACTAAATTCCCCGAAACAATTTTGATAAATCCTTCAACCATTCACTATTATTTAAATTGAACACATTTAACAATAATCCTACATAGTCAAGACCACTTCTATTTGTTGTTACTTAACTATGATCAACTTAACGACTTAAAACGGGGCCTTGAGCCTGGGTTAAAATGAGGTCTGAAAAAAAAAGAACGTCTGCCAAGTAAGGTCTGTATAACTTCCTCACCGTTTCCATTTGCTAAAATATTAAAATATTACAAGAGATACAATTCTTCGTATGAGAATAAAATTTCTGGAAGAAGCCGATTCAGAAATACAGTTACTCTTCAACATTCGCGGGTTTGATATCCAAGAATTTCGTTTATCAACTAATATTAAAATGCGAAAAAGTGCCGTATTTTAAGATTCCATATTTGATTATTCTTAATTTAAAAATAAATGCATTCTGAACATGTATTTCACAACTGTTAGTGCAAAAAGTCTTATATAAACATTGATTGTTTTACAAGAGTGCATAAAAACTCATTATTTCTTTATGCTATGTTTGTATAATTTCATATTTTATTGTCAGCTGCTATTTTACATAGTAGCAGACTACTTATATCAGTTGCAGACTACAAAATGTCACCTTTAACACAAAACTAGTGGCCCAAATAGAATAAATCTTGAAAAATTTTATATATTGCCTTTTGAACTAATAGTAGTGATATATACTTAATAAGTATGTTTTCTCTAGTAAAATCCATGTTTTCACCGTAAACTTCAAAGGTATGTAAACTAGAAAATCCATAGGAAAAATTCAACTTGTTGTTTGTTCGGAGTTAACGAGACCAATACTTTTCTTCAGTCAGAACAAAACGCTTTAAGCTAGGAATTATAAAAATATGGGTGAATTTCACATAACTTCGGTATTTAAGGAGGAAATGGAGACCACGACGAGCTAGTAGAACTTCCATAGTAATAAACACAATCAGAAATAAGATTTTTTTTTTATACTAACTCAAAGTAAAAATTAATTTAAATTTACTGAAAATTACAAGAAATCTAAGAATTATTTTTCCACCAATTCCCATCTTTTATTCAATTTTGATCCAAATCGAACGAGCCATTCCTGAAATACTGGCATATCTACAAAATTGCGTTCTGCGCGTGCGTAAGTAGAAGTGCTAGTTAGAATTTAATAAAATTGATATGGAACCATCTAGACACCAACCTGCACAATTCCTGAAAATTGGATGAACGGTAGTAGGTAATATGCCCGTTACATCGATTTGACTACAGACAGACAGACACCCACCGAACCAAATTTGATCCTTGATGTCTGAAAGGTAAAACGCGAGTGGAAATTTTGCGATTCTGAGCACACAATTTTTTTTTTTAACCACTCGCAAGAATGCAATGCTTTCCTACCTTCGGTAGTGAGGTAGCAAAATGTTTTGTTTAATAGAAGTCCTCGAGAAACATAAAAATTGATTAATTATAGATTAATCATTTTATTGAAAAATTGAAGAATATATATACAAATAATAATACCACGTTAAACTACGTAAATAATTATTCTACCCAACCATACTCCAAGATTGGATAACAGCTAAGCAATGCTCGATTTCCATGTGAAAAGAATCAAGTAGAGCTAAGTATGGATTTCAATTTATATGCAAATCGACTGGAAAATTAATATGCATAAGGGCATCCCCGATAACCCTTTCATCAATACGAAACCTTTTTTCTCTAATATATAGACTTAGAAAACATTGCAACACCAAATGAAAAACTTACGAGAACTTATAATTAGGATTAAAATAAACAAGCAAGAGTTAATGCCCTTATTCTCTTCTCCCGCATTATAGCTACTGCCGGATTATATCACACACTCTTCCTTCCTTGTCGCCCAGAATTTTAACTATTATATCCAAGAAATTATTAAGTAATGCTAATTAATTAAAGCATTTCCTAAAAGTGGTATTCTGAGCCGTGTCATTATTTCCACCTGAAGCTGAAAGTTATCAGTGATACACCAAATATCTGTGATTGATATCCATGAGTTGTTATCAATTTTACGTTAAAGCTATTAACGGCTTTCCTTACAATACGAAATTTGGAACCTAAAAGTAGTTTAATTTAATAATCTTCTTATTGTTCTCTTTAACTAGATCCCTCAATTTTTGTCTATTGAAATTTTCCAAAATTAACCATTTTGAAAAATTAAAAAAGATACTACGCGGAAAGTAGTATTTTAAACATTCTTACAAGCAACAACTTCTATTTAAAAAATAATGCTATATAAGTTTTCTTTCAATCTGCCCTTGCAATGAAAATTTTTTTAAACATATTTATTGAGAGATATTACAATCTGTCACAAATAAGGACATTTATAATGGTGTTCAAAGAGTACATCTATCAACAATAAATAAAAAATAAATAATACAGAATAAACAATCATACTAAAAGTAAATGTATTTCAATGAAATTAATTATTTTATATATATATTTATATATATATTGATAGATAAATAGAAAAAAAAAACTTTATTCTGGGACTAAGTCCCTTCAGAATAACAATAATGTACAAAATAATAGAATATTACTGGCCTGAACGTTGAAACAATAAATAAAATTGATAAAATAAAATAAAAAGTAAAGAAAACCTTAGGTGCACAAGCTATATACAATACAGATAAAACTATGTACAGAGCATTTAAAATTATGAACAAAACAATTAAAACTATGAACAAATCACTTGAACTATGAACAAAATTATATTTAAGGGTTGAACAACATAAGCATACACTTTGAGAA
Organism: Nezara viridula; assembly: GCA_928085145.1. Taxonomy (NCBI): domain Eukaryota; kingdom Metazoa; phylum Arthropoda; class Insecta; order Hemiptera; family Pentatomidae; genus Nezara; species Nezara viridula. The sequence goes on from OV725077.1 coordinate 214,495,858, forward strand.
ATGAAGAACGAAAAAGAGATACAATGAGTTCATTTCATAAAAAAAAAAAAAAAAAAAAAAAAACTTTACTTGAATATATATATATATATATATATAAAAAAATAAACAGTTACTTATAATTGAATAAAAAAAATACAAAAAAATGTATGTATTGAAATTCCTACGTCGATAGTAGGAAATGCATGTAATATCTCTTACCAAGTGTTATGATTATATGATTGCTACACAATACATATATAATATTAACAGTTAGCTGGTATCTGACTGTTTTTGGAACAGGAATTGGAATAGGAGGTTTTTGAATGTGTACAGGGAAGGGGCATGTCGAATTTTGATCGGGAGGGAATTCCAAAAGTTGACAGAGCGGGCTATAAAGGAATTTTGGAATGAGGCAGATCTATGAGAAGGGATGTATAGGTCAGAGGGTCGGGATCTTGTAGTGAGTGAATGGATTGAGGACTTAAATTGGAGAAGGTTGTAGGCATAAGAAGGACGATGATCGGTAATGATTTGATAAAGGAAAGTGCCAAGGAAATATTGTCTTCTTAAGGAGGGGAAGAGCCACCCTAACTCAGTGTAGTGGTGGGAGACACGGGAGCGTCTCGGGGTTCCAATTACAAATCTTACGAAGCAATTCATAAGTCTTTTGAGTCTATCACGCAGTTCCACCGAGAGGCCATCGTACACCACACAGCTGTAGTCAAAGTGGGGAAAGATGAGAGAGGAAACTAGGAGTCTACGGGTATTTTGGGGTAGAAGATGGCGGAAGTGATGGAATAGTTTGAGGGTAGAAATTGCACGGCGGGATATATGAGAGATATGGTGATTCCAGGAAAGGGTTTGATCTATGAGAAAGCCTAAATTTTTAACAAAGGGATAGAAGGTGATGGGGTGGTTGTTTAGATAGAGTGAGGGAAAGTTGGTGTGGGATCTAAGAAGGGGCTTGGAACCAATGAGAATGGCCTGAGTTTTGGCATATTTATATTGCATTTTAAGCATCATACACTAGCATGCTTTCATCAGGACAAGCAAAAAAAAAAAAGCGTAATATCTAGATGATGGCCTGCAATAAAGAATGAAAAATTTTTTTTATTTATTTATTTTAAATGATATTTACAACTGTATACAAAAAAATACATCTAGTAAATTTGCACATTGGTATAAAGACATGGAACACATGTTGAGAAACTACCCATTGCTAGGACTCTAATAATATGTCTATATTAGAAGATCACGTGGCCATCTTATTTTCAGACGCCTCGGAGGGTTATCAGGAATCGAATAGGAAGCAAGGTTAGAGACAAGAGGGTTGGGATGGTTATGAAGTTTATTATGGAAGGACAGATATCTGGATTGGGCCAAATCTGATACATAAGGAACATTAAGGTCATTATGGATAATTTTATTTGTAACAAAGTAAGGAGCATTGAGGATTTTACGAAGGATTTTGGATTGCAAGGACTGTATGCGAGAGGAATTTGAAGGCTTGGTGGAGCCCCATAGCTCAACCCCGTAAGTCCAAATAGGCCTTATTATAGTCATGTAAATCAGTCTTTTATAATTGATTGGAAGGTTAGAGCGTTTGTCTAGTAAGTGTTGAAGTAGTCGGAAACGTCGAGCGGTTTCTTGTCGTTTCAGTCTGGTATGAGGATTCCAAGTTAGACGTTTGTCCAGATGGAGTCCTAGGTAACGGATTTGTTCAACAGGAATAAGTGAGGTGTTGTTAAAGGATACTGAAGGACAGGAAGTCATTGGTTTACGACGAAGGGTGAAGGTAATTTGATGGGATTTATTGGAATTTATTTTAATTCTCCATTTCTGACACCATTCTTCCAGGTTTGTGATGTGGGATTGAAGGGTTTGGGATGCAATAGATGGGTCGTTATTGACTGATAGGATACATGTGTCATCAGCATATGTGGTGATGACAGTGTTGGGATGGGTTGGGATGTCAGCTGTATAAACTGTGTAAAGGATAGGACCTAGGATACTACCTTGAGGAACACCTGCAGACTGGGAAAAACGGGATGTATATACATTGTTGTGATTTACTTTAAAGTATCTATCAGTAAGGTAGGAACGGATAATGAGGAAGTAGGTAGATGGTAGGAATTTTCGGAGTTTGTACAGCAGTCCCGGGTGCCAAACTCTATCAAACGCCTGTTCAACATCGAGAAAGGCTCCCGTACAGTACATACCGCGCTCCAATGCAGAGGATACTACGTCTACCACACGATGGCATTGCTGTATAGTGGAATGGGAGGAGCGGAATCCAAATTGGTGATCTTGGATTATGTGATTAGAATCTAGGATTGGGTACAGGCGTTTTAAGATTAGTTTTTCCAGGATTTTTCCCATGATGGGTAACAGAGAGATGGGACGGTAAGAGGATGGATATTCTGGTGGCTTTTTGGGTTTGTGGTTCATTTTGACAATAGATATTTTCCAAGGATCAGGGAAATATGTTGATCGGAGTACGGCATTATATATGAAAGTAAGGAATAGGATGGTTTTTCGAGGAAGAAGTTTCAAGATCTGGGATGTTATTAGGTCATGTCCAGGAGCTTTATAGGAGGGTAATCTTTGAATGATGTTGGATATTTCTGTGGGATGAAATGCTTTAGGTGGTAGGGACATTTGGAGAGGAGTATCCAGTTCTGATTCAATACATTTGATGTGGGTTGGATTAAGGATATCAGGATGTGGGTTGAAAATTTGGAACAGATGTTGACCGAATAACTGGGCTTTTTCTTCGTCGGATTTGGACCAGGTTTGGGATTCAGTAAGAAGTGGGTGATTAAAATCTTTAAACTTCAGAAGTTTTTTGGTTGTAGTCCATAGTGATTTGTCAGTTGTTGCAATATTTCCAGTTAGGTTCAGTAATTGTTGAGTTTTATATTTTCTGATTTCTGATTTTAGTTTGTTAGTCAATTCGGTATAGTACGTTTTGTCTGAAGGATATCTAGTCCTGTGCCACTTCGATCTTGCTCTGCGTTTATCCCTTAATAAGATTCGAATATGCTGTGGCAAGTTAATTTGTCTTAAATTATTGCTTTTATTATTAACAAATGTGTTATTATTTATACTCGTTGTTATAGTTGTATTAAGGTTTTCTATGGCATTATCAATATGTTGTTTTGTCTTGAGGGGAATTTTTAAGTCCAGTTTATCTTCCAGATCATGACGAAATTTGTCCCAGTCCACTCGTCCTGTAATTAGTTTAGGAAGTTTAGGTTTAGGAGCAAAGTTCGAATGTAGTAAAAGCAAAACTGGACTATGATCTGACGAAAGGTCATCCAGGGATTCGATAATGGATTGGGAGGAGGAAATCTGGGAGGTGATAAATATATCCAGGATATCGGGACGTTTTTTCAGAGATGTAGGCCAATATGTAGGATTCATGGGTGAGAGGATTGAATAACTGTTGGAAGAAGAGACACGTGATAGGATGCTACCGCGCGAGTTGGATGTTCGACAACCCCATCGTTGGTGTTTAGAATTGTAGTCTCCTCCAGCAATAAAGCGCGCTCCGAGGGATTGAAATAAGGAATCAAGTAGGCTATAAGAGAGGGAATTACCAGGAGGACAGTATACAGCTGAAAGTGTTAGATGGAAAGGACGAGTTGAAAGGATTACAGAAGTTGATTGAATGGCATCAGTTGGAGTAGAAGGGATAAGGGAATGCGATAGAGATTTATGTATAAGGATGCAAGAGCCAGCGTGGGAAGTGTTGTCTGGATGGTCAGATCTATAAGTGATGTAGTCACGTATGTATAATTGTGTCCGTTGAGTGAAATGAGTTTCTGTCAGAAGAGCAATGTCAATATAATTGTCATGGAGAAATATGTCTAGTTCGTCACGGTGGTTTTGTAGTCCGTTAGCGTTCCATAAGAGGATAGCTAGGGGCTTTGTATTCATCGGAAGTTAAACGGGATTTCGGAAAGGAGTCTTGTGAGAAGAGTTATAAGCGGTTTGATAGTCTGTTGAAGATCTATCAGGAATGATGATAGGATAGAGTTGATGTCGGATGATGTTTGGCTGGGAAGTGGATTTAGGTCATGAGGTTGTGATGAGTAATCTATGCGAATAGGATTGCTGGGTGGAGGGTGGGTCCGACGTGGGGTACGAGGAGTAGGATCTAAATTCTGTTGGACTTGTGATGGGAGGTTCATCTTGGGAGTAGGAACGAGTGGAGCTGGGTGTGGGTGCTCTGGCGGGAGTTTGACTCTTAAGGGTAGCTGATGGGGAGGGATTGGCTGACGAGGCTGTTGAGGTTGAGTATTAGAGCTTTTGGGCTTGGATTGGGAGGTTTGAGGCGCCTGGCTTTGAGGCTGCTTCTTAATGATGCAAGGCTGCCATTGAGAATTTCTTGAGTTCTGTTGAGGATAATCCTTAAGTGTAGAGATGGATGGTTGTTGTTGGACGGCGATGGAAGGTGAAGTCGGCAAAGCAGAGAATGTTTCCTGATTTTCAATTTCAGGTGGCTCAGGACAAGTTTTTTGAGCAGGTCCAAGGGTTTTCGTCGCTAAGTTGCGTGATCTCTGTTTGTGAAGATTTTTATACACCTCACAACCTCTATAGCTTGCAGGGTGGGCTTCACCACAAAGAGCACATGTAGCGGGCTCATCTTTTGGCCTCTGGCAAGTGTCTGAAGCGTGAAAACCGGCGCATTTAACACATCTGGCCTCGTGATGGCAATATGTCTTCGTATGCCCTAAGTTTTGACACTTAGTGCAATGTACTATTAGGGGCTTCTGTCTTGGTTCTTCAAATCGTACTGTCGAGTATACTAAACGTTGAACCTGAAATATTTCATTATTCGTTTTTGCTGGTTCCAAATCTATAAAAAATAATGGAAGCGGATATCTTTCCCTAGGATGTAGTACGGGTGCTATGTGCCTGACGTTATGACCGATTTCTTCCAGGCCTGTTTTGATGACAGATATAGGAGTGGTTGAATGTAGACCTCTCAGGACTACTCGAAACGCCTTGTCCTGTTTCAATTGGTAACAATGGAAGTCGTAGTTTTTGGAAGTTAAATGGCTAATCAATTTTTTATAGTTTTCTCTAGAGTTCGTGTTTATTTTAATGTCATTGATTCGAGAGAAGCAGCGAAAATTTGGCTGTCCGATTAGTTTTGCAATTTCTTGACCAAACGACACGAAGTTCTCAATTTTTGAAACAAAAACAGGTGGCGGTTCGGGGTCAGAAAAATCTTGAGGCTTCGGAATCTTGCTTGATAAATTGTTATCGAGAATAGTATTCTTGCTGGCTGAGGTGCTTGGTGCAGTTGGCTCTGATTGTGTGGCATTAGATTTACTCCTCGTTTTAGGTGGAGATTTTTCTTGTTCTGCTGGCTTATTTGATTTGTTTGATTTATTTTTTGTTTTTTTCTTATTTGGTGAGTTGCTTCCCGAACCGGGAGCGGAGTTTCGGACACGCTTTTGGAGCGTACGTCTTTTCAAGTATTGCGAGTCAGTCTCGCTAATTTCTGAAAAGGGTGTCTCGTTCTCCGAGTCTTCACAAGAAGTGTTCTTATCCAAATCCATGGATTTATCCATGATGGATAAATGAGTGTGAGAGAAAGAGAGAAAAAAAAAATGTTTTTTAAACCTAAATATTAAAATGAAAATTATAAGATAGCTTCTTAAGAACTAAACTATTTACAAACTATATACAGATATAATATAAAATAATTCATTTCAGAATTAATTAATGAGTAAATAAAATAAAAGTCTCCTGAAAAATATTAAAAATATAAAGAGAAAAAAAAAAAAAAAAGAAAAAAAAAAAAAAAAAAACCTAAATGTCTTGGATTCGAACTGTGAACAAAGCCGAAGAATGTTAGTATACACATAGCCGAGTCTTGACCGTAACTTATTACAGATAAGGTGAACCCGTAAGGGATTACGGGCCACTTGGGCTTGCCGAACGAGCACTAATTTATTACTGCTTCATTGTTAATCAATAGCTACTAACCTGAACATATGTGACATAAAATGTACCACTGTTTATATAGTCACTGTTGATATAGTCTTACACCAGAATTTTAAATAGTAACCACATTACATAGTAACAAATACAGAGCGACGTGAATCTTCAACTGCACTTGCGGCCATGACACTTGCTACTTGAATGAAAAATTAAAGATCAAAACCTACATTATTTTTTTTTCTTCATTTACAAATAATCAAATAAATTAATATTGCAGTTACTTATTTATGATAAAATTTCATGTCATATCAACTAAGGAGAATAATTTTCTGATTTTATTTAATTAAAAGTAAAACGTTCCAAAAATAGATGAATTTTTAATTAATTTATAAAAGAATTTATTCTAACTCAGCGTTTCAAATTATAGGTTCTTTTTTTATGAATAATAAAAGGAGCATCCTTTCCCATTTTTAATATATATATTGACTTTTACCCAACCCGGGTCATGAAGTAATTAAAACCTTTTTTTAGCGAATGATTCAATTTTTTTTTTAAATCAGTTATTTTAACCGTTCCAGATTTAAATTTAAAAAATGTAGAGCATCAATACATTATTTATATCAAGAGAAGTAATTAATTATTATATTTAAATAGCAAAGATATGTTATTAAACTCGTACTAAAAGAAATTGTGTTATTGAAACGAATCGCGTGTTGAATGTTCTAATAGAAGAAAATAAACCAAATTGATTTCAATGATTGTTCTTTATGGGAAAGGCAATCTGTTTGTTGGACATTTGCCAATAAGGACGGCTTCAGAACGGAACTTCTCGACTTACAAAACGATCCTAATTAAAGAAGCAAAGTTCTGATATTCCTCTCGATTCCGAGTGACGATTCATCTGCCAACTCAACCGGTAGCGAACTTGGACTGTAGCTAGTCTGCCAATCGTTGATAAATTCAAGTTGGTCTTCCAGGTTCCAAACGCCTTGTTTAAGTAAGTAGAGAAGTAATGAACGATGCGGGCAATCCTTGGGCCGCGTCACTAATCCATGTCCCGGGAGCCTTAGCAACTTATAGAGGGATAGAGGCTCATTAGTCTTCAACAAACTCTGGATCCTTCAAATCCCTTGTAAAGTTTCGCCTCTTCCTAATTTGTTATATAATGCAATAAATATTACTCCTGGATTTAGTTGATTAATATTCCAGGGTTAAATATCATTTGTTGCCTGGCTAATTGATCTACTAGTAAAACACTAAATAGGGCTGAGGAAGTTGCTAATAATTTTCAAGGAGAAATTCTGCGGGTCCAATTAGCTCCATTAGTGGAGTTGAGAATGTAATGAATGAGACTGGTTCAAGTTCTGACCAATGAAATGGAACCCTCGGCCTAATTTAATGCCCGTTGGTCGGCAGGGCATTGAGTCGAGACTTCGATTGTTTCTCTAATTGGCACCGCTATTAGAATTACAAATAAGGTTGTTTACTAAGTTACAAACTTCAAGTCAACTGATGCGTGAGTATAACATCGTTCGAAAGTTAGAATTTGAGATCAGATACTCTCTTAAACAAAATAGATTTAAAAGAAACATAGCCAATTTTATATTAGTAAGTAAGCCTGAATCTTTAATCCTAACAGACATTTCCTTATTAATATAAACAGCCCCATAAAATTATTAGTAGTTTCAGAGATTAATTAGTCTTTAGCGCATCAGCTTAACACCTCATAAAATCTGGCAACATAGTATCACTAATTTACGATTAGACAATAAACGAAAATAATGTATTTTAAAAAAGGTTTGAAGGTCCAAACTAGTCTAAAAAGTGTTTTCGGAGTCCTGCAAGGCAGCAAAATGCTCTCTCCAAAATAAAGGAAAGAAGGGACATGGGAATTAACTTGGCTGCAGTGGAGTCACCCAGAAATCAGAAGATTCACCCAGACTAGACCTCGAGGAAGAGTCACCATAAGAAGAGCATCCCGCAAACACAAGAACTAGATAAATTACTGATTATCGTATATCAAGAGAAGAACTTCTATCCAACATTTTCAGTAGGTATAGCAGTCCTCGACGCTGAAAACCAAAAAAACAAAGAAATATATCGTGAAAATTTTATTCATGGTCGAAACTATTGGTAAAAGCGATGAATCAGGTTTGATAAATTGGTACAATTATGCCTTCATACAATGTTAATCACTATTAAATAATCATTTTCAATCTAGTATACCATTTAGTATTTAAGGACGACTATAATTTATATAATTTTAGTATATCGGAAAAATTATATTCTCATATAGTATATTTCATAAATAATAATTATACAGAGTTACTCAACTAAAGGAGAAAATTAGTTTTTGCTTTTTACTTTCACCTGCGTGTGTGGGTGTGTGTCTGTGCGTGTGTGTTAACAGTCTAGCTCATAAACATAAACGAAACTGATATTAAGTATTTAAGGTTTGTATGTGAGCCGGACGCGACACTAACTTTTTCATTAAATTCGGCTAACCGGAAGTGCCACTTTATATGAACGCTGAAACACATTTTTATAATTTTCTCACAAACGGCTCTAACGATTTTGATTAAACTTTGTGTATCATTGTATAATGAAGGTCTTTGATATCATTTAGGTTTTATCCCCGCTGATGTCACCTTACAGGGCTTAAATGTCCAATATGTCTTCCTCTAAAGTACCTTTAATTTGGTTTATTTTACTTACTTACTTACTTATTTTCGGTGTTCCAACGTGGGATACCTCTTCAGGTCAGAACAGAGCTCCACACATCTCTATCCTCCCAGTCACCCTCCTGTAGACCTCGGCCGGCCGTCTCTTCTCGGACTCCTTCCATCCATGTGGTTCTCGGTCGTCCTCGCCTACGCTTTCCGGGTGGCTGCCAGTCCAGGACTCTGTTCGGCCAATGCTCTTCCGGCATTCTCCTGCAGTGTCCATACCACCTCAATCGCCGTTTCCCGATCCTCTCAGAGACGGTCTCCTCTACACCTATTCTCAGTCTCACCACTTCATTTCGGACTCTGTCCAGCCTCGTTAACTGTAGACACCTTCTCCAAAAATCCATTTCTACAGTCCGAATTTTGGTATACAAGCTAGCATTCATCGACCATGCTTCACATCCGTAGGTTAATATGGACTCGACAATAGCCGTGAAGATACGCCGCTTGTTCGCGTTTGAAATAGTGTCGTTCCAGAGAACAGGATGCAGCATTCTAGTAGCTTTTCTTGCCATCTCTACCTTGTTTCGGACATCCACTTCGGACGTTCCAACATCGTCCAGATAGGACCCGAGGTATTTAAATGCCTTTACTTTTCTACATACCTGTTCACCTATGCGTAGGTCGTCTTCCTCATCTCCCAGTGCCATATACTCAGTCTTTTGGAAGTTAATCCTGAGACCTGCCTCTTCATAAGCTTTCTTTAATTGGACAACCACCATCTCCAGGAATACTTTCTTCCGGGCCATCACTACTTGATCGTCTGCGAAGAACAGGGTAAGGAGCTCGTCGTCGTCAAAGTACACTCCGTAGTCTCGACTTCGTCTCATCCATTGCTTCACTACCTCATCCAAGTATACCTTGAAAATGCTTGGAGACATACAACACCCCTGCTTCAGCCCTTTGGTTCCAAAAAATGGTTCCCAGAGGTGGTTCCCAATCTTCACTCTGTACAGATCGCTTCTATACAAGTGTTGAATTGCTTTTACCGTGGATTCATTAATACCCGCTCTTCTCAGTGCTGGCCATATTCTTTCCCTAGGGACACTGTCATATGCCTGCTCCAGATCAATGAAGGCTAAATGAAGCTCCCTATTCTTCGCCCTGCATTTCTCAATGAGCTGCCGGATTACAAAAACATTGTCCATACAGGATCTCTCGGCAGTGAAATCAGTTTGTTCCAACGGTGTGGTGTACTCTTCTTCCAGCTTATCCCGGACAAGTCTCCCAACAATCCTACTCACTGAGCTCTGTACACAGATGCCGCGATAATTCTGGCATTGCTTCCTATCTCCTTTTTTAAGGATGGAGCAGAGGTATCCTGTTCGAAGGTCATCAGGCAGATCACCCCCTTTCAGGACCATGTTCGTCACATTGGTAAGTAGTGTAAGCATCTTATCTCCACCGGCCTTTAAAAGTTCCATATACAAGTCCCCAGGTCCTGGAGCTGTTCCGCTTTTAGCTCTGCCTATTGCAGCCCTCACTTCTTCTTCTGTTACTTGCATATGGTCCGCCTTGCAATCTTCCTGTGTGTTGCCCTCTTGTGCCATAAACTTCGCTCTACTTTCGTTAAGGAGATCTCATAATGCTTTTTCCATGTGTCCTCACTGATAGAAGAGATAACATTGCCCTTACGTGGTGCCCTCAAGCTCCTCAAAATATTCCAAGCTTCTCGCACTCGATTGAAGCCCAGTGTCCCATCTACTTTCTGGCAGCATCTCTCCCAGGAGATATTCTTCTCCTTTACAACTTCCTCCTTTACAAGGTTGTTCAGAGCTCTGTAGGCAATCCAGTCCTGGTCCCTGTTTGACGCTAGGTACTTCTTATATGCCTCTTTTTTGGCCTCCACCAAATCCGAGACCTCCTTAGACCACCAATTTGGTCGGTTTTTCTTTTCATCATACCCTAACGCCTCCGAGGCTGCTGGGTGGATGCACTCTCTCAAGTGTTCATATTTTTCCGAAAGATTGCTTCCCTGGCTCAGATCTATTTTTTCCTCTAGTCTGCTTCTGTATAACCTCCCAACACTGTCCTCCGTAAGGAGATATAGTTTGTACTTTGGTAAGGTGATACTCTCTGTTTTGCAGCGTCCCTCTTTTAGACCCCGTCCAGCCTTCCACGGGAAAAGAATCTTGATCCGGAGCATACATTTAAATGGTTTATTTTAAAAAGTTAATTATTTCGCATTATTCAGAGTTACGAAAAAATGCTACATATAACTTTTGAAAGAATTTGATAAGTTAATAAAGGAGAAAAAAATAAAAATGCAGAAAAACCTGCCTTGCTATAGACTACAGCGCCTAAACGAATGTACCTATTTCAATGAAACTTCGCTAAAGTCATTTTCTCGACACCCTTTAAATTTATCTATATAACATATTTCAGCGAAAAGAAGCTGGAAAAAAAGTTACGAGGGATGGTAAAATTAAATTCCGAATAACTCAAACAGTATACATTTTTTTGTAGATATTGTGATAAAATGTTTCAAAGGTTTTTAAATTTTCTAAAAAATGAATGAAGTTGCATCGAAATCGTAGAGATATCGCAATTTAAAAATATTTTTGGTTTATTATTACTTTTCACTTATTTTACGTATATATGTAATATATAGTAAATGTAAGTGTTGCGATAGTGAAAATCTTCGAATCTCAGTTGTCAACGAAAATACAATTTTGAGGTCCAAATAACCATGTCCCGCAAAATGGTCTGTGTGCCGGAGTGTTTGTGAGTCTGTGTGTCTGTGTGTATGTGAACACTCTAGCTCAAAAACGAAAAGTCGTACGAATGTGAAATTGCATATTTAAGGTTTTTATATGCTTGAGATGTTACAGCAATTTTTCGTCAAAATCGGCTTACCCGAAGAGGCACTTTATGTCATGGACTAAACACGATTTTATCCGATTTTCTCGAAAACGGTTCCAACGATTTTGATTAAATACATTATATCAGTGTAAAATTAAACAGTTTTAAATAAAATGAATTTTTTATTCTGATTGATGTTCTCTAACAGGGCTTAAACGGCTAATTTTCAATATTAGTACCTTTAATTTTTTTTTTATTTGAAACAATTGACCATTTCGTATTAATTAATTAAAAAATAGTTGGATATAAATTATGAAAGAATTTGATAATTAATAAAATTAGAGATAAGAGATCGTAAAGGAGAATAGTTGTACTTAAAAACCAAAGAACTAGCAGCGCACCCGAGCTCGCCCGAAAGATATGCATATGCGGTTTTCATAAATGATATTGTTTAATATTTAATTGAATGGATTACAGCGGTATAAATATTAAAATTTGTATATATAAAGGAACTTTTAGAAATAAAAATACCCACAATGAAATATAAATTAATATAGCGTCTATAATTCACTTTACTTCTTATAACATAATTTACTTTCACTTCCTCTTTGTCTGAAAATGCTTATTTCTCCTAAGAAGAGGGTGATAAGTGATAGTTGTGTGATGCGTGAACCGCACCAGATTTTGTGAGAACAAAGAGCGGGATATCTTGTTCAATTTAAATAAAAGAGTTATGCTGTTGAAGCTATGAGTCTATTGAAACATGGGGAAGTGTGTGGTAAAGTCTGGTGATTGTTGGAGTAGAGATGGAAAATTATAAGCCTGAGGTCCACAGTCGGAAGTGTAAGCTACCACGATTCTTCAACGAGTAATCCATCTGCTTTGCTGTAATTATAATATTTATTCAGGAACTGTACATCCTATGTTTGTGTTGGCAGCAATTTAACCAAATAGTAATAGTTCTTGGTAAAGACTCCATTTTATCAGATTATTAACATCCGACTGAAACTTCGTAATAAGCTTCATTTCACTGTAACCTACAAATATTTAATATAGAAAAATTCTCGGGATTGGGGCGTTTCCAATCTAGAGGTCGGCAAACTTTGTCTATTTAATAAGGTAATAAAAACTCGTAAATGCACATTTGCTTTCCACTTTAATCGTAAGATAATTTGAGTACAAAGTCGAGAAAAAAGGTGGGCTTCAAAAGTATTGAACTGTTTAGACCTACACTCCCAAATTTTCAAAATAACTAGATTATATAGGCCAAACGACTCAATATTTTTGAAGTCCACCATTTTTCTCGACTTTGTGCACAAGATATCATACGATTAAAGTGGAAAGCAAATGGGTATTTAAGAAATTTTTAGAGAATTGCGTGAACTGTATCCGGGTAATATAATTAAGGTGATTTCATCGCGGCGAATCGAATGGGCTCTTAAAATTGTTGGATTCAGTAATATAAGAATCCCAAAACGGTTAATAAACGCTGTATCGACTGGTTAACGTCCGAGGGTTAGACCGAAACGAAGATGGGAAGTTGGGTCTAGTGGAGTTGGGTTTGGACGGCAACCGACGGAGAGAGATGTCCAGACAGTGATTTGTGGTTTCGGCATCGGACCTTCGGGTTAGCTAAGCCTTCATTACTATTATTTAAATAGAAAAAAGAGCTGTTTCAAAAACTAGTATTTGATTTTAATCGATTAACCCATGCACAACGACATTAAACGTGGGTCCATGACAGGGTGCTCTTTGGTATCTAACCTTTTTACATATCGTAAATGTGTAACATATGTTTTAAACATAGGTTCTCTTCTGGGATATTTTATACTGAAAATATATAAATAAAACATATCAGATATATTAGCACACTATTCGCCGTTTCTAATAGCCAGGAATGGTGCAATATGGTAACATGACAAGTCATTCTTGAAAACTGAATGCGCAAAAACTATTAGTTAAAATACGAAAAGACACTAATTACATTGAGAATACTCTTAGCTAAATCAGATCTAAGAGAAAGTGCTGACAGACTGAAGAGTTTAGTTTAGGTGTATCATTCTTGGGAAAGTGCTTCTAAATGAGGAGTTGGCGTAAGTAGAGATAAGTCCTCCACTAATGTAATAGGCCTTGTTTTGGTCCTTGTAAAGTTGTTGTCCCAGCTCGTTACGCTAAGTGCATCTTATCTTTTCTAAAATATTTCATTTTTAAGATTATTAATCAGATTAAATTTTTTTACCGGTTAGGAATAATGTTGTGATGGGTCCAATATTCATAATACAGCCTAAATTAAGGAATTACGGAACCTTTTAAATTAAATTTGAGGATTTTAGAATTGAATCATTTTTAGTTAGTTTCACATATCATTTCTTCAACTATATATCGATAGGATTGGTTTATTTATTTTATTTTTTTATCTTCATATTTCCATCGACACCTGTCATAAGCTTGACAATAAGCAAAATTGTCAAGTGCTGTAACTAATAACAATATTGACATTTTAGGCATGAGGAAAAAAATAGTACCCAGCAGCTCTTCTTCCTGGTCTTGGTTTCTTTCTTTAATTCAGAAAAGGAGATCTCTCATCCCGCTCATCTTTAGTCGTCTTCTGATGGGCATGTCAGCTGTGACCATGTCGTTAATAAGTCCGTTGTGATGTCCGTTAGCTTAAGATGAAATCTCGATTAGAGATCACGTATCTGCTGTTCGATAGTTGGTTGTCGTAAGTCGTTATGTAAAGTTGTTTACAGTTGTTTGTTGTTTACGTACCAGGGAGCTCCTGTTATAAGTCGTAAAATTTTGGATTGAAATGTCTGTAATTTTTGTAAGTGCGCCTTTTGTGCAGAACCGTGAATGTGAGAGGCGTATGCCCAGAGGGGTATGAGTGGGTAAGTGTATGTATTAACTTTTTGTCTGATTTTCAATTTTGATTTGGAAAAAGATGAGCACAGTATTTTCAGTCGCTATTTCAAAGTCTTTTGTTTCATATTGACATGTGGGCTCCAGGTCATTCTTCTGTCAAATTTTAACCCGAGATAACGTACAGTATCCGTCTGTGGAATTTTGTTGTCGCCGATATAAACTGGTGGGTATGTGTTTCGTCGAAGAGCAAATGTTATGTGTTGTGATTTGTTATGATTTAATCTAATTTTCTAAAGTGAATACCAATTTTGTAAATTTAGTAAGTGATTTTGTAAATTCAATGGGGCTAGGGTCGTGTTTTTTTTTTTTGTTAAAATTGTTGTATCGGATGGTAGGCATATCAAGAGTATAGATAATGTAGAGTAAAGTAGCCAATTGATCCCTGAGGTACTCCTGCCGACACTGGTCTAATCGAGGAAATTTCTGAGCCCTATCTGACAGAGAAAAATTTGTCGAAAAAGAAAGACTGAAGAATGAGATAGTATGTATCAGGTAGTATAGTTTTGAGTTTAAAGGCAAGTCCCTGGTGCCAGACTTTATCGAATGCCAGGACAACATCCAGAAACACGCCGGTTGCATATTTTATTTTTTGCTCTAATGCTCCAGCAATATAATCAGTAACTCTGTGTAATTTATTTTTTTAATTTTTAATATTAACTGATCATATAATTGCCAACCCCAGTAAAAATCTTTATATTTCCTTTTTGGTCGACAGAACCAGCTGACTGATTTTCGCGCTTGGGAAAGCATATTTTGATAATGGCATTTTATTTTATAAAATTTGTATCTATAAAATGTTATTATTATTTTGATAATAACAAAATTTTAATAACAAACAGTAGTTGTTTAAGTTCGAAACCGCAGAAATAAACTGATAAAACAGGCCAAAATCTATAAAATGTCCCAACAAATAATTGATTGAAAGATTGATGCTGAGGCTTGTAAAATTTAATAGCACAAATCATAAAGTAATTCATACAAATATGAGAAAACTTAAAACACACCATCTGATTCATACAGAGTTGTAATCCATTCGGTGATTATTTCCAACGTCGGTTTATACTAAAATGATTTTCAGAAACCAAGACGAGAAAACAAGATATGCAATTTTAGGACAGACAAGGGAATGAAGCAAGTATTAATTAACAACAGATGGAAATTGGAGTGTCAGTTTCACTATACAGGGGACAACCACATAGTCAAGCCTTCCCAAATATTTACCTACCGCATTTACTGATACATAGGTGAAACCTATCCTGTTGGGATTGGACACCTGTCATATATAAATTCAGCTCAGAGTCAATCAATCAATTGATAAAGTTTGACAGATATCCATCCATATATAATTATCAACCAAAACCTCAGTCGAAATTGAAAATTCCTATAAATAGGTCTGCACTTCAGAAATATATTCTCGAAATCTAAAATCACCTGAAATATGATAGCCATCAGTATATCAGCATATCACAATTCATTTAAAAATTTTATAAAGGTAGGAAAACTTGGAATTTATGCAGAAAGGAAAAAAAAAAAATATGTCCACCAGCGATTTAATTTTTAAACATCGTGAAAATAATGAAAGACCGACTATCAGTAGTCCAACTTTGAGGAAAATTCAGAGTTTATACGGGTTGTTACCTATATGGTTCCATGTCTAATTTTATTTACATATGCATGTTCAATATATTTTACTTAACAAACTTTAATTGTGAATATTTTCATTTTCCCTAAAACTATAGAAAGGTTGGTAATACTGTAAAAATGATCCAGTGATCAAATTTATCAGGGTGTTCTTTTCAAGAGCTCGAATTGGATCCTGTCACCCTGGAATACAAAAGGCTCAATTCTCAGAGTAGAACTCACTGCATTTTTCGTACTTAATCGTATAGCGAAATTCTTTAGGAGTAGAATGAAAAGCATTTTTTTTTTTTATTTTAACTTAATAACTGATATATCTTCTTATGCCGAGTTTATTTGAATACGATTTTTGAGATTATTTTTTGTTAAATCATTTTGCCGATTAGACTTGCTAGATTTTTTCATTTATAAATATTTAAAGCCACGGAGGCTAGAAAATCTCAGCTTATAGTTGAAAACTATCCTACAAAACCTTTCGGACTAGAATTGTGAGGGATCGCTTCATTTTCTGATATTAAACGCATCCAATTCTTCCAGTCCAAAGTCCTTCGTGCTATAGGAAATTTTCCTTTTTATGTAACAAAAAAACACTAAATCGTGACCTTAATATCACATTTGTTCTAGACCATATACCAGAAAAATTCTCAAAATTTCACCAGAACCTTAAGTATCATTTAAATCCGGTTGCACAATCCCCATTTAGCAGCACCCATCTCTACCATCCTAGAAGGTTAAAATGGCAAAGACACCATCACCTTTTGTAAAATGCACATACTGGCGTTCTGGAAATGTCTAGATTCTCCGTTCAAAACATGAGTGTATGTGGCTGAATCGCTCTTGATTAGTCGTCAATGGCTTTAACACCAGTGCCGTGGTTGAGAGATCAGCGCAGGGATCTCCTGGAGTCCTGCTCTTCCCTCAAAAGTGGGGGTAAAAGTCTGGCTTAGTGTTCTCTCGCCTGATGCTGTATATAGATATGTCTGTGTTGTTTTATGTTACTTATATTTAAGTATATTTTATTTTTATTTATTGTATAAGAATATTCTATATTATTACTTTGGTTCTGTTTTACTTTATTTATTTACATTTTCCGTAAATGTGGTGTGAATGTACTCTTTCATCACCATAACCAATATATTGCTATATTGTGACATTTGTTATATTATAATTATGACCTATTATTGTGTCCTTTTGTCACATCGAGTGCATAAAAGAAAAAGTCATTTAGTTCAAAATCGTAAAAAAAAAAATATTTTATATTCAGGATTCTTCCTTTCAATCAGCAAAACATATATTATTACTTAGTCAACGTCACTAAATCATTCAACGCCATATTTCGCTGTTAGAACAGCAATATATATATTTGAAATTCACTTAGTCCCGTGTTGTGATAAATTATTTATCGTATCTGTAAAATTCACCAAATATACAGTGAACTTTGGTTAGTCTTCCGCATAAGGTTGAAAAGGTCGGACGCTTTTCGAGTACATGAAAATAAGTTCGGGACTCAACTCGAAACATTTTTGGAATTTGGGTCTCAACTCATGCAATCCCTGCCAGCAGCTAGTTTGAAAATTTAATAAATTTTGCCCATTGACCTTATAGTCCGTAAGACCCCTTTTAATTAAATAATTAGCATCTGCCTAAAACTTCGTGAATAGGGGCGTTTTCGATCTGGAAATAAGAAATACTTTGTCTAGTTATTAAAGTGCTTAAAACACAAGAATACTCTTTCCACTTGAATAGTAAGATAATATGATCAAACAGTAAAAAAAAAATTAAAAAACCTACAAAAATATTGGTACGTTTGGTGTGACCTCCACTCCAAAACTATCAAAATAACTAGGTTATATAGGCCAAATGGCCCAATATTTTTGTAAATCACCTTTTTTTCGATTCTGTGTTGATATTATATTACGATTCAAGTGGAAAGCAATTTCATGAGTTTGCCGATCTTCAGATTAAAACGCTCCAATTCTAAGTATTTTCGTAAATAAAATATTTGTAGGTTACGATGAGATAAAGCTATTTACGAAGTTTAAAGACAGTTGTTAATAATTTGAAAAAAGAGATAACACGGTAACTGTAACACGGACTATAATGCAGTAATCATACACCCAATACGAAGTGAGAGTGCTATATTAATCCTAATTAGTGTCAAGATCAACCTAAATTAATTAATTAATTTTATTTAAAAGCGTATCCACCTATTAATTTCTTCTTCTTCTTATGTCTGATGTTCCAACGTTGGATACCTCTTCAGGTCAGAGCTGAGTTCCACACACCTCTATCTTCCCAGTTTTCCTCCTGTAGATCTCGGCCGGCCATCTCTCGGATTTCTTCCATGCTGATGGTTCTGGTTCATCCTCACCTTCGCCTTAATGGTGAATACCAGCCCAGGACTCTGATTGGCCAATGCTCTTCCTCCATTCTCATGCAATGCCAATATCACCTCAACCGCCGTTTCCCGATCCACTCAGAGACGGTCTCCTCTAGAACTATTCTCAGCCTCACC
Source organism: Nezara viridula (assembly GCA_928085145.1). Taxonomy (NCBI): domain Eukaryota; kingdom Metazoa; phylum Arthropoda; class Insecta; order Hemiptera; family Pentatomidae; genus Nezara; species Nezara viridula. Next base: position 214,514,395 of record OV725077.1, read on the forward strand.
ACTTCATTTCGGACTCTGTCCAGCCTCGTTAACTGGATACACCTTCTCAAAAACTCGATTTCTACAGTCCGAACTTATAATTATAATTAATTGTAATTTAAATTAATTAAAATAACTTATTAATTTAAATACGCAATAAACTTGATGACGTTTTTACTTTATACGATTTACTAGGGATTAATTTAAATAATAATTATGTATTTATAAACATTATTGGAGACGATTTGTAACACAATATTTTTTTATTAAATAATATTACAATCTTTCACAACTAAGGGTATCATTAATTAGTGATAGAGGAGTTCATTCATCCCGTATGTATAATAAATAAAATAAATTAAATAGAACAACATAGCAATAATAATACCAAAAACAAATATATAACAAAACAATTTAAATACAAGCATACTTTTATACAATATTTACGTTTGAAGTTCGTTCACCCAGAAGAATTCTTCTGTCCCATCTTCTGTCAGTCTTCCCATCCTAGTCACACATGGAAGGAAAATCAGGACTCGGGGGGGTCCTCTCACACCTCTCGCTCGCCGCAAGACATCACAATTTAAATAAATTAAACAACACAGTCGGTTTAATAACGAAATAAAGAGTACAATCATATACAAAACATCTGGAGCATATTCAAACTGGCTTCGTGCGGTCCTAAAACCGTTGCTTCATCATATGTAATATAAAAAAATATTATGAAATTCCAGAGAACAGAATAGAGGCATAAAAGAGAGGCGGTAGGAGGCCAATATATATGTAAAGAGAAACGAGGGCTGGGGCCATGTCTATGTAAGAGGAAGCTGGAGCATAGCTATGTTTATATTCCTCGAGGAAATATCTGGTTATCTTGCCGCGGGCGGCCGTAACCACTCCTCTCCCGATTACCATAGAACAGCCGCCTTGTCCTCTGACCAGGAGGATCTCCACGGCAGCATTTTAGCCAAAGGATTTACAGATGTCCTTAAGTAAAATCTTCAGGAAAATAAGAGGGTTCACTGAACAAGACTACATAACCCAAGATGACTTAATCTAAACTATAAGCGGGTAAATAATGTATGGACATTTTTATAATATTACATTTACATCCATTTGTACATTTCAATTCCTAACGTCCTAACAAAACATTGTAAAGGTCTTAAAAACCAATCCCTTCACATCAAATAAATAAATTCACATTCAAAAAATGTCCAAAACAAAAGGACGTATTTTATTTTATTCATTTGACTTAGCCTGAAAGAAGAGGTGACAGTGATAAAAATATGTAACTGAATGTTTCGGTAGAATTCTTGAGATGTGGTGAATTCAGAAAGAGTGAAGTGAAAATTAAATTTAAGTATTATCACTTGCTCATGTTCATAATGTCGTGTGAAAGAGTTAAAAGCTTAAAAAAAAAAATAGAATTGATTTATTTTAAATCACACTTTTCAAAGGGTTGAGCAGAAAAAAAAAATAAAAGCCTGTTTTTAGGTTGCCGAGTTAAAAATTCTACAAACTTCATTTCTACCTGTGATCTGGGGTATATTCGTAACCAGCATCAATTTCACAGTGAGGTATGATGGTTTCTGATGTAGTTTTCGAATCCGAATTTCGTATTACTAGATCATTCGTATTACCCTTGTCCACTTGTTTCACCATGGCCAAAGCGCGAGCGGGTATTATTTCGTGGTCATCATCATCATAATCATGCTCCTCTTTAGAGCTTGGACCAGGTGGACCAGGTCTCGTCTCCTGTCCCATTCTAAAACTCGCTTCTGGAATACATCTCGCACGCCTACTTCCCAGGAGATTCTGGGTCTTCCTCTCGGTCACCTACCCAGCACGTGAGTCTCATTCTTCTTCTTCGCGACTCTGTTCCGATCCATACAGAGAAAGTGCCCAAACCATCTCAACTTATGTTCTTCTATTATGGCTTCGACCGCTTTGGGGTCGAGATTGGCCAAGATTGTAGTATGGCGAATTCTGTCTCGTCTAGTCTTTTCCTCCACCTTTCGCAGGTATCACATCTCTAGAACCTGGATCTTTCTCCTATGCTTCGAAGTAAGTGTCCAGGACTCAGAAGAATATGTCAGTATTGGAAGGAATACTGATCTGAATACTAAAGAAATATTTCGTGGTAAGAATCATAATGGCATCCCTAATTTGGCTGGAATGGGTTGGTTACCTACAGCATGACACATTCTCTCTACCCAAGTTAGAGTACTTATGAATGTTATGTCCCAACAAACAACGCTTATAAATTTCACGTAGCAATCAGAATGTTCTAAGCATGGTGTGAATATCGTTGCCCTAGACTGCTGAGGACCAAGCTACTAAGGGAGACAGGCCAATACATTCTGAAGATTCTGACAAACGATCTTCCTAAAGAAATGATCGATGATACGTATCCGTAATTCAATTTATAAGCAGATAGAAGGAAGTCTTTAGTCACCTTTTTCGTTATGGGAAAAAGAAGAAGAGTGTACAGGAATACAAATAAATAAAGTAGCAATCAAAAATGCAACTTCTGGGCTGATGAAAGATTAGCTTTTTACAATGGTCATTCATTTTTTTTTTTTGTATTTCAACTAAATACCCCTGTGGAAAAATGTTCAGGTATCTCTCGAGCTCTTAAAGAAACTTTCATTTGTTGTTCTTTAGACAAATTTCGATTTCAGCGATCCGATTTGTAACACTTGTGGTATTTGATCTACTAATGCTGATTCGAATCTAAATTCTGAAGCCATAGAGGTAACAACATTGAAAAGTTCCACTGGCCCCGAACGAAAGCTGATCCCAAAGCAAGTTTTGAAACAAACACCGAGAACCATTAAAGCTAAAGTGAAGGGAGGTAGAGGGGAAGTTACCCCCGCAAACTGGTCACAAGTGACGGTCCGCTGGGCATGACCCAGCTCGCAGCCTCCCGGCTTCCTTCCTCTCTTATTACAAGTGCACGCCTCATTGGGGCAGCAAATTAGGGGTCTGTCCTGGGGGAGGAGGAGGAAGAGGGATCACGTGGCGAATTGTTCCTTAGCGATGGCGAATACTTGAGCGTGCTTTCTGAACCGAAAAATCAAAGGATTCATCATTCCTAAATCTTTTTTTTTTCAACGAATACCATTCGTAATAACTGATGTTAGCTTGTTTTAGTTCGATGTCATAGAGGATATATAGGTCATTTCCAACAATAGCTGTAAACCCTGCTCAGATATAATCCGTACCATCATATTCCCATTTGATGTTGTTTTTATTTAATGGTTTAATCGTTACTCCTTTCGTTGACCTATACTACAAGTTTAATATTGAAAAAATAAAATTGTTACACCGATATGAAATAATTTTATTTTGAAAAGGCGGGTCTAGAGGGAGAAAGGTTGGGAGGAAAGACCGTGGTGTCACTGAATTGAGCAGGCTATGTTTTTTACCTTTTAAATTTAAAATAAAATAAACTGGATTAAAAGTCAATAAACAACATTAAATTGTATTTTATGTATTTATTCCTATCTGCATTGTCATGTCGTATAACGATGACATGCAATACTGATTTAAAATTAATTGGATTTATAAATTAAGTAGGTTTTTTTGTTGAAAAGTCAAAGACACGAGTTGATAGCATTTTTATTTATTATGTTATATTTAACGCACAATTGATAACATTTACCGAATTGAAGATAATTGACATTTATCTTAAGTGCACAACTGAAAGCTTAAAAAAATATATGGTTTTATTTTATTTTATATTTTTTTATTTCACATATGCACAAGGCAATGATATATTGAGAATCAACTAAAACTAATAGTCTGATGAAAATAATGGCATGCTAGGAATGTAGAAGATATCTATCAATTATTATAAGTCCCCTGGGTTGATACAGTTACCCAGTTTTTTTATGGAAAGATGTCTCTCATCCAACGTTTTTTCAGTCTCATCCTTGCTATCATGGAATGCCCAGCTCTAATCGTACCTGTTTATTTTTTTCTAATATTCTTGTAAGGAAATTTAAAATTAAATGAAGAACTTTTAATTAGTGGGTCTTTTTAATTATATCTGAAATCATTGTGTCTTATTATAGGTTTAAGTAAGTTTATATATTAGGATTCGACCTATACCGAAATCTTGTCCGACACCGTATCTAAAAGTCCGATATATGGGCCGTATCGGCCTTTTTCCCTTTTCATCAAGGTTTGTGCAGTTTCAAAATAAAATAAATGGTATTTATAAACAATCTTCGCATCGGCATACACACAATTTTTTTCCAATAAGACTTTTCATTCCTACCTATCAAGTTCCGTATGGTGTATCTTGAAAAATTCTCTGCAGAATGAAAAAGTACAATAATCGTCTAGAATTAGATCTATATATACATCAGCCTTTCTCCCTTATTTATTTGCGTTAGTAAAGTTTCACTCGAAAAATTCTGCTTATTTCTATTAATCCTGTTCCTGTATAGAAACTTGAGCTGATTATATTTCTAAGACCGATATGTCGGCCATTATGTTCACTCCGTTGAGCTTCTTGTGGTTTTAATTTGGAATATTCTCATTACTACTGGATGCAAGACTCACTGAATCTTCGAGATATAACGTAAAGCCTTATGGAGCTGCATACCGTTTCACTTTGAATATTATCTTATGGCTGAATGAAGGAATCAATCAATCTCGTAAGAATCGACTTGTTTATATAGTAGGAGCTACTACAACTACATTTAACTGAAGGATTAAAAGCTAATTTCCAGTGGTTTTTGGAAAACTGACGGTGTCAAAGTTTATTTATTTATTTATTTTACAACAATGGCGGGGCTCCTCAACCTCTTACGGGTCATTTTAGCCCTTACAAAATATTTATTTTACATTGATTTTAGTTGAAATTAAATTCAACAATAAATTGAAAGCATAAAATATTTAAAACAAAAAAAGAGTCAGCAAATTTTTAATTTTGTTGTAAAGGTGCGTTATTTGAAGAAATATAAAGACTTTTTTTGCCAATTTGATAGTATTTTTTAGAATTTCAGTTATATCGTTCTCCAATTCAACTTCATTACGTTGATTTTCATATCCATAATATTCAGTCAAAATGTGCCTGATTGTTAAATTGACCCCGCAGCAGAGACACTGAGGGCTCGATCACTCTCAACTTATTGTCTCTTAACACATCTTAGAGACCCTGCCATTTTTCCAGAGCCTTTCGCTTTACCAAAGCTATTATAGTCTGTGGGCCAGACCCCCTTACCGTGCACCCCCCCCCCCCACATCCCTATAAATTGCATATCGTTGTGTTCCTTGTGACAATTTATTAAAAAAAAGCCAATGTTCCCACAAAAAAAAGTGAACGCACTGCCCCAAAATGGCGTCCAAAGATGGCGGATTGACGACTTTGACTTTAGTTAGTTTTTTGGTCACTGAGAATCAGCATTTAACTTAATTTCCTCATAGTTGGTCTTTTATTAAAGCTGAATAGTCATAGAATAATAAAACATGAAGAAATATTAAAAAATAATTGGCTTAGGCTACGAAAAACACCAGTAAAGTCAAATATTTTTTCAAAAAATTTTCAAGTTACAAATCAAGCGTCGTTTGTAATTAAACGGCCTACAATAACGAAAAACGTGCTGAAATAAAACATCTGGAGAATATATTTCTCTTTCTAAAACGCTGATTATTTTTTAAAAAATTTTAAGCAGTTCCGTAGAAAATGTACTTATGCGGCAGAAAAGCGGTACTGGCGTGGGTGCCTACAGGCCTCTACCACACCATTCAGTACACATAAATGGCTTAGTTATAGTGATATAATAACATTTTTGGTACATTTTATTGGTTTTATTAACGAACAAATATTAATGCAATAATTTAATCGTAAAAAAAAAATTAAAATTTTTAAAAAAAATTTATTATTATTTTTTTTAAATTTAACCTACTTTATTCTATACGTAGATCGTTTAAGAAGACCTCAATTGTAAAAATGATATAATGATAATAATAAAACTTAATTAAAAAATACATTGCTAAATATCTTGATTTTTTTTTATTTAAAGTTTGCAATTTAACACCGTGTTTTGTATATTTACTGATTCTTAGAGGTAATTAACATTTTTATATACTTCCCAGGAAATAAGTCATATTAATATATGTTTTATGAACTAAAATGATATATACCTAATCTGAACTATATATAATGAATAGCTACCGGGTTGTTTAGTAAAACTGATATATCACTAATTAAAAATTAATTTTTATTTCATTTATTTTGTGCAGAAGTTGGACTATATCATAAATAAATAAGAAATTTTAATATTGAATAAATTATTCTCTCTGCACAAAGAATGATAGAAAGGGTGACACTATAAGTTCTTCTATAAACCAGAACTGATAGTTTGTTCTTGGTATCAAAATGAGGAAAAACGCGAACCAGAAAATTGGAAAAATACAGTAAGCGAACGAGAAAGGAAGTGCCAAAACCTCGGAAAAGATTAAAAGGACATCAGTATCCATTATATAGCTAAATGAATGTTTAGTAGACAGATGAACAGAATATTTCAAGATGCTGCTAAAAGGGGGTCAATTGCAGTTTGGATGACATTAAGTGAACGATGTATGTTTATTATAGTGAAAACCACTTTATTTTTTATTGCTGAAGGTGCACATCGGGACTATCTTCACTTTGAAGCAGGATATGGAGAGGTATATCGAGAAAGTTATAGCTCATAGTTCTGTTTAGTGCATTTGCAAAAGAATTTTTAAGGATTCTTATATTAGCTATAGCTCGTTGTTGTGCAGAAATTGCGGAATAAATTGTTCCGAATCTGTACCATATCAAAAAAAAATAGGAAATTTTAATATTGAATGCATTATTCTCTCTGCACAAAGAAATGGAAAGGGCGAAACCGAAATGCTTCGCACAGTTTTGAGTGTACATTGGCAACAAGTATATTAGAAAATGATATTAAAGGACTGTGGTGTTTACCTTTACAAGAAAGGAGATACTAGGAAATGTAATACCCATCAAGATACATTCCTGTTTAGTACACCAAACAAATTATACTCAAGAATCGTAGAAGCTGGAATAAGAAATATGGTCGATTGCCAGAGCGATATTGATTGAGGAATTCAAGTTGCACATTGGAAGAGAAGTTGAAAATTGGGACTGTCTTCACTTTAAGGCAGGTTATAGAGAAGTCCACATAAAAAGAAAAATAGCTCTCTATCAGCTTAGTGCCTCACACTTTGGATTGTGCTAATATCTAATTGTCTTTCAGAAAAGCTCGTTTCCCTTTTAGATTCCTTAAAAAATCTTTTACAAATACACTAAACAGAAGCAGATCAATGAGCTATAACTTTCTCGATATACCTCTCCATATCCTGCTTCAAAGTGAAGATAGTCCCGATGTGCACCTTCAGCAATAAAAAATAAAGTGGTTTTCACTATAATAAACATACATCGTTCACTTAATGTCATCCAAACTGCAATTGACCCCCTTTTAGCAGCATCTTGAAATATTCTGTTCATCTGTCTACTAAACATTGAGAGAAGTCCAAGTTTACTAAACAACCCGGTTGCTATTCATTATATATAGTTCAGATTAGGTATATATCATTTTAGTTCATAAAACAGATATTAATATGACTCATTTCCTGGGAAGTATATAAAAATGTTAATTACCTTTAAGAATCAGTAAATATACAAAACACGGTGTTAAATTGCAAACTTCAAATAAAAAAAAATCAAGATATTTAGCAATGTATTTTTTAATTAATTTTTATTATTACCATTATATCATTTTTACAATTGAGGTCTTCTTAAACGATCTACGTATAGAATAAAGTAGGTTAAATTTTAAAAAAATAATAATAAATTTTTAAAAAAATTTTAATTTTTTTTTTTACGATTAAATTATTGCATTAATATTTGTTCGTTAATAAAACCAATATAATGTACCAAAAATGTTATTATATCACTATAACTAAGCCATTTATGTGTACTGAATGGTGTGGTAGAGGCCTGTAGGCACCCACGCCAGTACCGCTTTTCTGCCGCATGAGTACATTTTCTACGGAACTGCTTAAAATTTTTTAAAAAATAATCAGCGTTTTAGAAAGAGAAGTATATTCTCCAGATGTTTTATTTCAGGACGTTTTTCGTTATTGTAGGCCGTTTAATTACAAACGACGCTTGATTTGTAACTTGAAAAATTGTTTGAAAAAATATTTGACTTTACTGGTGTTTTTCGTAGCCTAAGCCAATTATTTTTTAATATTTCTTCATGTTTTATTATTCTATAACTATTCAGCTTTAATAAAAGACCAACTGTGAGGAAATTAAGTTAAATGCTGATTCTCAGTGACCAAAAATCTAACTAAAGTCAAAGTCGTCAATCCGCCATCTTTGGACGCCATTTTGGTGCAGTGCGTTCACTTTTTTTTTGTGGGAACATTGGCTTTTTTTTAATAAATTGTCACAAGGAACACAACGATATGCAATTTATAGGGATGTGGGGGGGGTGCACGGTAAGGGGGTCTGGCCCACCGTGTATTACTTCTTTTGGGAAAGCATCCCTACTGGAGTTCCTTCTGTAATTGCTTGTTTTGCCATGATATCGGCTAGCTCATTACCTCTGATACCTGAGTGACCCGGTAACCACACAAATTGTACCTTACATCCTACACCCTCCAATGTTTTTATATGCCTAACCGTGTCTGTGACTAATGAGTTTGTTGAAAACGAGTTTTTAATAGCTTTGAGTGCAGATTCCGAATCTGTACAAATATGTACAAACATAGTTATCAAATTAGTGGTAGTTGGTTGTGAAAAATTCAAATAGTCATTATCTCTTCGGTTTTATGTCTCTGGAATGCTGAATCTGAATTTGAAATTTCGTACGGGAACTTCAAATTCAGATTCAACATTCGAGAAGCATAAAAAACCGAAAAGAAAATGACTATTTGAATTTTTCATAACCAACTACCATCCAACTGGATTAATTTGATGACTTTGACACCGTCAGTTTTCCAAAAGCAACTGAGTATACAATCAGTCAACGAAAATTCTCTCGAAGGGACATATTCTTCACATCATATCAAAATTTGAGGCTGTTCTTCCGTTAAATGAAACGTCAAATATCCCCACTTTAATTTAAATGTTCGTATATAAAGCAACGGCTTTCAACCGACTGAGTTGTGTATTAAGATGAGGTATATCTAGAATTTAAAATACTTATTGGCTTTAAGTTCTTCAGTTAAATGAAATGGTCTGTCTAATAGGAATTGTAACTGATACAAATTTACTAATATACTAATAACAATAGCGATTATATTCATTCTACCGAGATGCTTACAGTTTTACTTGGAATATTCTTCTTATTCCGGCATTGGCATGTTAATCAATCTTTTAGGAATTGACGTTTATAGGAATTGTAGCGGGTACAAATACACCAAAGATCGATATCGTCCATAATATTCATTCCATCGAGATGCTCACAGTTTCACTTAGAACTTTATCGTCATTACTAAATAACAGAATGAATAAATCTTCAGGGATCTGATATTTAGAAAAACCGATATTTCACGGCCGATATACCGATATGAAGTTTGTCGGCCTTAGTTTTTTCTTTTCTTCAAGATTCGTAATGTTTCGTTTGGGATACCCTACTTGGTGCCTAATAATGTATCAATCAATCATCTATGGATTGATCTATGAACAAATTTTATCCGGTAAAAGAGCGATATATCGAAATTTCGTTCCTATCCTTCATGGACAGTCCGGTGTTGCTTGAAAAAAAATCTCCTAATTGCCGAATAGGCGTTTCAAGTCGAATATCTATGATTCGACAATTAATTCAACACAAACAAATAGAGTATGTTTACTGAATCATACATAAAAAAAATGGAAATTTCAATCATGATACAAACGAATAATATGGTCAGTTTATTGAATCATAGATGCATGAGAGCTTATATAACTTATATAGCAGATATTATTTATGAAAAATATTACATTTTAATATTTGAGGATGTGTGCAGAGAAAATTAGGTCAAAGGCGACCTGGCCAAAAGGGGAAGGATTTGCTACCTAAAAGGTTGGGAGTAAAGCCCTAAATTTTTGAAGAGTGGGGTCCAGCTTTTAAGTAAGCCTACTACTTACTTAACCACGAAACATTTCCGGATACGAATCAAGTAATGGGAGTCTTATAAAAAACTTTGAATTTTTCACCATAAATCTTAAATTTCTCAACAATTTATGTATTTAGTACATAACATCTGAATAATGTCAATATCTGCAACAAAATTTTCTAAAAATTTCAATATATATATACACATATATATGTATATATAAACATTATAAAAACAATAATTTAAAAATATCTTCTTCACTGCCAGCAAGAAATCCGCATGAAAAAATAAAGAAATACGACGAAGACGTATTTGCGTAAAATACCGGTCTTATAGCTCTATTTCTTACCATGGCACAATTATAAACTCGGATACACGAACAACTTAAAAAAAACTTTATTGGTATGAAAACAAACACAATGTTACATAATAAGAGCTACAACACTACTGAGACATGAGCTACTGCTTACTACTAAGACCTATATTTAGTGGTAGTTAGTGGTAGTCCAATATTAGGCTAAATGATATTCAACTCCTCCCATCCGAAGATTCGAGCTTCCTAGCGAAGCATTGGTTAAGAATGTGACCAGGGGTTGAAAGTTGGTTGATGTGATACCTCTCCCGTCGGGGTAACTTACTTGTTAACTGTAAAGAGCATTTTAACTTGTGAATACTTGAGGTATGTATGATACGAAAATAAGTAAAATACAATAATTGAAAAAATTAAATGCAATATTTCAGGTATACGATATACGACATATGATGATCCCATAAAAGGCTATCTAATTCTACTCTAGAAGTTTCTATATATTCTAAGTTATGAAAAGATGCATTGGAATGACTAAATCTAAATATTTCATATGAGTAAGATACTAATATTCTTATTTCTAGTAATATTTACAAAAGAATCATTATATCCTAACTTTAATACACAACTTTTGGGTATAGAAATAGTTAAGATAGTATTAGGTAGAGGGTAAAGAACATTCTAGTTATACAATATATATATATATATACATCAATATCTTCTATATATCTAATTAACAATTCTTGATTATTAATAGTAATGGTCTTACTTATCATTTTTGATAACTTTGTTAATGCATGGGTTTGTATTTAATAAGACATCTGTACAATAATAATTAGTTTTGATATATGTACAGTTTGATTATTGGAAAACAAAATTAAATGATTTGATACTAATGTTGTTACAAGATTATTCTGATGAATAGAGGGTACTGATAATACTTATATGGTTAACAATTTTCTACTTTCTTTAGGGATTGACAAAATATAATGAATTGTACCATTTCTTATAGCACAGTGAATTTTACTAGTTAGCCATAAAGTTTCTAAATAGTTATTTATATATATTTTTTTTTTAGGTCAGTATGTTTAATGATGCCACCATGTGTTATGTCGAGTCTACACATTTCTAAAGAGTTTTCAATGTCAAGTGTTCTAATAGTTATATAGTTAATGATAGAATAAAGTTCATCTAAATGTATTTTATATTTGTTTTTGTTAGTTTGTGTAATGACTTCACAAAAGCAGGTAATATCAAGGGTTCCAGTACCCAGGTTGCCGATGAACAAGGATCCTACTATACCTGCAGGTGTAACGACCTAATACTTGGCATAATAAAATACTGAAATCTTTTCAGCAGGTATGACGAAAAGGGTCTTAGAGCAATAATTGCCGACAAGGACCCATAACGGAACCAACCGTAACTGTCTCAAATAAATAATATAATATTTTTCAAAAACCATTCAATAAACATAAAATAGTGAATTTGGATCAGAACAGATATGAACTTCTTTTTTAATAAGTCACAAAAATTTATTTCGTGATTATAAAGATTTAAATTTATTGATAAAATTATTTTGTTTGAAAGGACAATTTCCTTGTAAATTCTAAATATTGGATCCTAAAATATACGCAATTAACATTTTTTTTTTTTACTTTTAGGCATAGTTCACTTTACCTGTGACAACATCATTTTCCTCTGACTATTTTAAATTGTTGTTTCTCTAAAACCAATTGTCGTACTTACTGTCCTTCTTCTTAAAAATGATACTAGTGGCATTAAAAAAATCACCGTTTATATATTCATAGCAACTCAAGAAATTCGACCAATGTCAGGAATCCAAAACCGCCAGAGAATGAAATAAGTGTTGATCTACATTGAACAAGGTTCAATGTTAGAAATAGCTCCAGTCATCCCAATATATTATGAACGGTCCCATATGCTTATGATCCAGTGCGATCATAAAATCGCACATGATTGTCAACACAACTAGTTATCACTAGGTTTTCAGCACTGTATTTTTCATTTTCCCTCTTTAACAGTGCGTCTCGTTAAGATACTTTTTTGAACAATAGCTCATTTCCCTCGCTTAGTGTGCAGGACCCCTTATAGATTTTGATATATTTTAATCCGTATGCAAAAAAGTTTTTATCAGTCGACTCACAGTGGGTGAAAAGCAGGAAAAAATCATTTTATTAAGGTATTGGAAAAATAATTTTCTTTACGTCAATGATAAAAAGATTAGTTGCCTAAGATATTTCACTTATTGAATCACTAAAATATCGATTTTTAAGAGATCTTAAAATCTGACCATGAAATAATGTTTGATTTCCTACCGTCATTGTCCAACATTACTATTATTATAACCATTCACATTTTGTATGTGTATTATGATTTTCTTTTGAACGGCTATCCCCCACGATACACTCTGAGTGAAAAAATAATTAATTTATTCGTATTTTATAGTCCATATTATTATTATGAAAAAATAATAAAATAAGTTAGAAAAAAAATATGTTGATCCAGAAATTTTAATCGCAGCCGACCATAGGTCTCATATTCATATATAGACCTCATATTTGTTATTGTGACAAGAGTCCTGATAAGGTATTAAAACGAATTTTCGATTTCCAACCACTCTGCGACTTCATCAGAATGGGCGTTACACATCCGTGCATAACGGCTCAATCTCATTCACTATCCACAAAAAATGTGCAAAGCACTTCTAAAGAAGTTTTCCTTAAAAAAAAAAAAAAAAAAAAATATATATATATATATATATATATATATATATATATATATATATATATATCAAAATTGGCCAATTGATAGAGTATACTAATGTACACACGTTTTGCTTATTATTATGAATAATGTGATTCAACTGCGAAAAAGAATGTTATTTCTTTTATCTGATAATATCGTACAATAACTCATTTCTGAATTATATTATCAATTTTTTACTGACCAATATACTATTTAATATTGTGAATAATTCACACGGGACAACTATGTAGTTACTAATCTACAGTATTATAATATATATATTATAATATATATATATATATATATATATATATATATATAAAAGTGAACCTGAGAAATAGAAAAGAAACACAACCTGAAGTAGATGAAAAAAATATTTTTAAATACGATGACTCATTTATTGCAGGTCAGTACACGGAGGGTGGTAAATGCAGGTAGGTACACTTGGTGCAGTCCTACATTTACTAGGGCGTCGTGTACCGAACTTCAATAAAGTCGGTAAGAATTTTAGGATCCCTCGGAATGTTTTTCATCTACAGCAGGTAGTGTATGAGTTGGATTTCTACTAACTTATTTAGTTATAACTTTGTTTTTGACACTATATTTTCCATGTCCCCCTCTATAACACAGAGTCTATATTTAAGATACAATTTTCAATAATAGCTCATTACAAAGAAGTTGAAATGATGAACATTTCCTTTGCGAACAATATGCCGGTCCGATTTTTATTTTTTCATATTTTAATCCATATGAATAAAAAAATTCAGTTGGTGGAATCCAATCGACTTTATCATAGCTATCCCTGAACAGATATTAACCTGTTATTTCGCTCCTTCGAAAATTACAGTTATGGTTTAGGAGAGCTTTCCTTTGTAGTTCGCAAAGTAGTCTATTACTAAGGGTATAGAAGCCATACCTCGATAATCTTTCTATATTTTAAATATTTGTATGATTCAAGATGCCCTAAGAACATCAGACCTATTTCTCCAATTTGATTTTTCTATGGATTTATTTATTGTCAAAAATATTATAAATACAAATATTTTAATTGTTTAAAATCTAAAACTGAGATATAGAAATGTCTGAAAACAACCATAATACCAAATGGCTTTCGACAAAAAAAATATATGTATAATAATTAAAGAATCTTATATAAAAGTTATGTCAAAAAGGACCGATTAGTATCCTGTGTATAAAGCGACCCTATGTAGTAGGGCATCATTACGTTCAATAAATTATCTCCATCTCTGCTGTAGAATAGTATGACTAATAACATTAATATTCATTTACGATATATATATATATATATATAATATATATATTATCATGTTGTTTTTTTATATTTTCATTTTAATTCATTAACATTTTAAGCCAAATTTATTTATTTATCATTTAAAAAACACTTTGAAATTAAGAATATAAAATGGAAAAGTTTATCAATTTCTACGTAGCTTGTTTTATATGAATGTGTGGATAAACCGTTAAACATATTGTATTTGCAATTTTTTTTTAATTTCACGATATGCACATTTCCCTTGCCTGTCTTATTAACAAATGTGTTGTAAATGGAAGAAATTTTCTGAACTCTGTTAGATAAAATTTTAACATACTAAAAATTAATATCATTACATTAATATTATCATAGATATTTATTTTATAGTTAATTTCATAATTCGGCATATGATTTGTTTTTTGAGTCAGGATTTGAAATGTTTGGGATTATTTAAATTGTTTGTAATGGTGATAGCTTCTGAAAATGTCTATCTGTATTTTTTTTTTTTTTTTTATATAATTTCAATATCATCATAATCAAAAATGTTGCCTAATTCTGCGTCTCATTGTAATAATGTTTTCTATGCGTATGGTTTTCTTTGATTTTGCAATAATAATTCTTAATATTGATATACTCAACCTTTTAAGTACTGCCCATTCATTATAGCATCGTGTAATGTTTTCGTTAATTTGTTAAATTTTGAAATCAAAATATTTTTTGTTATTCTGGGACTGTTGTCCCTTTAAAACTAATTATAAGTAGAGGGTAAATGCCAGTGTGGTCATACATAAATTAAATATTTAGGTACGTTCCATGATAAGTTTGATTGAAATTTGTGTTTCTAGGATAACGAGTCCATTGTGTTCGTGCTCTTTGGTTTGGTTCTGTGGCTCTTTGTATTGGCTCTTGTTAAGTATGATAGTGCTCTGTTCTATTATAAGAGATAGAAGAACCCCACACAGCATTATTACAGTATGCGTTAAAAGTTGCACTACATTGTCCAATTCTTCAGGTGTCCTTATGTCGAATGTTTTTATATTACTGGCATTAAACATTTTCAATTAATGTCCTAAAATTGCACCAGTCTGTTTCTTTACATGTTAAAGTATTTTATCAAAAAAGTAATAATATTTCTAATTGTTAATATTTTAATTACAGTTTCTACTCAAAATGCTGATTTGTTATATGTTATATTTCATGATTTTTTAAGATTTCTAATAAAGTTTTATTTTGTAGATATGTATAAAGAGGAACTAGATAAATTTTATGGAGGGCAGTTGACTGTACTGCAATTAAATGGACTGCGCTGGATCTCGCGGTACACCCGCCATCAAGATTCACTAACACCTCTTCAACGAGAAAAAAACATAGCGAGTAGATGTGGTATTCAGAATTCGGCTACTACTGCAGCGGTGTTAAAAGCATTATTGAAGGAAGACTACGATGCACTGTTCAAAATCCACCGTTTAGTAAATCTGGACTACTTCAATTATCCCCGCATGGCGTCCTATCTGAAAGATGACCACATATTTGAGGAATCTGTCGTAGAAAAAATGTTGACCATCCTGGCCTATTGTGTGGCTATAGGATCACTGTCTACAAAAGCACCATTAATAGCCGCACTTTGCGGTCTCGAGGATGACCTCATTTGTGGAACCTACATCAAAGCTCTGCTTTCATCTACCAAGTGTCTCCTCGCACAGGAAGAGGATAGGGGCTAGTAACTTTAAAGTTATCAAAATGTTTAAACCTATTATTAAGTTACTTTCATGTATTGCTGAATGTTTATGTGCATATAAATATGTAGCTTATTGATGGATAGTGTTTTATGTTTGTATTTGTTTATTTTTTAGGACTGTATATCATTAATGGATGTATTAGATGTAAAGCTTTTTTTTCTGTTATTTTAGTCATTTTTTCAGGTTAAGCACTTCTTTATTATTGAACAATGAATACTGTACATGCACATATTGTAATATATTTTATTGTAAAGAAATAAAGAAAACTTATGCCTATTTCATAGTTCATTAATTAATCCTTTCCACCATTACTAAGTTGACAAATACATTCCAGACATACCGAAATCTTATTCATAAGGTGTAAGGTTTCAAAAAAAAAAAAAAAAAAAAAAAAAAACTTGCAAAGAACAATTGTCAGTCAACTATGATTTGGAATGTGGATGTGGTGATCCTTAAATGGTTGTGATAGAATATATATATAGAAAATATGTGATATAAATCTGATTCAGTAGTATCCTTAATCATGATCCTACACTTCATATTTTACAGTTTAGAGTTAATAATTTACTAACCATTAATTACAATTTGATCCTACCAGATGTCAACATCTATTGGTCGGTGCCAATAATAATAAGTAAATAATTTTTAAATGCTTACATTTTGTTTTTCTAACAATTTGAATATAAAACAATTCTAACATATTATAAGAATACATTATAGTTTAATGATATAATAATTTATAACATAAGTATAATATAATATAATATATATTAAATACTAAATCGCAATATTTGACATCTATAACATTATATAATATAATATAAAATGTAAATGATAATAATAAAAAAATAAATGATAATTACGATTATGTATAGATATGAATATACGGCTTAATAATTTATAAGATAATAATAAAATGAAAAGAAGCATATGAATAAAATCAGAATAATAGCTTGACTAGAAGAAATAAAAGTTTATAACGGTATTTAATCAGAGGATTATACATCACGATACATCAATAATTGGAGAGACCAGTAGAAGAAAAGAAATACAAACAGGTAAGGTGAAAGAAACATCACAGTATTTGGTCCATAGGATCAGAGGTGACTAAAACTTAGAAATCAGAAAGTATGCAATTATGTATATCTTTTTTAGACCCCTTAGTGTTGGGCCCGTTTAACAGATCTGGTATCTATACGGTTGAAGTAATAGTGACCCATGTAGCTCAATGTCAGTTTCCCGAATCTATTGTTAAATGTAGATTCCAAGTACTTGATTTTGTTTCTGACGTTGTGTACGTAGCTAAGTTATTTTTTAAAGAGTCATCATGCTTCAATTTGAGCATTATTTTGTAAAATAAATTTGGTGGTAATCTAGCTATTTTGAAGATTTTAATTAATCACATAATATTTATACTTTATTTACTTTCTTGTTGCTTTTATTACGGAGCAGATTTGTAAAAGTATTTTAAACAACAGAAGGGATCCTAAAGTGTATTTCCTTTCAGTTAATGAAAACTTAAATTCGATCGATCGCCACCACACTATTATGTACACAATTAATGAACGATAATAATATTTTGAAATGTTAATTTACTCATCAGGATTTAGAAAAATTGCTGCTATTCGGACGATTTATTTAGACAACAATAATAATAATAATAAGGCTTAGCGAACCCGAAGGTTGGATGCCGACACCACCAATCGCTTGTTACACACCTCCCTCCATCGTTCGCCGTCCAAACCCAGTCCCTTCAGATCGGCTTTAATGCAATCTTCCCACCTTCGCTTCGGTCTACCCCTCGGACGCTTACCATTCGGCATAGCAAATATAAACCTTTTAGGAATTCTCTCGTTACTAAGCCCAACAACTTTACAAGCCCATTTGATTCGCCTCGATGAAATTACCTCAATTATATTACCCGGATACAGCTCACGCAATTCGGCGTTGTGTAACCGTCTGAACTCTCATGTTAACTCATCCTTCTTCGGTCCGAATATTCTACGCAATACTTTATTTTCAAAAACCTTAAGACGCTGCTCATCCCTTAATGTAAGCGGCCAAGTTTCGCATCCATAAAGAACTGTAGGAAAGATAATTGGTTGCTTTACAGACCTTTTAGATCTTTGGCCGCCTGAACCAGTCTTCTCCACCTCTGCCTATCTTGGGCTACTGCTTTCCAGTTCGCTGCATGAAGCTCAGCCGTATCTTTGTTTATCCTATCTATCCATCTGGTTTTTAGCCTCCCACGTGGTTTCTTGCCTACTACTCTGGCATTCATTGTTGTGTAAAGGCATCCTGATGGATTGCTACGAGCTACATGCCCCGCCCATTTTAACCTCCTTGCCTTCATGTCATGAGATATTGACTCACCTGTTTCTTTCAGCAGTTCTTTATTGTTCCTTGTCCTCCATATGTCAAGGTTTTGGTCCCATGTAGGTCCTGCTATCCTACATAGAACTTTTCTTTTGAATCTCTCAATTCTGGCTTCTAATGTGAAGGTTAGAGTCCGGGTTTCACAACCGTACAGCAGAACTGGCTTAATCAAGGCGGTGTACACCCTTATTTTTAGATTTCTGGAGATATTTCTGGATTTCAGTACCCTTGAAAGAGAGAAGAAAGATCTGTTCGCACTAGTTATTCGCTGGTCTATCTCTGTTAGTTGATCATTTATTGAGGTTACTGTGCAGCCGAGGTTTTTGAATCTGTCTACTTTCGGGAATGACTTAGAGTCCACGCAGATCATGTTATTTGGGTGGATGTTTCGGCTAACTATCATGTGTTTTGTTTTATCTACATTGACCTGTAGTCCGATTTGCTCTGTTTCTTTTAACAGCGTCCGAGCGAGTCTCTCAATATCCTCTTGATTACTTCCGAGGACAGCTATATCATCGGCATATGCTAAGATTTTGTGTTTCAAAAAAAAAAAAAAAAGAATCAGCAAAATTTAAATTTTGTTGTATAGGTACGTTATTTCTAGAAATTTAAACAGTTTTTTTTTTGCCAATTTGGTGGTATTTTTCAAAATTTCGGTTATTTCATTCTCCAATTCAACTTCATTCCGTTGTGGTTCATATGCATTACACCCAGTCAAAATTTGACTGACTGTTAAATTGACCCCGCAGCAGAGACACTGAGGGGCATCCCCTTTGTCATTAGGTACTCATGGGTTCTCAGCATTATTTCTTCTCTTCTATTTCCGCAGGTCCGCTCGATTTGATACTACAGAGGGCTGGATCCCCTACTGGAGTTCCTTCTGTAATTGCTTGTTTTGCCATGATATCGGTTAGCTCATTACCTCTAATACCTGAGTGACCCGGTAACCACAAAAATTGTATTTTACATCCTACACCCTCCAATGTTTGTATATGCCTGACTATATCTGTGACTAATGAATTAGTTAGAATTTTAAATAGCTCTTAGATTCCGAATCTGTGCAAATATAAATTTGCTGTTTATTGCAGTTGAGACTACAAACGACACGATTTATTGCAAACAATTCTGCATGGTAGGAAGTGAAATAAGGGGGTAATGAAAACATTTCCACATTATCAGAAACAGTGGCCGCACCGACTCCATCTTGAGTTTTTGACCCATCTGTGAAAAGATATTCAAAATTGGAATGTTTCATTTGGAAGTCCGTGAATTCTGCTAATCCTAACTTTGAACCAAGGGCCTTGTTACATTTTACTTTATGTATTTTTGGAATTGGTAACAGCCAGGGCTCTGTTTGCAATTGCCGTACTTCTAGAATTGAAGGAAAAGGTGCGAGATCAAAGTCGTAATGTGTATTGAGCACCTTTCTGCTAAAGATAATTTAGTTGGTGGGTTTACGAGAACGGTTTTTGGTACAACAAGTGTGTTTTTTAAAGGGTGAGTGGATCTAGATTGTTTTTATAGAACGCCAAGTCTAAAATTTTCCTTCGTATAGCCAGTGGCATTATACCTGTTTCGACTTGAAGGCTCGCTATGGGGCTTTATCGAAAAGAACCAGTGGCTACTCGAAGTGCTATGTTTTGGATCGTATCCAACATCTCAAGTGTCCTTTTGCTAGCGGAACCATATACTACACACGCATAATCTAATTTGCTCAGCAGAAGTGCCTTATATAATCGAATTATACTGATTCTATCAGCTCCCCAGTTGTGATTGCTTACCGTTTTTAGGATATTTAAAGCCTGTAGACAGTTAGCCCTAAGCTGTTTTATATAGGGTGTCCATGTAAGAGCGCGGTCTAAAGTGACACCAAGATATTTAATGTTCGTTGCATATACTAAATCCTTCCCGTCAATTTTAATATTTTTAATGGTAAAATTTCGTTTCCGCATAAATAATATCGTCTGTGATTTGTCGACGGAAAAACATTTGGATTATGAGTGAGTTTTTTATTGTTCCCTTCTCATATCTCATTCTCAAATTTAAGGTGTCGCAATATAAAATAATTAGTATCCGAGCTTCTAGAAGTACAGGTTGGTAATTATTTTTTTAGTTTTGTGAATCAGAGTAAACTTGTGCCCGAATTAGCCTTTCCATCTAATATGGTTGCTTTGTTTTCTCCCGAAGCAATTATATTGTTTCCTATACTTCTCCTATTGATCTACTTCAGAATTTATCATTTCCAGTCATTTATTTATTTTTTGTTTATGATATTATGTATCTTATATCTATTTTTATTTACTGACACTATATGCCTTATATCTACTCATTAAATTATTATCAAAATAAATAAATTTAACTTAAATTTTAATTATAGTATAGTTTATATTTATCGACTACATATAAACTCTTTAGGACAATACCATACAATAATTATATTTACACTATTGAACCTGTACCCAGAACTATATTTTAAAATATTTAAACAGTCTTATAAAAAGAAAAAAAAATATAAAAACTTTTCAATAGCAACATTGAACAATAGCAACATCAGTCCTAAAATTTTAACCACAAAACAGAAAATGGACTTCAAAAAGTTTAAGCCCTGTTTTGAAAGCAACATTAGCAGAGTTGAAATATGTTGGGACAACTTCCAACAGCATTATCTTCCCCATTGTAGAATAGACTGCCAGTCAGCAAAAAATATACTGTATATTGTTTTCGTCCTGAAAAGCATTAATAGTTGACTTTGATAGCGTAAACTATCAACAATTGCATTTTTTTGTATTATAAAACCGCATGTCCGTATTTATATTAAATACGTGTTATCTCAAATAATTCTCTAATGATGAAATTCCAACCATTATTCAATTACAATCATTTACCCGTTTTAATCGACTGGGAATTATTACACAATGGTCTATTATTGCAAAACAGTTTTACATCATACTTAACTTTATTTGCCAAGGAACACAAAGGAAAATAAATAACAAGTGCTTTCTAATATTGGCCTATATATTTTTTTTCATCATTGACAATTTGTTAAGAAAAATAGACAACATTAATTTAGTTGAAGTAAAACATCTAAAAAATCAAATCCAAGGATATAAGCTTTACAGTAGAGCATATGAAAAATATTTAGAACCCCATATCTTTTCACCAAATTGCTAATTTCAACGATTTTATTTTTATTTTTAAAGAAATTCCTTAACCTTAACGGCAGACAAGCAAGGTTTTTTATTCGATTTTCGAATTTTACGTATCTTGAAACTTAAAACCTCAAACTTGAGATAGGGAGGGGGTTAAATATTTGATTTTCGGACGATTACGTATTTTATTCATTCATGTAGATTAATTGTTATTAATTCAAAAGTAATAATTAAAGTGACTTGATCCACTTTTGCCCAAAAATCTTATAAAAATTTATAGAGGCTGAAAAAAACTGTTGTTCTCTATTTGAAAATGGCAACAGCAGGAACTGAGATCATTTTGGATCCCAAAATATCTGATATTAACAATTTTTTTATTCAAGATTTGATTCACTTTAGCTGAGGTAGCCTCGTTTTTCTTCTGACTATTTTAAATTGCTACTTCTCTAGAACCAATTATCGTACTTGGGGTCCTTTTTCTTAAAAAATATGTTTTCGGCATTAAATAAATCTCCATCAGTTTATATATTCATTGTAACTCGAGAATTTCGAACAATGTTCAGAATCCAAAACCGCCAGAAAAAGAAATGGGCATCGATCTCCATTGAACGGATGGGACGCGTTCAATGTTAGAAATGGGCCTATTAGTCTCTTTTTTGAATAATAGTTCATTATAAAAACGATGAAATGCTCAACATTTCCCACACTTACAATGTACAGGACCCCTTTTTAGTTTTTGAGATAATTCGCAAATCACGAAATGTATGATAACTTGTATATATAGCTATCTAGTTTTTTTTATAGTTTTCATTACTTACGAAATGGTAGCCCAGAAATGTGTGCCACTAAATAGTTTTTCACCAAAACGGCTGCGCCATATATAAAAAACTTTCCCGAAAAGAGGTACAAAGGTTAATAAACTCTATGGTTAGTACATATAAATGAGTATGTTTTCATATCTAGAATGTACAAATGTATAAGAGTATAAAACAAAAATGCTAAAAACATTCAAATTCATGTTCAAATAAATGTTATTCTCAATCTTTCAAAAATAATAATGGTCACATTTGGCGGTCCTACAAGTAGGCCACCAATAATCAAAGTTTCTTCTTTCTTTAATAACGTCATCGTTTGGATCCAGTTTTCATGAAAACTCAGCACAGTGTGACTCAATTTTTAAAACCATAAACTTCTCATAACTCCCTTAACATGCATGCGAATATTGCAGTACAAGGAACTCCATCCGATATAGGAACGTATGAAAATCCCAAACACTGTTCTTTGGGGATATGAAAAAAAAAAAAAAAAAAAAATGTAATGTAGAGAGTTTCAGAGAGTTCCAGATTTTAGAGAGTTCCAGTCCTAGGTTGCCGTGGAACAAGGATCCTACTATACCTGCAGGTGTCACGACTTAATATATGGCATAATAAAATCTTGAAATCTTTTCAGCAGGTATGACGAAAAGGGACTTAGAGCAATAATTGCCGACAAGGACTCTTAACGGAATCTACCGTAACTGTCTCAAATAAATAATATAATATTTTTCAATAAACATAAAATAGTGAAATTGGATCAGAACAGATAAGAACTTCTTTTTTAATAAGTCCCTAAAATTTATTTCGTGATTATAAAGATTTAAATTTATTGATAAAATTATTTTGTTTGAAAGGACAATTTCCTTGTAAATTCTAAGTTATAATTTAGGTAGTTGTTTGAAAATTCAAAAGAAAGAATGAAGGTGGCATAAGGTGGATCCACTTTGGCCCAAAAAACTCATAAAATTTATAGGGTCTGAAAAAAACTGTTGCCCATTATTCGAAAATGGCAACAGCAGGAACTAGGGTCATTTTGGATCATAAAATATCCACAACTAAAATTTTTTTTTAACTTTTTGACTCAGTTCACTTTACCTGTGAGAGCCTCATTTTCTTCAGACTATTTTAAATTGTTATCTGTCTGAAACCAATTGTTGTACTTCATGTCTTTCTTCTTAAAAATGATATTGGTATAGGTTTTCGGCACTATGTTTTTAATTTTGCCTATTTAATAGGGCGTCCCGTTAAGATACTTTTTTGAATAATAGCTCATTACAAAGACAATGAAACGCGGAATATTTCCCTCGCTTAGTATGCAGGATCCTTTTTTTAGTTTTTGAGATATTTTAATCCGTATGAAAAAAAATTTCTATTAGTCGACTCACCCTGGGTGAAAAGCAGGAAAACAAATATTTTATTAAGGTAATGGAAAAATAATTTTTTTAACGTCAATGAAATAAAGATTAGTTGCCTAAGTCATTTCACTTATTTAATCGCTAAAATATCCATATTTAACGTTGTTAAGAGACCTTAAAATCCGACCATGAAATAATGTTTGATTTCCTACCGTCATTGTCCAACATTACTATTATTATAAATATTATCATTATTATCATATTATGATTTACTTTTGAACGGCTATCCCCCACGATCCACTCTGTGTGAAGAAAATTAATTTATTCGTATACATGCGCGCGTAACGGCTCAATCTCATTCGCTATCCACAAAAAATGTGGAAAGCACTCCCAAAGAAGTTTTCAATAAAAATAAATAAAAAATTCAAAATTGGCCAATTGGTAGTCTGTACTAATGTACACATGTTTTGTTTATTATTATGAATGAACTAAAGTGATTCGACTGAGAAAAAGAAAACTATTTCTTTTATATGATAGTAAATTACATTAACTCATTTCTATATTATATTGTCAATTGTTTACTGACCAATATACTATTTAATATTTCGAATAATTCACACGGGACAACTATGTAGTTAAATATAATATTCATTTACAGTATTATAATATATATATATATATATATATATATATATATATATATACGGTAGGAAATCAAAGATTATTTCATGATCAGATTTTTAGGTCTCTTAACAACGTCTCTTAGGCAACTAATGATTGACGTAAAGAAATTATTTTTCCAATAACTTAATAAAATAGATTTTCCAGCTTTTCAACCACTGTGATTCAACAAATAGATTTTTTTTTGCATACGGATTACAAATATCTCAAAAACTAAAAAGGGATCCTGCACACTAAGCGAGGGAAATGTCCTTTGTAATGAGCTATTATTCAAAAAGTATCTTAACGGGACGCCCTGTTAAAGCGGCAAAATGAAAAATATATTGCTGAAAACCTATACAAATATAATTTTTCAGAAGAAAGACACGAAGTAAGACAATTGGTTTCAGACAAATAACAATTTAAAATAGTGTGAAGAAAATGAGGCTATATATATAATCTATGTCTCAGGTTCTCATTTATATATATATATATATATATATATATATATATATATATATATATATATAATATATATATATATATATATATATATATATATATATATATATATAAATGTGAACCTGAGAAATAGAAAAGAAATACAACCTGAAGTAGATGAAAAAAAAAAAAATGTTTTTAAATACGATGACCTATTACCACCACGTAATGTCAACTAAGAGGTCCCATTCAGTTGGCTCTACCCCACGTAATTCACCGCCTAAACAGAAAACACGTCGTAGTAAGCGATTAACACCCCCCGGAACTCCTCCAGCGAACACTCAAGTATCTGTGTCTCAACCATTGCCAAGTACGTCTTCACAAGAAATGGAATCTCCATTTTTTACACCTAATCCATACCAGGTGCTTGAAAATGACAGGGAAGAAATGGAAGATGCACCTATACCTCGACAACCACGCCCACCTCCTATCTTTGTCAAAAATTTGAGAAATTTCCAGTTGTTGTGTACTCAACTTAATAAAATCTGCCCAGGTAGCTATACATGCCTAAACAGAATAAATGATACAAAAATAATACCGGCCACACCTGAAGCGTACCGAAAAATCGTAAAATATTTAACAGACACAAATGCGGACTTTCACACATACCAGTTGAAACAGGAAAGAGCACTACGAGTTGTAATAAGAAATTTACACTCCTCAACCCCAATAGAAGTGTTAAGAAGAGTTAACGGCGTTAGGGTTCAAAATACGTCAGATAACCAATGTTTTAAAAGAAAATAAAGAACAACCAGGTGTAAAGAATAAAATCCCATTGCTCTTATTTTTCGTCGATCTAGAGCCATCGCCTGGGATCGAAAAAATATACGATGTGAATAGAATTTTCTACACCAGCGTAAAGGTCGAAAAACCGTACCCAAAAAGAGAGTTCATCCAGTGCCATAATTGCCAAGCATATGGCCACACCAAGTCTTATTGCCACCACTTACCACGCTGCGTGAAATGTGGTAAAACACACAAGTCTGGCGAGTGTAATAAAGCAATTACAGAACCAGCAGTCTGTGCCCTATGCCTGGAAGGCCATCCAGCCAACTACAAAGGCTGACAAATTTATAAAAATCTTAAAGCGAGATATATGAAACCCAGGGACCCTGATGATACACCTAAACCAAGAAGAGGACCCGCTAAAATTGTGAACTCTAAGGTTTCTTTTGCCAAGCTACTTGGGGGTAGAGACCCGAATAATGTATGTGAGGCCCTGCCGCAAGAACAAACTCAACCCCAATCTCAATATCCTATCCCACCTAATGTACCTAATCAACAACAACCTCACCAACATCAAATCCAATATGTTCCTCCACCGCCTAATGCTACAGATCTAACCAGCTTATTGACATCCTTTCTTTCAGAATTTAAATCCCTTGTTACCCCACTGATATCACTTCTCACTAACCTAGTATCTCACCTTATCCCTCCTTTAAAAAATCCTTAAATGACTTCCATCAAACCCATATCCATTCTCCTTTGGAATGCGAATGGTGTTAGAAATCACATACACGAACTAACAGCCTTACTACAAGACAAGAACGTAGACGTAGCCCTAATAACGGAAACTCGACTGACTAAAAAACAGCTCCTAAAAATACCACAATACATAACTTACCGTACCGACCATCCTGACGGATCCCTCTCCCATCACCTACTCCCACTGCCTACACACGATTTCCTACAATCCACCGCAGTCGTAATCAAAACCTTCTCCTTTCCTATTACCGTTGCATCAGCGTATTGCCCTCCAAACCAATCCATCTCCAATATCCAATTTAGTTCCTTCCTCATTTCCTTAGGACATCATTTCATCTTGGGTGCAGACTTAAACGCCAAGCATCAACAATGGGGTTCAAGAACCACGAATTCTCGTGGTCGAACATTGCTGTCTGTACTCGATTCCCAAAATTTTACCCTTCTTCCACCCAACTCACCTACCTACTGGCCCACTGATCCTAACCGTAATCCCGATATCCTCGATTTCTTTATCCATAATGGTTTAGGTGCTCTCAACCATTCCGTTGCCCGTCTTGACGAGCTTTCCTCAGACCACAGCCCATTAATACTCCAAGTATCATTAGCTCCTATTCCTAAACCCTCTCCTCCGTCCTTCATCAGAGGCCCAGTTTACTGGAAACTCTTTCATCAAATCCTCTCCGATAAAATTGACCTCAGAGTAACCCTGAAAACCTCTGAAGACCTGGACAATGCAGTACATTCCTTCACTACCAAAATTCAAGAAGCAGTCTGGACTGCTTCCTCCCCTGATCACTCCTCAAAAATCCTTAAGAAACATAATTTACCTCAACACCTCCTTGACCTAATCCACATAAAACGCCGTGCCAGATTATTATGGCAACGTACCAGACATCCAGCCGACCGCCACTCCTACAATTATCACTGTAAAAAATTAAAAAAAGAATTAGCCACCTTCAGATCCCAATCATTCAATTCCTACCTCACCACACTCTTTGCTCATGATAATTCCCTTTGGAATATCACCAGAAAAATCCTCAAATCCCATCATATTTCCCACCCTCTTCGACGAGATGATGGCTCCTGGGCAGCATCTGATGAAGATAAAGCCGAGGAATTTGCCAAACACCTTTCCTATACTTTCGCTCCTCTTCCAGAATCCCATCCCAGCCACACAGTAAAAGTAGAAGAATCCCTCTCAATACCTATCCCACTCTCCTTACCACCTAAAGCTGTTAATCCCTCTGAGGTCAAATACCTTTTACGGAAAATCACACCTCGCAAATCTCCTGGATATGACCTTCTAACCCCACAGATCCTTCGACAACTTCCATCTAAAGCCATCATATTTCTTACATATATATACAATTGCATCCTACGAACTACCCACTTCCCTCTTTTATGGAAACATTCCACCATCGTCCTCTTCTTGAAACCAGGCAAACCTTCCAACAATACAGCATGCTATAGACCAATTAGCCTACTCCCAATCCTCTCAAAAATTTTTGAAAAGATCCTACTGAAACGAATCCTACCTATAATTGAATCCTATAACCTTCCTACTCATCAATTCGGATTTCGTTCCCAACATTCCACTGTCCAGCAAGGACTCCGAGTTGTTGACCATATATCCTCAACCCTAGAAAGCAAGCAGTATTGCTCGGGTGCATTTCTGGACATAGCGCAAGCTTTTGACCGGGTATGGACCGCCGGATTACTCTTCAAGCTTAAAATCCATCTACCACAGTCCTTATACCTAGTACTCCGATCCTATCTTTCCGACCGCTCCTTCCGAGTTCGCTGTGGCACCGAATTCTCCGACTGTTACTCAATTGAGGCTGGCGTTCCTCAAGGCAGCGTCTTGGGCCCCATCCTTTACATTCTCTTTACCGCTGATATTCCTGTCCATCCCGATACCCTCCTGGCAACTTTCGCTGATGACACTGCTATCCTTTCTTCCAACTCAGATCCTGAAACAGCGTCCGCAAACTTACAAAGGCAGACAGACGACTAACATGGAATCCACATACTAGACTTAAAAGACAGGAACTTAACAGACGATATGGCCAGCTATATAGACTACTGAATAGAAAATCTAAACTTGCTGGTGAAAACAAATTACTGATCTACAAGACAATACTGAAACCCATCTGGACTTACGGACTAGAACTATGGGGAACAGCCAAATTTTCTAACATCAAACGCATTCAATCCTTTCAGTCTAAAGTCCTCCGTACAATAGTCAATGCTCCCTTCTATGTAACCAATAAAACCCTACATCATGACCTTAATATCCCATTTATTCTTGATCTTATCCCAGCTAAATTTTCCAAATTTCACCAGAACCTTTCTCATCACCCAAATCCCGTTGTACAATCCCTATCAAGCACCACCCATCCCTACAATCCCCTTCGTAGGTTAAAGCGGCAGTGGCCACGAGACCTTTTGTAAATATGGATATTTTGGAGTTCTAGCAATGGCCAGATTCTCCACTCAAGTCATGAGTGTCTGTGGCTGTAGCGCTCTTACTCATCCTCCGCTGGTTTAAAATACCAGTGAAGTGGCTGAGGGAGAAGCGTAGGGATCTCCTAAGCCTCCTTTTTCCCTCCACATGTGGAGGGGACAGGATTGGTTCGGAGATCACCTGGCAAATTGTAAATAATGTATGTTTTATATAAGGTGTTTGTTTTACTTTTATTTCTATTTTTATTTACTTATGTGTATATATATTATTTTTTTTCTTTACTCTTTTGTTCTTTCTTCTTATTCTTTTGTTATTACTTTATTTATTTATATTTTTGTATATACGGTATGAATGCAATCTCTGAACTCTATTATAAGTGTCCTTAACTGTGACAAATTGTAATATTTCTGAATAAAGTGTTTTTAATAATTCAAAAAATACGATGACTCATTTATTGCAGGTCAGTACACGGAGGGTGGTAAATGCAGGTAGGTATACTTGGTGCATTCCTAAATTTACTAGGGCGTCCTGTACCGAACTTCAATAAACTTGGCAAGAATTTTATGATCCCTAGGAATGTTTTCCATCTACAGCAGGTAGTGTTTGTGTAGTATTTCTACTAACTTATTTAGTTATAAATTTGTTTTTGACACTATATTTTCCATGTCCCCCTCTATAACACAGAGTCTATATTTAAGATACAATTTTGAATAATAGCTCATTACAAAGAGATTGAACATTAACCTAAGAAATAGAAACACAACTAGCAGTAGAAGAAACATGATACACGGTGGGCCAGACCCCCTACCGTGCACCTCTCCCCCCCACATCCCTATAAATTGTATATCTCTTGTATCTATTTATTAAAAAAAAGCCAATGTTCCCACAAAAAAAAGTGAGCGGAATTTCCCACAATGGGTAACTGACGATTTGAGTTTAGTTAGTTTTTTTGTTACTGAGAATCAGCATTAAGTTTAATTTCGTAATAGTTGGTCTTTTATTAAAGCTGAATAGTCAGACAAAAAGAAAACATGAAAAAATATTGAAAAATAATTGGCTTAGGCAGTAAAAAACACCAGTAAAGTCAACTTTTTTCAACACAAAAATTTTTAAGTTTGTAATTAAATGGCTAACGCAAAACGTGCTGAAATAAGACATCTGGGGTATATATTTCTCTTTCTAAAACACTGATTACTTTTTAAAATATTTGAAGCAGTTCCATAGAAAATGTACATTTTTTTTTTTTTAACTTAATTCTTCAACTCACACCTGTCAGAAGTTCCGACAATCAGCGAATGTGATGTCAATATGTAGAGATTGGTCTATAATATTATATTGGTCAGCAATATAATATGTATAATTAATTAATAAAAATACCTTAAGAACAAACGTAGGTGTGCTTTATTATTTATTACAAAATATACCATCTGTCTTGCCTTTATCTAACTAACATGTGTAATCGATTATATTATAAATTATAAATAGAGGTTACAGTCTTATACTACACCCTTCCCTTAATCCTCACAAAGTCTTTTTGGTGGCTTCACCAGGCGGCCCGATCTGGTGCGCATACCTTCACTAGTTGGAGATGCTTGCTGAGCTTGATCATTGGAAATTGACAGTCCTGGTAACAGCAGGGAAGAACCATTCTGCGGGTGACGCGGAGACTGTCTCTGTTCATCCTGAAATAAAGCATTAGAGGGTTGGAGTAGAGGATCAGAATCAGAATCAGTTGGGTTGAGTAGAGGATCAGTGTTAGGTGTGGTGAGGCGTCTTAAGTGGGATGAGTTTCTTCTATAGCATTTCCAAGTCAATTTCAACCTTTTCCAAGTCAAATTCAACCTTTTCCAAATCAAATTAAACTTTTTCCAAGTCAAATTCAACCTTTTCCATTTCAAATTAAACCTTTTCCATTTCAAATTCAACCTTTTTTTATTTATTTAATTATCTTTAATTTTTCGATGCGTGGGTCTGTTATCGTATGAGTAGTTTTTTAAAATAACCTCCTTTTTAAGATTACGTGACTGCGTTTCGAATTATTTAAGTTTTTTTGACTTATTCGATATAAGGGTGTATTTTTATGTTTCCCGAACAGTAAATTTTTAAAATGACATCTATTTTATGTTTACGCCACTGTGTTTTGATTTATTTAAGTTTTTAGAATTTATCCAATATAAAGGTCTACTCTTTTGTTTCCGGAGCCGTAGATTTTGAAAACGACCTCCATTTTAAGATTAGGCCACCGCGTTTCGACTTATTTGAGTTTTTCGGATATTTTTCATATGAGGGTGTATTTTTATGTATCCGGAGCTGTAGATTTTGAAAATGACCTCCATTTTAAGATTAGGCCACCGCGTTTCGACTTATTTGAGTTTTTCGGATATTTTTCATATGAGGGTGTATTTTTATGTATCCAGAGCTGTAGATTTTGAAAATGACCTCCATTTTAAGATTAGGCCACCGCGTTTCGACTTATTTGAGTTTTTCGGATATTTTTCATATGAGGGTGTATTTTTATGTTTCCGGAGCTGTAGATTTTGAAAATGACCTCCATTTTATGATTACGCCACTGCGTTTTGACTTATTTAAGTTTTTCGAATTTATCCAATATTAAGGTCTACTTTTATGTTTCTTGAGCCGTAGATTTTGAAAATGACATCCATTTAATGATGACGCCATTGCATTTTGACTTATTTAAGTTTTTCGAATTTATCCAATTTAAAGGTCTACTTTTATGTTTTCGGAACCGTAGATTCTGAAAATGACCTCTATTTTATGATTACGCAACTGCGTTTCAACTTATTTAAATTTTTAGAATTTAACAAGTATAAAGGTCTAATTTTATGTTTCTGGAGCAGTAGATTTCCCCCATTTTGTAAATGACCCAATTTAAAGTTTATGCCACTGTTTTGGATTATAAAAGTTTTTTTTTTACTTTTTCGGTATAAGGATCTACTTATATGTTATCCGAGACGTATTGAAATTTTTCTAATCTTTAATATTTAAATTTATCTAATATTTAAGCTCCATTTTATGATTAAGCCGCTGCATCTTGATTAATTAGGCTTCATTTTGGATTTTTTCAATACAAAGTTTCATCAATATGTTTTCGAGTATGAATAAATAAATAAATATTATGAAGCTAAAGTAAAATTAACCACAGAATACAAACTAAAAAGCCGAAAAGCAACTGGTAATAAATTTAACCTTCCGTATTCAGATTTTTCAGCTAATTGTTCGAAATCTTATAATTTTGTGATAGGAGACCACAAAATTAAAAAAGATAACTAAAATTAAATTAAAAATGAGACAATACATATTTTATTTATTTTGATTAGATATTTTTATTTATTTATTGAAAAATAAATTAATCCTTCGTATTATGTTTTTTATTCGAAGGAAAAAGCAAAAACACTTAACAAAACCGAAACACAGTGGCCTAATCTTAAAATGTAAGTCGTTTTAAAAACTAATGCTCCGGCATCATAAAAGTAAACCTTTAAATTGGATAAATTCGAAAAACTTGAATAAGCCGAAACGCAGTGGCGTAATCTTAAAATGGAGGTCATTTTCAAAATCTACGACTCCGGAAACATAAGAATACACTCTTTTATGATAAAAATTCGAAACACTTAAAGAAATCGAAATGCGGTGGCCTAATCTTAAAATGGAGGTCGTTTTCAAAATCTACGGCTCCGGAAACATAAGAATACATCCTCATATGAAAAAAATCCGAAAAACTCAAAGAAATTGAAATGCGGTGGCCTAATCTTAAAATGGAGGTCGTTTTCAAAATCTACAGCTCCGGAAACATAAGAATACACCCTCATATGAAAAATATCCGAAAAACTCAAATAAGTCGAAACGCGGTGGCCTAATCTTAAAATGGAGGTCGTTTTCAAAATCTACGGCTCCGGAAACATAAAAGTAGACCTTTATATTGGATAAATTCTAAAAACTTAAATAAGTCAAAACACAGTGGCGTAAACATAAAATGGATGTCATTTTCAAAATTTACTGATCGGGAAACATAAAAATACACCCACATATCGAATTTGTCAAAAAAACTTAAATGATTCGAAACGCAGTCACGTAATCTTAAAATGGAGGTTATTTTCAAAACTAGGTACAGGACAGCATAATACTAGTCCCTAAGAAATCCGAATAGGTACAATAAATCGATATCCGTAAGTGAAAATTCTACTTAGGAGAGCATAATAATAGACTTTCATATTGGAGGGAGGGAGGGGATGGCCATTATTTAAAAAAAAAATATAAAATTTACAAAAACTTAAAACATTAATTTGAAATGAAAACGGTTGAATTTGAATTGGAAAAGGTTTAATTTGAAATGGAAATGGTTGAATTGACTTGGAAAAAGTTTAATTTGATTTGGAAAAGGTTGAATTTGACTTGGAAAAGGTTGAATTTGACTTGGAAATAATTGAATATCACATAGAAACATCACACTGAAAAAATCTAAAATGTTAAAATAAATGGATATGCAACTGCGTAATCAATTTTTTTTTTTGTATTTTTTAAAAGCTATGCCGTCGATAATATAGTAAGTGGCCTTCATTTCGAAAAAAATCGAAAATTGACAAAAATTCTAAAGTTGAATTTGAAATGGAAAAGGTTGAATTTGACTTGGAAAAGGTTGAATTTGAAATGGAAAAGGTTTAATTTGACTTGGAAAAGGTTGAATTTGATTTGGAAAAGGTTGAAATTGACTTGGAAATGCTATATATTCGTTGTCATATTGGTCTCTGACCAAGTATGATCTTGGTTCAGGGAGAACCTTTGTAATAGATCCTTCTTTCCATCGATCCTTCCATTTAACATAAACTGGTTGTCCCATCTTGAACTCCTCTGATTGACGTGAAGTTGAGTCATAATATTTTTTACTTTTGAATTTTAGAAGCTCCATTCATTGGCGCACATCATCGTCTGGTATTTTGGGAATAAGAAGATCAATGCTTGCTGGCACCTTGTTCGCAGTCTTCGACCCATCAACAGTTGGCTTGGAGAATACTCGAGCCCAGAAAGGGGAGTTGTTCGGTATTCTAGAATAGCTTCATAAATGTCTCCTCCTGAATAAGAGACTTTCTTTATCATTTTCTTCGCGACACCTATCCCTTTCTCCGAGAGACCATTAGATCTAGGGTAGTGAGGACTAGATGTACAAATTTTAAATCCCCAATGTTTGGCAAAAGCTGCCATTTCTGCACTACTGAACGGGTTGTTATCACAACGTACAATTTCAGGCGTGCCATGATTACTAAAAAGAATTTTTAGTTTTTTGATAATTTCAGTGGATGTTTTATTCTTGAGCGGTATAATATCCAACCATCTTGAGTAGTAATCTTCTACAGCCAGAAAAATTTTCGAATTACACTCGCCTATGTCCATACCAATAACTTGAAACGGAAATTTAGGAATTTCATATGTTATAAGAGGTTCTTTAGGTTTATTGTTTTGGAAGGTTTGACACGTGGAACAAGAATTTATGAAGTTTGTAATGTATTCGGACATGTTTGGCCAATACATAAGGCTCTTAATACGGGAAACGGTTTTGTTTATTCCAAGATGAGCTTTAGAATGAATTTGGCTTACGAAGTGACGTCGGAGACTCGGTGGTATAATAATTCTATCATTATAAAATAAAATTCCTTTATTTTCTGAAAGTTCGTCTCGGAGCCCATAAAAAACCTTTATTTCACGTTCCAAACACTTTTTATGAACTCCTTCCCAAGCATTCCTGATACAATTTCTAAGTTCACTGAAATCATCCCTGGTGGCTTCTTGCAAGATTTTTATATCCTCTGATGGCACCGGCAACAATTCTTCTAGCGTAATGGCATGAACCACCTGAGAAAAGTCTACGTCTTCCGGTCCCTCTTCTTCAAGAAAGGCTCTTGATAGCATGTCCGCTATATACATTTTTGAGCTTGGTATATAGGATAATAAAAATTTATATTTTAATAGCTTCAGTTGCATTCTTTGGAGTCTTGAAGAATTTTTATACAGTTCCTTATTGAGCACTGCTAACAACGGTTTATGATCCGTAAAATCTCAACATTATTATGACCGTAAATAAAATGGTGAAATCTATTGACCGAGAAGCATAAGCTAAGCATCTCCTTCTCTATCTGACTGTAATTCTTTTCTGAGTTATTAAGACTTCTCGATGCAAATACGACTGGTTGCCCGTTTTGGAGTAAACAGCTCCCAAGCCCATCCTTACTGGCATCACATTGGATCTCAATTTTAAGTGACGGATCAAACAGTTTGAGAGTGGGCGCATTACAAACTAAAGATTTTATAATAGAGAAAGCTTGCTTCTGTGAATCAGACCATTGCCACTGAGCACTCTTTTTCAATAATTCCCTAAGAGGGGCGGTGACTTGTGAATAGGCTGGAATAAATTTGTTCAAAAAATTTATTGCACCTAAAAATCTTTGAATTTCCTTCGGAGACTGAGGTTCTTTAATATTAGAAATGGCTCTTACCTTGAGAGGATCCGGTTTGATTCCATCTGCTCCAAATACTAGTCCCAAATATTTAACTTCATTTAATTTAAACTGGAGTTTCTTGCTATTAAATTTAATGTTGGACTGTCTGGCCCTTTTTATAACCTCTTCCAAACTTTTAGCATGTTCAATTTCTGTTCGGCCCGAAACTATTATGTCATCGAACATTATTTGCACTCCCTCTATGTCTCCAAATATTTTAGTATTTTCCCTTTGAAATATCTCCGGAATATTAGACAAACCGTAGGGCACTCTTAGAAATCGATATCGACCAAATGGGGTATTCATAGTGCATAAACGACTCGAATTCTCATCTAGAGGAAACTGATGGAACCCTTCCTTCATATCGAGCACAGTAAACCATTTTTTCCCACTAAGGTTAGCAGTTAGTTCTTCTTGAGTAGGTATGCTATAATGTTCCCTTTTTATGTATTTATTCAATGGAATGGGATTCAAACACAGCCGAATAGATCCATCTTTCTTTTCAACTACCACTATGTCATGAACCCAATCTGTAGGCTCTTCTACTGGTGTTATTACTCCTAAGTCCACTAACCTATTGATTTCTTTTTTAAGTTTAGATTTGAGAGAGGCTGGAAGTCTCCTCGCTGGCCTCACAGTAGGTACCGCATCATTGCTAAGCGTAATCTTAACTTCATAGGGAATTTTACCCAGACCAGTAAAAACATCCTTGTTATTTTGAATAAATTCTGGTTTTCCATCTTCTAAATTTTTAATAGTCAAATCATCAACTTTAGATAAAGTATAAGCTCGTTTAATTAGCCCCAATTTTTCACACGTTACTGCACCAAGTATAGGAGATGAGTCACAATTCATTACTACAAATTCAATGTCACAATTCTTCTTTTTATAATTAGCCTCTAAAATAGTTTTCCCCAAAGGTTTAGAGATAAAGCCTCCAAATGACTTAACCTTCATTGAAGTTTTAGTCAATTTACCATCAAGTTCTATTTTATTCCAAATTTTACTGGGCAAAATGTTAATATCACTAGCCGTATCCAGCTTAAAAAGTACGGGTACATTATTAATATAAATATATTCCTTCCATAGATCTGACTTAATAGCATTCACATCAGTAATAACGTTACAATCAAACATTGACTCGGACGATGAGTCTTCTTCAACCTCATTCACTGCAGTTCTCTTTTTTCGTGAGATGCACCCGATTTTAAAATGACCTAACCTCCCACATAAAAAACATTTTTTACCAAATGCTGGGCAATCTCTTGGTCCGTGAGTGGTACGGCATTTTTTACATTTATATTCAGTCTCTTTATCAGTCTTAGTACGTCTGGATGTAAAAGGTTTGTTTTTATTAACCATATTGGTATAGTTAACATTAACATCACCTAGCGTGCCTTCTCCAACCATTTCCTTGCTATAAGATTGACTTATTTCTGCTGCTCGACAAATTTGCGTCACCTCCTGCAATGTTAGCGTTTTGGTCTCCTTAATCAATACTTTTTGAACTTCTGGGTCATTATGGTTACGCACTATATGGTCAATTAGCATTCTATCCGCGAATGAAGTTTTACAATCGGCTTTAGAGCACACGAAATTGCAGTTGAGTGCTTGACTTTTTAGCTCAGTTAAATAATTATCAAATGTTTGTCCTGGGGAATGTTTTATCTTATTGAATTTAAAGGACTCCATTGCCAAATTTACTTTAGGAATACAATACTCATCAAATAATTTTAAAACAGCTTCTAAAGTATCTTTCTTACCTTGGAATGTAGAATGTATTTCTATGGCTTCCTCACCCATTTGTGTTAATAGAAGAGCTATTTTCAATTCCTCATCTGTTGATTTATACTTCTCTATAGCCTTTAAATAGAGAATGAAGGCCTGTTTCCATTTTGGCCACTTCGTTGCAATGTTCTTGTCAAATTGAAGAGATTGCAGCCGCAAATTAGAATTATTCATTTTCAATTTGTAGGTATTTCACCTGACACAATGTAATATGTATAATTAATTAATAAAAATACCTTTAGAACAAACGTAGGTGTGCTTTATTATTTATTACAAAATATACCATCTGTCTTGCCTTTATCTAACTAACATGTGTAATCGATTATATTATAAATTATAAATAGAGGTTACAGTCTTATACTACAGAATAGGCGTGAGAGAGAGGAGTACCCAGCGGCGTCCTTCCTCTCTTGACCGTAATGTTTATAGTTAGTGGAGGAGATCACTCATCTAGCTTCTTTTAAGCCTCCTTCGGGTGCTATCGGACATGTTAGTTGTGGCCATGCCTCGAATTAATGAGTTTGTATCTCCGTGTAAGTTATTATGAAATCGTTTGTAGTATGTTCGTATGTGGTCGTTAACTGTTGGCATCTGTAAGTCTTTATGTAGAGTAATGTTACTGACGTACCGGGGAGCTTTGGTGATAGTCCTGAAAGTTTTAGATTGAAAAGTCTGTAATTTACGTATGTGAGTCTTTTTGGCTGTCCCATATATCTGTAAAGCGTAGGCTATACAGATACTCTTGAGTAGGTAAGTATATGTATTCAATTTCTGTCTAAGTTTTAATTTCGAATTTCTTGCAAGGAGTGAGTAAAATAGGCGTAGTCTTAGGTTTAGAGTTTTTGTTTTGTTTTTGATATGTGGGCAACATGTCATTCTTCTGTCAATGGTCAGTCCAAGATATTGAACTTTGTCTGTCTGAGGAATTTGGATATTGTCAAGGTAAATAGGGGGGCAAGCTTCACGTCGAAGGGTAAAAGTGATATGTTGTGATTTGTCTAGGTTGTGTCGAATTTTCAAGAGTTTGCACCAGTCGTAGAAATTGTTTAGGTGATATTGTAAAGTCTGTGAGGCGTATGCTGAATTTTGATGTCTTGTCAAGATTGTTGTATCGTCTGCGTAAGTCGCGGTCAGAGTATCGAGAGGATCTGGAATATCATATGTGTAAATAATATACAACAGAGGAGCGAGTACTGACCCCTGAGGCACCCCTGCTAGGGCTGGTTTAATGGTAGATAGTTCTGTACCTTGGCAAACAGAGAAAAATCTGTCGGAAAGAAAAGATTGAAGAATGATATTTAAAACACTTTATTCAGAAATATTACAATTTGTCACAGTTTAAGGACACTTATAATAGAGTTCAGAAATTGCATTCATACCGTATATACAAAAATATAAATAAATAAAGTAATAACAAAAGAATAAGAAAAAAGAACAAAAGAGTAAAGAAAAAAAAAATATATATACACATAAGTAAATAAAAATAGAAATAAAAGTAAAACAAACACCTTATATAAAACATACCTATAACATTATTTACAATTTGCCAGGTGATCTCCGAACCAATCCTGTCCCCTCCACATGTGGAGGGAAAAGGGAGGCTTAGGAGATCCCTACGCTTCTCCCTCAGCCACTTCACTGGTATTTTAAACCAGCGGAGGATGAGTAAGAGCGCTACAGCCACAGACACTCATGACTTGAGTGGAGAATCTGGCCATTGCTAGAACTCCAAAATATCCATATTTACAAAAGGTCTCGTAGCCACTGCCGCTTTAACCTACGAAGGGGATTGTAGGGATGGGTGGTGCTTGATAGGGATTGTACAACGGGATTTGGGTGATGAGAAAGGTTCTGGTGAAATTTGGAAAATTTGGCTGGGATAAGATCAAGAATAAATGGGATATTAAGGTCATGGTGTAGGGTTTTATTGGTTACATAGAAGGGAGCATTGACTATTGTACGGAGGACTTTAGACTGAAAGGATTGAATGCGTTTGATGTTAGAAAATTTGGGTGTTCCCCATAGTTCTAGTCCGTAAGTCCAGATGGGTTTCAGTATTGTCTTGTAGATCAGTAATTTGTTTTCACCAGAAAGTTTAGATTTTCTATTCAGTAGTCTATATAGCTGGCCATATCGTCTGTTAAGTTCCTGTCTTTTAAGTCTAGTATGTGGATTCCATGTTAGTCGTCTGTCTAAGAGAAAGCCAAGATACCGGACTGTATCTGAGAAAGGAAGCTGGATGAAGTTAAAATAAACTGGTGGGCAGGTATTACGCCGAAGGGTGAAGGTAATGTGTTTACATTTAGATTCGTTTACCTTGATGCGCCATTTCTTACACCAGTGTTCAATCAGGAAGAGGTGCCTTTGTAAGTTTGCAGACGCTGTTTCAGGATCTAAGTTGGAAGAAAGGATAGCAGTGTCATCAGCGAAAGTTGCCAGGAGGGTATCGGGAAGGACAGGAATATCAGCGGTAAAGAAAATGTAAAGGATGGGGCCCAAGACGCTGCCTTGAGGAACGCCAGCCTCAATTGAGTAACAGTCGGAGAATTCGGTGCCACAGCGAACTCGGAAGGAGCGGTCGGAAAGATAGGATCGGAGTAATAGGTATAAGGAGGACTGTGGTAGGTGGATTGTAAGCTTGAAGAGTAATCCGGCGTGCCATACCCGGTCAAAAGCTTGCGCTATGACCAGAAATGCACCCGAGCAATACTGCTTGCTTTCTAGGGTTGAGGATATATGGTCAACAACTCGGAGTCCTTGTTGGGCAGTGGAATGTTGGGAACGAAATCCGAATTGATGAGTAGGAAGGTTATAGGATTCAATTATAGGTAGGATTCGTTTCAGTAGGATCTTTTCAAAAATTTTTGAGAGGATTGGGAGTAGGCTAATTGGTCTATAGCATGCTGTATTGTTGGAAGGTTTGCCTGGTTTCAAGAAGAGGACGATGGTGGAATGTTTCCATAAAAGAGGGAAGTGGGTAGTTCGTAGGATGCAATTGTATATATATGTAAGAAATATTATGGCTTTAGATGGAAGTTGTCGAAGGATCTGTGGGGTTAGAAGGTCATATCCAGGAGATTTGCGAGGAGTGATTTTCCGTAAAAGGTATTTGACCTCAGAGGGATTAACAGCTTTAGGTGGTAAGGAGAGTGGGATAGGTATTGAGAGGGATTCTTCTACTTTTACTGTGTGGCTGGGATGGGATTCTGGATGAGGAGCGAAAGTATAGGAAAGGTGTTTGGCAAATTCCTCGGCTTTATCTTCAGCAGATGCTGCCCAGGAGCCATCATCTCGTCGAAGAGGGTAGGAAATATAATGGGATTTGAGGATTTTTCTGGTGATATTCCAAAGGGAATTATCATGAGCAGAGAGTGTGGTGAGGTAGGAATTGAATGATTGGGATCTGAAGGTGGCTAATTCTTGTTTTAATTTTTTACAGTGATAATTGTAGGAGTGGCGGTGGATTGTAGGAAATCGTGTGTAGGCAGTGGGAGTAGGTGATGGGAGAGGGATTGGTGCACAATGACTGCAGTACCGGCATGTGCTCTACCGTCAGGATGGTCGGTACGGTAAGTTATGTATTGTGGTATTTTTAGGAGCTGTTCGTAGAGTTTCCGTTATTAGGGCTACATCTACGTTCTTGTCTTGTAGTAAGGCTGTTAGTTCGTGTATGTGATTTCTAACACCATTCTCATCCCAAAGGCGAATGGATATGGGTTTGATGGAAGTCATTTAAGGATTTTTTAAAGGAGGGATAAGGTGAGATACTAGGTTAGTGAGAAGTGATATCAGTGGGGTAACAAGGGATTTAAATTCTGAAAGAAAGGATGTCAATAAGCTGGTTAGATCTGTAGCATTAGGCGGTGGAGGAACATATTGGATTTGATGTTGGTGAGGTTGTTGTTGATTAGGTGCATTAGGTGGGATAGGATATTGAGATTGGGGTTGAGTTTGTTCTTGCGGCAGGGCCTCACATTCATTAGTCGGGTCTCTACCCCCAAGTAGCTTGGCAAAAGAATCCTTAGAGTTCACAATTTTGGCGGGTCATCTTCTTGGTTTAGGTGTATCATCAGGGTCCCTGGGTTTCATATATCTCGCTTTAAGATTTTTATAAATTTGGCAGCCTTTGTAGTTGGCTGGATGGCCTTCCAGGCATAGGGCACAGACTGCTGGTTCTGTAATTGGTTTATTACACTCGCCAGACTTGTGTGTTTTACCACATTTCACGCAGCGTGGTAAGTGGTGGCAATAAGACTTGGTGTGGCCATATGCTTGGCAATTATGGCACTGGATGAACTCTCTTTTTGGGTACGGTTTTTCGACCTTTACGCTGGTGTAGAAAATTCTATTCACATCGTATATTTTCTCGATCCCAGGCGATGGCTCTAGATCGACGAAAAATAAGGGCAATGGGATTTTATTCTTTACACCTGGTTGTTCTTTATTTTCTTTTAATACATTGGTTATCTGACGTATTTTGAACCCTAACGCCGTTAACTCTTCTTTAATCACTTCTATTGGGGTTGAGGAGTGTAAATTTCTTATTACAACTCGTAGTGCTCTTTCCTGCTTCAACTGGTATGTGTGAAAGTCCGCATTTGTGTCTGTTAAATATTTTACGATTTTTCGGTACGCTTCAGGTGTGGCCGGTATTATTTTTGTATCATTTATTCTGTTTAGGCATGTATAGCTACCTGGGCAGATTTTATTAAGTTGAGTACACAACAACTGGAAATTTCTCAAATTTTTGACAAAGATAGGAGGTGGGCGTGGTTCTCGAGGTATAGGTGCATCTTCCATTTCTTCCCTGTCATTTTCAAGCACCTGGTATGGATTAGGTGTAAAAAATGGAGATTCCATTTCTTGTGAAGACGTACTTGGCAGTGGTTGAGACACAGATACTTGAGTGTTCGCTGGAGGAGTTCCGGGGGGTTTTAATCGCTTACTACGACGTGTTTTCTGTTTAGGCGGTGAATTACGTGGGGTAGAGCCAACTGAATGGGACCTCTTAGTTGACATTACTTGGTGGTAATATCGCATATAAAAAAAAAAAGAAAGGGGAAAAAAAATAAATAAATAAAACTACGTCTGCGTGTTATTATAATGGATGAATCGCCGACTGTGAACCAGCCAGTTATGTGGCTGGGCCACAACTGGAGTGGGGAGCCGTCAGCTGTTATGGCTATAGAGATTAAGCCTATAGACGCTAAACCACTAAATTCACTGTCTGTAATAGTACACAGTAAATAACAACACTACTCACTGTGGTGTTAGTCCATTGTTGTTGTTTTGATGTCTGCTTAACTAGTTTTTTTTTTTTTAAAGTAAAACTGAGCACTTATTCTACTAAAAAATAGTAAAACTGTGGGACACGACGTGAAATGTTGGTATTCAAATCAAGCGCATGCGCAGAACTCAGATTGAAGAATAAGATAGTAGGTTGAAGGGAGTATAGTCTTAAGTTTGAAAAGAAGTCCCTGATGCCAGACTCTATCGAACGCTTGAGCAACATCCAGAAATACTCCTGTTGCATATAATTTGTGCTCTAGTGCTGTCGCAATGTAGTCTGTCACTCGGTGTAGCTGATGAATGGTTGAGTGGTGTGAACGAAATCCAAACTGATGTTCAGGTATTATGTTTTCAGTAGTCAGTATGTCAAGAAGTTGTTTGTAGAGAAGTTTCTCAAAGATTTTAGAGCATAATGGGAGCAAGCTGATGGGTCTGTATGAAGAAGGAAAGTCAGTGTTTTTGTTAGGTTTGTGAATCATTTTTATGAATGAATATTTCCATTGTAAGGGGAATTTAGTCGTTCTGAGTATTGCGTTATAAATTGATGTTAGGTATACTAGAGCTTTCCTTGGCATTTTCTGGAGCACTTGAGCATTTATCAGGTCATGACCGGGAGCTTTCTTATTAGGTAACTGTCTAATTTGTTCTGCAACTTGAGTGGGAGTGAAGCAAAGTGGAGGTAATGACAGTTGTAAAGGAATGTCTAAAGTCTTTTGTACATGTCTTTCGTGATCAGTATTAGAGAAGTCAGTATGTGGTATGAAAACAGAAGAAAGATGGTTGGCAAAGAGCTAAGATTTTTCAAGGTCTGACACAGCCCAGGAACCATCTACGTTTCGGAGTGGTGCTGACACCTCACGATGCTTTACAAGTTTCTTAGTCTGTCTCCATAAACTTCCATCGTCAGTCGAAAGATTTTTGAGGTAATTGTCGTAGATCGTTCTTTTAAAATTCTGAATCTGACGTTTAAGTTCATTGTTAAGTCTACTGAAAGTCCGTTTGTCAGATGCGAGTCGACCAATCTGCCACACTTTGCGCGCTCTTCTCTTTGCTCTGATCAGGTCTCTAATGTACTGCGGATAGATTGGAAGAGACGTATTTCTGATGGGTCTTGGTACAGATGATGACCATACAGCCTGTTGTAAGCTGATTGTGAACTTATCAACAGCTTTTTCGAGTTCCTCTTCGGTCTTAAGGGACATTGGGATTGATAGCGTTGAATTTAAGTAGTCGCTGTAAGCTTCCCAATCGATTATCCTATCTGTAAGTGTTGGTTTTTTGATGCAGTACGAGGCTCATCGCATAGTACCAAACTGAGAAGAGAATGATCAGAACAAAGATCAGAGCTTGCAGTTACAGTATACGGCACTGTCCTGAGTCCTTTAGTAATGAAAAAGTCAAGTAAATCTGGTGTTTTCTGTCTTGAAGTTGGCCAGTAAGTAGGTTTATCAGGTGAGATCGTGCTTAATGAAAGTTGATCGATGACAGACTTTAGGTTTCTTCCTCTAGGAGTACAGAGTCGTGCTCCCCAGGACTGATGTTTGGCATTATAATCACCACCTGCAATAAAACACCGACCGAGATGTTGGAAGAAATTGTAAAACATTGCAGATGTTAGCACGTATCTCGGAGGGCAGTACACTGCAGCGAAGGTAATGGTATGGTGCTGGGTATACAGAGTAATTGCTGTGGATCGTATGTCAGGTGTAATGGGTAATTGTAA
This sequence comes from Nezara viridula, assembly GCA_928085145.1. Lineage (NCBI taxonomy): Eukaryota > Metazoa > Arthropoda > Insecta > Hemiptera > Pentatomidae > Nezara > Nezara viridula. The sequence goes on from OV725077.1 coordinate 214,558,683, forward strand.
AGGGTTGTGTTTTAGTGATTGCTTAATCAGTATTGCCGTACCGCCATGTGCCGTCTTATCAGGGTGGTCAGTTCTATATATTTTGTAGCCTGGAATGTAAAATTTAGAATGTGGAGTCAAATGTGTTTCAGTGATGAGAGCAATGTCAGTCCGTTTTTCATGTAGGTACATGTCAAGTTCGGTCCTGTGTTGGTTTATACCATCTGCGTTCCAGAGAAGAACGGACATGGCCCCACTGTCAGCCGATTAGTAGAAATAACTGGAGGATAAGGCTTGTGCAACGTGAGACAGTTCTTGGAGAAGGCTGAAAAGAAGCTGGATGAGGTTATTCAATCCACTTACCAAGTTGAAGTGCTGAGCTGAAGCCGGGTGATTGTAAGTCGGTGGCGGCGGCTGAGTAAAGCCCTTTTTCATTTCTGGATGCTTTGGCTGGTGAAGGTGATTTTCTGGGACTTCTGTAGGGGAAGTTCGCAGTTTTGGTCCTAGATATTGAGAATCGGGTTTTGAAGAACCTGAATTTGCGGTCTGCTGACTTTGCGGAAGAGAAGGAAACTCGTCTATACCTGGGGGTGCGCTAGTTTGTGTTTTTTGGGGACTTTGTATATTTTTACGGAGATTGCCTACTTCTCTCAGTTGTTTTAGAGTTGCACAACCTCTATAATTTGCTGGATGGGATCCGCTACAATTCTCGCATGTTGCTGCGGTCTCTCTTGTCTTTTGGCAGAGGGTGCTATCATGTCCTTGGCCATATCTCACGCACTTCGGGGAGTGATTGCAGTAAGCCTCCGTGTGGCCATACTGCTGACAACGGGTGCACTGTAGAATCATTCTTTTCTTTCTTGGTTCTTCGATTTTCACTCTAGTATAGTATAAAAATTTAATATCAAAAATTTTTTCATTAAATGTGGCTTTAGAAATGTCGATAAAGAACATGAGAAGTGGATTTTTATATCTGGAAATAACGTTCACAATACTTGTGGCATCGTAACCTAGGCATTTTAATTCGTATTTTATGGTTTCAATTGGAATAGCATGGTGTAAGTTTTTTAATACGATTCTTGGATTTTTGTCTTCTATTAACTGATAGGTATGGAAATCGGCACCTACCTGTCTTAAGTTAGCTACTACTATACGTCTATATGTGTCAGAGTTTTCAGGATATACGGTTACTCCTCTCGATGTGGATTTTAGGTTAAAGCTGTTCAAACCTCCTACATTTTGGAGAAATGTGACCAGTTCGGTGTAGTTCTGTACATCATTCAGGTGGATAGGGGGCGGTTTTACAGAAACCGGTTGCTTAGTGGTAGCATCAGACTCGTCATTAATGGTAGTTAAAACTTCAAAACTATTTGAGGTTATTGTTGTAACTTTGCTTACCTTTTTAGCTTTTCTTGGGTCTCTGTTATTGTCCATTGAGCGTTTTCTTCCTGTAACGAGTTCCCAATTATTTTCAGTAGTTTGGTTTGAGCTTAAGGCGTCTTTCTGTAGAACTGCCAGATCCGCAGACATCGTTTGCGGTGAAACCGCTACGCCGAGGTGAGGAGTTCCTATTTCTTGGAGCTAATTGGTTTCAACAACAGAATGCAACAAAAAGAAAAGTTTTCACTGTTACTTTACTCTAAGAATTTGTCAAAAAGATTTTCAAAGAAAAATTAACCTCACTTTTATCAATGCTCACACATGTCCATAGAAAAATGTACATAAACGGAAGAAAAGCAGTACTGGCTTGGGTGCCTACAGGCCTCTACCACATCATTCAGTACTCATAAATGTCTTAGTTATAGTGCTATAATAATATTTTTGGTACATTATATTGATTTTATTAACGAATAAATATTAATACAATAATTTTATTCTCAAACAAAATTAAACAATTTTTTTTTATTTATTTTTTTAAAATTTAATTTCTTTAATTCTATACAGAGGTCGTTTAAGAATACTTCTATTGTAAAAATCATATAACTATAATAATAATCTTTAATTAAAAAATATTTTAAACTAAAATAATATATACCTAATTTGAACTACATATAATAAATAGTTGATGGGTTGTTTTGTAACTCATATTTCACAAATTAAAAAAATTATTTTTATTTCCTTTATTTAGTTCTAAATTTTGGCAATATCATAATAAAATAGGAAATTTTAATATTCAATGCATTATTCTCTCTGCACTAAGACAGATGGAAAGGTCGAAGTTCTTCTTGGTGATCGGAACTAATTGTTACTATTTGGTCTCAAAATGAGGGAAAACGCAAAATTGAATCAAAAAATTGGAAAAATACATTAAGCGAACGATAAAGGAAGTGCCAAAATCTCGGAAAATAAAACAAGGATCAGTATCTATAATATATAGAATACACAGTAGATAGATGAACAGAATATTTCAAGATGTTGCTAAAAGGGGTCAAATGCTGGAGAAGTTTGGATGATATTAAGGGGACGATGCACGTTTATTATAACAAAGACCGTTTTATCAACAAGAAAGATTTGTTCGAAATAATTGGCAAGTCAGCTGCTTCGCACTGTTTTGCGCGTACAAAGGCAATAAATGTATTAGAAAATGACATGAAAGTACTGTAGTTTTGTCCCTTTACAAGAAAGGAGATACTAGGAAGTATAATATTCACCGAGATTCATTCGTGTTTAATGTACCAAAAAACGCTCTACTCAAAAATGTAGAAGCTAGAATAAGAAATATTGTCGATTGCCAGAGGAATATAGAGAGGGAAACTCAAGTTGCACATTGGAAAAGAAGTTGCAAATTGTGTCTTCACTCTAAGGCAGATTATAGTGAAACACTAGAATCCCACCCCATCGAAGCTGGAAGAAAAATTCCAAAAAAAGTTCCAAAAATAGCTATTTAAAGAAAAGAAAAATATAGGAAAAATTCATCCTAATAGAAGATGAATTTCCTAAAGTAATATAAAAAAATATTATTAACATGACCAGCACTAGCGAATCATGCCAGGGGCGCGTCCTCCCTTGAATGGTGGAAAAAAGTTACAAAAAACTCATTTAAAGAAAAGAGAAATACAGGGAAAATTCATTCTCATGCACGAATTTTCTTACGTATTAAAAAAAAAAATTATTATCCTGACCAGCACAGTGAATCTTGAAAGGGAGGCGCGCCCTTCCTTAAATGATGTAAAAAAAATCCGAAAAAGTGACAAAAAACACCTATTTAAAGAAAAGATAAATATAGGGAAAATTCGTCCCTATACACAAATTTCCTAATGTAATCCCTTATGTAAACAAAAAATTATTATCGTGAACAGACTAGCGATTTATAGCAGTGGCCGCGCCCTCCCCAAGATGGTAGAAAAAATTACAAAAAAGTTACAAAAAAAAACCCAAGACAAGAGAAATCTAGAAAAAAATCATCCTCTAACAAGTATTTTCTAATATGGTATTAACAAAAATATCATCGTACTAGCGAATCTTTCCGGGGGAGAGGACCAGAGGGCGCCCCTCTCTCCCTTGGATGGTGGGAGTAAAGTTTCACAAACAGCTATTTCAGAAGAATATAGGAAAAAATCATCCTCATAGATGAATTTTCTAATATAAATTTGTATATTTTGTATATAGGTATGACTATGTTTTTACGTTTTTTAATTTACTCAGTTATGTTTTTAATTCTCATAGATGATTTTTTTAATGTAAATTTGTATATTTTGTATACAGCTATGACTGTGTTTTTATGTTTTTATCTTTTTACTCTGGATGGTGGAAAAATAATTCCGAAAAAAAGATCCAAAAACAGCTATTTAAAGAAAAGAGAAATATATGAAAAAATCATTCTCATAGATGATTTTTTTAATGTAAATTTGTATATTTTGTATATAGCTATGACTGTGTATTTATGTTTTTTAATTTACTTATCTTTAGGTTATTTTATGTCTTTATTGTACACATTTTTTTTATTATTATTTTACTTTTGTTAATTTTATATTATCTGTATATAAGGTGTGAATGTATTCATGTATCACTATAATCTATTGTCCATGAGACGGATTGTTATATTTATAAATAAAAAAATAAATAAAAATTTCTAATATAAGAAAATATATATCGGGACTAGCATTAGCGATTTCTGCCAGAGAGCGCGCCTCCCTCTGGATGGTGGAAAAATAATTCCGAAAAAAAAAATTCCAAAAAACAGCTATTTAAAGAAAAGGGAAATATATGAAAAAATCGTCGTCTAAGACGAATTTTCTAATGTTATCAATATCATCATCCCTAGCTAGACAATCCATTACTGGATGTTGGCTGCCTCAAGAATGTTCCTCCATGTTTCCCTTTCCTAGACTCCACTAGTCTCGTTAATAGAGAGACATATTTAAAGGAGTGATAGCAGAACTAAAAAAATGCAAAAAAAGTTTTAAGCGGAAAAGTAGGGAATTGAAAATTTGTGATTTTTTATGTAAGTCACGTTTTTTGTTGAATATGGAGTGATAACAAGAAACTATTTAATTTAAGTAATTAAAAATTACTTCACTGTAAACCAAACTAAATTTACTTTAAATAACAAATAGAGTTGTCTTTTGTTAAAATCAATTAAGAGGACTTTTGAGCAGCTAAACTCAGCTATCAGATGGATAGTGATGGGGGAATTGGTAGGGGTGGGGACATCACCTGGTACAGAGATGTTTTTTTTTTGGGTCCTTCCCTCGCCGTTAAGGCTATACGGGATTTTCCAGGGTCAGGGAGTGTAGACGGGGATTTAAAAGACTCCTCCGGCAACGGGACGCGAACTCGTGACAATTTTTATATCTTTGATTCATATGTCAGGTTGCCAGGCAACGGCGGTGCAGTGCACATACTTTAGCCCATTCGGCCACCCAGCCCACGAGTGCACATGCTTTAGCCCATTCGGCCACCCAGCCCACAAGTACCCTTATTTATCAGGGGGAGGTGTGCCCTCCCCCTGATAAATTTCCTGAATCCGCCACTGTAATGAAGTCCTTCAAGAAAGAAAAATAATTCTCTAGCTGTTTAGCCCCTGAGACTTTGGATTGTGCTAATATCTTCTTTTTTTTTCTTTTTTGTGTCCTCCTCTTCCTCGCCTTTAAGGCTATACGAGGTTTTCCCGAGCCAGGGGATGTGGGCAGGGATTTAAAAGACTCCTCTGGTACCTGGATGCGAACTCGTGACTATATTGTGCTAATTTTCAGAATATTCAGAATAGCTCGTTTTCCTTTTAAATTCCTTCAATAATCTTTTGCAAATGTACTAAATAGAAGGAGAGCTATTTCCCTTTCTCGATAGATCTCTCTATAACCCGCTCAATGTGAAGATAGTCCCAATGTGCAACTTCAGTTGCAATCGAAAATAAAGTGGTTTACACCGTAATGAACCTTGTTTACTACGTCTAGACCTGCTGACTTGCCAATTGCTTCGAAAAAATCTTTTTTGGGGGGTGGGAGGGAGGAAGACTCTGGCAGCATGGCTTTCTCTGGTGGATGGTCGCCCAGATCGGGCGGTCACCCATCCAAGTATTAACCATGCTCGATGTTGCTTAACTTTGATTACTTATTTCAAGCAACTTGGCCTGTATGGCTGGCCAGTCCATATATATATATATATATATATATATATATATATAAAACCTGTACCACTACAACCCATGAAGGGTCTTGGGTGCAGTACTATGTGAAGAAGTACTGTTTCAAAGCCGATATTTGTAATGGTTTTTGAGTTTTTACACCCTTAATTATTTTTTTAATTAAGGGTACCCACTTTATAAAGGCTGGGTGTACCCCAGCAGGGTCTCCCAATCCTCACCTCGATCCACGGCTAATGAAGAATTACTAGTCATTAGCCGGATTCAAACCCAGGACCTTGAGCTGTGGAAGTTAATACTCACACTCTGAGCAACCCTGCCAATCAGCCACTGTTGGAGGGCTATAAGTATTAAGGCTAGAAGTTCTCATTCATACAGTATATACAAGTAATACAGAAGTAACTATAAATATAAGAAGTAAATAAATAATACTTATAAAAAAAAGTAAATCAATAGGAAAAAAAAATAAATTAATAAATAAAATTAAAAAAAAAATAAATAAATAAACAAACAAAATAAAATAACAACTTCTAAACACATTCATACCTATATACAATATATACATTCGCCCAGGAATCTCCGAGCCAGGCTTCTCTCCCCACATGTGGAAAGCAAAGCAGGACTCCAGAGATCCCAGTGCCACTTTTCCAGCCGCATCACTAGTATTAAAAGCCAGTGGAGGCTGAAGGAGGGCACTAGAGCCACAGATGCTCAGGACTTGAGTGGAGAAGCTGGCCATTGCCAGGACTCCAGAAGCATATTACAATAGATCTCGCGGCCACTGCCGTTTTAACCTTCGAGGGGGATTGTAGGGATGGTGGGAGCTGGATAGGGATTGAGCTAGAGGATTTGGATGATGGATAAGGTTCTGGTGAAAGTTTGAGAATCTGGATGGGATGATGTCGAGGACAAATGGGATGTTAAGGTCATGGTGTAGGGTCTTATTTGTGACATAATATGGGGCATTGACTATTGTTCTAAGTACTTTGGACTGGAAGGATTGGATGCGTTTGATATTCGAATGTTTAGCAGTTCCCCACAGTTCAAGTCCGTAGGTCCAGATAGGTTTCAGTATTGTCTTGTAGATTAAAAGTTTATTTTCAATCGAAAGATGAGATGTCCTGCTTAGTAGTCTATATAGCTGGCCATATCGTTGGTTAAGTTCTTGTCTTTTAAGTCTTGTATGTGGGTTCCAAGTTAGTCTTTTGTCTAGAAGGAAGCCAAGGTAACGGACTGTATCTGAGTAGGGAAGTGGTATTGAATTGAAAAGGATTGTGGGACAGGATCTGCGTCGCAGGGTGAAAGTAATATGTTTGCATTTTGCTTCATTGATTTTGATGCGCCAGTTGTTGCACCATTGTTCAATCAAGGAGAGGTGAGATTGTAGGTTTAGAGATGCTATTTGAGGATCTGAGTGGGAAGATAGAATGGCAGTATCATCAGCAAATGTAGCTAGGAAGGTATCGGGATTTGAAGGGATATCGGCAGTGAAAAGGATGTAGAGAACTGGACCCAAAACACTGCCTTGTGGAACACCAGCCTCAACTGGATAGTAAGTGGAGAATTCGGTGCAGCAACGGACTTGGAAGGAACGATTTGAGAGATAGGATTTGAGGACTAGGTATAAGGATTGGGGTAAATGGGTTTTGAGCTTGAAAAGCAAGCCATCGTGCCACACCCGGTCGAAAGCTTGCGCTACGTCCAGAAAGGCACCAGTGCAATATTGCTTGTTTTCAAGTGCAGAGGATATATGGTCCACAACACGAAGGCCTTGTTGGACAGTGGAATGTCTTGAGCGGAATCCAAATTGATGAGAAGGGATGTTGTGGGATTCGAGTATGGGTAGGATGCGTTTGAGGAGGATTTTCTCAAAGATTTTTGAGAGGATAGGGAGTAAGCTTATCGGTCTGTAGGATGATGTGTTATTAACGGGTTTGCCTGGTTTTGGAAACAGCACGATTATGGAATGTTTCCACACCAAAGGAAAGTTGGTTGTGCGAAGGATGCAGTTGTATAGATAGGTAAGGAATATGATTGCTTTTTTGGGAAGTTGTCTGAGGATTTGTGAAGTGAGGAGATCATATCCAGGGGATTTTCGGGGTTTTAATTTGTTTATGAGGAATTTTACCTCAGAGGGGTTAACAGGTTTTGGAGGTAGAGAGAGAGGAATTGGTGAAGAGAGAAATTCTTTAACTTCAGCAGTGTGGGTGGGATGGAGTTCGGGATGAGGAGTGAATGTGTAGGATAGATGTTTAGCAAACTCTTCAGCTCTATTCGCATCTGACGAAGCCCAGGAACCATCATCACGGCGGAGGGGGTGGGAAATGGATTGGAATTTAAGGATTTTTTTAGTTACAGTCCAGAGGGAGTTATCACTAGATGATAATGAGGAAAGGTAGGAATTGTAGGATTGGGTTCTAAAGATATCCAGTTTCTTTTTTACCTGTTTGGAATAATAATTATACGATTTCCGGTCATCAGGATGCCTGGTTCTTTGCCAGAGGGCCCTAGAGCATCGTTTGCTAAGGATAAGGTCCAATAGGTCTTGGGGTAGGGGATTTATACTGAGGTGTTTTTTGGGACGATCAGGTGAGGATGCAGTCCAAACTGCTTGCTGGATCAGGGTAGTGAAGGAGTCCACTGCATCGTCAAGGTCTTCAGGTGTTTTTAAGGAAACTCTGAGGTCTATATTATCATCCAATATTTGACGGAAAAGGTTCCAGTTAACTGGTCCCCTGATGAATGAAGGAGGGGATGATTTAGGAATGGGTGATGTGGAAACGGTTAGGACTATAGGACTGTGGTCTGAGGAAAGATCATCAAGCCTTGAAATGGAACAGTGTAATGATCCTAGACCTTTGTGTAGGAAAAAGTCTAGAAGGTCGGGATTGCGGTTGGGATCTGTTGGCCAGTATGTGGGAGTATTAGGTGAAAGGATATTGCTGCGATGGGAATTAAGTGCAGATAGCAATGTTCGCCCTCGGGAATTTGTGGATCTGGCTCCCCATTGCTGGTGTTTTGCATTTAAATCTGCACCTAGGATGAAATGGTGTCCTAAGGAATTCAGGAAGGAAATTATTTGGGATTCGGAAATGGGTATTTTAGGCGGGGAATATGCCGCAACTAATGTTATTGGGTAAAGGGAAGTTTGGATTATTACGGCAGTGGATTGTAGGAAATTATGGTTTGGTAAGGGAAATAAATGATGGGAGAGAGATCGGTGGATAATTATAGCAGTGCCAGCATGTGCTGTTCCATCAGGATGATCGGTTCTATAAATATTGTAGCCAGGAACGTTGATTTGTCGTTTGTTGGTTAGTCGGGTTTCAGTTATTAGTGCTATGTCAATGTTTTTGTCATGTAATAAGATTGTCAGTTCGTTGATGTGATTTCGAATACCATTCGCATTCCATAGGAGAATGGAGAGGGATTTGGTTGAGGACATTTATGGATTTCTCGGCGGTGGAATGAGGTTGGATATAACATTGGTAAGTAATGAAATAAGAGGGGTGATGAGGGATCTAAATTCAGAGAGGAAAGAAGTTAATAGGCTTGTGAGGTCAGTGGAATTGGAAGGAGGAGGAATGTATGTCTGGGAATTGAACCTAGGTTCAGGGATGGGTGGATATGGGTCTTGAGGTTGATGTGTGAATTCTCGAGGTTGAGGTTCTTGTGGCAGGGCCTGAGATTGAGTGTTTATAGTGTCTCCTTTGAACATCTGAGCATAGGTCACTCTTCCGTTCACTGTTCTAGAGGGTTGTCTTGGTGGCCTGGATGTCCCTTCTTCTCTAGGAGTTGCGTACATTCTTGTTTTTAATTCTTTATATGTTTGACAACCCTTGTAGTTGGCAGGGTGCCCTTGGTGGCATAAGGCGCATACTGCAGGTGAAGTTCTAGACTTCCTACATTCTTCTGTTTTGTGTTGCTCACCACACCTCACACATCTAGGAATGTGATGACAATATCTTTTCGTATGGCCATAAGCCTGACAGTTATGGCATTGAACGATGTCGTGCTTGGTGTAAGGCTTTTCTACTACAACGCTGGTGTAATAAAGGCGTGTGACCTTGTAGATGTCTTCGACCTGGGGCGTTCGGTCAAGGTCAACGAAGAATAGTGGGAGCGGTATTTTACTTTTTATTCCAGGCTGTTCTCTATCCTCCTTGAATATGTTCACTATCTGGCGAACATGGAATCCCATACCCACGAGCTCTTCTTTTATAGCATCTGTTGGCGTAGATGGGTGCAGTCTTCTGATAACGACCCTGAGCGCCCTCTCTTGACGCAATTGATACGTGTGGTAATCAGCCTTGGTGTCAGATAAATATTTTATAATTTTTCTGTATGTTTCTGGAGTGTCGGGCATTAATTTAGTGTCATTGGTGCGGCTTTGGCATAAATATTTTCCTGAGCCCACTAGGTTATTCAATTGGTGACACATTAACTGAAAGTTTTTAATATTTCTAAGGAATATTGGTGGGGGTTTGGGTTCCCTGGGGGTGGGTGCTGCTTCCATTTCTTCGTTTTGTGTATTTGATAGCACTTGAAATGGGTTCTGAGTGAAAAACGGCGATTCTTCACCAGTCTGAGTTGTCTCATGATTGTTTTGTTGTTGTGAGGTACCAGGTTGGGGATCCACTTCTTCAACAGAGCTCCCTTGTGTGGCTGATGGAGTATTTCTTTTCGAACGTCTTGTTCTTTTTTTAATAGATATAACGGAGAGCCAGAGCCCACTGGTGGGATTAGCGATGTTATGGCCGGCCGTTATCAGTAACTAACCAGAGGTCTATTTACACTGTTCACTATTGAGCTGTAAATAAGTGATTACTCACCTTATTCTTTTGTTCAGTAACAATCTTAATTGTTAATATAACAGGTAACACTGTTGTTTCGCATTGAAGTAGAACACTGCCACTATTAATGAAGAATTTTGTAAGAGACGACCTGACGTATGTTTAACTTAGGCTAACGCATGCGCAGAACTTCCAACAGCATTATCTTCCCCATTGTAGAATAGACTGCCAGTCAGCAAAAAATATACTGTATGTTGCTTTCGTCCTGAAAAGCATTAATAGTTGACTTTGATAGCGTAAACTATCAACAATTGCATTTTTTTGTATTATAAAACCGCATGTCCGTATTTATATTAAATACGTGTTATCTCAAATAATTCTCTAATGATGAAATTCCAACCATTTTTCAATTACAATCATTTACCCGTTTTAATCGACTGGGAATTATTACACAATGGTCTATTATTGCAAAACAGTTTTACATCATACTTAACTTTATTTGCCAAGGAACACAAAGGAAAATAAATAACAAGTGCTTTCTAATATTGGCCTATATATTTTTTTTCATCATTGACAATTTGTTAAGAAAAATAGACAACATTAATTTAGTTGAAGTAAAACATCTAAAAAATCAAATCCAAGGATATAAGCTTTACAGTAGAGCATATGAAAAATATTTAGAACCCCATATCTTTTCACCAAATTGCTAATTTCAACGATTTTATTTTTATTTTTAAAGAAATTCCTTAACCTTAACGGCAGACAAGCAAGGTTTTTTATTCGATTTTCGAATTTTACGTATCTTGAAACTTAAAACCTCAAACTTGAGATAGGGAGGGGGTTAAATATTTGATTTTCGGACGATTACGTATTTTATTCATTCATGTAGATTAATTGTTATTAATTCAAAAGTAATAATTAAAGTGACTTGATCCACTTTTGCCCAAAAATCTTATAAAAATTTATAGAGGCTGAAAAAAACTGTTGTTCTCTATTTGAAAATGGCAACAGCAGGAACTGAGATCATTTTGGATCCCAAAATATCTGATATTAACAATTTTTTTATTCAAGATTTGATTCACTTTAGCTGAGGTAGCCTCGTTTTTCTTCTGACTATTTTAAATTGCTACTTCTCTAGAACCAATTATCGTACTTGGGGTCCTTTTTCTTAAAAAATATGTTTTCGGCATTAAATAAATCTCCATCAGTTTATATATTCATTGTAACTCGAGAATTTCGAACAATGTTCAGAATCCAAAACCGCCAGAAAAAGAAATGGGCATCGATCTCCATTGAACGGATGGGACGCGTTCAATGTTAGAAATGGGCCTATTAGTCTCTTTTTTGAATAATAGTTCATTATAAAAACGATGAAATGCTCAACATTTCCCACACTTACAATGTACAGGACCCCTTTTTAGTTTTTGAGATAATTCGCAAATCACGAAATGTATGATAACTTGTATATATAGCTATCTAGTTTTTTTTATAGTTTTCATTACTTACGAAATGGTAGCCCAGAAATGTGTGCCACTAAATAGTTTTTCACCAAAACGGCTGCGCCATATATAAAAAACTTTCCCGAAAAGAGGTACAAAGGTTAATAAACTCTATGGTTAGTACATATAAATGAGTATGTTTTCATATCTAGAATGTACAAATGTATAAGAGTATAAAACAAAAATGCTAAAAACATTCAAATTCATGTTCAAATAAATGTTATTCTCAATCTTTCAAAAATAATAATGGTCACATTTGGCGGTCCTACAAGTAGGCCACCAATAATCAAAGTTTCTTCTTTCTTTAATAACGTCATCGTTTGGATCCAGTTTTCATGAAAACTCAGCACAGTGTGACTCAATTTTTAAAACCATAAACTTCTCATAACTCCCTTAACATGCATGCGAATATTGCAGTACAAGGAACTCCATCCGATATAGGAACGTATGAAAATCCCAAACACTGTTCTTTGGGGATATGAAAAAAAAAAAAAAAAAAAAATGTAATGTAGAGAGTTTCAGAGAGTTCCAGATTTTAGAGAGTTCCAGTCCTAGGTTGCCGTGGAACAAGGATCCTACTATACCTGCAGGTGTCACGACTTAATATATGGCATAATAAAATCTTGAAATCTTTTCAGCAGGTATGACGAAAAGGGACTTAGAGCAATAATTGCCGACAAGGACTCTTAACGGAATCTACCGTAACTGTCTCAAATAAATAATATAATATTTTTCAATAAACATAAAATAGTGAAATTGGATCAGAACAGATAAGAACTTCTTTTTTAATAAGTCCCTAAAATTTATTTCGTGATTATAAAGATTTAAATTTATTGATAAAATTATTTTGTTTGAAAGGACAATTTCCTTGTAAATTCTAAGTTATAATTTAGGTAGTTGTTTGAAAATTCAAAAGAAAGAATGAAGGTGGCATAAGGTGGATCCACTTTGGCCCAAAAAACTCATAAAATTTATAGGGTCTGAAAAAAACTGTTGCCCATTATTCGAAAATGGCAACAGCAGGAAGTAGGGTCATTTTGGATCATAAAATATCCACAACTAAAATTTTTTTTTAACTTTTTGACTCAGTTCACTTTACCTGTGAGAGCCTCATTTTCTTCAGACTATTTTAAATTGTTATCTGTCTGAAACCAATTGTTGTACTTCATGTCTTTCTTCTTAAAAATGATATTGGTATAGGTTTTCGGCACTATGTTTTTAATTTTGCCTATTTAATAGGGCGTCCCGTTAAGATACTTTTTTGAATAATAGCTCATTACAAAGACAATGAAACGCGGAATATTTCCCTCGCTTAGTATGCAGGATCCTTTTTTTAGTTTTTGAGATATTTTAATCCGTATGAAAAAAAATTTCTATTAGTCGACTCACCCTGGGTGAAAAGCAGGAAAACAAATATTTTATTAAGGTAATGGAAAAATAATTTTTTTAACGTCAATGAAATAAAGATTAGTTGCCTAAGTCATTTCACTTATTTAATCGCTAAAATATCCATATTTAACGTTGTTAAGAGACCTTAAAATCCGACCATGAAATAATGTTTGATTTCCTACCGTCATTGTCCAACATTACTATTATTATAACCATTCACATTTTGCATGTGTATTATGATTTTCTTTTGAACGGCTATCCCCCACGATACACTCTGCGTGAAAAAATAATTAATTTATTCGTATTTTGTAGTCCATATTATTATTATGAAAAAATAATAAAATAAGTTAGAAAAAAAATATGTTGATCCAGACATTTTAACCGCAGCCGACCATAGGTCTCATATTCATACATAGACCTCATATTTGTTATTGTGACAAGAGTCCTGATAAGGTATTAAAACGAATTTTCGATTTCCAACCACTCTGCGACTTCATCAGAATGGGCGTTACACATCCGTGCATAACGGCTCAATCTCATTCACTATCCACAAAAAATGTGCAAAGCACTTCTAAAGAAGTTTTCATTAAAAAAAAAAATATATATATATATATATCAAAATTGGCCAATTGATAGAGTATACTAATGTACACACGTTTTGCTTATTATTATGAATAATGTGATTCAACTCCGAAAAAGAATGTTATTTCTTTTATCTGATAATACCGTACAATAACTCATTTCTGAATTATATTATCAATTTTTTACTGACCAATATACTATTTAATATTGTGAATAATTCACACGGGACAACTATGTAGTTACTAATCTACAGTATTATAATATATATATATATATATATATATATATATATATATATATATATATATAAAAGTGAACCTGAGAAATAGAAAAGAAACACAACCTGAAGTAGATGAAAAAAATATTTTTAAATACGATGACTCATTTATTGCAGGTCAGTACACGGAGGGTGGTAAATGCAGGTAGGTACACTTGGTGCAGTCCTACATTTACTAGGGCGTCGTGTACCGAACTTCAATAAAGTCGGTAAGAATTTTAGGATCCCTCGGAATGTTTTCCATCTACAGCAGGTAGTGTATGAGTTGGATTTCTACTAACTTATTTAGTTATAACTTTGTTTTTGACACTATATTTTCCATGTCCCCCTCTATAACACAGAGTCTATATTTAAGATACAATTTTCAATAATAGCTCATTACAAAGAAGTTGAAATGATGAACATTTCCTTTGCGAACAATATGCCGGTCCGATTGTTATTTTTTCATATTTTAATCCATATGAAAAAAATTCAGTTGGTGGAATCCAATCGACTTTATCATAGCTATCCCTGAACAGATATTAACCTGTTATTTCGCTCCTTCGAAAATTACTGTTACGGTTTAGGAGAGCTTTCCTTTGTAGTTCGCTCATTTAGTTCGCAAAGTAGTCTATTATTAAGGCTATAGAAGCCATACCTCGATAATCTTTCTATATTTTAAATATTTGTATGATTCAAGATGCCCTAAGAACATCAGACCTATTTCTCCAATTTGATTTTTCTATGGATTTATTTATTGTCAAAAATATTATAAATACAAATATTTTAATTGTTTAAAATCTAAAACTGAGATATAGAAATGTCTGAAAACAACCATAATACCAAATGGCTTTCGACAAAAAAAATATATGTATAATAATTAAAGAATCTTATATAAAAGTTATGTCAATAAGGACCGATTAGTATCCTGTGTATAAAGCGACCCTATGTAGTAGGGCATCATTACGTTCAATAAATTATCTCCATCTCTGCTGTAGAATAGTATGATATATAACTACTTATTGGCTTCTGCGAATAATTCTCAATATTAAATGGTATGTTGGTCAGTGAACAATTGACAATTATATAAATAAATTCTCAGTCTAATAAAATTAGTTCATTCGTAATAATGAACAAAACATGTGTACATAACTATAGGCTGTATCCTTACTAATATTTGTCAAATTTAGATGATTTTTTTCGATTAAAAAGTTCTTATGGCGCTGTTTGCTTATTTATTGTTGGTAGTGAATGAGATTGAGCCGTAACGCTATTCGGGTAAAATCGGCTCGATTCGAATAATGGAAGTATTTTTGCATAATGAATAAAATATCTCAAGAACTAAAAATCGGACTGCATACAGTAAGCAGCTGAAATTTTCACTTAAATCAAAATCGTATTTTGGGAGTTAGAGAGTCGGAAAGGAGAAATGCACCAAAAAAAAAAAATACACATATATATATATATCAAACACTATAGATCATCCAAATCATCCTTCTCCACAATTGAACAATTACAAAAACAATTAAAAGCAATTAAAATTGTGTATATTGTAAATGTACCTACACCTCTGTTGATATATTCACTTCGATTGTGTGCTTCAAAACACACAATGTAGATAGTTTTGTTTCGTTTTTTGTTTGGAATTTAATACTTTTTTAAATAATCGGGTAAAAAAATTTTCATTATTCGCGGATAATGTTTATTTTGATTTATAAATTTTTTTCCTGAAACATCGGAAGGATGTGACTATATTTCTTTACTTCTCCATGAAATAATCTATTTAATCGAAATCCTCCGTTCCTGAGAACCGGGAAAGCGATCTACACTAGAAAAAAAAAACACCGTATTATATATTAAGATAGTAATTTAATAGAAGGTGTTTGGATGAATGAAAAACATACATTCATCTCCATATTTAGGTAATATTTTGGAGAAAAGAAAATTGATTTCGTCATTAATTTTAGATCCTCAAATTAAAACTTTTTAAACGTCAAGATACAATACTGTATGTTGTTTTTTGTAATAAAAGAAACGGAGATATGATGAAAAATGGTGATGAATGGAAAACCTTTTTAAAACAACACGATAGTCAAAAAACTAAAAGCTATATTGTATATAAAGGTATAAAAAACCCATGTTTATTCTTTTTATAAATATTAACCTAAGAAATAGATGTAAATGGGAATTCTAATGATTGTCAATAAAACGGGAAATAATTCAGGCACAATTAGAGTGGGGATATGACGGACCTGTCCTGGGTACCTTGAGGTACAAAAGGTTCCAGCCCTGGTCGAAAAATTTAGTTGAGCTCTTACTTTTGACTTGTGATCGCCTCAAGACTTCCCTCTTGGTCCAGAACTTGATCCAGAAGAAGTTATATTCTCTGTTCATCATTATTTTACGTAATAAAGTAAGTATTATTCATATTTTTTCATTATTATTTTGTTATCTCTTTTTTTTTTTACTATATTAAATAAAAGTTGGGATCTTTCATCTATCATCTAGACATGAAGTGATTTTCTCTCTGTCATTCATGGAGTTTTCGTAGATGTCTTTTTTTTCATTCCAAAACAGGGAAAACTTTTTTACTATGTACATTTTCTAAAAAATATTTTCTTAGTTAATAGTAATAGACTAATAACATTAATATTCATTTACGATATATATATATATATATATATATATATATATATATATATATATATATTATCATGTTGTTTTTTTATATTTTCATTTTAATTCATTAACATTTTAAGCCAAATTTATTTATTTATCATTTAAAAAACACTTTGAAATTAAGAATATAAAATGGAAAAGTTTATCAATTTCTACGTAGCTTGTTTTATATGAATGTGTGGATAAACCGTTAAACATATTGTATTTGCAATTTTTTTTTTAATTTCACGATATGCACATTTCCCTTGCCTGTCTTATTAACAAATGTGTTGTAAATGGGAGAAATTTTCTGAACTCTGTTAGATAAAATTTTAACATACTAAAAATTAATATCATTACATTAATATTATCATAGATATTTATTTTATAGTTAATTTCATAATTCGGCATATGATTTGTTTTTTGAGTCAGGATTTGAAATGTTTGGGATTATTTAAATTGTTTGTAATGGTGATAGCTTCTGAAAATGTCTATCTGTATTTTTTTTTTTTTTTATATAATTTCAATATCATCATAATCAAAAATGTTGCCTAATTCTGCGTCTCATTGTAATAATGTTTTCTATGCGTATGGTTTTCTTTGATTTTGCAATAATAATTCTTAATATTGATATACTCAACCTTTTAAGTACTGCCCATTCATTATAGCATCGTGTAATGTTTTCGTTAATTAGTTAAATTTTGAAATCAAAATATTTTTTGTTATTCTGGGACTGTTGTCCCTTTAAAACTAATTATAAGTAGAGGGTAAATGCTAGTGCGGTCATACATAAATTAAATATTTAGGTACCTTCAATGATAAGTTTGATTGAAATTTGTGTTTCTAGGATAACGAGTCCATTGTGTTCGTGCTCTTTGGTTTGGTTCTGTGGCTCTTTGTATTGGCTCTTGTTAAGTATGATAGTGCTCTGTTCTATTATAAGAGATAGAAGAACCCCACACAGCATTATTACAGTATGCGTTAAAAGTTGCACTACATTGTCCAATTCTTCCGGTGTCCTTATGTCGAATGTTTTTATATTACTGGCATTAAACATTTTCAATTAATGTCCTAAAATTGCACCAGTCTGTTTCTTTACATGTTAAAGTATTTTATCAAAAAAGTAATAATATTTCTAATTGTTAATATTTTAATTACAGTTTCTACTCAAAATGCTGATTTGTTATATGTTATATTTCATGATTTTTTAAGATTTCTAATAAAGTTTTATTTTGTAGATATGTATAAAGAGGAACTAGATAAATTTTATGGAGGGCAGTTGACTGTACTGCAATTAAATGGACTGCGCTGGATCTCGCGGTACATCCGCCATCAAGATTCGCTAACACCTCTTCAACGAGAAAAAAACATAGCGAGTAGATGTGGTATTCAGAATTCGGCTACTACTGCAGCGGTGTTAAAAGCATTATTGAAGGAAGACTACGATGCACTGTTCAAAATCCACCGTTTAGTAAATCTGGACTACTTCAATTATCCCCGCATGGCGTCCTATCTGAAAGATGACCACATATTTGAGAAATCTGTCGTAAAAAAAATGTTGACCATCCTGGCCTATTGTGTGGCTATAGGATCACTGTCTACAAAAGCACCATTAATAGCCGCACTTTGCGGTCTCGAGGATGACCTCGTTTGTGGAACCTACATCAAAGCTCTGCTTTCATCTACCAAGTATCTCCTCGCACAGGAAGAGGATAGGGGCTAGTAACTTTAAAGTTATCAAAATGTTTAAACCTATTATTAAGTTACTTTCATGTATTGCTGAATGTTTATGTGCATATAAATATGTAGCTTATTGATGGATAGTGTTTTATGTTTGTATTTGTTTATTTTTTAGGGCTGTATATCATTAATCGATGTATTGGATGTAAAGCTTTTTTTTCTGTTATTTTAGTCATTTTTTCAGGTTAAGCTCTTCTTTATTATTGAACAATGAATACTGTACATGCACATATTGTAATATATTTTATTGTAAAGAAATAAAGAAAACTTATGCCTATTTCATAGTTCATTAATTAATCCTTTCCACCATTACTAAGTTGACAAATACATTCCACACATACCGAAATCTTATTCATAAGGTGTAAGGTTTCAAAAAAAAAACTTGCAAAGAACAATTGTCAGTCAACTATGATTTGGAATGTGGATGTGGTGATCCTTAAATGGTTGTGATAGAATATATATATATAGAAAATATGTGATATAAATCTGATTCAGTAGTATCCTTAATCATGATCCTACACTTCATATTTTACAGTTTAGAGTTAATAATTTACTAACCATTAATTACAATTTGATCCTACCAGATGTCAACATCTATTGGTCGGTGCCAATAATAATAAGTAAATAATTTTTAAATGCTTACATTTTGTTTTTCTAACAATTTGAATATAAAACAATTCTAACATATTATAAGAATACATTATAGTTTAATGATATAATAATTTATAACATAAGTATAATATAATATAATATATATTAAATACTAAATCGCAATATTTGACATCTATAACATTATATAATATAATATAAAATGTAAATGATAATAATAAAAAAATAAATGATAATTACGATTATGTATAGATATGAATATACGGCTTAATAATTTATAAGATAATAATAAAATGAAAAGAAGCATATGAATAAAATCAGAATAATAGCTTGACTAGAAGGAATAAAAGTTTATAACGGTATTTAATCAGAGGATTATACATCACGATACATCAATAATTGGAGAGACCAGTAGAAGAAAAGAAATACAAACAGGTAAGGCGAAAGAAACATCACAGTATTTGGTCCATAGGATCAGAGGTGACTAAAACTTAGAAATCAGAAAGTATTCAATTATGTATATCTTTTTTAGTCCCCTTAGTGTTGGGCCCGTTTAACAGATCTGGTATTCGGTTGAAGTAATAGTGACCCATGTAGCTCAACGTCAGTTTCCCGAATCTATTGTTAAATGTAGATTCCAAGGGTGAGTGGGTCTAGATTGTTTTTATAGAACGCCAAGTCTAAAATTTTCCTTCGTATAGCCAGTGGCATTATACCTGTTTCGACTTGAAGGCTCGCTATGGGGCTTTATCGAAAAGAACCAGTGGCTACTCGAAGTGCTATGTTTTGGATCGTATCCAACATCTCAAGTGTCCTTTTGCTAGCGGAACCATATACTACACACGCATAATCTAATTTGCTCAGCAGAAGTGCCTTATATAATCGAATTATACTGATTCTATCAGCTCCCCAGTTGTGATTGCTTACCGTTTTTAGGATATTTAAAGCCTGTAGACAGTTAGCCCTAAGCTGTTTTATATAGGGTGTCCATGTAAGAGCGCGGTCTAAAGTGACACCAAGATATTTAATGTTCGTTGCATATACTAAATCCTTCCCGTCAATTTTAATATTTTTAATGGTAAAATTTCGTTTCCGCATAAATAATATCGTCTGTGATTTGTCGACGGAAAAACATTTGGATTATGAGTGAGTTTTTTATTGTTCCCTTCTCATATCTCATTCTCAAATTTAAGGTGTCGCAATATAAAATAATTAGTATCCGAGCTTCTAGAAGTACAGGTTGGTAATTATTTTTTTAGTTTTGTGAATCAGAGTAAACTTGTGCCCGAATTAGCCTTTCCATCTAATATGGTTGCTTTGTTTTCTTCCGAAGCAATTATATTGTTTCCTATACTTCTCCTATTCATCTACTTCAGAATTTATCATTTCCAGTCATTTATTTATTTTTTGTTTATGATATTATGTATCTTATATCTATTTTTATTTACTGACACTATATGCCTTATATCTACTCATTAAATTATTATCAAAATAAATAAATTTAACTTAAATTTTAATTATAGTATAGTTTATATTTATCGACTACATATAAACTCTTTAGGACAATACCATACAATAATTATATTTACACTATTGAACCTGTACCCAGAACTATATTTTAAAATATTTAAACAGTCTTATAAAAAGAAAAAAAAATATAAAAATCTTTTCAATAGCAACATTGAACAATAGCAACATCAGTCCTAAAATTTTAACCACAAAACAGAAAATGGACTTCAAAAAGTTTAAGCCCTGTTTTGAAAGCAACATTAGCAGAGTTGAAATATGTTGGGACAACTTCCAACAGCATTTTTTTTTTTTTTTTCATTTTATTGAATAATAATACAATCAGCCACTGTTGGAGGGCTATAAGTATTAAGGCTAGAAGTTCTCATTCATACAGTATATACAAGTAATACAGAAGTAACTATAAATATAAGAAGTAAATAAATAATACTTATAAAAAAAAGTAAATCAATAGGAAAAAAAATAAATTAATAAATAAAATTAAAAAAAAAAATAAATAAATAAACAAACAAAATAAAATAACAACTTCTAATTACATTCATACCTATATACAATATATACATTGGCCCAGGAATCTCCGAGCCAGGCTTCTCTCCCCACATGTGGAAAGCAAAGCAGGACTCCAGAGATCCCAGTGCCACTTTTCCAGCCGCATCACTAGTATTAAAAGCCAGTGGAGGCTGAAGGACGGCACTAGAGCCACAGATGTTCAGGACTTGAGTGGAGAAGCTGGCCATTGCCAGGACTCCAGAAGCATATTACAATAGATCTCGCGGCCACTGCCGTTTTAACCTTCGAGGGGGATTGTAGGGATGGTGGGAGCTGGATAGGGATTGAGCTAGAGGATTTGGATGATGGATAAGGTTCTGGTGAAAGTTTGAGAATCTGTATGGGATGATGTCGAGGACAAATGGGATGTTAAGGTCATGGTGTAGAGTCTTATTTGTGACATAATATGGGGCATTGACTATTGTTCTAAGTACTTTGGACTGGAAGGATTGGATGCGTTTGATATTCGAATGTTTAGCAGTTCCCCACAGTTCAAGTCCGTAGGTCCAGATAGGTTTCAGTATTGTCTTGTAGATTAAAAGTTTATTTTCAATCGAAAGATGAGATGTCCTGCTTAGTAGTCTATATAGCTGGCCATATCGTTGGTTAAGTTCTTGTCTTTTAAGTCTTGTATGTGGGTTCCAAGTTAGTCTTTTGTCTAGAAGGAAGCCAAGGTAACGGACTATATCTGAGTAGGGAAGTGGTATTGAATTGAAAAGGATTGTGGGACAGGATCTGCGTCGCAGGGTGAAAGTAATATGTTTGCATTTTGCTTCATTGATTTTGATGCGCCAGTTTTTGCACCATTGTTCAATCAAGGAGAGGTGAGATTGTAGGTTTAGAGATGCTATTTGAGGATCTGAGTGGGAAGATAGAATGGCAGTATCATCAGCAAATGTAGCTAGGAAGGTATCGAGATTTGATGGGATATCGGCAGTGAAAAGGATGTAGAGAACCGGACCCAAAACACTGCCTTGTGGAACACCAGCCTCAACTGGATAGTAAGTGGAGAATTCGGTGCAGCAGCGGACTTGGAAGGAACGATTTGAGAGATAGGATTTGAGGACTAGGTATAAGGATTGGGGTAAATGGGTTTTGAGCTTGAAAAGCAAGCCATCGTGCCACACCCGGTCTAAAGCTTGCGCTACGTCCAGAAAGGCACCAGTGCAATATTGCTTGTTTTCAAGTGCAGAGGATATATGGTCCACAACACGAAGGCCTTGTTGGACAGTGGAATGTCTTGAGCGGAATCCAAATTGATGAGAAGGGATGTTGTGGGATTCGAGTATGGGTAGGATGCGTTTGAGGAGGATTTTCTCAAAGATTTTTGAGAGGATAGGGAGTAAGCTTATCGGTCTGTAGGATGATGTGTTATTAACGGGTTTGCCTGGTTTTGGAAACAGCACGATTATGGAATGTTTCCACACCAAAGGAAAGTTGGTTGTGCGAAGGATGCAGTTGTATAGATAGGTAAGGAATATGATTGCTTTTTTGGGAAGTTGTCTGAGGATTTGTGAAGTGAGGAGATCATATCCAGGGGATTTTCGGGGTTTTAATTTGTTTATGAGGAATTTTACCTCAGAGGGGTTAACAGGTTTTGGAGGTAGAGAGAGAGGAATTGGTGAAGAGAGAAATTCTTTAACTTCAGCAGTGTGGGTGGGATGGAGTTCGGGATGAGGAGTGAATGTGTAGGATAGATGTTTAGCAAACTCTTCAGCTCTATTCGTATCTGACGAAGCCCAGGAACCATCATCACGGCGGAGGGGGTGGGAAATGGATTGGAATTTAAGGATTTTTTTAGTTACAGTCCAGAGGGAGTTATCACTAGATGATAATGAGGAAAGGTAGGAATTGTAGGATTGGGTTCTAAAGATATCCAGTTTCTTTTTTACCTGTTTGGAATATTAATTATACGACTTCCGGTCATCAGGATGCCTGGTTCTTTGCCAGAGGGCCCTAGAGCATCGTTTGCTATGGATAAGGTCCAATAGGTCTTGGGGTAGGGGATTTATACTGAGGTGTTTTTTGGGACGATCAGGTGAGGATGCAGTCCAAACTGCTTGCTGGATCAGGGTAGTGAAGGAGTCCACTGCATCGTCAAGGTCTTCAGGTGTTTTTAAGGAAACTCTGAGGTCTATATTATCATCCAATATTTGACGGAAAAGGTTCCAGTTAACTGGTCCCCTGATGAATGAAGGAGGGGATGATTTAGGAATGGGTGATGTGGAAACGGTTCGGACTATAGGACTGTGGTCTGAGGAAAGATCATCAAGCCTTGAAATGGAACAGTGTAATGATCCTAGACCTTTGTGTAGGAAAAAGTCTAGAAGGTCGGGATTGCGGTTGGGATCTGTTGGCCAGTATGTGGGAGTATTAGGTGAAAGGATATTGCTGCGATGGGAATTAAGTGCAGATAGCAATGTTCGCCCTCGGGAATTTGTGGATCTGGCTCCCCATTGCTGGTGTTTTGCATTTAAATCTGCACCTAGGATGAAATGGTGTCCTAAGGAATTCAGGAAGGAAATTATTTGGGATTCGGAAATGGGTATTTTAGGCGGGGAATATGCCGCAACTAATGTTATTGGGTAAAGGGAAGTTTGGATTATTACGGCAGTGGATTGTAGGAAATTATGGTTTGGTAAGGGAAATAAATGATGGGAGAGAGATCGGTGGATAATTATAGCAGTGCCAGCACGTGCTGTTCCATCAGGATGATCTGTTCTATAAATATTGTAGCCAGGAACGTTGATTTGTTGTTTGTTGGTTAGTCGGGTTTCAGTTATTAGTGCTATGTCAATGTTTTTGTCATGTAATAAGATTGTCAGTTCGTTGATGTGATTTCGAATACCATTCGCATTCCATAGGAGAATGGAGAGGGATTTGGTTGAGGACATTTATGGATTTCTCGGCGGTAGAATGAGGTTGGATATAACATTGGTAAGTAATGAAATAAGAGGGGTGATGAGGGATCTAAATTCAGAGAGGAAAGAAGTTAATAGGCTTGTGAGGTCAGTGGAATTGGAAGGAGGAGGAATGTATGTCTGGGAATTGAACCTAGGTTCAGGGATGGGTGGATATGGGTCTTGAGGTTGATGTGTGAATTCTCGAGGTTGAGGTTCTTGTGGCAGGGCCTGAGATTGAGTGTTTATAGTGTCTCCTTTGAACATCTGAGCATAGGTCACTCTTCCGTTCACTGTTCTAGAGGGTTGTCTTGGTGGCCTGGATGTCCCTTCTTCTCTAGGAGTTGCGTACATTCTTGTTTTTAATTCTTTATATGTTTGACAACCCTTGTAGTTGGCAGGGTGCCCTTGGTGGCATAAGGCGCATACTGCAGGTGAAGTTCTAGACTTCCTACATTCTTCTGTTTTGTGTTGCTCACCACACCTCACACATCTAGGAATGTGATGACAATATCTTTTCGTATGGCCATAAGCCTGACAGTTATGGCATTGAACGATGTCGTGCTTGGTGTAAGGCTTTTCTACTACAACGCTGGTGTAATAAAGGCGTGTGACCTTGTAGATGTCTTCGACCTGGGGCGTTCGGTCAAGGTCAACGAAGAATAGTGGGAGCGGTATTTTACTTTTTATTCCAGGCTGTTCTCTATCCTCCTTGAATATGTTCACTATCTGGCGAACATGGAATCCCATACCCACGAGCTCTTCTTTTATAGCATCTGTTGGCGTAGATGGGTGCAGTCTTCTGATAACGACCCTGAGCGCCCTCTCTTGACGCAATTGATACGTGTGGTAATCAGCCTTGGTGTCAGATAAATATTTTATAATTTTTCTGTATGTTTCTGGAGTGTCGGGCATTAATTTAGTGTCATTGGTGCGGCTTTGGCATAAATATTTTCCTGAGCCCACTAGGTTATTCAATTGGTGACACATTAACTGAAAGTTTTTAATATTTCTAAGGAATATTGGTGGGGGTTTGGGTTCCCTGGGGGTGGGTGCTGCTTCCATTTCTTCGTTTTGTGTATTTGATAGCACTTGAAATGGGTTCTGAGTGAAAAACGGCGATTCTTCACCAGTCTGAGTTGTCTCATGATTGTTTTGTTGTTGTGAGGTACCAGGTTGGGGATCCACTTCTTCAACAGAGCTCCCTTGTGTGGCTGATGGAGTATTTCTTTTCGAACGTCTTGTTCTTTTTTTAATAGATATAACGGAGAGCCAGAGCCCACTGGTGGGATTAGCGATGTTATGGCCGGCCGTTATCAGTAACTAACCAGAGGTCTATTTACACTGTTCACTATTGAGCTGTAAATAAGTGATTACTCACCTTATTCTTTTGTTCAGTAACAATCTTAATTGTTAATATAACAGGTAACACTGTTGTTTCGCATTGAAGTAGAACACTGCCACTATTAATGAAGAATTTTGTAAGAGACGACCTGACGTATGTTTAACTTAGGCTAACGCATGCGCAGAACTTCCAACAGCATTATCTTCCCCATTGTAGAATAGACTGCCAGTCAGCAAAAAATATACTGTATGTTGCTTTCGTCCTGAAAAGCATTAATAGTTGACTTTGATAGCGTAAACTATCAACAATTGCATTTTTTTGTATTATAAAACCGCATGTCCGTATTTATATTAAATACGTGTTATCTCAAATAATTCTCTAATGATGAAATTCCAATCATTTTTCAATTACAATCATTTACCCGTTTTAATCGACTGGGAATTATTACACAATGGTCTATTATTGCAAAACAGTGTTACATCATACTTAACTTTATTTGCCAAGGAACACAAAGGAAAATAAATAACAAGTGCTTTCTAATATTGGCCTATATATTTTTTTTCATCATTGACAATTTGTTAAGAAAAATAGACAACATTAATTTAGTTGAAGTAAAACATCTAAAAAATCAAATCCAAGGATATAAGCTTTACAGTAGAGCATATGAAAAATATTTAGAACCCCATATCTTTTCACCAAATTGCTAATTTCAACGATTTTATTTTTATTTTTAAAGAAATTCCTTAACCTTAACTGCAGACAAACAAGGTTTTTTATTCGATTTTCGAATTTTACGTATCTTGAAACTTAAAACCTCAAACTTGAGATAGGGAGGGGGTTAAATATTTGATTTTCGGACGATTACGTATTTTATTCATTCATGTAGATTAATTGTTATTAATTCAAAAGTAATAATTAAAGTGGCTTGATCCACTTTTGCCCAAAAATCTTATAAAAATTTATAGAGGCTGAAAAAAACTGTTGCTCTCTATTTGAAAATGGCAACAGCAGGAACTGAGATCATTTTGGATCCTAAAATATCTCCATGGGACGGATGGGACGCGTTCAATGTTAGAAATGGGCCTATTAGTCTCTTTTTTGAATAATAGTTCATTATAAAAACGATGAAATGCTCAACATTTCCCACACTTACAATGTACAGGACCCCTTTTTAGTTTTTGAGATAATTCGCAAATCACGAAATGTATGATAACTTGTATATATAGCTATCTAGTTTTTTTTATAGTTTTCATTACTTACGAAATGGTAGCCCAGAAATGTGTGCCACTAAATAGTTTTTCACCAAAACGGCTGCGCCATATATAAAAAACTTTCCCGAAAAGAGGTACAAAGGTTAATAAACTCTATGGTTAGTACATATAAATGAGTATGTTTTCATATCTAGAATGTACAAATGTATAAGAGTATAAAACAAAAATGCTAAAAACATTCAAATTCATGTTCAAATAAATGTTATTCTCAATCTTTCAAAAATAATAATGGTCACATTTGGCGGTCCTACAAGTAGGCCACCAATAATCAAAGTTTCTTCTTTCTTTAATAACGTCATCGTTTGGATCCAGTTTTCATGAAAACTCAGCACAGTGTGACTCAATTTTTAAAACCATAAACTTCTCATAACTCCCTTAACATGCATGCGAATATTGCAGTACAAGGAACTCCATCCGATATAGGAACGTATGAAAATCCCAAACACTGTTCTTTGGGGATATGAAAAAAAAAAAAAAAAAAAAATGTAATGTAGAGAGTTTCAGAGAGTTCCAGATTTTAGAGAGTTCCAGTCCTAGGTTGCCGTGGAACAAGGATCCTACTATACCTGCAGGTGTCACGACTTAATATATGGCATAATAAAATCTTGAAATCTTTTCAGCAGGTATGACGAAAAGGGACTTAGAGCAATAATTGCCGACAAGGACTCTTAACGGAATCTACCGTAACTGTCTCAAATAAATAATATAATATTTTTCAATAAACATAAAATAGTGAAATTGGATCAGAACAGATAAGAACTTCTTTTTTAATAAGTCCCTAAAATTTATTTCGTGATTATAAAGATTTAAATTTATTGATAAAATTATTTTGTTTGAAAGAACAATTTCCTTGTAAATTCTAAGTTATAATTTAGGTAGTTGTTTGAAAATTCAAAAGAAAGAATGAAGGTGGCATAAGGTGGATCCACTTTGGCCCAAAAAACTCATAAAATTTATAGGGTCTGAAAAAAACTGTTGCCCTTTATTCGAAAATGGCAACAGCAGGAAGTAGGGTCATTTTGGATCATAAAATATCCACAACTAAAATTTTTTTTTAACTTTTTGACTCAGTTCACTTTACCTGTGAGAGCCTCATTTTCTTCAGACTATTTTAAATTGTTATCTGTCTGAAACCAATTGTTGTACTTCATGTCTTTCTTCTTAAAAATGATATTGGTATAGGTTTTCGGCACTATGTTTTTCATTTTGCCTATTTAATAGGGCGTCCCGTTAAGATACTTTTTTGAATAATAGCTCATTACAAAGACAATGAAACGCGGAATATTTCCCTCGCTTAGTATGCAGGATCCTTTTTTTAGTTTTTGAGATATTTTAATCCGTATGAAAAAAAATTTCTATTAGTCGACTCACCCTGGGTGAAAAGCAGGAAAACAAATATTTTATTAAGGTAATGGAAAAATAATTTTTTTAACGTCAATGAAATAAAGATTAGTTGCCTAAGTCATTTCACTTATTTAATCGCTAAAATATCCATATTTAACGTTGTTAAGAGACCTTAAAATCCGACCATGAAATAATGTTTGATTTCCTATCGTCATTGTCCAACATTACTATTATTATAACCATTCACATTTTGCATGTGTATTATGATTTTCTTTTGAACGGCTATCCCCCACGATACACTCTGCGTGAAAAAATAATTAATTTATTCGTATTTTGTAGTCCATATTATTATTATGAAAAAATAATAAAATAAGTTAGAAAAAAAATATGTTGATCCAGACATTTTAACCGCAGCCGACCATAGGTCTCATATTCATACATAGACCTCATATTTGTTATTGTGACAAGAGTCCTGATAAGGTATTAAAACGAATTTTCGATTTCCAACCACTCTGCGACTTCATCAGAATGGGCGTTACACATCCGTGCATAACGGCTCAATCTCATTCACTATCCACAAAAAATGTGCAAAGCACTCCTAAAGAAGTTTTCATTAAAAAAAAAAATATATATATATATATATATCAAAATTGGCCAATTGATAGAGTATACTAATGTACACACGTTTTGCTTATTATTATGAATAATGTGATTCAACTCCGAAAAAGAATGTTATTTCTTTTATCTGATAATACCGTAAAATAACTCATTTCTGTACATGTGCTGGGAAAATGCCCCAACAACTCCCTCCTCATAACACGTCGTCACCACCGGGTCAAGTTCGAATTGATGAGGCTCCTTAGGGAAAAAAAATTCACCTGCTTTGACGAGGTATATTGCATCGATAGTGAGGGCTCTACGAGATACGCTGATATCGTCGCATTTCCCAAGACAGGAAGGACAGCGCTGATCTTGGATCCAACTGTCCGCTTTGAGAGCAATGACCTCGATCAGGCGGGTGAAGTGGAAAGGGAAAAGAAGAACACGTACGATAAATGTATCCCTTTCCTAAAAGAGAAATTCCGTGAGACCTTCGGAGAGAGAGAGTTCACCGTGAGAGGCCTCTGGTTTGGGTCTCGCGGAACTATCCCAAAAAGAACAAGGAGCTTCCTCGAGGAACTAGGTGTCGACATTAAGGACGTAGCGAGGTTGGCTGAAAATATAGTCCTCGACTCCCTGGGAATCATTCACCACCACGTGCATGGCTAGCCCGAGAGTTTTAATTTATGTATTTGTTTATTTATTTTTTTAGTGAATAATTGAAAACAATAGCGATAAAGAGAGAGAAGTGAGAGAAAGGGAAACTTAATGTTAAATAAAAAAAAAAAAAAAAAAAAAAAAAAAGCATGAACAATGAGAAGAGGGAAAAAGGAAAAAAAAAAAAAAATTATAAGGATAAATAAAATAATAAAAATGTATATATATATATATATTTCTGTTTTACTAATATTAACTAATACTTCTGTATATTTATATATAAGTTCATATATTGTCTTAAGGATAGAAGAGTATGCTGTGTGTATAGCAACCCAATGTAATTGGGCAGCAATCCTTTATATTTTATATTTTATGAAAATAAAGTGTTTCTCTCTCTCAATTTTTTACTGACCAATATACTATTTAATATTGTGAATAATTCACACGGGACAACTATGTAGTTACTAATCTACAGTATTATAATATATATATATATATATATATATATATATATAAAAGTGAACCTGAGAAATAGAAAAGAAACACAACCTGAAGTAGATGAAAAAAATATTTTTAAATACGATGACTCATTTATTGCAGGTCAGTACACGGAGGGTGGTAAATGCAGGTAGGTACACTTGGTGCAGTCCTACATTTACTAGGGCGTCGTGTACCGAACTTCAATAAAGTCGGTAAGAATTTTAGGATCCCTAGGAATGTTTTCCATCTACAGCAGGTAGTGTATGAGTTGGATTTCTACTAACTTATTTAGTTATAACTTTGTTTTTGACACTATATTTTCCATGTCCCCCTCTATAACACAGAGTCTATATTTAAGATACAATTTTCAATAATAGCTCATTACAAAGAAGTTGAAATGATGAACATTTCCTTTGCGAACAATATGCCGGTCCGATTGTTATTTTTTCATATTTTAATCCATATGAAAAAAATTCAGTTGGTGGAATCCAATCGACTTTATCATAGCTATCCCTGAACAGATATTAACCTGTTATTTCGCTCCTTCGAAAATTACTGTTACGGTTTAGGAGAGCTTTCCTTTGTAGTTCGCTCATTTAGTTCGCAAAGTAGTCTATTATTAAGGCTATAGAAGCCATACCTCGATAATCTTTCTATATTTTAAATATTTGTATGATTCAAGATGCCCTAAGAACATCAGACCTATTTCTCCAATTTGATTTTTCTATGGATTTATTTATTGTCAAAAATATTATAAATACAAATATTTTAATTGTTTAAAATCTAAAACTGAGATATAGAAATGTCTGAAAACAACCATAATACCAAATGGCTTTCGACAAAAAAAATATATGTATAATAATTAAAGAATCTTATATAAAAGTTATGTCAATAAGGACCGATTAGTATCCTGTGTATAAAGCGACCCTATGTAGTAGGGCATCATTACGTTCAATAAATTATCTCCATCTCTGCTGTAGAATAGTATGATATATAACTACTTATTGGCTTCTGCGAATAATTCTCAATATTAAATGGTATGTTGGTCAGTGAACAATTGACAATTATATAAATAAATTCTCAGTCTAATAAAATTAGTTCATTCGTAATAATGAACAAAACATGTGTACATAACTATAGGCTGTATCCTTACTAATATTTGTCAAATTTAGATGATTTTTTTCGATTAAAAAGTTCTTATGGCGCTGTTTGCTTATTTATTGTTGGTAGTGAATGAGATTGAGCCGTAACGCTATTCGGGTAAAATCGGCTCGATTCGAATAATGGAAGTATTTTTGCATAATGAATAAAATATCTCAAGAACTAAAAATCGGACTGCATACAGTAAGCAGCTGAAATTTTCACTTAAATCAAAATCGTATTTTGGGAGTTAGAGAGTCGGAAAGGAGAAATGCACCAAAAAAAAAAAATACACATATATATATATATCAAACACTATAGATCATCCAAATCATCCTTCTCCACAATTGAACAATTACAAAAACAATTAAAAGCAATTAAAATTGTGTATATTGTAAATGTACCTACACCTCTGTTGATATATTCACTTCGATTGTGTGCTTCAAAACACACAATGTAGATAGTTTTGTTTCGTTTTTTGTTTGGAATTTAATACTTTTTTAAATAATCGGGTAAAAAAATTTTCATTATTCGCGGATAATGTTTATTTTGATTTATAAATTTTTTTCCTGAAACATCGGAAGGATGTGACTATATTTCTTTACTTCTCCATGAAATAATCTATTTAATCGAAATCCTCCGTTCCTGAGAACCGGGAAAGCGATCTACACTAGAAAAAAAAAACACCGTATTATATATTAAGATAGTAATTTAATAGAAGGTGTTTGGATGAATGAAAAACATACATTCATCTCCATATTTAGGTAATATTTTGGAGAAAAGAAAATTGATTTCGTCATTAATTTTAGATCCTCAAATTAAAACTTTTTAAACGTCAAGATACAATACTGTATGTTGTTTTTTGTAATAAAAGAAACGGAGATATGATGAAAAATGGTGATGAATGGAAAACCTTTTTAAAACAACACGATAGTCAAAAAACTAAAAGCTATATTGTATATAAAGGTATAAAAAACCCATGTTTATTCTTTTTATAAATATTAACCTAAGAAATAGATGTAAATGGGAATTCTAATGATTGTCAATAAAACGGGAAATAATTCAGGCACAATTAGAGTGGGGATATGACGGACCTGTCCTGGGTACCTTGAGGTACAAAAGGTTCCAGCCCTGGTCGAAAAATTTAGTTGAGCTCTTACTTTTGACTTGTGATCGCCTCAAGACTTCCCTCTTGGTCCAGAACTTGATCCAGAAGAAGTTATATTCTCTGTTCATCATTATTTTACGTAATAAAGTAAGTATTATTCATATTTTTTCATTATTATTTTGTTATCTCTTTTTTTTTTTACTATATTAAATAAAAGTTGGGATCTTTCATCTATCATCTAGACATGAAGTGATTTTCTCTCTGTCATTCATGGAGTTTTCGTAGATGTCTTTTTTTTCATTCCAAAACAGGGAAAACTTTTTTACTATGTACATTTTCTAAAAAATATTTTCTTAGTTAATAGTAATAGACTAATAACATTAATATTCATTTACGATATATATATATATATATATATATATATATATATATATATATATATTATCATGTTGTTTTTTTATATTTTCATTTTAATTCATTAACATTTTAAGCCAAATTTATTTATTTATCATTTAAAAAACACTTTGAAATTAAGAATATAAAATGGAAAAGTTTATCAATTTCTACGTAGCTTGTTTTATATGAATGTGTGGATAAACCGTTAAACATATTGTATTTGCAATTTTTTTTTTAATTTCACGATATGCACATTTCCCTTGCCTGTCTTATTAACAAATGTGTTGTAAATGGGAGAAATTTTCTGAACTCTGTTAGATAAAATTTTAACATACTAAAAATTAATATCATTACATTAATATTATCATAGATATTTATTTTATAGTTAATTTCATAATTCGGCATATGATTTGTTTTTTGAGTCAGGATTTGAAATGTTTGGGATTATTTAAATTGTTTGTAATGGTGATAGCTTCTGAAAATGTCTATCTGTATTTTTTTTTTTTTTTATATAATTTCAATATCATCATAATCAAAAATGTTGCCTAATTCTGCGTCTCATTGTAATAATGTTTTCTATGCGTATGGTTTTCTTTGATTTTGCAATAATAATTCTTAATATTGATATACTCAACCTTTTAAGTACTGCCCATTCATTATAGCATCGTGTAATGTTTTCGTTAATTTGTTAAATTTTGAAATCAAAATATTTTTTGTTATTCTGGGACTGTTGTCCCTTTAAAACTAATTATAAGTAGAGGGTAAATGCCAGTGTGGTCATACATAAATTAAATATTTAGGTACGTTCCATGATAAGTTTGATTGAAATTTGTGTTTCTAGGATAACGAGTCCATTGTGTTCGTGCTCTTTGGTTTGGTTCTGTGGCTCTTTGTATTGGCTCTTGTTAAGTATGATAGTGCTCTGTTCTATTATAAGAGATAGAAGAACCCCACACAGCATTATTACAGTATGCGTTAAAAGTTGCACTACATTGTCCAATTCTTCAGGTGTCCTTATGTCGAATGTTTTTATATTACTGGCATTAAACATTTTCAATTAATGTCCTAAAATTGCACCAGTCTGTTTCTTTACATGTTAAAGTATTTTATCAAAAAAGTAATAATATTTCTAATTGTTAATATTTTAATTACAGTTTCTACTCAAAATGCTGATTTGTTATATGTTATATTTCATGATTTTTTAAGATTTCTAATAAAGTTTTATTTTGTAGATATGTATAAAGAGGAACTAGATAAATTTTATGGAGGGCAGTTGACTGTACTGCAATTAAATGGACTGCGCTGGATCTCGCGGTACACCCGCCATCAAGATTCACTAACACCTCTTCAACGAGAAAAAAACATAGCGAGTAGATGTGGTATTCAGAATTCGGCTACTACTGCAGCGGTGTTAAAAGCATTATTGAAGGAAGACTACGATGCACTGTTCAAAATCCACCGTTTAGTAAATCTGGACTACTTCAATTATCCCCGCATGGCGTCCTATCTGAAAGATGACCACATATTTTAGGAATCTGTCGTAGAAAAAATGTTGACCATCCTGGCCTATTGTGTGGCTATAGGATCACTGTCTACAAAAGCACCATTCATAGCCGCACTTTGCGGTCTCGAGGATGACCTCATTTGTGGAACCTACATCAAAGCTCTGCTTTCATCTACCAAGTATCTCCTCGCACAGGAAGAGGATAGGGGCCTATTATTAACTATTATTAAGTTACTTTCATGTATTGCTGAATGTTTATGTGCATATAAATATGTAGCTTATTGATGGATAGTGTTTTATGTTTGTATTTGTTTATTTTTTAGGACTGTATATCATTAATCGATGTATTGGATGTAAAGCTTTTTTTTCTGTTATTTTAGTCATTTTTTCAGGTTAAGCTCTTCTTTATTATTGAACAATGAATACTGTACATGCACATATTGTAATATATTTTATTGTAAAGAAATAAAGAAAACTTATGCCTATTTCATAGTTCATTAATTAATCCTTTCCACCATTACTAAGTTGACAAATACATTCCACACATACCGAAATCTTATTCATAAGGTGTAAGGTTTCAAAAAAAAAAAAAAAAAAAAAAAAAACTTGCAAAGAACAATTGTCAGTCAACTATGATTTGGAATGTGGATGTGGTGATCCTTAAATGGTTGTGATAGAATATATATATAGAAAATATGTGATATAAATCTGATTCAGTAGTATCCTTAATCATGATCCTACACTTCATATTTTACAGTTTAGAGTTAATAATTTACTAACCATTAATTACAATTTGATCCTACCAGATGTCAACATCTATTGGTCGGTGCCAATAATAATAAGTAAATAATTTTTAAATGCTTACATTTTGTTTTTCTAACAATTTGAATATAAAACAATTCTAACATATTATAAGAATACATTATAGTTTAATGATATAATAATTTATAACATAAGTATAATATAATATAATATATATTAAATACTAAATCGCAATATTTGACATCTATAACATTATATAATATAATATAAAATGTAAATGATAATAATAAAAAAATAAATGATAATTACGATTATGTATAGATATGAATATACGGCTTAATAATTTATAAGATAATAATAAAATGAAAAGAAGCATATGAATAAAATCAGAATAATAGCTTGACTAGAAGGAATAAAAGTTTATAACGGTATTTAATCAGAGGATTATACATCACGATACATCAATAATTGGAGAGACCAGTAGAAGATAAGAAATACAAACAGGTAAGGTGAAAGAAACATCACAGTATTTGGTCCAAAGGATCAGAGGTGACTAAAACTTAGAAATCAGAAAGTATTCAATTATGTATATCTTTTTTAGTCCCCTTAGTGTTGGGCCCGTTTAACAGATCTGGTATTCGGTTGAAGTAATAGTGACCCATGTAGCTCAATGTCAGTTTCCCGAATCTATTGTTAAATGTAGATTCCAAGTACTTGATTTTGTTTCTGACGTTGTGTACGTAGCTAAGTTATTTTTTAAAGAGTCATCATGCTTCAATTTGAGCATTATTTTGTAAAATAAATTTGGTGGTAATCTAGCTATTTTGAAGATTTTAATTAATCACATAATATTTATACTTTATTTACTTTCTTGTTGCTTTTATTACGGAGCAGATTTGTAAAAGTATTTTAAACAACAGAAGGGATCCTAAAGTGTATTTCCTTTCAGTTAATGAAAACTTAAATTCGATCGATCGCCACCACACTATTATGTACACAATTAATGAACGATAATAATATTTTGAAATGTTAATTTACTCATCAGGATTTAGAAAAATTGCTGCTATCCGGACGATTTATTTAGACAATAATAATAATAATAATAAGGCTTAGCGAACCCGAAGGTTGGATGCCGACACCACCAATCGCTTGTTACACACCTCCCTCCATCGTTCGCCGTCCAAACCCAGTCCCTTCAGATCGGCTTTAATGCAATCTTCCCACCTTCGCTTCGGTCTACCCCTCGGACGCTTACCATTCGGCATAGCAAATATAAACCTTTTAGGAATTCTCTCGTTACTAAGCCCAACAACTTTACAAGCCCATTTGATTCGCCTCGATGAAATTACCTCAATTATATTACCCGGATACAGCTCACGCAATTCGGCGTTGTGTAACCGTCTGAACTCTCATGTTAACTCATCCTTCTTCGGTCCGAATATTCTACGCAATACTTTATTTTCAAAAACCTTAAGACGCTGCTCATCCCTTAATGTAAGCGGCCAAGTTTCGCATCCATAAAGAACTGTAGGAAAGATAATTGGTTGCTTTACAGACCTTTTAGATCTTTGGCCGCCTGAACCAGTCTTCTCCACCTCTGCCTATCTTGGGCTACTGCTTTCCAGTTCGCTGCATGAAGCTCAGCCGTATCTTTGTTTATCCTATCTATCCATCTGGTTTTTAGCCTCCCACGTGGTTTCTTGCCTACTACTCTGGCATTCATTGTTGTGTAAAGGCATCCTGATGGATTGCTACGAGCTACATGCCCCGCCCATTTTAACCTCCTTGCCTTCATGTCATGAGATATTGACTCACCTGTTTCTTTCAGCAGTTCTTTATTGTTCCTTGTCCTCCATATGTCAAGGTTTTGGTCCCATGTAGGTCCTGCTATCCTACATAGAACTTTTCTTTTGAATCTCTCAATTCTGGCTTCTAATGTGAAGGTTAGAGTCCGGGTTTCACAACCGTACAGCAGAACTGGCTTAATCAAGGCGGTGTACACCCTTATTTTTAGATTTCTGGAGATATTTCTGGATTTCAGTACCCTTGAAAGAGAGAAGAAAGATCTGTTCGCACTAGTTATTCGCTGGTCTATCTCTGTTAGTTGATCATTTATTGAGGTTACTGTGCAGCCGAGGTTTTTGAATCTGTCTACTTTCGGGAATGACTTAGAGTCCACGCAGATCATGTTATTTGGGTGGATGTTTCGGCTAACTATCATGTGTTTTGTTTTATCTACATTGACCTGTAGTCCGATTTGCTCTGTTTCTTTTAACAGCGTCCGAGCGAGTCTCTCAATATCCTCTTGATTACTTCCGAGGACAGCTATATCATCGGCATATGCTAAGATTTTGTGTTTCAAAAAAAAAAAAAAAAGAATCAGCAAAATTTAAATTTTGTTGTATAGGTACGTTATTTCTAGAAATTTAAACAGTTTTTTTTTTGCCAATTTGGTGGTATTTTTCAAAATTTCGGTTATTTCATTCTCCAATTCAACTTCATTCCGTTGTGGTTCATATGCATTACACCCAGTCAAAATTTGACTGACTGTTAAATTGACCCCGCAGCAGAGACACTGAGGGGCATCCCCTTTGTCATTAGGTACTCATGGGTTCTCAGCATTATTTCTTCTCTTCTATTTCCGCAGGTCCGCTCGATTTGATACTACAGAGGGCTGGATCCCCTACTGGAGTTCCTTCTGTAATTGCTTGTTTTGCCATGATATCGGTTAGCTCATTACCTCTAATACCTGAGTGACCCGGTAACCACAAAAATTGTATTTTACATCCTACACCCTCCAATGTTTGTATATGCCTGACTATATCTGTGACTAATGAATTAGTTAGAATTTTAAATAGCTCTTAGATTCCGAATCTGTGCAAATATAAATTTGCTGTTTATTGCAGTTGAGACTACAAACGACACGATTTATTGCAAACAATTCTGCATGGTAGGAAGTGAAATAAGGGGGTAATGAAAACATTTCCACATTATCAGAAACAGTGGCCGCACCGACTCCATCTTGAGTTTTTGACCCATCTGTGAAAAGATATTCAAAATTGGAATGTTTCATTTGGAAGTCCGTGAATTCTGCTAATCCTAACTTTGAACCAAGGGCCTTGTTACATTTTACTTTATGTATTTTTGGAATTGGTAACAGCCAGGGCTCTGTTTGCAATTGCCGTACTTCTAGAATTGAAGGAAAAGGTGCGAGATCAAAGTCGTAATGTGTATTGAGCACCTTTCTGCTAAAGATAATTTAGTTGGTGGGTTTACGAGAACGGTTTTTGGTACAACAAGTGTGTTTTTTAAAGGGTGAGTGGATCTAGATTGTTTTTATAGAACGCCAAGTCTAAAATTTTCCTTCGTATAGCCAGTGGCATTATACCTGTTTCGACTTGAAGGCTCGCTATGGGGCTTTATCGAAAAGAACCAGTGGCTACTCGAAGTGCTATGTTTTGGATCGTATCCAACATCTCAAGTGTCCTTTTGCTAGCGGAACCATATACTACACACGCATAATCTAATTTGCTCAGCAGAAGTGCCTTATATAATCGAATTATACTGATTCTATCAGCTCCCCAGTTGTGATTGCTTACCGTTTTTAGGATATTTAAAGCCTGTAGACAGTTAGCCCTAAGCTGTTTTATATAGGGTGTCCATGTAAGAGCGCGGTCTAAAGTGACACCAAGATATTTAATGTTCGTTGCATATACTAAATCCTTCCCGTCAATTTTAATATTTTTAATGGTAAAATTTCGTTTCCGCATAAATAATATCGTCTGTGATTTGTCGACGGAAAAACATTTGGATTATGAGTGAGTTTTTTATTGTTCCCTTCTCATATCTCATTCTCAAATTTAAGGTGTCGCAATATAAAATAATTAGTATCCGAGCTTCTAGAAGTACAGGTTGGTAATTATTTTTTTAGTTTTGTGAATCAGAGTAAACTTGTGCCCGAATTAGCCTTTCCATCTAATATGGTTGCTTTGTTTTCTCCCGAAGCAATTATATTGTTTCCTATACTTCTCCTATTGATCTACTTCAGAATTTATCATTTCCAGTCATTTATTTATTTTTTGTTTATGATATTATGTATCTTATATCTATTTTTATTTACTGACACTATATGCCTTATATCTACTCATTAAATTATTATCAAAATAAATAAATTTAACTTAAATTTTAATTATAGTATAGTTTATATTTATCGACTACATATAAACTCTTTAGGACAATACCATACAATAATTATATTTACACTATTGAACCTGTACCCAGAACTATATTTTAAAATATTTAAACAGTCTTATAAAAAGAAAAAAAAATATAAAAACTTTTCAATAGCAACATTGAACAATAGCAACATCAGTCCTAAAATTTTAACCACAAAACAGAAAATGGACTTCAAAAAGTTTAAGCCCTGTTTTGAAAGCAACATTAGCAGAGTTGAAATATGTTGGGACAACTTCCAACAGCATTATCTTCCCCATTGTAGAATAGACTGCCAGTCAGCAATATTTGACATCTATAACATTATATAATATAATATAAAATGTAAATGATAATAATAAAAAAATAAATGATAATTACGATTATGTATAGATATGAATATACGGCTTAATAATTTATAAGATAATAATAAAATGAAAAGAAGCATATGAATAAAATCAGAATAATAGCTTGACTAGAAGGAATAAAAGTTTATAACGGTATTTAATCAGAGGATTATACATCACGATACATCAATAATTGGAGAGACCAGTAGAAGAAAAGAAATACAAACAGGTAAGGCGAAAGAAACATCACAGTATTTGGTCCATAGGATCAGAGGTGACTAAAACTTAGAAATCAGAAAGTATTCAATTATGTATATCTTTTTTAATCCCCTTAGTGTTGGGCCCGTTTAACAGATCTGGTATTCGGTTGAAGTAATAGTGACCCATGTAGCTCAACGTCAGTTTCCCGAATCTATTGTTAAATGTAGATTCCAAGGGTGAGTGGATCTAGATTGTTTTTATAGAACGCCAAGTCTAAAATTTTCCTTCGTATAGCCAGTGGCATTATACCTGTTTCGACTTGAAGGCTCGCTATGGGGCTTTATCGAAAAGAACCAGTGGCTACTCGAAGTGCTATGTTTTGGATCGTATCCAACATCTCAAGTGTCCTTTTGCTAGCGGAACCATATACTACACACGCATAATCTAATTTGCTCAGCAGAAGTGCCTTATATAATCGAATTATACTGATTCTATCAGCTCCCCAGTTGTGATTGCTTACCGTTTTTAGGATATTTAAAGCCTGTAGACAGTTAGCCCTAAGCTGTTTTATATAGGGTGTCCATGTAAGAGCGCGGTCTAAAGTGACACCAAGATATTTAATGTTCGTTGCATATACTAAATCCTTCCCGTCAATTTTAATATTTTTAATGGTAAAATTTCGTTTCCGCATAAATAATATCGTCTGTGATTTGTCGACGGAAAAACATTTGGATTATGAGTGAGTTTTTTATTGTTCCCTTCTCATATCTCATTCTCAAATTTAAGGTGTCGCAATATAAAATAATTAGTATCCGAGCTTCTAGAAGTACAGGTTGGTAATTATTTTTTTAGTTTTGTGAATCAGAGTAAACTTGTGCCCGAATTAGCCTTTCCATCTAATATGGTTGCTTTGTTTTCTCCCGAAGCAATTATATTGTTTCCTATACTTCTCCTATTGATCTACTTCAGAATTTATCATTTCCAGTCATTTATTTATTTTTTGTTTATGATATTATGTATCTTATATCTATTTTTATTTACTGACACTATATGCCTTATATCTACTCATTAAATTATTATCAAAATAAATAAATTTAACTTAAATTTTAATTATAGTATAGTTTATATTTATCGACTACATATAAACTCTTTAGGACAATACCATACAATAATTATATTTACACTATTGAACCTGTACCCAGAACTATATTTTAAAATATTTAAACAGTCTTATAAAAAGAAAAAAAAATATAAAAACTTTTCAATAGCAACATTGAACAATAGCAACATCAGTCCTAAAATTTTAACCACAAAACAGAAAATGGACTTCAAAAAGTTTAAGCCCTGTTTTGAAAGCAACATTAGCAGAGTTGAAATATGTTGGGACAACTTCCAACAGCATTATCTTCCCCATTGTAGAATAGACTGCCAGTCAGCAAAAAATATACTGTATATTGTTTTCGTCCTGAAAAGCATTAATAGTTGACTTTGATAGCGTAAACTATCAACAATTGCATTTTTTTGTATTATAAAACCGCATGTCCGTATTTATATTAAATACGTGTTATCTCAAATAATTCTCTAATGATGAAATTCCAACCATTATTCAATTACAATCATTTACCCGTTTTAATCGACTGGGAATTATTACACAATGGTCTATTATTGCAAAACAGTTTTACATCATACTTAACTTTATTTGCCAAGGAACACAAAGGAAAATAAATAACAAGTGCTTTCTAATATTGGCCTATATATTTTTTTTCATCATTGACAATTTGTTAAGAAAAATAGACAACATTAATTTAGTTGAAGTAAAACATCTAAAAAATCAAATCCAAGGATATAAGCTTTACAGTAGAGCATATGAAAAATATTTAGAACCCCATATCTTTTCACCAAATTGCTAATTTCAACGATTTTATTTTTATTTTTAAAGAAATTCCTTAACCTTAACGGCAGACAAGCAAGGTTTTTTATTCGATTTTCGAATTTTACGTATCTTGAAACTTAAAACCTCAAACTTGAGATAGGGAGGGGGTTAAATATTTGATTTTCGGACGATTACGTATTTTATTCATTCATGTAGATTAATTGTTATTAATTCAAAAGTAATAATTAAAGTGACTTGATCCACTTTTGCCCAAAAATCTTATAAAAATTTATAGAGGCTGAAAAAAACTGTTGTTCTCTATTTGAAAATGGCAACAGCAGGAACTGAGATCATTTTGGATCCCAAAATATCTGATATTAACAATTTTTTTATTCAAGATTTGATTCACTTTAGCTGAGGTAGCCTCGTTTTTCTTCTGACTATTTTAAATTGCTACTTCTCTAGAACCAATTATCGTACTTGGGGTCCTTTTTCTTAAAAAATATGTTTTCGGCATTAAATAAATCTCCATCAGTTTATATATTCATTGTAACTCGAGAATTTCGAACAATGTTCAGAATCCAAAACCGCCAGAAAAAGAAATGGGCATCGATCTCCATTGAACGGATGGGACGCGTTCAATGTTAGAAATGGGCCTATTAGTCTCTTTTTTGAATAATAGTTCATTATAAAAACGATGAAATGCTCAACATTTCCCACACTTACAATGTACAGGACCCCTTTTTAGTTTTTGAGATAATTCGCAAATCACGAAATGTATGATAACTTGTATATATAGCTATCTAGTTTTTTTTATAGTTTTCATTACTTACGAAATGGTAGCCCAGAAATGTGTGCCACTAAATAGTTTTTCACCAAAACGGCTGCGCCATATATAAAAAACTTTCCCGAAAAGAGGTACAAAGGTTAATAAACTCTATGGTTAGTACATATAAATGAGTATGTTTTCATATCTAGAATGTACAAATGTATAAGAGTATAAAACAAAAATGCTAAAAACATTCAAATTCATGTTCAAATAAATGTTATTCTCAATCTTTCAAAAATAATAATGGTCACATTTGGCGGTCCTACAAGTAGGCCACCAATAATCAAAGTTTCTTCTTTCTTTAATAACGTCATCGTTTGGATCCAGTTTTCATGAAAACTCAGCACAGTGTGACTCAATTTTTAAAACCATAAACTTCTCATAACTCCCTTAACATGCATGCGAATATTGCAGTACAAGGAACTCCATCCGATATAGGAACGTATGAAAATCCCAAACACTGTTCTTTGGGGATATGAAAAAAAAAAAAAAAAAAAAATGTAATGTAGAGAGTTTCAGAGAGTTCCAGATTTTAGAGAGTTCCAGTCCTAGGTTGCCGTGGAACAAGGATCCTACTATACCTGCAGGTGTCACGACTTAATATATGGCATAATAAAATCTTGAAATCTTTTCAGCAGGTATGACGAAAAGGGACTTAGAGCAATAATTGCCGACAAGGACTCTTAACGGAATCTACCGTAACTGTCTCAAATAAATAATATAATATTTTTCAATAAACATAAAATAGTGAAATTGGATCAGAACAGATAAGAACTTCTTTTTTAATAAGTCCCTAAAATTTATTTCGTGATTATAAAGATTTAAATTTATTGATAAAATTATTTTGTTTGAAAGGACAATTTCCTTGTAAATTCTAAGTTATAATTTAGGTAGTTGTTTGAAAATTCAAAAGAAAGAATGAAGGTGGCATAAGGTGGATCCACTTTGGCCCAAAAAACTCATAAAATTTATAGGGTCTGAAAAAAACTGTTGCCCATTATTCGAAAATGGCAACAGCAGGAACTAGGGTCATTTTGGATCATAAAATATCCACAACTAAAATTT
This sequence comes from Nezara viridula, assembly GCA_928085145.1. Classification (NCBI taxonomy): domain Eukaryota; kingdom Metazoa; phylum Arthropoda; class Insecta; order Hemiptera; family Pentatomidae; genus Nezara; species Nezara viridula. The sequence goes on from OV725077.1 coordinate 214,601,882, forward strand.
TTTTTTAACTTTTTGACTCAGTTCACTTTACCTGTGAGAGCCTCATTTTCTTCAGACTATTTTAAATTGTTATCTGTCTGAAACCAATTGTTGTACTTCATGTCTTTCTTCTTAAAAATGATATTGGTATAGGTTTTCGGCACTATGTTTTTAATTTTGCCTATTTAATAGGGCGTCCCGTTAAGATACTTTTTTGAATAATAGCTCATTACAAAGACAATGAAACGCGGAATATTTCCCTCGCTTAGTATGCAGGATCCTTTTTTTAGTTTTTGAGATATTTTAATCCGTATGAAAAAAAATTTCTATTAGTCGACTCACCCTGGGTGAAAAGCAGGAAAACAAATATTTTATTAAGGTAATGGAAAAATAATTTTTTTAACGTCAATGAAATAAAGATTAGTTGCCTAAGTCATTTCACTTATTTAATCGCTAAAATATCCATATTTAACGTTGTTAAGAGACCTTAAAATCCGACCATGAAATAATGTTTGATTTCCTACCGTCATTGTCCAACATTACTATTATTATAACCATTCACATTTTGTATGTGTATTATGATTTTCTTTTGAACGGCTATCCCCCACGATACACTCTGAGTGAAAAAATAATTAATTTATTCGTATTTTATAGTCCATATTATTATTATGAAAAAATAATAAAATAAGTTAGAAAAAAAATATGTTGATCCAGACAATTTAATCGCAGCCGACCATAGGTCTCATATTCATATATAGACCTCATATTTGTTATTGTGACAAGAGTCCTGATAAGGTATTAAAACGAATTTTCGATTTCCAACCACTCTGCGACTTCATCAGAATGGGCGTTACACATCCGTGCATAACGGCTCAATCTCATTCACTATCCACAAAAAATGTGCAAAGCACTCCTAAAGAAGTTTTCATTAAAAAAAAAATATATATATATATATATATATCAAAATTGGCCAATTGATAGAGTATACTAATGTACACACGTTTTGCTTATTATTATGAATAATGTGATTCAACTCCGAAAAAGAATGTTATTTCTTTTATCTGATAATACCGTAAAATAACTCATTTCTGAATTATATTGTCAATTTTTTACTGACCAATATACTATTTAATATTGTGAATAATTCACACGGGACAACTATGTAGTTACTAAATCTACAGTATTATAATATATATATATATATATATATATATATATATATATATATATATATATACGGTAGGAAATCAAAGATTATTTCATGATCAGATTTTTAGGTCTCTTAACAACGTCTCTTAGGCAACTAATGATTGACGTAAAGAAATTATTTTTCCAATAACTTAATAAAATAGATTTTCCCGCTTTTCAACCACTGTGAGTCGACAAATAGATTTTTTTTTGCATACGGATTACAAATATCTCAAAAACTAAAAAGGGATCCTGCACACTAAGCGAGGGAAATGTTCCGCGTTTCATCGTCTTTGTAATGAGCTATTATTCAAAAAGTATCTTAACGGGACGCCCTGTTAAAGCGGCAAAATGAAAAATATATTGCCGAAAACCTATACAAATATAATTTTTAAGAAGAAAGACACGAAGTAAGACAATTGGTTTCAGACAAATAACAATTTAAAATAGTGTGAAGAAAATGAGGCTATATATATAATCTATTTCTCAGGTTCTCATTTATATAAATGTGAACCTGAGAAATAGAAAAGAAATACAACCTGAAGTAGATGAAAAAAATGTTTTTAAATACGATGACTCATTTATTGCAGGTCAGTACACGGAGGGTGGTAAATGCAGGTAGGTACACTTGGTGCAGTCCTAAATTTACTAGGGCGTCGTGTACCGAACTTCAATAAACTTGGCAAGAATTTTATGATCCCTAGGAATGTTTTCCATCTACAGCAGGTAGTGTTTGTGTTGTATTTCTGCTAACTTATTTAGTTATAAATTTGTTTTTGACACTATATTTTCCATGTTCCCCTCTATAACACAGAGTCTATATTTAAGATACAATTTTGAATAATAGCTCATTACAAAGAGATTGAACATTAAAATAAGAAATAGAAACACAACTAGCAGTAGAAGAAACATGATACACGGTGGGCCAGACCCCCCTACCGTGCACCTCTCCCCCCCCCACATCCCTATAAATTACATATCTCTTGTATCTATTTATTTAAAAAAAGCCAATGTTCCCACAAAAAAAAAGTGAGCGGAATTCCCCACAATGGGTAACTGACGATTTGAGTTTAATTAGTTTTTTTGTTACTGAGAATCAGCATTAAGTTTAATTTCGTAATAGTTGGTCTTTTATTAAAGCTGAATAGTCAGACAAAAAGAAAACATGAAAAAATATTGAAAAATAATTGGCTTAGGCAGTAAAAAACACCAGTAAAGTCAACTTTTTTCAACACAAAAATTTTTAAGTTTGTAATTAAATGGCTAACGCAAAACGTGCTGAAATAAAACATCTGGGGCATATATTTCTCTTTCTAAAACACTGATTACTTTTTAAAATATTTGAAGCAGTTTCATAGAAAATGTACATTTTTTTTTTTTTTTTTTAACTTGATTCTTCAACTCACACCTGTCAGAAGTTCCGACAATCAGCGAGTGTGATGTCAAGATGTAGAGATTGGTCTTGGAATAGGCGTGAGGGAGAGGAGTACCCAGCGGCGTCCTTCCTGTCTTGAGCGTAATATTTATAGTTAGTGGAGGAGATCCCTCATCCAGCTTCTTTTAAGCCTCCTTCGGGTGCTATCGGCATGTTAGTTGTGGCCATGCCTCGAATCAATGAGTTTGTATGTCCGTGTAAGTTATTATGAAATCGTTTGTAGTATGTTCGTATGTGGTCGTTAACTGTTGGCATCTGTAAGTCTTTATGTAGAGTAATGTTACTGACGTACCAGGGAGCTTTGGTGATAGTCCTGAAAGTTTTAGATTTAAAAGTCTGTAATTTACGTATGTGAGTCTTTTTGGCTGTCCCATATATCTGTAAAGCGTAGGTCCAAATAGGCTTGAGTAGGTAAGTATATGTATTCAATTACTGTTTAAGTTTTAATTTTGAATGTCTTGAAAGGAGTGAGTACAATAGTCTAAGTCTTAGGTTTAGAGTTTTTGTTTTGTTTTTGATATGTTGGCACCATGTCATTCTTCTGTCAAAGGTCAGTCCAAGATATTGAACTTTGTCTGTCTGAGGAATTTGGATATTGTCAAGGTAAATAGGGGGGCAAGTTTCACGTCGAAGGGTAAAAGTGATATGTTGTGATTTGTCTAGGTTGAGTCGAATTTTCCAGAGTTTGCACCAGTCGTAGAAATTGTTTAGGTGATATTGTAAAGTCTGTGAGGCGTATGCTGAATTTTGATGTCTTGTCAAGATTGTTGTATCGTCTGCGTAAGTCGCGGTCAGAGTATCGAGAGGATCTGGAATATCATATGTGTAAATAATATACAACAGAGGAGCGAGTACTGACCCCTGAGGCACCCCTGCTAGGGCTGGTTTAATGGTAGATAGTTCTGTACCTTGGCAAACAGAGAAAAATCTGTCGGAAAGAAAAGATTGAAGAATGATATTTAAAACACTTTATTCAGAAATATTACAATTTGTCACAGTTTAAGGACACTTATAATAGAGTTCAGAGATTGCATTCATACCGTATATACAAAAATATAAATAAATAAAGTAATAACAAAAGAATAAGAAAAAAGAACAAAAGAGTAAAGAAAAAAAATAATATATATACACATAAGTAAATAAAAATAGAAATAAAAGTAAAACAAACACCTTATATAAAACATACCTATAACATTATTTACAATTTGCCAGGTGATCTCCGAACCAATCCTGTCCCCTCCACATGTGGAGGGAAAAGGGAGGCTTAGGAGATCCCTACGCTTCTCCCTCAGCCACTTCACTGGTATTTTAAACCAGCGGAGGATGAGTAAGAGCGCTACAGCCACAGACACTCATGACTTGAGTGGAGAATCTGGCCATTGCTAGAACTCCAAAATATCCATATTTACAAAAGGTCTCGTGGCCACTGCCGCTTTAACCTACGAAGGGGATTGTAGGGATGGGTGGTGCTTGATAGGGATTGTACAACGGGATTTGGGTGATGAGAAAGGTTCTGGTGAAATTTGGAAAATTTGGCTGGGATAAGATCAAGAATAAATGGGATATTAAGGTCATGGTGTAGGGTTTTATTGGTTACATAGAAGGGAGCATTGACTATTGTACGGAGGACTTTAGACTGAAAGGATTGAATGCGTTTGATGTTAGAAAATTTGGCTGTTCCCCATAGTTCTAGTCCGTAAGTCCAGATGGGTTTCAGTATTGTCTTGTAGATCAGTAATTTGTTTTCACCAGAAAGTTTAGATTTTCTATTCAGTAGTCTATATAGCTGGCCATATCGTCTGTTAAGTTCCTGTCTTTTAAGTCTAGTATGTGGATTCCATGTTAGTCGTCTGTCTAAGAGAAAGCCAAGATACCGGACTGTATCTGAGAAAGGAAGCTGGATGGAGTTAAAATAAACTGGTGGGCAGGTATTACGCCGAAGGGTGAAGGTAATGTGTTTACATTTAGATTCGTTTACCTTGATGCGCCATTTCTTACACCAGTGTTCAATCAGGAAGAGGTGCCTTTGTAAGTTTGCGGACGCTGTTTCAGGATCTGAGTTGGAAGAAAGGATAGCAGTGTCATCAGCGAAAGTTGCCAGGAGGGTATCGGGATGGACAGGAATATCAGCGGTAAAGAGAATGTAAAGGATGGGGCCCAAGACGCTGCCTTGAGGAACGCCAGCCTCAATTGAGTAACAGTCGGAGAATTCGGTGCCACAGCGAACTCGGAAGGAGCGGTCGGAAAGATAGGATCGGAGTAATAGGTATAAGAGGACTGTGGTAGGTGGATTGTAAGCTTGAAGAGTAATCCGGCGTGCCATACCCGGTCAAAAGCTTGCGCTATGTCCAGAAATGCACCCGAGCAATACTGCTTGCTTTCTAGGGTTGAGGATATATGGTCAACAACTCGGAGTCCTTGTTGGACAGTGGAATGTTGGGAACGAAATCCGAATTGATGAGTAGGAAGGTTATAGGATTCAATTATAGGTAGGATTCGTTTCAGTAGGATCTTTTCAAAAATTTTTGAGAGGATTGGGAGTAGGCTAATTGGTCTATAGGATGCTGTATTGTTGGAAGGTTTGCCTGGTTTCAAGAAGAGGACGATGGTGGAATGTTTCCATAAAAGAGGGAAGTGGGTAGTTCGTAGGATGCAATTGTATATATATGTAAGAAATATGATGGCTTTAGATGGAAGTTGTCGAAGGATCTGTGGGGTTAGAAGGTCATATCCAGGAGATTTGCGAGGAGTGATTTTCCGTAAAAGGTATTTGACCTCAGAGGGATTAACAGCTTTAGGTGGTAAGGAGAGTGGGATAGGTATTGAGAGGGATTCTTCTACTTTTACTGTGTGGCTGGGATGGGATTCTGGATGAGGAGCGAAAGTATAGGAAAGGTGTTTGGCAAATTCCTCGGCTTTATCTTCATCAGATGCTGCCCAGGAGCCATCATCTCGTCGAAGAGGGTAGGAAATATAATGGGATTTGAGGATTTTTCTGGTGATATTCCAAAGGGAATTATCATGAGCAGAGAGTGTGGTGAGGTAGGAATTGAATGATTGGGATCTGAAGGTGGCTAATTCTTGTTTTAATTTTTTACAGTGATAATTGTAGGAGTGGCGGTGGATTGTAGGAAATCGTGTGTAGGCAGTGGGAGTAGGTGATGGGAGAGGGATTGGTGCACAATGACTGCAGTACCGGCATGTGCTCTACCGTCAGGATGGTCGGTACGGTAAGTTATGTATTGTGGTATTTTTAGGAGCTGTTCTTTAGTCAGTCGAGTTTCCGTTATTAGGGCTACATCTACGTTCTTGTCTTGTAGTAAGGCTGTTAGTTCGTGTATGTGATTTCTAACACCATTCGCATTTCAAAGGAGAATGGATATGGGTTTGATGGAAGTCATTTAAGGATTTTTTAAAGGAGGGATAAGGTAAGATGCTAGGTTAGTGAGAAGTGATATCAGTGGGGTAACAAGGGATTTAAATTCTGAAAGAAAGGATGTCAATAAGCTGGTTAGATCTGTAGCATTAGGCGGTGGAGGAACATATTGGATTTGATGTTGGTGAGGTTGTTGTTGATTAGGTACATTAGGTGGGATAGGATATTGAGATTGGGGTTGAGTTTGTTCTTGCGGCAGGGCCTCACATTCATTAGTCGGGTCTCTACCCCCAAGTAGCTTGGCAAAAGAAACCTTAGAGTTCACAATTTTAGCGGGTCCTCTTCTTGGTTTAGGTGTATCATCAGGGTCCCTGGGTTTCATATATCTCGCTTTAAGATTTTTATAAATTTGGCAGCCTTTGTAGTTGGCTGGATGGCCTTCCAGGCATAGGGCACAGACTGCTGGTTCTGTAATTGGTTTATTACACTCGCCAGACTTGTCTGTTTTACCGCATTTCACGCAGCGTGGTAAATGGTGGCAATAAGACTTGGTGTGGCCATATGCTTGGCAATTATGGCACTGGATGAACTCTCTTTTTGGGTACGGTTTTTCGACCTTTACGCTGGTGTAGAAAATTCTATTCACATCGTATATTTTTTCGATCCCAGGCGATGGCTCTATATCGACGAAAAATAAGGGCAATGGGATTTTATTCTTTACACCTGGTTGTTCTTTTAATACATTGGTTATCTGACGTATTTTGAACCCTAACGCCGTTAACTCTTCTTTAATCACTTCTGTTGGGGTTGAGGAGTGTAAATTTCTTATTACAACTCGTAGTGCTGTTTCCTGCTTCAACTGGTATGTGTGAAAGTCCGCATTTGTGTCTGTTAAATATTTTACGATTTTTCGGTACGCTTCAGGTGTGGCCGGTATTATTTTTGTATCATTTATTCTGTTTAGGCATGTATAGCTACCTGGGCAGATTTTATTAAGTTGAGTACACAACAACTGGAAATTTCTCAAATTTTTGACAAAGATAGGAGGTGGGCGTGGTTCTCGGGGTATAGGTGCATCTTCCATTTCTTCCCTGCCATTTTCAAGCACCTGGTATGGATTAGGTGTAAAAAATGGAGATTCCATTTCTTGTGAAGACGTACTTGGCAGTGGTTGAGACACAGATACTTGAGTGTTCGCTGGAGGAGTTCCGGGGGGTGTTAATCGCTTACTACGACGTGTTTTCTGTTTAGGCGGTGAATTACGTGGGGTAGAGCCAACTGAATGGGACCTCTTAGTTGACATTACTTGGTGGTAATATCGCATATAAAAAAAAAAGAAAGGGGAAAAATAAATAAATAAATAAATAAAACTACGTCTGCGTGTTATTATAATGGATGAACCGCCGACTGAGAACCAGCCAGTTACGTGGCTGGGCCACAACTGGAGTGGGGAGCCGTCAGCTGTTATGGCTATAGAGATTAAGCCTATAGACGCTAAACCACTAAATTCACTGTCTGTAATAGTACACAGTAAATAACAACACTACTCACTGTGGTGTTAGTCCATTGTTGTTGTTTTGATGTCTGCTTAACTAGTTTTTTTTTTTTTAAAAGTAAAACTGAGCACTTATTCTACTAAAAAATAGTAAAACTGTGGGACACGACGTGAAATGTGGGTATTCAAATCAAGCGCATGCGCAGAACTCAGATTGAAGAATAAGATAGTAGGTTGAAGGGAGTATAGTCTTAAGTTTGAAAAGAAGTCCCTGATGCCAGACTCTATCGAACGCTTGAGCAACATCCAGAAATACTCCTGTTGCATATAATTTGTGCTCTAGTGCTGTCGCAATGTAGTCTGTCACTCGGTGTAGCTGATGAATGGTTGAGTGGTGTGAACGAAATCCAAACTGATGTTCAGGTATTATGTTTTCAGTAGTCAGTATGTCAAGAAGTTGTTTGTAGAGAAGTTTCTCAAAGATTTTAGAGCATAATGGGAGCAAGCTGATGGGTCTGTATGAAGAAGGAAAGTCAGTGTTTTTGTTAGGTTTGTGAATCATTTTTATGAATGAATATTTCCATTGTAAGGGGAATTTAGTCGTTCTGAGTATTGCGTTATAAATTGATGTTAGGTATACTAGAGCTTTCCTTGGCATTTTCTGGAGCACTTGAGCATTTATCAGGTCATGACCGGGAGCTTTCTTATTAGGTAACTGTCTAATTTGTTCTGCAACTTGAGTGGGAGTGAAGCAAAGTGGAGGTAATGACAGTTGTAAAGGAATGTCTAAAGTCTTTTGTACATGTCTTTCGTGATCAGTATTAGAGAAGTCAGTATGTGGTATGAAAACAGAAGAAAGATGGTTGGCAAAGAGCTAAGATTTTTCAAGGTCTGACACAGCCCAGGAACCATCTACGTTTCGGAGTGGTGCTGACACCTCACGATGCTTTACAAGTTTCTTAGTCTGTCTCCATAAACTTCCATCGTCAGTCGAAAGATTTTTGAGGTAATTGTCGTAGATCGTTCTTTTAAAATTCTGAATCTGACGTTTAAGTTCATTGTTAAGTCTACTGAAAGTCCGTTTGTCAGATGCGAGTCGACCAATCTGCCACACTTTGCGCGCTCTTCTCTTTGCTCTGATCAGGTCTCTAATGTACTGCGGATAGATTGGAAGAGACGTATTTCTGATGGGTCTTGGTACAGATGATGACCATACAGCCTGTTGTAAGCTGATTGTGAACTTATCAACAGCTTTTTCGAGTTCCTCTTCGGTCTTAAGGGACATTGGGATTGATAGCGTTGAATTTAAGTAGTCGCTGTAAGCTTCCCAATCGATTATCCTATCTGTAAGTGTTGGTTTTTTGATGCAGTACGAGGCTCATCGCATAGTACCAAACTGAGAAGAGAATGATCAGAACAAAGATCAGAGCTTGCAGTTACAGTATACGGCACTGTCCTGAGTCCTTTAGTAATGAAAAAGTCAAGTAAATCTGGTGTTTTCTGTCTTGAAGTTGGCCAGTAAGTAGGTTTATCAGGTGAGATCGTGCTTAATGAAAGTTGATCGATGACAGACTTTAGGTTTCTTCCTCTAGGAGTACAGAGTCGTGCTCCCCAGGACTGATGTTTGGCATTATAATCACCACCTGCAATAAAACACCGACCGAGATGTTGGAAGAAATTGTAAAACATTGCAGATGTTAGCACGTATCTCGGAGGGCAGTACACTGCAGCGAAGGTAATGGTATGGTGCTGGGTATACAGAGTAATTGCTGTGGATCGTATGTCAGGTGTAATGGGTAATTGTAAAGGGTTGTGTTTTAGTGATTGCTTAATCAGTATTGCCGTACCGCCATGTGCCGTCTTATCAGGGTGGTCAGTTCTATATATTTTGTAGCCTGGAATGTAAAATTTAGAATGTGGAGTCAAATGTGTTTCAGTGATGAGAGCAATGTCAGTCCGTTTTTCATGTAGGTACATGTCAAGTTCGGTCCTGTGTTGGTTTATACCATCTGCGTTCCAGAGAAGAACGGACATGGCCCCACTGTCAGCCGATTAGTAGAAATAACTGGAGGATAAGGCTTGTGCAACGTGAGACAGTTCTTGGAGAAGGCTGAAAAGAAGCTGGATGAGGTTATTCAATCCACTTACCAAGTTGAAGTGCTGAGCTGAAGCCGGGTGATTGTAAGTCGGTGGCGGCGGCTGAGTAAAGCCCTTTTTCATTTCTGGATGCTTTGGCTGGTGAAGGTGATTTTCTGGGACTTCTGTAGGGGAAGTTCGCAGTTTTGGTCCTAGATATTGAGAATCGGGTTTTGAAGAACCTGAATTTGCGGTCTGCTGACTTTGCGGAAGAGAAGGAAACTCGTCTATACCTGGGGGTGCGCTAGTTTGTGTTTTTTGGGGACTTTGTATATTTTTACGGAGATTGCCTACTTCTCTCAGTTGTTTTAGAGTTGCACAACCTCTATAATTTGCTGGATGGGATCCGCTACAATTCTCGCATGTTGCTGCGGTCTCTCTTGTCTTTTGGCAGAGGGTGCTATCATGTCCTTGGCCATATCTCACGCACTTCGGGGAGTGATTGCAGTAAGCCTCCGTGTGGCCATACTGCTGACAACGGGTGCACTGTAGAATCATTCTTTTCTTTCTTGGTTCTTCGATTTTCACTCTAGTATAGTATAAAAATTTAATATCAAAAATTTTTTCATTAAATGTGGCTTTAGAAATGTCGATAAAGAACATGAGAAGTGGATTTTTATATCTGGAAATAACGTTCACAATACTTGTGGCATCGTAACCTAGGCATTTTAATTCGTATTTTATGGTTTCAATTGGAATAGCATGGTGTAAGTTTTTTAATACGATTCTTGGATTTTTGTCTTCTATTAACTGATAGGTATGGAAATCGGCACCTACCTGTCTTAAGTTAGCTACTACTATACGTCTATATGTGTCAGAGTTTTCAGGATATACGGTTACTCCTCTCGATGTGGATTTTAGGTTAAAGCTGTTCAAACCTCCTACATTTTGGAGAAATGTGACCAGTTCGGTGTAGTTCTGTACATCATTCAGGTGGATAGGGGGCGGTTTTACAGAAACCGGTTGCTTAGTGGTAGCATCAGACTCGTCATTAATGGTAGTTAAAACTTCAAAACTATTTGAGGTTATTGTTGTAACTTTGCTTACCTTTTTAGCTTTTCTTGGGTCTCTGTTATTGTCCATTGAGCGTTTTCTTCCTGTAACGAGTTCCCAATTATTTTCAGTAGTTTGGTTTGAGCTTAAGGCGTCTTTCTGTAGAACTGCCAGATCCGCAGACATCGTTTGCGGTGAAACCGCTACGCCGAGGTGAGGAGTTCCTATTTCTTGGAGCTAATTGGTTTCAACAACAGAATGCAACAAAAAGAAAAGTTTTCACTGTTACTTTACTCTAAGAATTTGTCAAAAAGATTTTCAAAGAAAAATTAACCTCACTTTTATCAATGCTCACACATGTCCATAGAAAAATGTACATAAACGGAAGAAAAGCAGTACTGGCTTGGGTGCCTACAGGCCTCTACCACATCATTCAGTACTCATAAATGTCTTAGTTATAGTGCTATAATAATATTTTTGGTACATTATATTGATTTTATTAACGAATAAATATTAATACAATAATTTTATTCTCAAACAAAATTAAACAATTTTTTTTTATTTATTTTTTTAAAATTTAATTTCTTTAATTCTATACAGAGGTCGTTTAAGAATACTTCTATTGTAAAAATCATATAACTATAATAATAATCTTTAATTAAAAAATATTTTAAACTAAAATAATATATACCTAATTTGAACTACATATAATAAATAGTTGATGGGTTGTTTTGTAACTCATATTTCACAAATTAAAAAAATTATTTTTATTTCCTTTATTTAGTTCTAAATTTTGGCAATATCATAATAAAATAGGAAATTTTAATATTCAATGCATTATTCTCTCTGCACTAAGACAGATGGAAAGGTCGAAGTTCTTCTTGGTGATCGGAACTAATTGTTACTATTTGGTCTCAAAATGAGGGAAAACGCAAAATTGAATCAAAAAATTGGAAAAATACATTAAGCGAACGATAAAGGAAGTGCCAAAATCTCGGAAAATAAAACAAGGATCAGTATCTATAATATATAGAATACACAGTAGATAGATGAACAGAATATTTCAAGATGTTGCTAAAAGGGGTCAAATGCTGGAGAAGTTTGGATGATATTAAGGGGACGATGCACGTTTATTATAACAAAGACCGTTTTATCAACAAGAAAGATTTGTTCGAAATAATTGGCAAGTCAGCTGCTTCGCACTGTTTTGCGCGTACAAAGGCAATAAATGTATTAGAAAATGACATGAAAGTACTGTAGTTTTGTCCCTTTACAAGAAAGGAGATACTAGGAAGTATAATATTCACCGAGATTCATTCGTGTTTAATGTACCAAAAAACGCTCTACTCAAAAATGTAGAAGCTAGAATAAGAAATATTGTCGATTGCCAGAGGAATATAGAGAGGGAAACTCAAGTTGCACATTGGAAAAGAAGTTGCAAATTGTGTCTTCACTCTAAGGCAGATTATAGTGAAACACTAGAATCCCACCCCATCGAAGCTGGAAGAAAAATTCCAAAAAAAGTTCCAAAAATAGCTATTTAAAGAAAAGAAAAATATAGGAAAAATTCATCCTAATAGAAGATGAATTTCCTAAAGTAATATAAAAAAATATTATTAACATGACCAGCACTAGCGAATCATGCCAGGGGCGCGTCCTCCCTTGAATGGTGGAAAAAAGTTACAAAAAACTCATTTAAAGAAAAGAGAAATACAGGGAAAATTCATTCTCATGCACGAATTTTCTTACGTATTAAAAAAAAAAATTATTATCCTGACCAGCACAGTGAATCTTGAAAGGGAGGCGCGCCCTTCCTTAAATGATGTAAAAAAAATCCGAAAAAGTGACAAAAAACACCTATTTAAAGAAAAGATAAATATAGGGAAAATTCGTCCCTATACACAAATTTCCTAATGTAATCCCTTATGTAAACAAAAAATTATTATCGTGAACAGACTAGCGATTTATAGCAGTGGCCGCGCCCTCCCCAAGATGGTAGAAAAAATTACAAAAAAGTTACAAAAAAAAACCCAAGACAAGAGAAATCTAGAAAAAAATCATCCTCTAACAAGTATTTTCTAATATGGTATTAACAAAAATATCATCGTACTAGCGAATCTTTCCGGGGGAGAGGACCAGAGGGCGCCCCTCTCTCCCTTGGATGGTGGGAGTAAAGTTTCACAAACAGCTATTTCAGAAGAATATAGGAAAAAATCATCCTCATAGATGAATTTTCTAATATAAATTTGTATATTTTGTATATAGGTATGACTATGTTTTTACGTTTTTTAATTTACTCAGTTATGTTTTTAATTCTCATAGATGATTTTTTTAATGTAAATTTGTATATTTTGTATACAGCTATGACTGTGTTTTTATGTTTTTATCTTTTTACTCTGGATGGTGGAAAAATAATTCCGAAAAAAAGATCCAAAAACAGCTATTTAAAGAAAAGAGAAATATATGAAAAAATCATTCTCATAGATGATTTTTTTAATGTAAATTTGTATATTTTGTATATAGCTATGACTGTGTATTTATGTTTTTTAATTTACTTATCTTTAGGTTATTTTATGTCTTTATTGTACACATTTTTTTTATTATTATTTTACTTTTGTTAATTTTATATTATCTGTATATAAGGTGTGAATGTATTCATGTATCACTATAATCTATTGTCCATGAGACGGATTGTTATATTTATAAATAAAAAAATAAATAAAAATTTCTAATATAAGAAAATATATATCGGGACTAGCATTAGCGATTTCTGCCAGAGAGCGCGCCTCCCTCTGGATGGTGGAAAAATAATTCCGAAAAAAAAAATTCCAAAAAACAGCTATTTAAAGAAAAGGGAAATATATGAAAAAATCGTCGTCTAAGACGAATTTTCTAATGTTATCAATATCATCATCCCTAGCTAGACAATCCATTACTGGATGTTGGCTGCCTCAAGAATGTTCCTCCATGTTTCCCTTTCCTAGACTCCACTAGTCTCGTTAATAGAGAGACATATTTAAAGGAGTGATAGCAGAACTAAAAAAATGCAAAAAAAGTTTTAAGCGGAAAAGTAGGGAATTGAAAATTTGTGATTTTTTATGTAAGTCACGTTTTTTGTTGAATATGGAGTGATAACAAGAAACTATTTAATTTAAGTAATTAAAAATTACTTCACTGTAAACCAAACTAAATTTACTTTAAATAACAAATAGAGTTGTCTTTTGTTAAAATCAATTAAGAGGACTTTTGAGCAGCTAAACTCAGCTATCAGATGGATAGTGATGGGGGAATTGGTAGGGGTGGGGACATCACCTGGTACAGAGATGTTTTTTTTTTGGGTCCTTCCCTCGCCGTTAAGGCTATACGGGATTTTCCAGGGTCAGGGAGTGTAGACGGGGATTTAAAAGACTCCTCCGGCAACGGGACGCGAACTCGTGACAATTTTTATATCTTTGATTCATATGTCAGGTTGCCAGGCAACGGCGGTGCAGTGCACATACTTTAGCCCATTCGGCCACCCAGCCCACGAGTGCACATGCTTTAGCCCATTCGGCCACCCAGCCCACAAGTACCCTTATTTATCAGGGGGAGGTGTGCCCTCCCCCTGATAAATTTCCTGAATCCGCCACTGTAATGAAGTCCTTCAAGAAAGAAAAATAATTCTCTAGCTGTTTAGCCCCTGAGACTTTGGATTGTGCTAATATCTTCTTTTTTTTTCTTTTTTGTGTCCTCCTCTTCCTCGCCTTTAAGGCTATACGAGGTTTTCCCGAGCCAGGGGATGTGGGCAGGGATTTAAAAGACTCCTCTGGTACCTGGATGCGAACTCGTGACTATATTGTGCTAATTTTCAGAATATTCAGAATAGCTCGTTTTCCTTTTAAATTCCTTCAATAATCTTTTGCAAATGTACTAAATAGAAGGAGAGCTATTTCCCTTTCTCGATAGATCTCTCTATAACCCGCTCAATGTGAAGATAGTCCCAATGTGCAACTTCAGTTGCAATCGAAAATAAAGTGGTTTACACCGTAATGAACCTTGTTTACTACGTCTAGACCTGCTGACTTGCCAATTGCTTCGAAAAAATCTTTTTTGGGGGGTGGGAGGGAGGAAGACTCTGGCAGCATGGCTTTCTCTGGTGGATGGTCGCCCAGATCGGGCGGTCACCCATCCAAGTATTAACCATGCTCGATGTTGCTTAACTTTGATTACTTATTTCAAGCAACTTGGCCTGTATGGCTGGCCAGTCCATATATATATATATATATATATATATATATATATAAAACCTGTACCACTACAACCCATGAAGGGTCTTGGGTGCAGTACTATGTGAAGAAGTACTGTTTCAAAGCCGATATTTGTAATGGTTTTTGAGTTTTTACACCCTTAATTATTTTTTTAATTAAGGGTACCCACTTTATAAAGGCTGGGTGTACCCCAGCAGGGTCTCCCAATCCTCACCTCGATCCACGGCTAATGAAGAATTACTAGTCATTAGCCGGATTCAAACCCAGGACCTTGAGCTGTGGAAGTTAATACTCACACTCTGAGCAACCCTGCTCCATATATATAAATAAATAAATATGTATATATATATATATATATATATATATATATATATATATAAAAGATAAATATATATATTAAAATATATATATATATATATTAAATATATATATATATATATATATTTATATATATATATGTATATAAATATATATATATAAATATATATATATATATATATATATATATATTTTTTTTTAATTTACTTATCTTTAGGTTATTTTATTTCTTTATTGTACACAGTTTTTGATTATTATTTTACTTTTGTTAATTTTATATTTTCTGTATATATGGTGTGAATGTGTTCATGTATCACTATAATCTATTGCCCACGAGATTTTCTGGTGCTATGAAGTGGGCAGGCTGGCTACAAACGTCCAACTTTAAATCCAGCCCGAGACATTCAACTTTTAATACCTTATTCATTGAATATTTAAATCCGAACATAATAATATAATGTAGGAATATGAATTTACATTAATGGATTCTTGACACGGGATGACAGAAAAATAAATGTTAAAGTAACCTCTTGTATGAGCACTTTTCTAAATACCATATTTTTAAAATAGTTTTTAAAACTTTACCATGAAATCTGAGAAAATGTTCCGGGAAGTAGTTTTCCTAAAAAAATATTTTTTGCATATTAAGACACTTATCACTCATTTATCCACTATTTATAAATTCATACCATTTCATTATACAACTGTAATGCAAAGTATAATCATAACACATTAAATATTATTTAGAAGCTGTAGTCTTAATCACATGTACCTTGATAAAAAGGCAAGGAGGTTCAGATGGGAGGTGCATGTAATTCCAAGCAATCCATTTGGAAGCATCTAAACAATAATGGCCAGAAACCAGATGGACAGATTGGACCAACAAAGATGCTGTAGAGCTGCTTGCAGATAACTGGAAAGTAGTAGCCGCAGATAGACAGAGATTGAGAAAGCTTTTTTAAGAAAGTAAAAGATCTTTAAATCAACATAAAAAAAAAATGTATAAGTTAAAATACAAGAAATTTTGAATATTACTTAGTAATAATATTCTCTAGCTAATCTTATTATGCTATAATATTATAAAATAAAATTATACACTATACAAATTCTAATTATTAGATGAAAATGACTGGTAAAAAATAAGATTGGGGGGTAGTATTTCAAAAATTATATTCCATTATTTATTCATTTTAATAAAACTTTCAGATAAATATTTTTGTTTTATATTATTCAAATTATAATAAACATATTTCTAATCAGAGGAAGAATAATTTTTCAAAAAATAAATAAATTAAACAAAGCGTTTATGAAAATTTCTTCATTTAACAGAATTTAGGAGTATTTTGAGAAATAGTTAGATTGATCAACCTTGTAATTTATAGTGTAAAAAGAAATTATATGAAATTAAAAAAACAAAAAAAAAAACAATAATAATAATGAACTTCTGTGATACAATTTTTTAATCTTTATTTTAATATATAGCTTGGCATTTTACACATACTAACAGATGTGCCCAATCTCCTCCTCTTAAATAAACCTCTTTCTCCTCCTGCCCAAGATATTTTATTGCTCTTCTATTCTTAAACAGTGCAAATGAGAATAGAATTTAACAAATAGGAGTTTAACAGAATTTTGATGGTAAAACATCCATCATAAAATCCCCTATAAAATAGGTATTAATATAAATAAGATCTGCTCACTTATACAGAATCCAATATCTCTATTGTTCAGAATTATTATAAATACATTTAGGAAAAGACAAAATATAAATCATCTGTAGAAATATAAATCAGTTTTTTTGGTTTCTTTTGTGTGTTGTTGTGTGTGTGAGGGAGAGAAAAGATAATCAGTGATATAGTGTGTTACATAAATGGTGATTAATGTAAGTTTGATTTGTGAACAAGTTAAACTTCAAGTTCTAACAAATATAAAAGTTAAAAACTCTTACTATTAACTAATCAATCATAATGCCCTGAACATCCAATTCAGCAACCATTAGGATTTATAATGACCCAAGCATTATTAACTTTTTATAATTGGTATGAGTTTTACATTTATAATAACAGTATCTGTCAAAGAGGCATTATCTGGAAATTATTAAATTTCAGATAATCGCATCATTGAATTCAAAGGCTATAATAATAAGTCAAGTAATGTACAAACAATTGAAATGTTCCCTTTGAAAATGGATTCAGGTCATATTTGTTTATCAGCAATTTTCGTTTATTAATTAATAAATAATTTTATAGAAATAAGTGTGGTTTACAATATTTGTTTTACTGAAATATCGAGAAGTTTTCTGAAAAGTTGGAACATTAAGTTAATTAAAGTGAATATTTACTAATTGTATTATATGTACATATATTTATCTATTCAGGCAGTTATAACAACTTCAAAGTTTAAAAATGTAGCATAGAAAAGAAGTGTACATAATAATGGATAATAAGTAAATTGACCAATAATGAAGAAATAAATTCAATCATTAATCCAATTTGTTATCAAAATATTTTTCCACAAAGATTTTTTAAATTTCCCATCTTGTTTATTTAATTATTTCAACATGCAACAAACTTTCAGAGTGACGAATATTCAATAAATGACCGATCAAGATTCGGTCATTAAGAAGCCTTTATAAATCTGTATGTTATATTGAGTTATTTTAGAAATTTATCAAGATAAAATATTTTAAATTTAATATTGTAGCTTTGTAAATGGATTTTCAATTTGCATTAGTTATTTTTTATTATTATTTTTATTTATTTTTTTTTTGGACAAGATTATCTAATGAACTTGAAGCCAATATTTTTAATCAATATTTGTAAATATATTAAAATTACATACTAATGAAAATTATCAATCTATCATTTTTTCTAACTTTTTTAACAACTCACTATTTACTGGCAATGTGTAGTTGTTAATATTTTTAAAAAACACAAGGAGAAGAAACTATCTCAGTAACTAAGTTACTGTCTTAAAGGAATATGAAGATAAAATACGATTGAATATATTCTATGAATTGGTCGAGTAAAAATTATACAAGTTACACAACTCAGATGGTATAATGAAATTTGATATAGAACTTAGATAAGTGATAAAGGTGTAATAATTAATGAAAATATCATGAATATTTGGTCTGAAATGTTGATCAGGAAGGGATGATATTATAAAGGGTTGGGACTCATAAAAATAAAAAATTTTCATTTTTTATTCTAAAATTGTAAAGAATGATTCTTAAATTATGAAGATATAAATTTTCTTTTTTTCTATTCATTGAAATATTTTTTGATGATGAGAGTGGGAAAATGATTGTGTGTGATAATTAAAATAAATTTATCCTTCCAAAAACATTTTAATAATCCCATTCGTAGTGTTTATATAAAGCAAATCAAAGCTAGAAAAATTATTTTAAAAATATGAAACTTGGACTCATTTTCAAAGATATAAACCTAGTGAATAAATATTTGTGCAAATTACACATTTTAATATTTTTTTATTTAATTTTTTAGCATTTCCTTTGTTTTTAAAAAACATTAATTAAAGAATTTACTATAGTTATAATTGATTTTCCTTTTTTTATCTTTTAAAATTCTGTTTTTATTGCTCATAGGATGACAACTTCATATTTATTTCTTCTAATACCAAGCATATATGTTGTATGCTTGCATTGTAAAGGGAAAAAAGTTCAGAGAATATGATAGTTAATGTGGGTTATTAACTTTTCTTTTAAGTTAGAACATAGATATTAATTAAGAAATAAGATTAGAGAAGATGAAGTAAAACAGCAGAGGTTGTTGACGAGTTTTCATAACCAGACATGTGCAGGCCTTTAAGAGATTGTTAAGGAACTAAAGAACACATTCAAATGAGTGTGTGAAGTTATAATTGGAGCGACCCCAGTTGATAGGGGAACACAATAGGGGAGCTCAGCATGATTACATATTTTCACAACCTCCTTCATTTGCCTGTATATCAAAAGGCCTGTCTTCAAAGGTCTTTCAGGAATGATTTTTCAATGCAGATGGAATATGAGAGGTGTTTGAAGACTTAGTGTGACCTATAGTTGCTTTGATCTTCTCTTTAAATCTTATATGCTGCCTTTATTCCTATTCTTCTATCTCTCACAGAACTTTCACACATTTTTTTCTTTTGCAACAGTTCAATACATTTGTCTATTCAAAAAGAAGAACAGTTTACAAAAGATATTCTTGGACAACATTTAACAATTTTGTGTATATATTTTCTAATTTAGTATAGCTGAAACTCCTAAAACCCAGAAAAACGAGTCAAAATTATTTAAAATTTATATTTCTGATATCTAATGGTAATTCTCAAAAATATGAAATCATGCCTATCATACTTTTAATGAGTCTCAAACACTAGCAGATCAAGGATTTCATTTTTGCAGGAAGCTTAGCCCGCAAGCTTTATTTTTTTTTAAATATAACAAAAATTACTTTGGAAGAAAAAGAAAAACTAATTACCTATATAAAATGGTGTTTAAATGATTTTTGAAATCCTATTAAATGTAATTAAACGAACAATAATACCTACTTTAAGATATAATTTTTTTGGTTTGATATAATTGGTTTATTTATGGTAATATTTTACCGTTTTGAGGGGGCTTCAGCCCGAAAGTCCCCTCTGTAGATCTCTGTTGATAAACACACAAGTTTCACTTACCTCTCAACTCTGAGACCAAATAACCAAGTCATCCCAAACGGTCTGTGTGTGTGTATGTTAACAGTCCACCTCAAAAACGAAAAGTCGTACGAAACTGATATTACGTATTTATGATAAATATATCCATTAGATGTAACAGTAACTTTTCCCTTAAAATCGACTAACCGAAAGTTCCACTTTTTTCCATTTTCTCAAAAACGGCTCTAACGATTTTGAATAAACTTGGTGTATCATTGCATAATTAAGTGGTCTTCAATATTATTTAGGTCCTATCCCCATTGATGCCACTTTATTGGGCTTAAATGCCCATGTAATAATCTTTTAGAAAATTAAATTAGTGAATAATTTGATGAATTTTTCCTTTGTGATATTCCAACAGTCCTGTCTATGATAGACAATGCAAATCTCTTAATTCCATTTTAGCAAACATCGAAATGGAAAATAACAGTTTAATAATAATAGCCGTATAATCCATAATCAACGGATTGTGCGATAAATTGTAAAAATGTGTTTTACCGTTGATATAAAGTGGCACTTTCGGTTAGCCGATTTTAAAGAAAAAGTTGCAGTCACATATAAGGCATATACCTATCTTAAATAGGTATTATCATTTTCGTACGACTTTTCATTTTAAATCTAGACAGTTAATAAATACCCACACAGAGACCATTTTGCGACATCTGGTTATTTGGATTCAGGGTACCTCAAAATATGTATTTTCGTTGAAAACTCAGGTTCGAAAATTTCCACGATCGCAATACTTTCCCTTACTATATATTATATATATAGGTGAGTGACAGTAAAAAAATAAAATAAATTAAAAGTTAAAATAAAAATCTGTCATCATATGGTATTTGAAATCTATTGGAATAATTATTAATCATAGAAAAAAAAAAGTTGAAATATCATAGTTATCACAATTAAAAATCATTAGTAATAGTATATCTTTGATTTTTTCTGTTTAATTATTTGAAAAACAAATATGTCATATTTTTTTCATAAGTTATTGAAGTAGAATTTTGACAAACTATAACGATAGTATTCTTTAAACTGCTCAAAAATATTGGGTTGGCAAATAAGTCCTTTCGGTTTTTCTGTTTATTTTCATGTCACTATGATACACTTCTTACCTGATGAATTAATTCCTAAGGTGGATTATTTATCCTGTTTGTAATATGTCAACAACTATATCTGTCAACTCTTGGTGAAAAACTAGCTTAGTATTGTGTTTGCTATTGCAATGTGAATATGGAAGAAAATATCATTCATTTTCGGTATGTTTTGATGTATTATTTTAAAAAAGGTAAGCGTGCTGCAGAAGCTCATAGAAAAATTTGCAGGGTTTATGGGGATAATGCCTTTCATGGGGATCTGTCGAAATTCTATTCTATTTTATTCAGTCCGCACGACAATTCGATATCGGGTTTTGGCCTCCTGTACCAGCCTCCACCAATTGTTGCTATCCTGTGCCGCCGCAATCCCGTTGTTATTGGTAAAAACTTGAAGATTTTCGTTTCTTAATTAATAATAATAAAGGCTTGGCGAACCTGAAGATTCGATTCCGATACCACTAATCGCAATCTACATAATCGCCGTTTCTTAGTTACTAAACCGAAATATGTAGTGTTTCAATGTTTACTCAATAATATACCATTGATTTACACGCTATATACTAAAGACAAATAGGAGATCTTCCCATAGTAAATGGCGTTTCTGTTGAGGTGAGTAATACTACCTGAGTAGGATGAATGGAAAAACATCATTTCTCCACCCCTACCTTGTCCTGTAGGTGATTCCCTACAAGAAGCAGTATCTGTATTGAGAAGGGATGCTCGTGTTCCCAACCCTCCTAGGAGGGGAATGTCAAACCCCCGTCTGTTTGTAAATATCCCCAGGGATGAATCGAACCATGTAAAGATAACATATTGTGAAGTTATCTTTAGGATTGTTTCTTGTCTTCGGAAGGGTTCTCTTGTTCAAAGAAAAGTTCTATAAACGCTCGTACATCGTTATAATAGTATTACAATTTAATATTGTATATAATATAAACATATTTAGCAAATAAATCTGTTTGTCGACATCCGTTTGAACAGCCAAAGCTTAACTAAATGTTTGCTTCCATGCTGATTATTGGCTTAATGATTTGAATGGCGTGAATTAACATAAATCTTTCAAACATAAATTTTGATTTTAGGACTGCTATAAACACGCTGGTTTACTTTAAAAAAAAAAAGAAACGCTATTCACATTTGGAGAATAGTTTTATTTAGGCAATTGTTAATATATTTTCACTTTAATGTATATTGTTTATATATTTAATGAATTTTTGGGTATTATTAGTTTTAGTACATTTCATAATATTTCATTTATATTTTATCACTAAGCGTAATACAAATTGTTGGTGGTATAAAGTCAGTAATCAATTGACATTTGTTTATTCTAATTTTTTTTTTTTAGTTTACTTATTGAAAAATGTTACAATCTGTCTCAAGGACATTTATAATAGTCTTCACAGATCACATTCACTCACTATGTACAATAAATAAAATAAATTATACAGAAAAATAATATATATACAATAAATAAGAATAAAATAACCTTAAAATAAATGAATAAAGAGAACACATACATAATTATTTATTAAAAATAAAAAAATAAAAAATAGTGGGTGGTTTTAAAAGTGTTTTGATAGATTATCACAATCATTAATGAAACACATAATACGATAAGGTATTGCGAACAGAAATACACGTTTTAAGATCTTCTGAGACAAAACAACCAAGTTTCGCAAAATAGTCAGTCTGTGTCTATGTCTGTGTGAATGTAAACAAACTTACTCAAATACGAAAAGACGGAAGAAATTAATATTATGTATTCATGCTAGGTATATGCATGAGATGTTAAATTTTTCGTCATAACCGACTATCGATAAGAGACTCATTATTTTACAAATTGTATTTATTTTTGTAATTTTCTTTAATAACTCGCAGATATTGATTGAACTCTTTATATACTTTTAATATCTGATTGGTGTTATACTCATTGAAATAGTTTATACGACACATCATCAAAATGTTTTTCCTTTTAAGTATTTTTATTTTTTTTAACTTTATATCTACACCCACATCTGTCATAATCAGTGACAATTAGCGGATCTGCTGTCGGTAAGAGCACAAGTAGTGGCTTGATCGGCGTGAGGGAGAGGAGTACCCAGCGACATCCCTTTCTGTCTTGATTTTAAGCTATTTCTAAGCGAGGAAATCCCTCATCCAGCTCCTTTTGAGACTCCTAAATGTGTTTTCGGGCAAGTTAAATGTAGCCATACTTTGTATAAGTGTGTTAGTATGGCCATGTAAGTATTGTGAAATGTTTTGGTGTGTCCGTATGTGGTCGTTAACTGAAGGTAATGTTTGTGACCTACCATGGAGCTTTAGTTATAATCCTGAAAGTCTCCGACTGAAACGTTTGTAGTTTTCGTATGTGGATCATTTTGACTGTTCCATAAATTTGTGAAGCGTAGGTCCATGTGGGCTTAAGTAGGTAAATGTAAGTGTTCAGTTTTATTTTTAGGTGTAAATTTTGAGAGAAGTGAGTATAAAGTTGTGATCTGAAGTTTAATATTTTTCTTTTTCTCATATGTGGATCCCATCAGTCCAAGGTATTGTATTTTATATTTTTGCGGAATTTCGGAATTGTCAAGTTAAAAAGGAGGCCATGTTTTACGTCGAAGAGTAAAAGTAATGTGCTGTGATTTGTCTTGGTTAAGTCCAATTTTCCAACGTTTGCACTGATCGTTTAGTTTTGTTAGATGATATTCTAAAGTCTGTGAAGCGTTTGTGGGATATTTGTGTCTCGTTGGAATTGCTGTGTCGTCTGCGTAAGTCGCTGTAATAGTTCCGGCGCTGTTAGGAATATCGTGTGTGTGTAAGATGTAGAAATGAGGAGTGAATACTGACCCCTGAGGGACTCCTGCAAAGGCTGGTCTTATTGAAAAGTGTTCTGAGCCTTGGCAGAAAGAAAAAAAATCTGTCTGAAAGGATTGAAGGATAAGATAGCATAGTAGATAGGTAGGAGGGAGTACCTCTTAAGTTTTAAGATAATCTACTCTCATTATTAGTAATAATGGAAAATTGATAAATATAAAATAGAAGTGATCGGATAATTAACTAACTGAGAGGAACAGTATCCCCTATATTGAACAGAGACTGTTGACATTGTTCAATGATTGTCTGGACAGGGGATACTTTCCTAAGAGTTGGGAAATTGCTGATGTTAGACTCCTCTACAAGGGAGGAGGCAAGGACAAGCAATTAGCCAAATCTTATAGGCCTATATGCCTCCTCCCTATCATGAGTAAATTATTGGAGACCCTGTTGATGATGAGTCTACGACCAGTCTTCTCTAGGGCTAGCCATCCACGGCAGTACGGATCCCCTAAAGGCAGGGGAACCGCAGATGCCCTGCTGAGAGTGCGCCGTGACGTTGAAGAGAAGGCGGAGAAGTATGTCATGCTTATCCTGTTCGACATATCTTCAGCCTTTGCCGTGGCCGAGCGTACTCCAGTAGTTGCAGAAGTATGAGGCTCCCAGCAACTTATATGAATGATCTTTTAAGGAGCTACCTCCAGGACCTAACATTGATGATAAAAGGTAGCTTCTTTGAAGTACAAGAGTCGATGGAAAGAGGTTGTCCGCAGGGCTCGGTTCTTGGTCCAGCCCTATGGAAATTAGTCTTCGATGAGTTGCTGGGGGTACTAGAACAGGAGCGGTTCCCCGCCACGGCCTATGTTGATGATGTGGCCGTTGTAGTGGCCTCAAACAGCAGAGCCAGGTTAAAAGAAGAAGCTGGACGATGTGCCAACCTCGTAGGAGGATGGTGCGAGAGAAGAAAGATGAAGATGGCGGCTGCTAAGACCCAGTCCATTCTTTTAAGAGGTAAGACTGACAGGGCCCACCCTATTACTCTCAGAATAGAAGGAGAAAGGATACGTCCAAGCGAGGCTGTTACTTACCTTGGCATATGAATTGGGAGAAATTTCAACGTTACGCCTCACTTGGACTACATGAAAAGTAGAGTGGCCTTAGTCGCAATGGACTTAGTCGCATCGGGGGCGCCTTTTGGGGTCTCAGGTACCCAGCCACGTTGACTATTTATAATGGAGTTATTTTGGGCATCCTGAGATATGCGTCCCCTGCGTGGAGTCATCATCTCTCGCACCAACAGAAGAAAAGGTTGGCAACAATCCAGCGGATGACTCTGCTGCGGGTCACTAGAGCGTACCGTTCAGTGTCTCATGAGGCGGTACAAGTCTTAGTCGGAACTACTCCTATTGATCTTCTCCTACGAGAAGAATACTTTCGGCATAAGATGAAGAGGGAAGGCCTGGTGGATCTACCGGCGAATCTTCGTGTGAGGATCAGTGAAGATCCTAATAGATGGAAGAGGATTATTCGGGAGAACACATTAAAGGAATGGAACCAGCGGTGGGTGACGACGCCAAAAGGGGCTACGCTAAGAAAATACTTCCCCACCGTTGGTTCAAGAATGGAACAGACATGGGTTCTCCCGGACTACTGGGTCTCACAGTTCCTCACAGTTTCCGAGCAAAGTTCGTTGAATATGGAAAGAACATCGATCCCCTATGCCCAAGTTGCAGAGTGCCGGAGACCGCCGAGCATATTCTGTACCTCCTTTGAGGCACTGAGGGCTAAGTTGTTGAGGGAGACGGGGCTCTACGCTCTGACGGAGAGCGATCTCCCTCAACTTATGACAAAGGGAAAATACCCGTATTACAAGGCATTCGTATACGGGTGGAAGGAACTGGTTGGGTCAAACCACTTTTCATTGGGATGAAGAAATGAACCTGCATACGGAAGATCGCCAGGGAGGGTGGAACTGGATGCTGGATAAAATGAAAAAAAAAATAGCAGGCTGTATGCACAGCTGTAAAAAATGTTATTGGTCTGAATGCAGCAGTGAATCGTAACGCATGCGTTGCTACTCACTACTGCATAACACCCGTATTGCCTTATCGGCAGGGTAGGGTGTAAATAAAATAAATTAACTAACTGAGAAAAAAGTACATTCTTTGTGTTCAAAAAATTTTTTCGTAAGGTAATGGAGACGGACTAAAACTATTGAATAACAATTTATGAAAACTAATATAACGGATTAACGGAAAATAAATGTTTGATTGGAACCTAATTTAAATTTTCGAACTAAATGAAAACATTTAAAATTATTTTTAATGTTGACTAACCGACAATATGTATAAGTTCACTCTAGAATTGTGTAAAAAACTATTTTATCATAATTTTGTCAGAGAAGGATTTAAAAAGTACATTCCGCTGAAAATATTTCAATCCGGATTTATGGTTTAGAAATACCATGTTAAATGTAACAAATATGCAACGTTGAACTAGTTAAGATTCGTTACTATAACATGATGCCGACAGTATGTTAATAATGTTTAATAACTTTTGATTCGATATTAGATTTCGTCGGCATCATGCTAAAGTAACGAATGTCCAACGTTAAATAGGCTCACATTCGTTACTTAAATGATTAAACAATAACTTATTGATGGATTAAAAATGTTAAATTATTTACGTCGGATGGTACTGGTACTGGTAGGGAAACTAGTCCGGCAAAGGAACCTGTTGATTCTTTCTTAGAATCCATGACAATTACCTAAAGTTTGACGCCGGGTTATGACCAGAATGGGAGGGCCAAGATTAATGAATTTATTTCTTGTGGCCGTCGGGAGATAAATATCATATGAAATAGTTGTGAATCGAACCCTCAAAGTTTGATCGGAGTTTTTAGAGATATTCGTCCCAACGTGCTCAGCTGCAAAGTCCTCGAAAAAGTGTTAATTGAAAGCCATGTTATGCGTACTTACCTTCAAATTTTGAATATTATTATTAATATTTTTCAGTATTCCAAGTTATACTGAAATACCAAAATGTTTACCGAAAACTGTTGGCTATCGATTCGATCTCAAATGAAATGTTCAAGAAGTTTTTTAATTTTTTGAGAGCAATGTTCTGAAATAACATTAAAACAAAAAAAAAAAAAAAAAGGAGGAGGAATTAAATCCATTAAAACTGAAATTAAAGAAAAAAGTTTGTTACCCGGTATACCTTTACAGAGAAGAGTTATTGTAATTAGTTGCCCTATCTACAGAGCATAACTTAGATTGTGAAGTGACGTATTACGAAGGGCAAAGTTGAAGGACTGAACTTCCAGATTAGCCGACAACTTCGTTGGACACTTAAAATAATTCTCACTTAATTCTGCCGCTGGTCGTTTAATTCAACTTCGTAGTCTTCAAATTATAACATTTATATGTCTTCCTTGATGAATAGTCAGACCAAACTCTTATTTTAATATAATACTTATTTACACTAATAATATTTATAAAATGAATAAAAAAAATTAAAAAATAAACCGAAAATATAATATAATCTGTAATAATACTATTTTTACAATATTCAATCTCCCTCTGAGAATCCTCCAATCAAACAGGTATTATGTCAAATGCTGGTAACTATTTAAAATATATATTTTTACACCGATATATCAATATTTTTATGTAGCGATGTATCTATATTGGTATAGAGATCTTAAAATTTGATTATCGAAAACCGATATTCTATATCGACATATTTTAGTCATTATTAATTTTAATTTCCGTATATTGAGCAATTTAATTCATTTTTCACTTGGTCCTAATAATAAGTCCAAAAACCTGGTGAGCGCAACATACAACTTTCACTTACCGCTCTACTTTGAACAGAAATTATTTTCTGGCAATGTTGGAATATTATAAAATTTTTGAAGTACATTTTAAACGGAGCTAAAGTTTAAAGCATGCAGTATTCTTGTATGGACACGCCAGATTTTTTAATATAACAGATAGTTGAATGAATTATCACGAAGCCCATCATGTTTTAATAAATACTATTGGCATTCATTAAACTTTTTATGTTCCTCGTATCCCCGATATATCTTTTTATCATGATTGTTTTCAGTGAGATTGTTCATACAAATTTTCATTGAGACTATTTTCGAAAATAAATTAGAGAATTGAGCTGAAAGATATAAATTTTTTTAGAAAAAATAGTGTTCAAGGAATCCATGTTAACAATTTTAATTATAATTTTGTCCGGTTCATTTTTTTTTCAAAGCCCGTTATTTACTTGTTTGATGTGATTTATGGTCTAAATATTTTTTCTACGTATTTTGCATTTTAAGAAGGTCTGTATCTTTATTAATATTTCTCGTAGTTAAGAGTACAGGAGACGCAAGTCAAATGCTTTTGAACAATCAAGGGCTGTCATAGCAGTGGCCTTGTTTCTGTTGAAATTGCTAGACAACCTCGTTTTGCAACCTCCCCAAACAGTGTTCTGCACATTATTAATGATGTGTTTAAATTTTCAGGACCATTTTCGGGCTCATATTTTATTCCTTAGACAAATATGGATATTGATACTTTTATGAGGAAGAATTTCTTACAAGGAAGAAGTACTCACACTAACAATAGTTGCCTAACTTCGGTTATTACAAAACAGAAAAAATAGAAAATAGCATCCAGTTTTAAACCGGCCCATTTTTTATATCCATGAAAAATTTCTCGCCCAATATTCGGAAAGATAAAGAGGAGTTTGAAAGATCTGCATAACTTAAGGAGTTGCATTATTCATTCGGCCGGCAAGAAGGAGTACATTAATATTTTCTCATCTAAGAAAGGTTATAAAGGCAAACTCCATTCAATGGATCTACTTTAAAATTTAGGGAACAACTTTATAATCTTATCAGAGTCGGAGAGAAAAACGACTAATTGTTAGGTTTCTTTATTCAGAGAACTTCAGAAAAGGCCTACCGAAGAAGTTGCCAAGTTCTTCATTCCGGATAACTTTGTTCAAAAGTGTTTTCAACGAATTCTGTCACACATTTATACAGAGTGCGCAATAATCTCAGTTATAGGAACTCTCGGCCCAATAATTCTGAACAACAAATATGAAAAATCTTTCAGACCTCACTGAAAGAATAATAAGTTTGAAAATGTTAAGTATAATGTTAATTATATATATATATATATATATATATATATATATATATATATATATATATATACACACATGTGTGTGTAAAGAAGCTTCGGGTTCTAATGAATCCCCACCTTTGGGTTAATCATTTAATTCATGCATTTAACACATGATGTTAGATGGGGATAACCGTGTGGTGCGGTTTGCAATTGTTTCAGATTATTAAGTGTTTATTGTCGTGTTTCATTGTACTTAACAACTATAAAACTTAATTAAAATTAATATGTATATATATATTATTAAACATAAATTAAAGAATAGAATATACTGCTATTTCATTCACTTACAGAAGAACCTTCCATCTATATTATTTCAAATGTTTAGAAGCATCCTAGAACTTCTTTGAATATTGCAGTATATAAATAAGCTAGCATTATTTATTTATACTCTGTACACGTATTTTATATTTTATTCTTTTTACAAGATTTTAAGAAACTAAAAAGCTTTATAACACTTATTTTGAAAAGATTTTCTTGTCTTGTTTTAAAATGAAAAAATGCTCTAACGTGCTCCTCATTTTTTGAATCCAGTTTGGTGGTCACCTATTATATTTTCGTAGTACAGATATATCCGGTAGAGAGGATATTGGTCATTATCTTGTAGGCAACCGGAAGCAGTGCTATGTCTCTGTAATTAGTACACTCATACAAGGATCCTTTCTTTAAGACAGGCCCTTATTCCAAGCCTCACGTATCCTTTCATCTTCCTATACATTCTGGATTAGTTGTAGTTGCTCTTGTACTCTTAAGTAAGTTGCACTCCTAAGTCATCTTCCCCATCTTTAAACAGTTCTGATAGTAAGTTGTCTATCCCTGGGGACTTTCTTGTTTTGAGTCTTTCGATAGCTCTATCTACATGCAGTATATCTAACTTTTCAACCTCTTCTGAGTCAATGTACTCAGTGTTGTCCATGTTTTCTTCGTTCGTGGGGTCTCCTGGATTGAGAAGTTCCTGTAAATGTTCTTTCCGGATGTTCAATATCTTTTCTTTAGAAGACGTCAGAATGCCATCTCTTCATCGCATTAGCACATTTCTCTGTTTATTTCCTACCCCATCTTTCTTCCTACCTGAGTAGAATTCGCTTATATCTCCAGCCTGCCTGTTGTCCTCAATGGTTTACTATTTTTCTTTGAGGAATTTTCTTTTTTGCCGATAGTTTTTTTTTTTTTTTTTTTTTTTCATGGGAGCTGTGTTACTTGTCCTCAGCAACTCGATCGGTTATAGCTAGGCAAAGGACTTTCATTTTTCTTCTTTCCTCCTTTTCGCATGTTTCTGTGAACCACATCTTTTCTTTTCGTTTCTCCTCAATACCTATCACTTCCATAACTATTAACTTTTTAATCCTTTTTCTATTTCCTCCCATTCTTGGCCCGTCGTGAGGCTATCCTAATCCAATGGTTGAAATTAAATTTTCGATGGAGAGAGTTTAGTAATAAGAACTATTGATAATTGGAAGCTATTAATACACAGAGATCTGAGGAAAGTTCATCAAGATGGGTATGGGAATGATTGAGGTGACCTAAACTACTGTGGATGAAAAAATCAAGGATAATGTTTTTAAGATCAGTGGACCAGCAGGTAGGAGTTGGATGGAAGGAGCCTGAAACGTTGAGAATTGAGTGCAGACAGCTTTTTATTTATTATGAATCTCGATATCTCTCATGTAAATAGCATATATAAAAGCTATATTATTTGTTTATAGATTCTAATTATATTATAAATACAGTAAAACTAGCTATATTTAAAAAAATTAATAGATATAAAGTACCTAAGTTGAGGGGCTTTAACAGCCACTTACCTTCTCACATATTAACCTTTCTCCATTAGGTATATAAGAAATTTAATGTTCTTTCAAACTGATTATAATAAATTTCAGTTTTGTAGCGAAACTAACGAAAACTGTTTTTCTTATGAAATAAGCAAACAATCAACTTGCTCCAACACTTCACTCGTTGGTCTTACAATAAAAAGCCATTTTTGAAATCGTTGAAAGTTTTTATCTTTGAAGAGAATAAAATGTATAGTATCGGAAACATATAAAAAAAAACTACGAAATGTCCGGAAATTGCGCATCTCGGAACATAATAGAACATTTCGCTCGAGAACTTCAAATTCAGATTCTGCTTCCTAAAAAACATAAAATACCGAAGTGAAACCGACTATTTAAATTTTTACCACATCCAACTTCCATTCGCCTGGAAAAAGTCGATGACTTTGACGTCGTCAATTTTCAAAATGCAACAGATTGCATCGTCAGTCGAGGGGAATTTTCTTTTAGGTACACATTCTTTACCCCAAATAAAAATTTCAGTCGTCAGTTCTTCAACACTTTAATTTAAATTTTCGTATAGAAAGAAATGGCTTTACACCGACTGACAGAATTAAAAATGGTTACTAACTTTAAGTCACTTCTAATTTCGTTAAAGAATATTTTAATCGTTTTTCTGATCTAGGAATGCTTCTTAGAAACAAAAAATGTTATTTTAACAACTGTATCCAACAATTTATACTCCAGAGACATTGAATGTGCCTACAATTCAAATTACAGCACAATGTATCGACGTATTTGTTGTTACAATTGCTCAGAACCCGAAAATGATTTAAATTTAGGATACCTCTAAGAATCGTAAGTCGTTTAAGAGTATCTGGTAGTGATGATCTAAAATTGTTCCATGGGAACATTACATACGTCATAAATACGAACGAAGTCTGCAAGTGGTGCGGCCAACTTATCAATAACGGATTAAAGCATTTGATGCTGGAGTGTTTATTTCTAGAGACACATAGAAGGAAATACCTACATACAGGCTGCCACAGATGATTTATCACTGGGGGTGTGTTGGATATAAAAAATATTGACCAGTTGAACAAAATATTTTATTGTAAGTCTTTGTGACTGTACAATACAAGTACAAACCCTCAGCTTTAGGTCAGTCAGGCATGTGTCCGTGGGCATACGTGTATTTATTCACAATTTGGGTGCCTTTAAAATATTATTATTATTAATTGTACGAATCTACATGTGCATTGTAATCCTAAGATCTCTACTATTTGTTTTGCTTTATTGCTGCATAGAAAATTTTCTTTAGTATATATGTATTTTTATTCATTTATGATATTTATTATATAAATATGTTTATATATAAATAGTAAAAATATTTGGAGTATAAAAATATTTATGATGTTTGTCATATAAAAATATTTTTGTTTTTGTCTTCTTATACTGTACTTATTTACTTGTTTTCTTCTATTTATAAAACTAATCCCTACTAACACTAAATGGGCCAGACTCCATGGCTAAGATGTATATTAAGGCAATAAAATGTTTCTATTTTATTCTATTCCACTAACTTTAAGTCCTTCAGTTAAATGAAACGGTCCGTAGCTCCCAGTCTATAACTAGTCCGCTATAGTCCGCGATGGAATACGGATTTGAGATCACATCTTTTTTATTAAAAAATAACATACCTCCATCATTTTCAGCAAATATTAAAAAAAAAACATTTTTTTTTAATATTCCTCTTACTAAGGACTACAATCAATAGGAGAAACATTATTTGTCATTTGGTAATAATTTCAAAGTTACCATCGTTCATCATTTTGTTATCAGGTGAACTTCTTTGGAATCAAAAACAACCATCCTTGCTGATTATATTTATGGAATTCAATAAAGATGGTTTTTGAAGTGTATATGAGGAAAAACAAAATAAGACAGAAAGTTCTAGATGGCCATCTTGGATCCTCTATTTTGGATATAAGCGGGCAGGGGATTTTACGGGTCTTTTCATGACTTGTTCTGCATTCGATAAGGAATTAATTCACAAATTAAAGCCAGTTATGAATTTTCTTGGTATCGGCTTTTTTTTTTTTTTTTTTTTTTTTTCTTAAATTTACTGGGCTAATAAGCAATAAAGTAATTTCATTTAAAATGAATTTTGTGTAAATAGCATTTTTATTTTTTTCGCTTTCAGATTGTAAATTAGCTGTGAACAGTTTATGAATATTTAGAAGAGGTTGCATATATAACTGAATTCTACAGTTTTTATTCCTTTGTATTGCTAAGTTTACTGAGAAATAACTCTTGCCGCTTCAAGACAAGCATGCTATAAATATATTTTTCTGAATGTTTTTAACTGCTTCATCGGGCATGCCTTATTTCTGGCATAAAATCTTCCACTGTAATTTATTTTTAGATAAACGGATTCGCTCCTCGACTGGCGGAATTGTCAATCCCTGACTGGGAATGGGGATGAAGTAAACAGAGGCATCCATAAGTAAACGACCCTCCCAAAGGGACAAAGATCCAGAATCGTAAAGACTCGGAACCGTTAGGAAGAGGAGGAGGTGGCTGAAAAGAGAGCTGCTGGAGGAAACAGCTTCCATTCTCTGCCATGATAAAGGACCGGGTCGTAAGGCAACTCATTTCATTCCCCACCTTGGCGGCCGCGCCAGAGTCCCAATGACTGGGCTTAATTCTCTCATCTTCCTCCTTTTATTACCAAAATAAAAATAGAAACTGTCGTCCAAAAAAGGTTTCTCATCAATGCGTTAAGTAACCGTAGGCTACTAGGAATTTCTCATTTTGTCAACGATTAATGAAAAAAAAAACAACAGATATAAACAAAATAATTTAACATCAATATACTATAAAGGTAGTATGCAAAAATGTAATAAAGGACCTTTAATTTTCATTTTGGTTTATTATTTTCAATAATCAAAATTTGAGGTTTTACGGTTCAAGATACATAGAATTCGAAAATCGTCGCCGTACGCCGTCCGCTGATTTTCTCAGAGACTACTGGACCTATCGTTTTGAGATTCGGTATACAAAGAGAAGTTATGAAGAATGAAGGGCCAAACATTAGATGGATAGATCGAATTAACAAAGATGCCGTAGAGCTGCATGTGAAAAAAAATGGCCTAAGATGGAAACAGAAGGAAAAGGCAAGCAAAATAATACCAATATCTGCAATATATTATTGCAATCAATGGTAACTCTCATGGCCAATAATATAATTATTATTTATTCTAGACTACTGGAAAGATTTTATTGAGATGTGGAATCAATGTCAAAGGTCACTCGACAATGAAACTCCTATAGCTAAGTCAAATTAAACATGTTACCTCGCAAAATGTCGGGTAATTCGTATTTATTTTTTCTATTGTTAGATATGCAGTGAATCCAAGTTTGCGCCTTTGAAAGCCTTGTAGGTTCGCTGCAGTGTACAAAAAACCATTGAAATTTCGAAATTGTTTTGGTTTACACTAATAAATAGATGATAATATGTAGTCTGCTAAATAGGAAAATACTATATGAAACTTTACTAATAAATCACTAAGCAATAATAGATTGCTCTTCTGTAAAAAAATCAAGTTTTACTTAAGACCTTTAACAGTAGCGATATGTTAATTTAAGGATATGATTGCTATTCAGTAGGCAAAACCTTTATATAAAATAAAGAAACATCTATAAAGCATATACAATAAAATATAAATTAAGTTATAGTTAGTATTAATGCATTATATAAAGATTCAATACAAGGAAACAATCAATGTCTGACAATTAAATATTTCTTATTTATTGTTTTAAAAGAGCATGTTACTGCTTACTCGTCAATAACTTTGAAATTCTTTGAATTATAAATAATTAACTGGGTTAATCTTAATGTGGGAGTAGTTATTGATGGGTTCATGTCCATAGATTTGACCGCAAAGAAAGTGAAATGATTGTGTTGTCCAGAGGAACCCATCCCTCCCAAGGTCGATGGCGCAAGAACCTACCTTCCCTCATCCTCTTATGATATTTCATTGCTCACCTATTCTTAAGAACAGAGCAGGTAAGCTGATTTAGATAAATTGCAGGTATTATACAATTAAACTTGCTTCGGTACGTTCCATGTTTTTCCCCTTTTCTCTTAGTCCGAAAATTTATAAACCCGTCGAAATACGCCCTCTTTTCTCCAAAAATCCAAAAACCAATCAAAATATGCCCCTCTCAAAAACTTTGATGGCGCAATTTGCGCCATCAAACCACCTTCTGTCCACCGCTGGTATAGCATGTCCTATTAGATTTGAGTTTTGATTGACCATTGTGTTTTAGCAATAACAACAATTATTATTTATAGCTCTTTTTTTATTATTTATTTTTGTCAGCTTCATTGTTTACTAAAACATTTATTTGAATTATTTTTAAGTAATGGATAACATCAAGATCTCGACTGAGAGTATTTCCTCAACTATACATGAGTTAGTTAAATAATAATATGTAATTGTTTTATTTTCTAAATAAGCAAAACTTTGTTGCTGATTAGCAATCAGAGTTAATTAGCTGCATCAGTTAGTTGTTTATTGACAACATTAACTAAACATTAAGATGATAATTAACTAATTCAATTGTTATTTCCTCCCACACTATAGATTGTATTGATCCGAAAGGTTGAACAATATTTTTGTCTTCAGAATCGAATATTAACACTCGATTGTAATTTTCGATTCTGATGAAAAATATATCAAAGTTCGATGTTCTCAAATTTTTATTTGATTCTGGGATTTTGGATAGTACTGCCTTCTTATCATAGAATTACGCCCATGTTCTTTAAAAAGAGTTCTTAAAATTTGAAATCCAAGATCACACCACTTCGTGACATCCAACAGGATACTGGAAGAAAGGTGATGTTAAAATAAAATATATGATAAATAAAAAAAAAACATGTTATTGCCACCTAAACTTCATAAATGTGCCATAAAACATACAAAGGTAAGAAGAAAAAAATACTACAGGGTGTTTGAGGGTTAAGTGGCCGAACTACAAAAATGAACTAAGGACCTCAAAACAAGAAAAAAAATCCCTCTAAAGGTGTCTGCAAACGCTTTGTTTAAGAGATATTCACACCTAAATATTTTCGTTGTTATGAATTATTTACGTTATATGAAATAAATAAAACCTATTTATTTGTTCTAACTACTAGTTAATGTTTATAATAAAATTTAAACATTAACATTCGTATTAAATGTTGTTCAAAGTGATTTCTTGAGTATTAAGACAAGCTCAGCATCTTCTTCAACAGCAGCAGTGCAAGAACGGCACTGGATATGTGTTATTGTTTCACAAGATTCAATTATCCTTCTTCGTAAGGAATTTAGCTTATTGACCAAACAAGCATACATTTTGTTTAATGTCATCCCGAACAAAAAAAAAATCCAGTGGTGTCAGGTCTGGAGAGCATACAGGCCAAGCCACTGGTCCTGCACGGCCAATCCATTGATTGGGATAATTAACATTTAGCCATTGCCATAGACTTAATTTCACTTTAAACAACATTTAATATGAATTTAATGTTTACGTTTTATTAATAAAGTAGTTGGAACAAATAAATAAGTTTTATTTACTTAATATAACGTAAATAATTCATAACAATGAAAATTTTTAGGTGTGAATATCTCCTTAACAAAGAGTTTGCGGACATGCCTTCATATGTATTTTTGTCTTATTTTGAGGTCCTTAAATCATATTTTCAGTTTGTTCACTTCATCCCGAAACACCCTGAATAAAGATAGAGAAAATGTAAAGAAAAAAAATTATGATATACATCAATGGAAGGTTTTCATGAAAAAAAAGCTGATCGCACATACATTCTCTAAACAACTTATCAACTTACTTCATAGTTTTTGTATTTCTATGTATCATATTTATAAATTTCATTTAAAAGAAATAATAATAAAACTCAAATTAGCTAGTTGAAAAACTGGGATAAATCTAATGAATTTAGCTAATTCTTTTTTTTATTTTTATTTGTGTCATGTTTATAAATTTTGGTTTGCAATTAAATTTTTTTCTATCCTTTTCTTTTTTTTTTCATATTTCTGTTTAGTTCTAACCTTTCTTAGTTGTGTAACCACACATTTATTCCAATATACATTTGGATGACATGGAATGATGTGATTTTGGGTTCGCATTCGTGTTGGTCCTGATGATGGCTGAATTGGCGAAACGTTGACGGGTTATTTTATTCTATGTCTGCATTTTAGAGACATAAGGCAGTATTGTTGCAATTTTTCCAAACATAACTTAACATGGAATTAATGTATATTGGTATGTTGTTACTCGTTTGCAATGATTAAGTATAATATAATTGATGATAAAATATTTGCAGTAAAATCGTAAAGGAATAATTAGATGTGGGAAATATTTACCAAAGGTTATTTATATTTATATTTACCCTATAACTATTGCAAGGTAGAGACAAGGATGTGACCGCCAGCAGATGGAGGACGACCCCGACGACAGAGAACGAGTGGAGTCAGTATAGGCTAGGGGGAGCCCAATAAGGACGAGGGACCAGGCTGTAGGGATTATCCCGGGAAGGGAGTTGGGTAATCCTAGGATACGGCCGCCTCCTTTCAACCTCCCTTATAGTTCTCAGGACCTTACAATCCGGCTAAACTGCTTTGGAGTTGACTTTTTTTTTATCCGGAACCCTTCTGATTTATATTGTCTGTATAATAAGGGCTTGGCTCCAGAATGTTTTCCTCTTATATAGACATGGTCCCCATCCAATAAAGAAGCAAGAGAGCTGGTTCTCTACATTGATTTATCATTTATGGTTGATAACGTTAGGAAGGTGATTTCACCGAGAACATGCTCAGCCGCCAGTTTTATTTGCTTAATTATTCATTTAACTGTGAATAAGCCCAATTATTTTTATAAGCCTGGCTCAATCCATTACTGATGTGGTAGATTATACAGTTTCTCTCCACAAATCGACAAAAACTCAAGACTCGATGCATAGCAGCATCGTGCCTTATTCACTGAAGCTATCCAGTTACAACCTACAACAAGAACAGTGCAAAGTTGCCTTGTACAG
This sequence comes from Nezara viridula, assembly GCA_928085145.1. Taxonomy (NCBI): domain Eukaryota; kingdom Metazoa; phylum Arthropoda; class Insecta; order Hemiptera; family Pentatomidae; genus Nezara; species Nezara viridula. The sequence goes on from OV725077.1 coordinate 214,639,703, forward strand.
CACCAAGACTAAGTTTTGTACTGCACAAAGAAATCCATTACTTGTTGGAAGGATAATTGATTGGGAGGTTTACAGCGAGTGCTTGAATTTAATTCTCTCAATCTCAATGCCTCATAAGATCAGTTCCGGACATTGATAGAATAGCATATGAATTTTACATACATGCACCCGCTTTTGGGTAAGCTTTTTTCTCTTTATAATCAAATTTATGAGCTACGGCTTCTTTGGAAAATCTATATTATTTCCTATTTTTAAGCGTGATGTTCATCATAATCATAGGGGTATATCATGTTTGAATGCGTCTGCGAAAATTTTTACTGGTCTTCTTTTGCAACGTTTGGAAACTTTTGTCGCGTAGAATGAACTTCCTCAATCAATACCAAACAGGTTTTAGGTACTCAACAATTGACAATTCATTTATTTTGGTAAATATTATTAAAAAAATGTTTAAAACTTTTATTATGATATTTACAACTGTATTAGTATGAATACATCAAATAAATGTGTACAGAGGAATATAATAACATGAAACACGCTTGTTGAGAAATTACCCACTGGTATCACTCTAATGATTTGTCTACATGAGGAAATCACGAGACCATCTTCTTTTTAGACACCTCGGAGGGTTATCAGGAATCGAAGAGGAAGCAAGGTTAGAAACAAGAGGATTCGGATGGTTATGAAGTTTATTATGGAAGGATAGGTATCTGGATTCGGCCATATCGGAAACATATGGAACATTGAGGTTATAAATATTAAACTCTTTAAAAAGGACAAAAAATCTTTGCACTTTTTGTAGATTCCAAAGCAGCGTTTGACAGTATCTCTAGAAACTCTTTGATTTTGAAATTATACAATGTGGGTGCCTCAACTAAATTCATTAATGTTCTAAAAAATATTTATTCACAATCAGAATTGGTGGTTCGTGGTGCAAAGGGACTTTTCTAGTTTTTTTCCTGTGAATAATGGTGTAACAGTGTTGTAACAGAGTAAGTTAATTTCATCTCTAATTAAGTAAAAATGTAAGCATAATTTTACCGTACTAACGATCTGTATACTCAATTACAGTTGACATCTCAACTTACTCTGCAACAAACTTCAACTTAATTAATATAGATTTAAAGCTCATCAAACAATAAATTTTTTCTATAAGTGTGGCATCTTCAGTCCAGTGGAGGTTATAAAAAAAATCGCGAAGAACCTTCGATTTTCTGATAGTCCGAACTGGACTATAGTTTGACTACTTAAAAGTATCTTTTAAATAGTGTTAGAAAAGATAAAATATACATTAAATGCTAATAAGTAGTAGTTTACTATGAAGTAATAGGTTGTAACCTAAATAAAACGGTTTGTTAGTTATTGCTTTTTATCTAACATAAAATTTGGTTGATTTAAAAATTGCGAAATTCAAGTTCCCTGATTTTCAGTTTGAAATCAGACGATCGTTCATAGTAACTTTTTATAGGTTTTGAGGTCTACAATACTAATTATATGAAATAAATGTCAATATAAACTTCATATCAATATCAAGAAATTCCCCATTGATGAATACAGAATACAATGCTGGTGTCAAGGACATTTTAGAGTCATCACGACAAAGAAACTTAATAATTTGAACCTTTGAAAATGTCAAAAAAAAATTAATTAAACTTCAAAACGGTATCATTAACTATGAACAACATCAATTACATCGTTTGGAGTAATTTTTGCTTAAATTAGAATTACAATAAACATAATCTCATAAATATCTCCGCAACTATTGATTTTATCGAAAAATGTATAGGATCATTTATAATAGGGTGTATAAAAAAAAAAAAAGAAGACCGTTTTACAATCAAATATGTATTATTATTTCTTTGATATAAAATACAAATAATAAACAAGTATAGTCCATTGTTATCTACCATAATTAGAAAACTGCTGGCCAATTGCTCGATTCCACGCTGATACCATTCTTTGGGATGTCTGTCAAAGAACTCTTGGACTGCAATTTCATCTTCTGTAAAATTATCAAACTTTTTTCCTTGAAGAAAATGGGCCATGGATCTAAATAATTAGTAATCCGATGGTACGAGGTCTGGACTTTCAATTACATTTTCACAAATTTCTAATCTGTTAGCTGATTGCTGAGGAGTAAGTTCGTGAGGGACCATTCTACTACTCCTACAGTGGGGCTTTTTTTAAAGAAGTCGAATGGGATTAAATAAGTTTAGAGAATGATCTAAAGGGATTATTATGTACTGGTAAGTATTAAATAGGATTAAAATATTTACATTCCTTTGAAATCTTGAATTTTATAAAATGGGCATTTTTTTTATACACCGTATTATAAAGATTTTAGGGAGCGGGGTAGCTCAGTGGTAGGGCACTGAGCTTCCAATGCAAAGGTCCCGAGTTCGAACCCCTGCTCATGGCAGAAAATTTATTTATCTGTTTCATTGGCCGTGGGGCGACCTTGGGTCAGAAGTCCCTCCTGGGGCACACCCAGCCTCTATAAAGTGGGTACTCTTAATTAAATAATTAATTAAGGGAGAAAAACTGGCGGTTGAGCGTGATCTCGGTCAAATCACCTCCTTGCACAACCGTTGACCTAGAAACAGTGCTTTCCCTAAATAGTAGTGAACCCCAGACCCTTCATGGGTTGTAGTGGTACAGGTTTTTTTTTTTATTATAAAGATTTTAAAGAAGTTATTACTTTTTGTCAATATTGTATTGAACAATCTTTTTGAAAAAACCCACAGTTTTTGAAATATTCTCAAAAATCTTTTTAAAAAATGTCAGTTTTGTGTCCTCATACCCTTCTTCCATTAAAACACGATGCGCGATTCTTTGGGACTTTTTACCAGTTATTATGGAAAGGATAATAAATAATTTCTGACAAGTTTCATATTTTTTTTAATATTGCTGTCAATACCTAATTTTATTGGACTATATGGAGTCCACCGTGAGGTGCCAGAACCTCAACCGACCTCTGGTCTTGAAAGATATGAGCTCTTTGCAAAACATCTTTCTTCTATTTTACACCACATACTAACTCCTCTAATAGTAAATACGAAAGACATGTACAAAACACTTTAATAGACATTCTATTACCATTGTCATTACCTCCACTATACTTTACTCCTACTAAAAAGTCGTAAAACAAATTAAACCTAAGAAGAAATCACCAGTTCATGGGCCTAATAAATACTCAAGTGCAAAAGAAAATGCCAAGGAAAGCTCTAATGTACTTAATATCAATTTATAATGCAATACTCAGAACGAACAAGTTTTTCTTACAATGGAATATTCATCATCCCATTGATTCACAAACAAAGCAAGATTCGCCGACTTCTCTTCATAATAGACCCATTAGCTTGCTCCCAATATGTTCTAAAATGTTTGAGGAACTTATTTATTAAAGACTTCTTGACATACTGACGAACGGAAGCATAATACCTGAACCATCAAGAACAAAACAAAAACTCTTAAATTTAGACAGAAATTGAATACATACACTTACTTACTAAAGCCCACTTGAACTTTGGGTCAGCCAACAAGCCCACATACTTAAACTAAAGACTTTTCAATAAAAACTGTCAAGAATATAACCAAAGTTCCCTGGTTCGTCAGCAGCATTGCTTTACGTTAAGACTTACAGATACCACCAGTTAACGACCACATTACAAAAGATTTCACATTAACTTAGACGGACATGCCAACTCATGGTTACAACCATGCACAAATTATACGCAGGAGGGTTAAAAAAACCTGTTTGACAGATCTCCTATACTAACTATAAATACTAAATTCAATATAGGAATGGACACCGCTGGGTACTCCTCTTCCTCACGCCAATCAATCACTTATTCGAAATTCTACTTCCCGCTTGCACACTCGCTGGTTGTGGGTAATTCTGATAGGTGTGAGTAAAGAAATAAAGTTACAAAAAAAAAATTAAAACCACTTATCCATAGCTTTATATTTCCGCGAAGCTATCAGTTAAAAAGGTTTCCATTTAAAAAGTGAGAACATAAATAATGAAATCATGACAAAAAAAATCATTTAGAAGGTTGACAAGAGAGATCACCAATATGGTATAAATGCAATGGCATATTTATACTTTTTAAAAACATATTTATGCAGTGCTAAAAACTTATTTTGTCACTAACAATTATGAAAATAAACATTGACCACAATTGTCAGAACCAATACTTGCGTTAGTAATAATTTACAATATTCTTTAATATTTTTTGACAGCCTATAGGAAATGGCAATACGGAAATGATATTGCTTAATGATGTTTCTGATGTATTTGTATAAACGTTCTCAAACATTTGTCGATACTAACATAAATTTAATCGGTTAAACATGAATTTTAAATGTATATAAGTTCCATGTATCCTGTTTATTGTATATACACTATGGATAAACAACACTGTTTATGTATAAGCAATTAGCAAGGCTACACATTCATCCGGCTGATTGTGAGATATTTAGGCACACTTTATTTTTGATTCTTGAGAGGCTCTTCACCGAATTGGACAAAGCCCCAGGTGAGAGGTAATGGGATGTAGAAGAAAGCCCTAGGTCAATAATTGGGCTATAACGGCGATAGGACAGTGGGGCGATGGGGGCTCAGCTTCCGGCAGGAATTGGTTTAGGCTCGCCCGACCCACTCCCGCAAATGAAGGCCTCACTGCCGATCTCTCAATATCCTCCCCACCCCTTTGTCGCTACCTCGAATCTCGGTAAAGCACACTCTTCCCGGTCTATCTAGATTGTTACACTCCATTACAGAATGAGTGTTTTTCCGGCAATAAAGTGATTGAAAATAAATTATTGAAGTAATGGTTATCCAGTTTGCTTTACAGTACAGCGGAGAATGTTTGGATCTTTTATAAATAACTTTAGCATTATCAAAATACGACACGTTAAATACGTGGTGCGGCTGTATATTTTAAATTTCATTCATATTTACTTATTTATTATTGTCGGTTTTGTCATTCCATATTCATAATTCCATCTATCGTACAACTTAACCGCTGTATCATTCCACAAGACAAAAACCTATGAACGTTCCTTCTTAGCCCGCTCCGTCGCCTACTGGAATTCTTTGCCACTGTCAACTTTCAAATACTTCCTTTTCCAATATCTCCTTACATCCCAAACAGACGATTCACAACCATAAATTTCATTTTATGAACTGAATTTGTGAGAAGTAAATGGTGGTGCCTACTGTTTAAGTTTTAACATAAAACAGCAATGATTTTTTACTATTATTTTTACTATTTATTTGTATTTCTCTTCACCTCAGGTTATGCTTTTTCTTTCGGGTATATATGTTTATATTTTATACTTTTTGTCTAACCTCTAGTATGTAGGTATACATTGTTCCTTTTTTTTCCTTTATACCACAAGTAATCTTGAGATTTTATTTTATCTTAGTGTTTGCATATTATTATGTGAATCACTGAAGATATTATTACATTTTGTATTAAATTATTTTTCTATTAGATAGCCTATTGTTTATAAATTGAGCAGTTATGTATATATAGATATGTAATTTCTTCCTTTTTTTTTTCCCCATCGCAATAATAAGTAATTTTGAGAAGATTTTATGTTCATTTATATGTATCTTTTTTTTTGTTTATTTCTTAGTGGTTACTTTTTAAATAATGTATATAATGCTAGAATTTCTATAAGTTAGTTTTTGGCCAGCTTTGTATTTTATTTTGAATTAATTCATCTTCGTTATTCTAAGGGGACTTAGTCCCAGAATAAAATTCAATTTTCTATTCTATTCTATTCTATCGGTTTCGATGTAGATTTCAAGATGGGTAAATCAAAGTATATTATTTTACATTGCTTCTACCCCAGTAGTTAGCAGTCTTTAAAAGCCAATGAGACAATCACTTTTATAGGCGAAAAAATAGAAGAGCCATACTATTTTCTATATAAATTAAAAAATAATATGGCTCTTCTAATTTTTAATACTTATTTATTTATAAGGTATGTATGTGCTATTTTTATTTATTTATTTTTAGGTTATTTTATTCTTATTTATTGTATATATATTATTTTTCTGTATAATTTGTTTTGTTTATTGTACATAGAGTGTGAATGTGATCTGTGAACTCTATTATAAATGTGCTATAGACAGATTGTAATATTTTTCAATTGATAAGTTTAAAAAAAAAAAAAAAATTATTTATAGGTTGAAATTGCATCTATTCGATAGGGACATTAGCAATTCTTTCTTTAATAACTTTTAATTTTTAATAATTTTGTTATTATTATTATTATTTTTATTGATATATTAACGTATAAACATTGATGTTATTTTTATTTGTTTGAGCACCACTGGAAACATAAATTTTAATTTTCATATTGCTGTAATCTATCTAAGTTTTACTGGATTACTTGTTTATTGATAAATATTACAATCTGTCTCAATAAAGGACATTTATAATAGAGTTCAGAGATCACATTCACACCATATTTACAAAATAAAAAAATAACTAACGTAATTTCAAAATAATATACAGCGAAGGAAGAAAATATAAATAATAGCAATAATACAATTAAAATAAACATCTTAGACGCAGGCATACCTATTTACACTATTTACAATCGGCCATGGGAACTCCGAACCAGCCTTGTCCCCCACTTGTGGAGGAAAAGCGAGGCTTCAGGAGATCTCTGCGCTTCTCATTCAACCACTTCACTGGTATTAAAAGCCAGTGGAGGCTGAGTAAGGACGCTTATCTATCTAATTATATATTAATTAGTAGCTTAGCTAACATTTATGAAAGAAGCAAATACAGGGTGGCACAGTTCTTAATGGCAAAACTCTGAGAAAAATTAAAACCAATTTTGTGTCTTCCTCAATACTTTTTTTCCAGGCTGTACAGATCCTTCTTACTCCTTATTGCGTTGGTAACTCTAGGTCTCACTGATAACTTGATCATCTGTAATACGAAAGATATTCTTTGCATGGAGTATCCCAGGGAAAAACCCAAAATCAACCTGTATCAGTTAAAAATCCAAAATAATTAGTTTATCATTGTTGCAAAGAATATTTTCAACCTGTGTTTTTAAAAAAATGATTTATTGAAACATTTTATAAAAGTTTTATTAAATAAAATAAATTATATTAAATTAAATATAAATGTCAAAATTAAATAATTTTATTGTACCATTATTGTAGATAAAAAGTTAATTTTATATAGTATAATTCCTTGTGCGAATTTTTCTTTACGAATACATGATTTTTACCTACAAACCAATTTGAAATCAATCTTCTTTTTTGTTTTTAAAAACGGGCTTCAAAGTTTAATTATTTCCAAAAGTTATATTCAAGTTTAAATGTTTTTAATTACTATTGAAATAATCAGTGATTTTCGAAAATATGTGCTATAAATAATTTTTACTTTCACTTACCTGTATATGAAATATATAGTAACGGTAAGTATTACAATCATGAAAATATTAGAATCTGAGTTTTCAACGGAAATACATGTTTTAAGGTCTCCTGATTCCAAATAACCAATTCCCTTTTACGTCATTTTACAGTGCTTAAATGCCCAATGTTCATATACGTCTTCATCTAAAGTATCTTTAATATGGTTTATTAAAAAAAAAAATCTTTCTGTACAGTAACTATAAAAAGTGGCTAAATAAGAAGTTTGAAAGAATATGATAATTAGAAACAGGATAAAAGAAGAAAAATGCTTATCCAGGTTGAAAATGAATCTCAGGAAATAATAGTCAGAAGGTATATGTATAATATTGTTGGAAAGCGGAAAATTTTAGAAAAAATAAAACAAAATAAATAAAGTTGTATAAGTTAGCTCATAGCGACGAAAGAAATATAAATAATTACAGAAAACTATCATTAGTTAACGTAAATTGCATATTTCCAATGAAATTAAATGAAATTTTCCTACTAAATGAATACTTTAATTTTTTTTTCTAACTTCGAGAAAAAAGTAGCTAAAATTCTAGGGGGGTAAAATTTATACCTTTATTCACAGTTCTATATGTCATCACTGCAATCACCTACTCTGGAATCAACTAACTGTCGGTATAGATAAAATTTTTTCAACTAGAAATATCACTAAAATGACATTACTCAAAGATGTTGAAATTGGAGTTAGTCATTCTGTCAACTGAAAGGCTCAGAGACTGAAGTTATGTGGTTTATAAAAGCAGATGGAGAAACTAGATTTTTATTGCTTACCGTCGATATACTAAATAGACTTTTTGTAATTTTAATGGTGTTAATAATTAGTTATCTGTATGCTTTAAGCTTTAGTTCCGTTGAAAATGCACTTCAAAGATTTTATAATTGTCCCACATTGCCAGAAAATAATTTCTATTAAAGTAAAGTGAAAGTTGTGTGTTGCGCGCACCAGATAAAAGCGACTTTCAGCAAGTCTACACGACCGGTGTACTACTGCGTACGAATCGGGAATAGAGAGATATCCTGCTCGTAGATGGGGGTACTGTAGCAGCATCAGTGCAGACTATTTTCGAAAATCCTTTTTTCGAAAATCTCAAAACATACATATATGTCAAAAACTCGGTTTCGAAATTAGGCTTTTTGTTTTTCGAAAATTTTTTATTTCGACTGAGTGGACCTGAAAACCTACTTTTCCGTCAAAAACTCGAAATCGAAATTTTTCATGGTAGCAATACGTACTTTATACTTTGTAATAGGTAAAATAGGAAATTAAATATTATAAATATTTCTACAAAAATCGATTATTTTTTTTTAGTTTGAAAACATATATTTGAATCTAAAATAGGTTTTACTAAAATACATTAGAATGATTCTTCATCAATGTAAACAAGCTATAGAGGATGAACGAACGTAAACTATATAACTTTTATTTTTAACTTCACTAACGCATTCATGAAATATATATTGTATGAGAAATTATTGTCTCGCAAAATGGCCTCAACGTGAGTGTGTGCTTGTGTCTAGTTCGCGAATTGAAATTACATATTTAATGTAGGTACGTCCCTAGAATGTTAAAACAGCTTTTTCCACTAAAAATAACTTGACGGAGTTGGGTATTAGTATAATCATTTTTAAACTTATTTATCATTTTCTCTATTTTGAGTAAACTCGTTATATCAATGTACAATTAGTTGGTTATTAATTTCAGGTAGGTGTTATTCTCATTACAATAGTCGGAAATAGCTTAAAGACAGAATTTCCAAAATAGGTTCCTCTTAGAACCTTTAATAAATAATAAACTGAAGCTTTGAGATATTTAATACTTTAAAATAAGTTTTATAAAGGTAGAGTTACAGAATAATAATAGGTATTTCTTGGTAGAGGAAAAAAGCTCACTTTCTTTGTTGAAAATAATTGTTCCCAAGAATAACCAGCTATTCAAAAGCATGAAGTTAATACAATATGTAATAAATTAATAGTTTATTATAAAAATGACTTACCTATATCGCTTTTTTATACTACTGCTAAAATTTTAACTTGCTCTATTTGAGCAAGCATTTTAAGTACGGTATTAAATGAAAGTTATGTGATGAGCATGTCCACCAGATTTTTTTTTTTAATTTTAATTATCTTTAATTAGTCAGAACCAATGAGCTTCATTGACGAATGCAATCTGAAAATTATTACGAATGACATAATTCCTCTAATTTACAAGGAGGACAGAATCCGTTTGGGATTGTAAGTCATCATGCAATGGCTTGTTATTTAGTGTTTTTCAATTGAAAATTATTAAAGATGGTTTTTAAAGAAATCGCCACCTCCACGAAAAATTGCCATTGCTAAATGTGAGCAATTAAGTTCAAAGTATGTGTAAACTAAAAACCAATCAATATATATCATAATTAAAATAATTGCACTAAAAAAAATGAATATACTTATTCTTTAAAAAGTATTAAACGTTTAAAAAAATATTAAAAGTGTCTCCGCTAAAAGATTGGATCCTCTTAACCTAAATTTTCTATCGGCTCCTTCTATTTTTTTTTTTTTTTTTTTCTGCAAGGCCCATTTCCACGGCAGATCTAGTAGATCCCACCCAATACTCTTACTTTATCCCTCAGCTTCCTTGATCTACCTCGTATTCCTTTTCCATTTATTTTCTTCAATTCCGTAATCTACCTCTTTTATAATTTTCAAAATCAATTCAGACACTTTTTCTCTTTACCCTGAGATTTCTTTTTCCACTTAAATATTTCGCTAAATATTTGTAAGCAATGTATAGCTTAAAATAACTAATTACCATGGACTAAACTAGTTAATACAGAATTATTGCTTTTATGTAATTATTCGTAAGCTGAAAAATTTTTTGGTTTCCCTTTTACTTTTTGTAATGTGTTTAATTAGAAAACTTTCAACTTTTTGATATTTTGAAATTTCTCTATTATTTTAATTATTTTTGCCATCATTAAAATAATACTATAGTTACCAATTTCATACTTTATTTTACAACCATCACAATGTAATCTTAATAAATTTCATTTAATATATCCTTGATTTGATACATACATTACCCATAATTTTTGGAGTGTTTACAAACCGGCAAATACATAGAACTCATTCACGGTCACTGTATGAAGGGAAGTGATTAAAAAAAAAAAATAAAAACTTTACAATGAAATATCAATTGCTTAATTCCAAAGTGGACTCTAATTATCATTAAAAAAAAATTCAGGTAACGCAAAAAAATATATTACCTATTCCAATTGTAATATTAAAAATCTGGTGCGCGCAACACACTACTTTCACTTTACTTTAATAGAAATTATTTTCTGGCAATGTGGGACAATTATAAAATCTTTGAAGTGCATTTTCAACGGAACTAAAGCTTAAAGCGTACAGATAACTAATTATTAACACCATTAAAATTACAAAAAGTCTATTTAGTATATCGACGGTAAGCAATAAAACTCTAGTTTCTCCATCTGCTTTTATAAACCACATAACTTCAGTCTCTGAGCCTTTCAGTTGACAGAATGACTAACTCCCATTTCAACATTTTTGAGTAATGTCATTTTAGTGATATTTCTAGTTGAAAAAATTACATCTATACCGACAGTTAGTTGATTCCAGAGCAGGTGATTGCAGTGATGACATATAGAACTGTGAATAAAGGTATAAATTTTACCCCCCTAGAATTTTAGCTACTTTTCTCTCGAAGTTAGAAAAAAAAATTAAAGTATTCATTTAGTAGGAAAATTTCATTTAATTTCATTGGAAATATGTGATTTACTAATGATAGTTTTCTGTAATTATTTATATTTCTTTCGTCGCTATGAGCTACCTCATACAACTTTATTTATTTAATTTTATTTTATCTAAAAGTTTCCGCTTTCCAACAATATTAAACATATACCTTCAGACTGTTATTTCCGGAGATTCATTTTCAACCTGGATAAGCATTTTTCTTCTTTTATCCAGTTTCTAATTATCATATTCTTTCAAACTTCTTATTTAGCCACTTTTTATAGTTACTGTACAGAGAGTTTTTTTTTTTTAATAAACCATATTAAAGATACTTTAGATGAAGACGTATATGAACATTGGGCATTTGAGCACTGTAAAATGACGTAAAAGGGAATTGGTTATTTGGAATCAGGAGACTTTAAAACATGTATTTCCGTTGAAAACTCAGATTCCAAAATTTTCACGATTGTAATACTTACCGTTACTATATATTTCATATACAAGTAAGTGGAAGTAAAAATTATTTATAGCACATATTTTCGAAAATCACTGATTATTTCAATAGTAATTAAAAACATTTAAACTTGAATATGATAACTTTTGGAAATAATTAAACTTTGAAGCCCGTTTTTAAAAAGAAAAAAGAAGATTGATTTCCAATTGGTTTGTAGGTAAAAATCATGTATTCGTAAAGAAAAATTTGCACAAGGAATTATACTATATAAAATTAACTTTTTATCTACAATAATGGTATAATAAAATTATTTAATTTTGACATTTATATTTAATTTAATATAATTTATTTTATTTAATAAAACTTTTATAAAATGATTCAATGAATCATTTTAAAAAAAAAACACTTAAGAAATGCATGTTTCATTACATTACTTGAAAAAAAAAAACAGGTTGAAAATATTCTTTGCAACAATGATAAACTAATTATTTTGGATTTTTAACTGATACAGGTTGATTTTGGGTTTTTCCCTGGGATACTCCATGCAAAGTATATCTTTCATATTACAGATGATCAAGTAATCAGTGAGACCTAGAGTTACCAACGCAATAAGGAGTAAGAAGGATCTGTACAGCCTGGAAAAAAAGTAAGTAATAAAGTATATTAAAGGAGAAGATTTATAGGAGAGAAGGTGGGATGAACGGTTATCCTAGAGGGGACGCTATCACGAACGGAGCAAAAACATATAGGAGACCTGACCCCACAAATGGACCCGAAATCTACCCGCCTAGTTTTTTGGCCAAACAATAATTTACTGTATCTGTTTTCTCATCTGCTTTCTTGCAAGTTACTAGATGAATAAACTTTCACTCGGAACGCGAATAGATTGAGCAATTCTAATGTGGATTCCTTTGGTGAAATACCGAAAAAGAAAAATAGAAAGGCTACTGGAGTATTTAACTTTAATAAATACAATCTATAGCTAAATTAGTCTACTTAAGAATAATTAAAATATTTATAGTTCGTCAACCTGATAGAAATAACAACTTGCTGGTATTGTTTATCGGATGAAAAATTTTTGGGTTTCAATATGTTATATATGAAACCATATATGAAAAATATCGTCGGCACCATATTAAAATAACGAATGGGAACTGTGTAACGTCGCACATTCGTTACTTTAACATGGTAAACAAATTTATGTTGGAAATAAAAAGTATTAGACTGCAGAATAATAATATTTTATAGCTATAAAAACTAAACAGCAATAAAAATATGTACAACTAAAACATTAAAACCAAAATAAATCATTAAGATTCTGAGGTAAACACAGGTATTTAAGAGGGAGACGAAACACCAAGCCTGCTGAATCTGTAAAACATGAGAATTAAAATCAAAATGATCAGCTAAGATCAGCTTACATCCCAATAGATTATGATTATAGAAAACGATAGATTATGATCGCATATGAATAGAGAGAAAGATTTGAAAATAGCTATGACTTGAAAGATGAACAGGAAAAGGGATTCTGCGAACGCTTGATCGGAATGGATCCAGCATAATTTCTCAGATAATGATTCTTGACGAAGAAAAGAGATAATACGAAGAAGAAGAAGAAGAATGGAGAGACGAAAAAAAAACATAAGATTCAATGAAAAACAAAATTCAATTTTTTAAAATTTGTTTAACTTGTTTAATATGAAAGAATTAAATTCAATTCCTTATATTTTAATATAAATAAATGAATATTTTACGAAGGTTAATGAATATTTTACCTACATTTACTTTAAATATTGTATTTAAAGTAAATGTAGGTTGGTTGGTTGTGTCGTTAATTAAAATTTGTTTATTGTTATTAAAGTTTAAAGTTCAGTTATTGTTATTAATTTAAAGTTCGCTGGTTAGGTAAAAAAGAAAAAGGAAAAGAAAAAAAAAAGAAAATGGTAAGAGGAAAAAAAGAGGTGAGGAGTGCTGTGTGATATTCAGATATTTTTTAAGATTCCTTCTTCGGAGAGGAAAAATATGATTTTGCCTAGGATATGATATGATTTTTTTTCATCATTTCCCAAAGTATTTACTGGTGTTCCCCTTATATTTAATTGTCTAATGCGAAAGGCACAACTCTCGAAGATATGGACCTCTGTTATTCTCTCTCCACACTTCAATGTAAATATAGGAATTTAAAGCATTTATTGAGTTTTAAGCATAAATTTTTTTTTTTTTTTTTTTTTTTTTTTTTTATTTCAATGGAATTTACAACTGTATTACATAGAGAATACAATAAGTAAATGAGAAATTTGTAACATGGCATGTACAACATGAAGAGAAACTACCCATTGGTAGAACTCAAATTAAAGTTCTATATTAGAAGATCCCGAGGCCATCTTCTTTTCAGACGCCTCGGAGGGTTATCAGGGATCGAGGAGGAAGCAAGGTTTGAAACGAGAGGATTCGGATGATTCTGCAGTTTGTTATGGAAGGAAAGGTATCTGGATTGGGCCAGATCGGAAACATATGGAACATTAAGGTCTTTATGGATGATTTTATTTGTGACAAAGTAAGGAGCGTTGAGGATTTTACGAAGGATTTTGGATTGTAAGGATTGGATACGAGAGGAATTCGATGGTTTAGTGGAGCCCCAAAGCTCAATTCCGTAAGTCCAAATAGGTCTTATTATTGTCATATATACGAGTCGTTTATAATTGATTGAAAGCTTAGATCGTTTGTCTAGTAAGTGCTGCAGTAGTCGAAAACGTCGGGCGGTTTCTAGTCGTTTCAGTCTGGTGTGGGGGTAAGCATAAATTTGAATCCCAAATATAGTTAATCAAATACCTCAATGAATTACAGACTTGGTAAAGTAAATATTATAGGGTGAAATATGGAAAAGTTGCTCTGATCTGTATAATTTAGAGGGCAGCCAATATCCAGCATATTTTTTTCCATCTAATGCCTAAAATATTTGTTTTAGATTTTAGATCATAACATTTATTTCGAAATACGTTAGATATATAAAATAATTTTATAAAATTGTTTAATTTCATGTGTGGAAGAGAAATTAACAGGTGGCAAAATTTAGATTGTCCCAAGACAAAATGTCTATTTCCGCCCCAGGTCTTTTTAGTTTTGTAGATGAATTCTATGTCAGCAACTTCAAAAATCTGCATACATTCATACATCAGGACCATAGTTCAATAACGATCATGTAATGGGTGTATAACAGCCGTAAGGGAAGAGAACGTACCTCTATAATGTAATAATTTTGGTAGGTTAGAAACAATGTTTCAAACTATTAGTTTCAATGAGTGACAGATTACGGAACAAATATTGCTATACATACTTTTCTGTCAGCAGTACTTGTAAATCTAATAAATTTAGATCTTGCAAAAGCATTGAATGTGTCTGTATATTTATTTAAATGACAGGCAAACCTTTTGGGTTCAGAAAATACTTAGGGCTTGGGTCTTACGATCATCACCTTTCAAAGACACCCCAACCCGCCAATTCATCCGGCTCCCCTCAACATCAAGATAAACTCCCCTCGCTTTACGGGGCCATTCACTTAAGTACTGTATGGTGTTTGCAAGTCATATAGTAGGGACGGGGCTTAGAGTGAGCTTCCTCCTTGCGGTATATGTAATGGGTTTGGATATGTCAATAGCTTTTTAACTGATTTGAAGGTAGGGTAGTTTTTTTTTAATTATAAATAAATTGTGGTATTGTTTTATCAAGGGTTTTTAAATCGATAATTAAAAAAAATCAAATCTGATCAAAATTTTTATCTGGTATTTATAAAAATCATTTGATGATTTTTATTATTGATTATAAGTGATAAAAATCATATCCTGATCATTATTTTGAAGTTTTTATAATTAACAATAATAATAATTCTTGAGTAATACTTTCTTAAATCAGAATTATAATTTTTTTGTAATCTTCAAGATATATTTTGAGTCTAGAGTAGTGGTGGAGAATATTGTCGATCAAATATTTAGCAACAGAACATCTTTATTTCCGAAATTCGTTAGAAACTATGGATTCCAAAAAAAAAGTATAAATATTGAACAGGTACCGCCTGCACAATTAAAGTGATTTCAGATATGTAATATTTAAAAATATGTACATGAATAAAGTTTAAATATATTTAATGTATGCGTAAAAGATGATTTTTATTTTATGATCAACATTTTTTTATCACAATTTAATTTGTTATTCGTTATTATTTATGTGAAACCGTATCATTCAGTGAGTGATCATTATTCTTAATTGAATCAATAAATATCAAAGATCGATTTAAATTGTTATTGATAAATCAGGAATGATAATTATTTCATGATTTTGAAGAAAAAATAATTTTCATTTTCAAACCCTGATTTGATTTCTTTTAGCAAAGGTTTTATACTTTACTAAGGCTATACAATCAAATAATTGGTAGAGTAATTATAGATTTATAAAAATTGTAATATTTTGTAATTAAAATCTACAGAAAAACATACAAAAGTATTTTTTTAACTACAGAGAAATATAAATAATCTTCAGTTACCAATAAGTTAAAATCTAATCCATATCACACCAATCGTTTCAGAAAGTTAATGATATCAGAATCACTTATCTTTGTTAATACGGTTGATTTAAAGATGGATGGATGGGTTTAAATAATATTAATTTTTGGTGGCGACTGTATAAATAGGAAATACTTCAACTATAAAGATATATCACTAACCATAAGAAGTGAAGTACCCGGACTTTCTTTTTGCTCTCTTGTAAAACTTCGAAAATGTCAAGATATGTTACCCTTGACGCCTGTATGTATGATACTTTATTACAATTTTTTTTTGCAACAAAAGGGCAGTACGTTTTATATGGAAAAAGGGGAAACATTGGGACAGAAGAAGAGAAGGCAAAAGGTCCAATATGTATGAAGGTCTAAAAGGGAGGCAAGATCAAAGGGGCAATGCAAATATTTGGCCACCCGGTTGTCAGTAGTCATTGTGTGTAAAAAAATACTTCACTCCCGCTAAAACTGGTAAATGGCTTACATACTCACTTTTTAATGCTCGCCCGACAAAATATCTAATTGCTACAAAAGTCAACCGTCCATCATCCAGCTAGCTAAGCAGATAATTTGTTATGTCATAGAATATTGTGCTTGATGTTTCATCGTTACCTAAATATTTTCACTTCAAAAATATCACCATTGAATGTGCCGTCATATTTATTTACTCTCTGCCTTGTCTCTAAGGAATACGGATTCAGCATATCATATGCCATTCCTGTTAGACCCCATACAATTAATTTCACCAAATCACTGTTAATTCTTGTCATTCAACCTTCATCGTTTCCAACACCGTGTTCGTTGTTGGGTGGTCTCTCGAAACTGGTCATCGTCGCCCTAGATGGAAGTGTGCTGGGCTCACGGCATATTTCCATCTGTACAAAAAATTTTTGTATTGTGAATATTAGTTTTCTGTCACAAGCTATGGCAGCTCTAGAACATGGGGTCCCGTTTTCATCATTAACTTGGCTCTTATCGCCTTAAAGACATTGACAGCTGTCACCAACCTACTGTTCTGTCGGTAAGGGATACTATGATACCAGGCAGGGTATCCATACCAGGAATCCCTCGACCTAACATCTCACCTTTGTAGATTATCATTGTTTTTGGTTACCCGAGGTCCTCAACTAGGTTAAAACCGTTCAGAAATTGGGCCATCCTAATTCCTAGAAATCCACGTTCGAAGTTTATCTAATTAGTATCGCTGCAGTTAGCTTTTATATGTTTTTTTTTTTTTCGATTCTCGGATGTTTTTGTTTAGGATTGGGTATAGAGGCCTGATATAATTATTCATGAAATTGACAAGCAGAAACTTTAAAAGGTTTACGACGGATTAAAAATATGGCAAATGTGGTATGAGTAAAAGAATGCCACTGGTATATCTATACCTTATCCAGTTAGTGAAGAAGTGGAAGTGTGAGCGACCAGGAAAAGTAAAGAAAGCTTTTAGTAATTGGCTGAAGTATACTTCACATGATTTTTCAACGACAATCATGGAAATAACTTATTAAGACCCATTTTAGCCACTTAAAATTGTTTTTCAAGTAAAAGACTTGAGAAAGAGCCTCGATTGTGTTACGAAGACCACATATCCAGGCTAAGACGTTCAAGAGGGAAGTCGATAGGAGAGATGAGGGTACTCGTGAGAGATAGTTGGGATGGCTGGATACACATCCACACTGAGACGCATAACGACAAAGGAAAAGAATAAGAAGAAAATTGTTGTAATATTCATGTCTCGTATGTAATATTTTTAATAAAACAAAATCATTAATAAATTATGGCCGTAAAAGAAGCCATGATTGGAAAACAACTTCCATCATTGAAAGACACAAGGTGAAGACAAATAGTTTTCTAACGAATAATCTTTGGAAATGATAATCTTAAATTATGCAAACATTATGTTTAATTTTGATTCGTTTTGAGGAAATTTATTTTTTATTATTTACAATTTATTATATATTCTATCTAATTATAGAAAAAATATAACATCAGAATGTTTAAATGAATTTATATTGTAAATAAAAGTCCTAAAAGAATAACTTTAATATTGCGTGAATATAATAAGTTTATATACAATAAAGTTTTTAAAAAAATCGTTTACATATATTTTTAATGAATTTTCAAATAAGAATTGTTAAGAAATCTTCTTTTATGATTTGATAGTCATTATTTTTATTTTTCCATATCTGTACGGTATTTTTAACAGTAGAAACTTAATTTACCGAATTTCTTTGAGTTGAAAAAAAATATGATATAAAAAATATCAGAATGATTATATGAAAGTTATAATATACCTTAATCATTAAGTTACAGAATTAGATTCTCCGGCTGTTGGAAACTGTCAGAAAGTTTTTCAGAGGCATTAATAACAAATATCTTCGAGACATATGATCGAAATCAATATTAGCCAACCCGAAATTCGAATGCTCCCTTAAATGAAATCTGTTGGCAAGAGTGATGGGAAAACTTGGACCCAATAAGGTCAGGTCGAGGCAAAAAACTTTCGTTCATATCTGCTATACTTTAAAGTCCATTTATAAAGTCTTCTCCAAGTAATGAAAAGTTTCATATCAAGTTTCCAAGCGTCATATGGCTTTCGGACACTTTAGCCACTTCGGCGGACGTTACACTCGGTGTTCCCTTAGACCAGAGATGAGTTGATATAAAATATTTTTATAACTGCAATTTATTTTAAAGGGAGTAGAGCACCATTTTCTATCTTTTATCGCCAGAAAATAACGGAGAATGATGTTACAATTAAATAACATTAATCGAAACGTTCGATTTTTTCGCGCATTTATACGGAACTGCAGAAAATCCCCGTTGTATTTTTTCCACGTTACAGAAAATACATTTTTAATTTATTTTTCAACCTGACAAATTTCTATTTAATCTGAAATTAAATTGAACGTTTTAAAGACTCCCATTCTTCCGAGTCTGATTCCTATTGAAACAATAATATTTCAAGGTTATGTACATTAAAATAATAACACTTCTCATTTTTATTCTTTAGCGTTAGTTTTCACAAGTAAACTGTATTTTAAAATTACTTGAGATGTACTGTACAGAGAGACACTGGCATAGCAACTATGTGAGGAGGAGGGGAGCCTTCGGGCTGAAGCCTCTCCTTCTTCCCCCCTCTCCAAAAAAATGGTAAAGTGTAAAGTATTATTGTTCATGTAATTAGATTTAATAGGACTTCAAGAATCACTTAAATACCATTCCATATAGGTAGTTAGTATCTTTTTTTTTTCAAACTAATTATCGCTATTTATAAGAAAAAATGCTTCAGAGCTGAAGCTTCCACTGACCAAATTAAAGCCTGGATCCGCTAGTGGTGTAGGGTTTTGTTGATAACATAGAACGAAACATCAACTATTGTTTGAAGGGCTTTGTACTGAAAGAATTGAATGCGTTTGATATATATATATATATATATATATATATATATATATATATATATATATATATATATATATATATATATATATTAAAGTTCAAGGGGGCGGAGTGGCCGAATAGGCTAAAGCGTGTGCACAGCACCGCTAGTTGCCTGGCAACCGGATAACAGAGATTTGAGATAATATAAAAAGTACGAGTTCGCGTCCCGGTGCCGGAGGCGATTTTAAATTCCCCGCCCTCACCCCCCGGCCCGGGAAAATCCCGTGTAGCCTAAAAAGGCGAGATAGGGAAGAACAAAAAAAAAATATATATATATATTAAAGTTCATGTTGTTCAAGATCCTTTTATTGAGAAATAATACATTTTGCCACACTTAAGGGCACTGAGTGAGGCACATTGATACCATACAGAAAATACAATAACAAAAAAAAAAAATATATATATATATATATATATACAACAAAGACAAAAACTATAAAAGCAAAGAAATTTAACTTGAAATCAAATTAAAAAAATACAGAAATTCGTGTGTTTGATATTAAAAAATGTTGCTGCCCCCACCCCCCCACAGTTCTAGTCCGTAGGTATAAATAGGTCCTTAATTAATTGAGAGTTCTCTATATACAGGATGGAAATACTCTCTATACAGAAGAATGACTCTCGAACCCTTGACCGAAAAATTTATTATTAAATGAGCTGATCCCTTGTGTGGAAGGTAGATAATAACAAAATCATTCCTGAATAAAGACCGATGAAGCGTGTAGTCCAACGAATGACCTATTTGAAGACTAGACAGCATACTCTATAAGGAAGTTGTAAGATTATGGACCGACTGCAAAGGTTCTGACGGAACTGGTACAAAAAGCCAAAGCGCACTGGGGCGACCTTATCAGGCTAATGGTTTCATTACTGTTAAAGTTTTAGTTTAGCCAGCTGGGACCAGCCATAAATGGGCAACTTACGTTCCAGCTCAATTTCTGGAATTGAACTTGCAGAGACCACAAGTGAGAGCTTAAAACCTAAGTCAGTAATGGAGGGCTTTAGTTTCTAGTTCATTCCCAGGTCCGGGCTAAGTCTCTTGTACCCCAGACCCCTACCGCACTGCTGGGCATAATATTCCGGCCCGAATCAGCCTCTGATCTTTTGCTACTACATTATAGGCAACAAGATATCTTACTTTAGAGCAAATGTTTTAGTAGAAATTTGTTAATTGGCTGTTCGAGAGTGACATACATCCCTCTCATACAGCCAATTAACATACATCACTGATGGATCCATGGCCAGGCTTTTAGGCTGAACTTCCTCTTCGCACACCTAAAAAAATATATATATATATATAATATATATATATATATATATATATATATATATATATATATATATATATATATATATATATATAATGACCAAAAAAGAATAAATAAAAAGATAATGAACTAATTCTTATTAAATATAATTTTCTATCGTAATTTTTTACTTTCACTTACATATATATGTAATATATAGTAAGGGTAAGTATTGCGATCGAGAAAATTTTTGAATCTTTGAGTTTTTAACGGAAATACATGTTTTGAGGTATCCTGAGTCGAAATAACCAAGTCCCGAAAAATGTTCTGTGTGTCTGTGTGTCATAAGATAGGTATGTGCCTTAGATGTGACAGCAACCTTTTCCCTCAAAATCGGCTAACGGAAAGTGCCACTTTATATCTACGCTGAAACACATTTTTATAATTTTCTCAAAAACGGCTCTAACGATTTTGATTAAACTCGGTGTATCAATGTATGATGAAGTAATCTTTAATAACAATTAGGTCTTATCCTAAGTGATGTCACTTTACAGTGCTTAAATACCCAATGTTCATATACGTCTTCCTCTAAAGTACCTTTGATATGGTTTATATTAAAAATTTAATTATTTCAAATTATTCAGAGTTACAAAAAAATGCTAAGTTAATAAAGGAGAAAAAAAATAAAAACGCAGAAAAACCTGCGTTGCAATAGACTGCAACGCCTAAACGAATGTACCGATTTCAATGAAACTTTGCTAAAGTCATTTTCTCGACACCCTTTAAATTTATCTATATGACATACTTCGACGAAATAAGCTGGAAAAAAAGTTACGAGGGATGGTAAAATTAAATTCTGAATAACCCAAAAAGTATACACTTTTTTGTCAATATTGTATATGGTTTTTTAAAAGTTTACGGAATTTCCTAAAAAAAAAAAAAAATCGTTAAAATCGGATAATTTGGAGGAAATATATTGCCTCTAGCTTTTTTTTTTAATATGTTCTGCTTCAAAGCTTATATCTTTTGTTTTATCAACTTACTCACTGTCTGCATAGATAACTTTTTCAACTAAAAATATGACTAAAATGGCATTATTAAAAAATGTTGAAATTGGAGTTAGTCAGTCTGTGGTTTATAAAAGCAAAGAAAGTTGTGTGGTTTGTAAAAGCAGATGGAGTGAATAAATTTTTATTGCCTACTGTCGATATATTAAATAGACATTTTGTAATTATAATGGTCTTAATGACTTGTTTTCTGTAAGCTTTAAGGTTTATCTCTGTTTAAAATGCATTTCAAAAAATTTTATAATAGCCCAGCATTGCCAGAAAGTAGAGCGGTAAGTGAAAGTTGTGTGCTGGGCGCACCAGATTTTTTCGTTTTGGGCGCCTGGCTTTACCAGCCTTTCATCTATAAAGAGGTAAATCTAGAAAATATGAGGTACCTACCCATTATTTGGCCATAATTAAATATTTATTTTACCATGGTAGCTCAGTTGAGAAGGAGTTAGGTTGGATATTTTTATAAAGCAGCAAAAAAGGTTAAGATATATATTTATAGAAAGAAATGTTTACAGAATTAATACAACGTACAAGCAAAAGAAATAATATAAAAGGAAAAAAAGAGAATTTATACACAATTAAAGTTAAATAGGAAGATAATACAATTACAAAAAAGATACTTATTCTACGTACAATAGTATAAGTCAACATACAAATAGAAACATGTACAATAGAAACAAAAGTCAAAATATAAGATATCAGAGGACACGCACATGATAAATATAAATTAATAATCAGTCACAGGAAACATAAGAGAGAAGATTTTTTTTTTTCAATGCTTCCTTAATCTTGGTTACAATATATATATATATATATATTTCTCCATATTTGTTCGTATGAATGATCTTAGCCAAATACTTAAAGAATCACAATTTATACAGCTATTAAATATAAGCACATGCATGTTTGTTTTTTTTAAATTGCACCCAAAAGAATTATTATTCCTGTAATTAATGTTTTTAATTTGTCTGTATGTTTGTGTGGACAAATCTTTAAGGACCACTTACGAATATCATTTTATATAGAATATTTAATAGTGGACCGTTGTATTATAAAGGAAGGAGATGGTCCGGGGTGGCGGTCATAAAAAGGCTAAATAGTGGCAAAACTATTTTATTAAAAGCCATAAAAGCTTGATTTTCTTTTTATTGATATAGTAGGCTTTTAATAAAATAGATTTGCCACTATTTAGCCTATTTATGACCGCCACTCCGGATCATGGAACAAATAAAATCTCTCTAATAACATACAATCATTATTTCTGTTAGTTGATATTTAAATGGTGCTTGTGATAAAGTTGTTATGATCTCTCATGTGCCCATTCTCAGGCTAAAATAAATTTTTTAAGTGATTAATCATCATCATTTCAAAATGAAAATACAAAATAAATAATTGTGAATAGGTAAGGATGATACCTACTTTTTAAAGTATATTTTAACCTAAGTAATCATTTATTTACAAATTATTAATATTTTTTTCCAAAGGAATAAAGCATCAACAACTGTTACGAAAAATGTTCTTTCAATAAATATTATTATTTAGTTGTATATTTCTGTTATTAAGAATCTTAATGAAAGGACAAAATATATATTATTGCTGAAATCCAAGCTCAAAGATCATAAGAGTAGAAATATCTGTGAAAAAAAAGATGGTAAAACAACATAAAATTAACCTTGCTAATTGAAAAACCAGATACGATAACTTTATTTTTGTAAATTAATAACCTTACATTCTTTAAACAATCTTAGTAAATATCTGTACTAATAACATACTCTCCTGAAATGAGTATACGCTGGCAAAAAATGAGGAATAGCTAAATTTAATATTGATAAATGACACAATTAATATTCATGTACTATTAACATTTCATGGCTGATATAGTTACAATAGAACAGTAATCAACTAGTGTACGGCCACTAGAAGCCATTAACTTGTTTTTTGAGTCCAAAATAACGAACCTAAGACCCTTCATGGGTTTTTGAAGTGAAAACTTCTCTAGGCGCGTTTCGCACTTTTTTTGTGGAGAGTCAATAAGATTGAGCCGTCAGATCTCCAATTTGTAACGCAAGAGTAAAGTTGGCTGGGGTCGATAATTAAAATTTGTTTGCATATCGATTAAAATAAAACTAAAAATCGAACATGCATATTGTTGCAAAACGTCAAAAACACGGGAAAAATTTCAATTTAAGCAAGATATTTGAAAAACTGAGTTTATCGTAGCATGTCAGACATTCTGTATTAATATACAATCCATACTTTAAAACTTTTTTGTAAGAACAACTGTTATTGTTATTGTTAATTTTTTTCAATTATAAATAAAATATAGTTTGCATGTAATATGTTGTAAAAGTGAAACTTTATTGTATAATGTTATTCACATAATCAATTATAAACATCTATTACTATTAAGAGGACATATTGGTAAGAAAAGAAGAGCAAATCAAACTTTTTCGTAATTATGCCTAGCACAGATGATACGACTGTTGAATAAAGAATTTACGGGTTAACTGTACTGAGTATTATGTCTGTAGCTCTGATAAATATAGAACATTGGTAATTTAAACTAATAATTTATGTATTTTTTTTAATGATCGATCGATATTATAACGTTAATAAATTATAATAAAAATAAACTTAACTGACTTCTGAATAACGCATTTTTTTAGGATTTACAATTTCGGAACAAGTTGAGGAATAGTTGACCATGAGAGAATATTCCTTATGAATAATTCCAACGTATTTTTATATTTGACCTTACGACTCTTTATCGTTATATCTGTAGAAACTTTAATTGTAATGTTTAAACGTTCGAATTTTTGTCGGAATTAGTTTCAATGTTTTATGTAAAAAATGCACAGCGTTTCCCTTGTTAGAAAGAAAATCGCGTGTCATTTTATATACAAATAAACGAAATCGATTTTGTTTATTGCGTTGAAATGATTTTTTCTTGTTAGTCATTATATCTTTGTTCTCGTTTCCTCTTAACTGGATTAGTGCGAAAACAAGTACATTGTCTTTTTGGTGATTTTCTTATTAACACTAACAAACAATTCCAACAACAATGTAAAATTAAACATTATTAATTTATAATGATATAGAGACGGTTGAACGTGATATAATATGAGAAGGAGTAGTCGGGGGGTGTGGACAAATAAATACTAAATTTTTAAAAAATAGTATTTTTATTGTTTACAGTGGGTTGTTAACCCACCTTACAGGTCTCCATCAGGGTGTCGCATAAGGCACTGCAGGAAGCAGTTGATTGACTGGTGTCAGTCTATTATTATATAATATGCAAATATTATATAGTTTATTTGCTGTTTACATTCATGACCATGATTTCTTGATTAAATTCTAATTCAACAATACCTACACAGTAATTTATTTATTATTTATTTAAATTCATTCTGTAACACGTCACAAAATAACATCGTAATTGTCTCGATGTGATACGCACGTAGATGAATACCAGAAAGTCTCCTTTTGTTTTTGTTTGATGAAAAAGTTGAACATTGAAGAGTCCTATTTGATAATAACCTGGTGACGTAAATTCATTATGATACGGTAACTGATGGAGTGAAGAGAGAGTGCTATTCAGCCAGCCTTAGTGGCGTGTATTTTCCTGTGTTGTAAGCTATCGCGATTAATTATCATATCTTCCACTGTCAACAAGACACTGAGGGTTATAAATGGTCCGGAAGGAATGGAAGATTCCGGAGTCGTTTCGAAGACCGAGCCGCAATATTTCAGGAGTCATCAGAAGCAGGGGCTACAATTGCAGTTTGATAGCCAGCCATTTAGGAGCTGACAATGGCGATGCCTACCTGGCCAAGAAAGGAGCAGGGAATAAATGATGATAGTGGAGCTGAATGAAAAATAATCTGGCTTGCAACCTGACTCCTTCATAACGAATGGCCTCAGGAAATAAAGAAGCTGTTTTTGCAGGCCGTTGAAAAGGTGGCCTAATTAAAACCGGCTGAACCTGTGTTTTTGCACCCTCCCCCCTCCTCTCTCCCCACAACCCACGATTGTTTAATATTTCCATAACCGACCCAGTGGCTTAGCACTTCCATAATTTTCTTTTTCCGTTTTCCTCTTTCCTATTTTGTTCCGGTTTATTTGCATTCGGCGGGCCGCCTCTCTTTGTGCTTCTGTATTCAAAACAGTCACTGGTCGTTTGCTGCGATACTGTGCAAAGACTGCGAGTTCTCTATAAGGTTCTGTTGTTTTAGCCTGTGATAACTTATTCTGTATCATTTTTTTTTTTTTTTTTTTTTTTTTTTTTTTTTTTTTTTTTTTTTTTTTTTTTTTTTTTTTTTTTTTTTTTTTTTTTTTTTTTTTTTTTTTTTTATGGAAGAAGGAAAATAATTATGAAACTACGAGAGCTACATAGTGAGCGGATTCAAGAATCGATTTTGGGAGACTATACTTTTTTTCTCGGTATTGACAGAGAAAATAATGATGTGTTAAATTTTTATATTTTTTCTTGAAGCTTCCATACATTTATTAACTTGATGTAGTTTCTTTATAAATTAAAAAGATATTATATTATGATTATATTTGTTCTCAATTCTTATTGGCCGGACTCTGAGAATCAATCATAAACATGCTGCAATTAAAAAACTTCTGCTATCATTGGAAAAATCTGTTTTCGATATTCAGAGCAATTTAAAAAAAAAAACATAGATCAATAATAATTCATACATTTGAAACTTTCAAATTTTTAAATTTAGATAACCCTACGACTTTCATAAAAGTATATTTTATGTACGTGTAATCAAACTTGAAAAGATGTGTTATGAACTGTTTTGGAGTTACACCATTCAATACAAACAATAAATCATCAAATTCATGTGAACGTATCAAAGTTTATTTAAACTAGAGGGAGTACAACCGTTAAGTTTCGTTTGCAAAAATTTACTTCCAGTTGTAGTTAATATCTATTCAGTACTCTGTGTATTTGTTCCTTGAAAACTAGAAGCACGGCACAATGGGGACGGTATAGCTTTAATTCTCCTTCTCAGTTGAGTTTAATACGAGACGAACCAATAAGAGAAGCAAAATAAAACTTATTATTTACTAAGGGTAGGCGATGGGGTTTTTGCAGGACTCAGCCTTCCGACCAGATTGCTATTTGATATTAGTTTCATAACGGGGCGTTTCTTCTACTTCTTGCCACCAGCGTCAGCAGTTTTTTCCTCTCCAATGGAGATGAGAGGATTCACTTTCTAAATTAAAGGCCTGACAAAAGTCTTATATTTATTGCTGTCCCTCTGTGACAGTTATTAAACTTACCCAAGGGGAGTCCTCTGAGAAAAGGGAGAGAATTAAATAATAATATGAATAAACACATTAAAATACAATCCATCGTTTATATTTTTTCGTTTTTTGCAATTCCAAATAGAAATCACTACCCTTACAGTGTACGAATATTTAATTATTTTAATATATATATATTTTTTTTTTATCGAAACAATATTTATATTTTTAAAAGTATACCTCGATTCAAGATGAAATTGTTTGAAAGAAAAACTTTAATAGTTTTTTTTTTCTTTCAAACAATTTCAGAAAAGAGACTCCCATATCTTAATAGTTTTATGTATATACATTTACAATATGTTTTTATATATATTTACAATTTTTATTAAATCAACCTTTGTGTATATATTATAACATAATTATTTAATTGGGAATAAGGTCACTTAATAATTATTCAATAAACTACTAAATGTTCTTTGCAGCTGTGTTTATTCGACGTTTCGATATGGGTTTTTTTTATAAGTTAACAATGGGATTAAGCTTCTTAATACAGTAGGTTAATATCTGTGCTGGCAGACGGTGCTGAGACTGTCGGTGTGTCCCTGGCCTGAGAGGTATGGAGGCTCTATTTTAAAACTTCGAAGAGGATCCCATTGATAACTTATAAAAAAAAATTGGGATCGAAACGTCAAATAACCACAGAAGCAATGAACCGTTAGTAGTTTATTGAATAATATTAAGTTACCTTATTCCCAATTAAATAATGATGTTAAAATATATTATATTTTTCTAAAAGTATGTCTTCGATAATATAGCAAGTGGCCTTTATTTCTAAAAAAACAAAAATTTACTAAAAATCGAAAGTTGAATTTGAAATGGAAAAGATTGAATTTGAAATGGAAAAGGTTGAATTTAAAATGGAAAAGGTTGGATTTGACTTGGAAACGCTATATCTTATTAGTTATAATTGTTCGTTGGTGCCAACAATCCCTATCTTCAGAAGATTCTTTACTAAAATTTATGAACAATAAAACAATTAAAAATAATTCGAACTGTTCAATCTTTTCCATTTCAAATTCAACTTTCGATTTTTTGTAAATTTTCGTTTTTTTAGAAATTTAGGTAACTTGCTGTATATCGAAGTTATAGTTTTAGAAAAATACAAAAACAAACTCTGTGATAACGCGATTACATATCCATTTATTTTCACTTTTTAGATTATTTGGTATCATATTTCCATGTCATTTAGTTTTTCCAAGTCAAATTCAACCTTTTCCATTAAAGTTTGAATTAAAGTTTTAATTTTTTTTTTTTTTCGAAATAAGGGCAATCCTCCAATATGAGGATCTATTATTATGATCCCCTAAGTAAAGTTTTTCAAAATACTATCGATTTTATGTTAAACTTTCGAATATCGATTTATTCTATCTATTTGGCTTTATTATAAGCGTCTAGTATTATGTTATCGTGTGCCTAGTTTTTGAAAACAATCTCCATTTTAAGATTATGCCACTGCATTTCGACTTATTTATTTAAGTTTTTCGGATTTATTCGATATAAGGTTGTATTATGTTTACGGAGCAGTAGTTTTTGTAAATGAACTCCATTTTAGGATTATGTTACTGTGTTTTGGTTTATTTAAATTTTTGGACTTATTCGGTATAAGGATCTACTTATATGTTATCGAAGACGTATTATTTGAAATCTATCTAATCTCTAATTTATAAATTTATCTTATATTTAGATAAACCCTTATATGGAATACAACTTAAAAACTTAAATTAGTCGAAACGCAGTGGCATAATCTTAAAATGGAGGTTATTTTTAAAAACTGCTCATACGATAACTGAACCATATATTGAAAAATAATTAAATAAATAATAAAAGGTTGAATTTGAAATTATTTAATTTAAAATGGAAAAGGTTGAATTCAACTTGGAAAAGGTTAAAATTGACTTGGAAATGCTATATATAATGAAAGAATGAAGGCCCTTTAATTGAAGAGAAGATGGTTGGGGTATTCAGTCAAAAAAATAAAACAAATAAATTATGTTTACTTTTATATTTGCCGACGTTTCAGGCCTTCATCAGTTCTGGACTCACAAGAGGTTGGCTCAAAACGGCATGGTTGTCTTGGTCTTGCGATCCTGTTTGAATCGGTTGGTTGAATAGGTCTTGTACGAACCTCTCGTGAGTCCAGACCTGAAGAAAGCCTGGACTTTCGGTCGAAACTTCGGAAAATATAAAAATAAACACCATTTATTTATTTTAATTTTGTTTTGTTTTAACTGAACTTTCCAACCATCTCTTCAATTATTCACTACAACCAATCTACTATTATTAAGGCACTTTCAGATATCTATGATCTTATATAGTAAATTCGCTATTTTTTTTCTCTTATTTTTCAAGTTAAATAATAATAGATTTAAAAATAATCAATTTTAATTACCAGGCTCGAATGGTTCTGGCTCCTATTATCAAATTTAGAATGGCTTTATATAAAATGAAATATTGGTCACCGAAAGCTTCCCTATTGTATATTTTAACTGAACCTACATTCGATAATTGGACCTGAGGATAATACATTATAGGAAATCGAAACGGTGCAATCCAGTAAGCCATGGTAATATCCACGTACAGTCGGAAACAGAATTGATATTGGATAGCCCGGAGCCATTATTGGCCGTGTGCTCTCCCCTATCTCCTAAAAGCCTATTCCTGAAGATTATTCCTCTCCTCCAAGGAGCGGTGAATAATTTGGTGGGGCTGTTTAGTTTATCGGCCAAGTTGAGTGGAGAGTAGGAGGGGGAAGACTTCATGATCGGGGCCCGTCTGTCTGTCTCCGAGAGGATCAGGTGTGCCTCTGAACTGATTTCTTAGCACCTGCCACCGACGTCCCAGGGAGTCAGGTCCTCCGTCATAATCTGATGAAAAATGTACGCGGAAGCAGAAGAATTTTTGAGCAATTTTTATCTTCATCGCTGGTATTAATCTGAAAGGGGGGCAATGATACTTTAAAATATCGAGTAATTCATAAACAAAAGTCTCGGAAATTGTCTCAATTATTCTAGAAAGTTCGAGGACCGCCCAGAGCAATAACACAAACATTGCCTTTTCCGAATTAATTTAACTCAGGTCGTTTAGAAGTGAATACTGGGAATGACTAATAATGGTTATTCAGAAAATCGTGCTCAATTATATTTCATACTCCTAAGTCGAAATACATAGTGGATGCAAATAAGGAAAAAATAAAATATAATTATATGAAACTCGTGATTATTACTGGAAGAGAACAAAGACCTAATGAAATATACAGATTAATAAATATCCGAGGAATGCAAATTGGTTTTGCTACTTTTATCTTGATTATAGCTATCCAATCTCATAATATAATTAAATATAATATAATATACTATAATTAAAATATACATATAAAACTTACTTACGAATGTATTAAATGCATTAATTTATTTTAGTTGTTTTGAAATCCCAAGAAGATAAAAAAATATAATATATTTTATTATAAAGGAAGGAGACCGTCAAGGGTGGCGCTCATAAATAGGCTGAACTGGTGAGTTCTAAGTGAAACTCCTAGCTGAACACATCTCCCTGCAGAACACCTGCAAAGTCAAGTCGGAAAGTTGGCTTTTAATAAAATAGTTTTGCCACTATTCAGCCTATTTATGACCGCTACCCCAGACCATCTCCCTCGTTTATAATGCAACAGTCAACTATTAAATATTCAATACTTTATTATATATTATATTAATATATATATATATATATATATATATATATATATATATATATATATATATATATATAATATATTAATATAATAATATAATATATTAATTAATATTAAGAATACTGATTGAGTTAAGGGTTGTCGATCCTTAACTTCGTTATTGCTTTTTTTTTTTTTACAATTTCCTCCCATCCAAACAGTAGGAGGTGAGGAGGAGGGTCCACTAGAGGCACTAGTGGATCCATGATTTATTTTTTTTTTGGGGGGGGGGACTTCAGACCGAAAGTTTTTTTTTCATAAAAAATAGCGATAATTACTTTGGAAAAAAAGAAAGAAACTAACTACCTATATGAAATGGTGTTTAAGTGATTCCTAAAGCCCTTTTAAATGTGATTACACAAATAATAATACTTTAAAAGATATTTTTTAAATATTTTTTTCGATAAAACATGGTTATATTCTACCATTTTGGGGGGGGGGGCTTCAGCCCGAAAGCCCCCTCCCCCCGTAGATCCGCCCGTGTCTAGAGGTACAACCAGATCTATTCTAACCAGAATGGGAAGGTCGAGATTCATTCGGTGGATCCGCCAAGAAATAAATTTCAACTAGCGCAGATTTGATACAAATCAGGGTAGCTAGAGTCGATTAGATTAAAGTTTACGCCTTAACCGCTCAGCCTTCACGACACCTTATCTGTAACAGGATACCTCAAAGAAATACACGTAATAATTCAAAACTTAATTCTATTTTCAGTTGGAAGAGTGACTAACAAGTTTGTCACATTTTTGTACTATTATTCTAACCATTAAACTAATTATATTAAACTATATACTTTAAAAATCTTTTAAAGATACATGTCAAATATGCTAACATCAAATCAAAAGATGTATTCTAATAAAACAGAAGAAATAGCATAAATACTGGTATAAAGCAGGAAAATTTATAAAAATAGATAAATAACAATGTGATTCTGATCTTTAATACTGTACTTTAATTTCAAAGAGTTTTCCTAAAACGAATACATCCATTGCATATTCTAAACGTTACCTGTATAATTACGGTTACGGGTTACATAGATTATATTTAAATACGAATAGTATGTATATAATGAATTCTAGATCTATTTTTCGTCAGACAATAGTAAATACATATAGGTTGCTTCAAATGGAAATGTGTGCTACGGTTGGATTCTAAAAATATATTCCTGTATTCCGACCATGAACTAGCTAAAACAGTTGAAGAATATAACAATATTGTCCATTGTACGTAATATAAAAATATTACATTTATTTTCTCAGTTTAGTTTCGTTGAGAACAATTTTTATTTAATATATCTACTTATTTTATTTGAACAGTCTTACACCTGAGATACAAAAATAAATTGTGCAAGTTTCATTTATTTTTAATTTATAATTCGAATTTACTATTATTTGTCAATTAAATTTACAACATGATTAAAAATAACAACTTGTAAATGTGAACAGAACAGGAATAATGACATGAACAGGAAAAATACACAATGATTGCACTCTCTTAATAGTTTTAAATTAGAAGATCCCGAAGCTATCATTTTAGGAGGATTGTCAGGAATCGAGGAAGAACGTAGGAACGTGTCTGAATATGGCCAAATCAATGACATATGTTACATTAAGGTATTATGAATGATTTTATTTTTGAAAAAAATTAAGATCATTAAGGATTTTGAATTATAAAGATTGAATAAGATAAGAGTTTGATGGTTTGATATAGCCCCGAAGCTCAACTCCAGAAGTCCATAGAGGCCTTATTTATTCTCATAAATGAGAATTTTGTAATTAATTTAATGCTTAAACCGTTTCCTAGTTTTAAAGCTGTCGAAAACGTAACCCAGTTTCTTCTCCTTTCAGGCACAAGAAGAAGGATCCTTATAAGAAGGACTACAAGTAAGACGTTTGTCCTGGTGGAGGCCTACGTTGCAGGTCTGTTCAACAGGGATAAGTGGAGTATTATTAAAGAGTACTGTAGGACAAGAAATCATAGGTTTACGACGGAGGGATTTACTAAATCAGAAATTTGTTTCGGTTTCCAGCTGACAATGTGACCGATAATGAGTAGGGCGGCCGAATGGGCTTACGCGTGTACACAGCACCGCGTTACCCGGCAACTATTAAAGATAAATTGATTAAAATAATTACAAATTATTCATTAATATAATTACAAATTCGGGTCCTGATGTCGGGGATGGAGGCTTTTAACTTTGACGTTAATCTCCTACCCTCACCCGGGAAAAAAACCCGTTTAGCCTAAAAGCTGAGAAAAAGGAGGACGTAAAAAAATAGAAAATGTGACCTATTCCACAAAACTACTGTGTTTGTATTTTCATTATCTAATACAGATTCTTTATTAATTCATCAGCGGTCAATATTATCACAAGTACTTTGAAAGGTTCAAATGGGAGTTATTCATTCAGTCAACTGAGAGGCAAGGATTTATAGTAATAATTCAATCACAGAATTGATATCTTGATATGAACCCTTTATTATTAGAATTAATGCTGAACATTAACTAATGAAAGTTCCAATAAATCACCGGAAGAATTCGGCAGCCAAGTGAAGAGGGAAGATAAAGAGGCTAAAAGAGACGAGGGAAGAGTGGCGATTGGTTGGACGCAGGCAGTGTATAGCTGTACAAAACAGGGCAGTGAATTGGTTGGCTGGGTCTGCCTGGGGAGTGGCTGTGGTCAGCTCGATTGCTCTATATATCCTCCTGTCACCCTTCTACAGGCTTAATTTACTCTAATCAATAAACCAACATAAGTTTCCGAAAATCTCAGACCAAATTTTAATAAAGAACTATAATTAATTCGTTAGTTTATCGACGTTATATACTAATTAGATTCGCAATAAATAAACTTAATGGAATTATTTTTTATCTGACTATGGCGAGGGCCACAAAAAGGATTATGCGTTTGGGTTGTCTGCCAAAGGGTATGTAGCTAATTTTTGAGCGAACGGCAGAATCGATTTTAAGTTTGATGGCTCAAATTATTCGCGTCAAAACACAAAGAACTTATTATATATAATATATTTTATCTATCCATTAAACGGTATGTAACGAGTTATTGAGTCGACTGATTAATAAGTCGAAGGTGTATAACGATTTTTTGAGCAAACAGCTGTATCGATTTGAAGTTAAATGGTTCAAATTACTCACAATTAGTGTTACCCAAAATCGGTCTTGGTCTTGCAATTTGAAAGATCAAGACTAGGACTGGTAAGAAAAACCGATTTTTAAAATAAAAATTAAGGCTAAATAGTTACTAATACTTGACAATCTTAGTTACTGTATGTCAATAATTGGTATAACCAATATACTTAAGCATTTAACTCCTCTGATTTTTCGTTCCGGCTTAGTTAAGTTTCTCCTATCTAAATTACAGTAATATCACCATAGCAATAAGTTAATAAATAACGGCGAGACTCTTGCGCAAGACCAAGACTCGTCTCGGTCTCGCATTTGGGCAACACTACTCACAATCATTGAGATCTCCTAAATGTTTTGAAATATTATAAGCATATGTGTCATTTCATAATGAAATGAAATCAAAAAATGTTTTATTATTCTGGGACTGTTTGTCCCTTAAGAACAAAATATAAATCCAGATTGTATGTCTGTGTGGTTACAATTAAATTGTATATTTACAATAAAAGTTGACTTAAGATAAAAATACTGAAAAGAGAAAGAAAATAACAAGTAAATTGTACATATATATGAGAAACTAAAATAACCTTAATAAATTGAGGTAGTCTCTGGTGGTGCTTAGATATTTCTATTAGATATATTTCACAATCATTCGGATTGAGAAAGGAGTAGGTGCTTAAAGAGGAGAGGTTTAGAAGAGGAAACTGATTGAGCGTGTCGAATATCAGCAGGGATGGAATTCCAGAGGGAGGCGGCTTGTATTGCAAAGGATTTGTCAAACGCAGCAGTTCGGTGAGGAGGAGGATAGAGGTTGGAAGTACGAGATCTGGTGGGACGGGATTGGATGGAGTATTTGAATTGTAAGCTGTG
The DNA here is from genome assembly GCA_928085145.1 of Nezara viridula. Classification (NCBI taxonomy): domain Eukaryota; kingdom Metazoa; phylum Arthropoda; class Insecta; order Hemiptera; family Pentatomidae; genus Nezara; species Nezara viridula. Next base: position 214,674,703 of record OV725077.1, read on the forward strand.
AAATATATAGGAGGGTCGATGGGTTCTAATGATTTGGTACAGAAAGGTGGCTAGGAAGTACTGACGGCGATAGGATGGGTAGAGCCACCTCAACTCAGTGTAATACTGGGTAATATGCGTATCCCTTGAGATTCCGAAAACAAATCGTAGTGCGCAATTCATTAGGCGTTTAAGTTTGGCCTCGGAATCTCCCGAGAGTCCACCGTACACCACACAGCCATAGTCGAAGTGGGGGAAAACAAGGGAGGAAACTAGGAGTTGACGGGACTTATATGGAAGGAGATATCGTAGACGATTGAGCTGTTTTAGGGTGGAGATAGTGCGACGGGAAATTTGGGAGATGTGAGATTTCCAGGATAGGGGTTGATCAAAAGTAACACCTAGGTTTTTAACGGTGGTGTGGAATAAGATAGGTGAGTTGTTCATGAGGAGATTGGGAGATACCGGGGAGGATTTGAGGAGTGAGGGGGATCCGATCAAGATGGCTTTTGTCTTCTCGGCGTTCAGAGTGAGCCTATTGAGGTTTGCCCAACAAGCACTTATTCTGTCAATGTCTTCCTGAAGTTTTAGAGTGGCATCTGAGATATCTGTCGGATAATCAGATGTTAAATATCATGAACATATGTGTTGAAAATATATTTTCAATACTTGAAAAACTAAGGGTCTGTTCCAATAAGTAGTCCTGGACTGTTAGTACAGATTTGGTGGCCTAACAAGGCCATAATTATACACTGATACGAGTTTAATCAACGTAGTCAGAGAAATTTTCGAGAAAATTGCGAAAACGTGTAAAATCGAGGATATAAAGTGATGCTATCATAAAGTAGTTCTTCTAAATCCGATTTTAGCGAAGAATACAAATTAATAAAGGATTAATTAGAAGGTCTATAAAAATGTGGGATTCCAAACCGTTGAGCAATATCTTTTTATTTTTTTTTTATTTGTTTATTTAGAAATATTACATTCTGTCACATCAAGGACATTTATAATAGTGATCAGAGAAAGCACACTCACACTCTATTTACAATAAAAAAAAAAAAAATAATAAAAAAATAAATAATACAGAAACTTAATAATAATAAATACAATAAAATAAAATAAATGTATATAAACAAAAGAACTAACCTAATCATACACACTCGGGCTTGAGTGGAGGATCTGGCCATTGCCAAAACTCCAATAGATGCTTATTTACAAAAGGTCTCTGGGCCACTGCCGCTTCAACCTTCGAGGAGGATTGTAAGGATGGGTGGTGCTGGATAGAGATTGTGCAAGGGGATTTGGATGATAGGTAAGGTTTTGGTGAAATTTGGAGAATTTTTCTGGAATAGGGTCTAGGACAAATGGGATATTAAGGTCATGGTGTAGGATTTTGTTATTTACATAGAACGGAGCATCAACTATTGTTCGAAGGACTTTAGATTGAAAGGATTGAATACGTTTGATGTTAGAAGCTTTTGCTGTCCCCCACAGTTCAAGTCCGTATGTCCAGATAGGTTTCAGTATTGTCTTGTAGATAAGTAATTTGTTTTCAATAGAAAGTTTGGATTTTCTGTTTAGTAGTCTGTATAGCTGGCCGTATCGTCGGTTGAGTTCTTGTCTTTTGAGTCTAGTATGTGGGTTCCACGTTAGTCTTCGGTCTAAATGAAAGCCAAGATACCGGACTGTGTCTGAGTAAGGAAGCTGGATGGAATTAAAGTGTACTGGTGGACAGGAACTGCGTCGGAGTGTAAAGGTAATATGTTGGCATTTAGATTCATTAACTTTAATGCGCCAGTTATTACACCAGTGCTCAATCAAGGTGAGGTGGTTTTGGAGATTTAAGGATGCTATGTTGGGATCAGAGTTGGATGATAAGATTGCGGTGTCGTCAGCGAATGTTGCAAGAAAAGTATCGGGATGAACAGGGATGTCAGCAGTAAAGAGGATGTAAAGCACGGGACCCAAGACGCTGCCTTGGGGAACACCGGCTTTAACGGAGTAGATATTGGAAAATTCTGTTCCACAGCGAACTCGGAAGGAGCGGTCAGAGAGGTAGGATCGGAGGACTAGGTACAAGGACTGAGGTAAATGGATTTTAAGCTTGAAGAGCAGTCCGGAGTGCCATACCCGGTCAAATGCCTGTGCAATGTCCAGAAATGCACCCGAACAGTATTCCTTGTTTTCTAGGGCTGAGGAAATATGATCAACAACTCGGAGTCCTTGTTGAACAGTGGAATGTTGGGAGCGAAAACCAAACTGATGGGAAGGAATATTTTGGGATTCTATAATGGGTAGGATTCGTTTCAAAAGGATCTTTTCAAAAATTTTTGAAAGGATTGGGAGTAGGCTAATTGGTCTATAGGATGTTGAGATATTGGGAGGTTTGCCTGGTTTTTGGAAAAGGATAATAGTGGAGTGTTTCCATAGCAGAGGAAAGTGGGTGGTGCGTAGGATACAGTTGTAGATATATGTAAGGAATATGACTGCTTTGGATGGAAGTTGTCGAAGGATTTGAGGGGTAAGGAGATCATGTCCAGGAGCTTTACGGGGGATTAATTTTTTTAATTGAAATTTCACTTCGGAAGGATGAATAGCTTTTGGGGGCAAGGAAAGTGGGATTGGTGATGTAAGGAATTCTTCTACTGTTACGGTGTGGGCAGGATGGGATTCCGGATGTGAAATAAATGTATTGGATAGGTGAATGGCGAACTCCTCAGCCTTATCTTCGTCAGATGCTGCCCAGGAGCCATCATCTCGTCGGAGGGGATGGGAAATGCGGTGAGGATTTAAGATTTTGGTAGTGGTTTTCCAAAGGGAATTGTCGCGAGAAGAAAGGGAGGATAGGTAGGAGTTGAAGGAATGTGATCTGAAGGTGGCTAATTCCAGTTTTAATTTTTTGCAGTAATAATTATAGGAGCAGCGGTCGGTAGGATGTCGGGTACGTTGCCACAATAATCTGGCACGGCGTTTGGTTTGGATTAGGTCAAGGAGGTGTTGGGGTAGAATGGTCTTTTTAGGAATTCTGGAGGAGTCTTTTGGGAAGGAAGCAGTCCAGGCGGCTTGTTGGATTGTGGTAGTAAAGGAATTTACGGCACTATCAAGGTCATCGGGAGTTTTGAGGGATATGTTAAGATCAATTTTATCGGAGATGATTTGGCGGAAAAGGTCCCAGTTAACTGGGCCCCTAATAAATGACGGTGGAGAAGGTTTGGGAACGGGTTCAAGTGAAACATTAAGGATTAGAGGACTATGGTCAGAGGAAAGTTCATTTAGACGTGTAATGGAACAATTGAGGGGACTTAAGCCGCTGTGGATAAAGAAATCAAGAAGATCAGGATTACGGTTGGGATCTGTAGGCCAGTAGGTAGGAGAGTTGGGGGAAAGGAGGTGAAAATGTTGGGAATTGAGTGCAGACAGCAGGGTTCGGCCACGAGTATTCGTGGTTCTGGAACCCCATTGTTGATGTTTGGCATTTAGGTCTGCACCCAAGATGAAGTGATGTCCTAAGGAGTCGAGGAGAGAACGGAATTGGGCATTGGATATGGATCGGTTAGGAGGGCAATACGCTGATGCAAGGGTAACCGGAAAGGAAAAGGTTTTTATCACGATAGCGGTGGACTGTAGGAAATCATGTGTAGGTAACGGGAGTAGGTGATGGGAGAGGGATTGGTGTACAATGACAGCAGTACCGGCATGTGCTTTTCCGTCAGGGTGGTCAGTACGATATGTCAGGTATTGTGGTATTTTGAAGTGCTGTTTAGTGGTTAGTCGAGTTTCAGTAATTAGTGCCACGTCAATATTTTTGTCAAGTAATAATGTAGTTAGTTCGTTTGTGTGATTTCTAACACCATTCGCATTCCAAAGGAGAATGGATAAAGGTTTATTGGAAGTCATTTAAGGATTTTTCGCGGGAGGGATAAAATGTGATACAAGATTGGTGAGAAGAGATATCAAAGGAGTAACAAGGGATCTGAATTCGGAGAGGAAAGATGTAAGTAAACTGGTGAGATCTGTGGTATTTGAGGGAGGAGGAATGCGGGGAATTTGGTGTTGATAAAACTGTTGATTAGGTGAAGTTTGATTAGGATGTTGAGGGTGGGGTTGAGAATTTTGAGGTATGTGTTGTTGTTGCGGCAGGGTCTCACAATAAGTAACATCATTCTTACCTCCTAATAAGTGTGCAAAAGACACCGTTGGGTCAATTTTTTTTGAAGGTCCTCTTCTTGATGCGTTAGGTTCTCTTCTTGATGCCTCTGCTTCTTCTTGGGTCCGGGATTTTTGATATCTTGATTTAATATTCTTGTAGATCTGACAGCCTTTGTAGTTCGCTGGATGTCCTTCAAGGCACAATGCACAAACTGCAGGATCCCGTTTCGGTTTTGTGCACTCCCCGGATTTGTGCTGCTCTCCACATTTCACACAGCGCGGCAGATGATGGCAGTAAGTCCTGGTATGGCCATATGCCTGGCAATTGTGACACTGTACGATTTCCCTCTTAGGATATGGCTTCTCTACTATAACACTTGTGTAGTATATTCTTCTTATTTCGTATATTTTTTCGATCCCTTGATTTGGCTCCAAATCTACGAAAAATAAGGGTAGAGGAACTTTTACTCCTGGCTGTTCTTTACTCTCCTTCTGTACATTTGTAATCTGGCGCACTATGAAACCTGAAGTTTTCAATTCTTCTTCTATTGCTTCGGTTGGTGTTGAGGGGTGTAGATTTCTTATGACTACCCTCAAAGCTCGATCTTGCCGTAATTGGTACGTATGAAAATCCGCGTTGGTTTCCGTTAGATACTTCACAATTTTTCTGTAGGTTTCAGCTGTATCTGGTGATATCTTCGTGTCCTTTGTTCTGCTTAGACATGAATAGCTTCCAGAGCCTGTTATTTTGTTCAGTTGTGAGCATAGTAACTGAAAATTGCTTATGTTTTTAACGAATATGGGTGGAGGTCGGGGATCTCTTGGTATTGAAGCGGATTCCATCACTTCTTTATCATTCTGAAGCACCTGATAGGGGTTAGGGGTGAAAAACGGAGATTGTTCGGTTATCTCTTGTGAAGATGTACCTGGTTGATGCTGAAGTTCTTCAATTGTTGGTTTTGATGATGTTCCTGGCTGGGTTTCATTTTCTCTGGAGCTAATAGGCGTTACTGCAGGTGTTTGACGACATTGACGAGGCTTTTGTTTGACAGGCGAAGAACAAGGTGTTGAGCCTAACGGCCGAATTCTCTTGATAGAAGCTCTACTAGACATGGCCTGATTGTGATATCGCATATAAGGGAAAAAAAAAATGAAAAAAAAAAAAAATAAAATAAAATAAAAATAACCCTATAATTTATAACAAACAATAAATATCAATTGTTATTATGTATTCTTGACTTGTTTTGAATAAATAATCTCAAAGATTTCACTGCAAAATAAGTAAATTCTGAGAGACGATGTAGAAACACGTCCTTTCGCATCAGCTGATCCACTGCCACTCCTGAGCAATATCTGAAAAAATATTGGTTATTCTTACAATAATGGCTACCTGGAGGATATCGAACAACCAGACAGCAGCTAGAGAAGAGAGGGCACCGGTTATTCGTTAGGTGGGGATGATGTCGGTTATCGGATAGGTCGTTACGTATTTATTGGAGGCCAGGGTGCTTCTGACAGGGTACATTAATTTTTAAATTTCTTCTCTCTCTATACACCTATCTGTTATTTATATAATAGATAAACGCGTTCTTAAAAATATATATATAGTAAACCTCAGCCTCAGTTTTCTATCAAGGATTTTTGTAGATAATTGATCAGTTAGAAACACACAAAGGTAGAAACACGACCATAGGTTCAATGTGCATAAATAGACGTTAAATATATATTTTCTTATCGACATGACTAGAGGAAAATAATAATAGTTTTCTCAGTTGAAATTGTATCAACGATAAATTTTTAAGATAGGGTATCCGTAAGTAAAGTAAAATATTTGAAGAAGAGATCTGATCTCAAGTTCAAAAACATTTATATAAATATTGGTCCGATTTCCGGCAGAAAAGTGGGATATTTAAATTTTGTGTTTTTGGTTGACCAAGAATCGATAGCTAAAGACATATTTAAGTTAGAGAATTAAAAGTTGCTTTAGAGTAAACGAGAAAAAAATTACTTCAAGTATAAATTAGAGTGCTACCATTGGGTAGTTACTCACCAAGTGTATCCATGTCATTATATCTATTATGTCCAAATTTACTAGATGTATTTATGTAATACAGTTGTAAATGTCATTAAGAAATAAAATAAAAAAAATTATAAATAGAGTTTGTCATTGCTAGAACCATTTGAAGTATATAGTAATGGTTATATAGTAATGATAATATAGTAAGTATATAAGAATTTTGAGCGGCTAAACTATGTTGTTATGTTTTCAAAAAAAAAAAATTATTCCTGTTTTTTTTTTTTCATCCTCCAACTATACCACAGATACCCCACTTTTAGGAAAACTTTCTCGCTAAATAAGTCCATGTTAATTAATTTGAGGTTTATTTTTTTACACAACTAGAGATTCACCTCAAGTTGTGCAAAAAATTATGTGATTTTATATCCTGTGAACTAAATGACCTGTGTTTTCAGTAAAAATGACTGAAATAAATTGTTGCAAAGCTTTAATTTTTTTTTTTTTTTTTTTGGCTGAAGAAAATTTTATACTGAATTACCTTAAGCCGGTTTACGTTGCTTTAGTTTATCAAATAAATCGTACTGAAATATTTTCTTTGATTAGTTTTCAGGAAAATTAATCTAATTCATTTTTTTTTTCTTAATAGACATATGTAAAGATATAATTTTTTTTTCTGAAATAGGTAGGAAAGTCGTGTGAGTGGACACACCAGTTTTTTTTCTTTATAGATAACTAAGGTCGGAATTCCCAAAAATGTATTTATAAGTTTACTTCTATCAAAAATGTACTCTGATATTTATTGCTATAAACTGACGATATCAGAATTCATTTATTCTCATCTTGCTGGCGGCTCTACTAACCAGATTATTTTTTCAATCATTTGCATCCCTTTAGAAGTCAGAATTGACTGTTTAATTCCCCTTAAGTGTCTTAAAAAAATATCCCGTAATTTAGTAGAACGATAGTCCCTTTGAAATAATGGGTGAAGGCGACGACGTGGACTGAATATTTTTAAAACAACTTTTTCTTGATTCTGAAACATGTAAATTAAGTTTGATTTTAAGAACTACTTTTATTAATATTTATTATATTTTTTAATTGATTAATTGAATTCAAAGTTTGGTTTGACAACATTGGGTTAGCTAACGCTATTATTTCAAGCATATTAATATTTCGAGATTTTACTTTTTAATGAAAAAATTAAAAATACTTATCTTATTTTCTAAACTTTTTTTTATTCAACATGGATAAGAAATATAAAATATCAGTAAATATAATAGACTGAAGTGTGGATAGCAAGAAATATTGAATGTGGAAGGTAGCTAGGAATTGAAGAACTATCGAATAATCGAAGGATTATCGACATGTGATACTTGAACTAAGTGGAGTCAGCAGCGAACACAAGTACCCGTAAACTCTCCTCCATTGAATAGGCTTAGTTCACAATAAAATTTTACTCTCGCGATTAAAAGTTGAAAACAAAAGATAAAAAATCTGGTACGCGCAACAAAAAACTTTCAGTTACCGCTCTAATTTGAATAGAATTTTTTTTCTGGCAATGTTGGGCTATTTTAAAATGTTTGAAGTGCATTGGAAACAGAGTTAAAGCTTAAAGCTTACTGACAACAAATCAATAAGACCATTAAAATTACAAAAACTCTATTTATTATTTCGACGGCAGGCAATAAAAATCTTGTTACTGATTTTATAAACCACATAACTTCAGTCTCTGATCTATATGTTCCTTTCAGTTGACAGAATGACTAACTCCAATTTCAATATCTTTGAGTAATTCTATTTTAGTGATATTTCTAGTTGAAAAAGTGATATCTACACAGACAGCGAGTAGGTAGATTCCAGAGTAGATGATTGCATTTTTGAAATATAGAACGGTGAATAAATTTTCTTTCTGGAAACATCACTAAAATTAATAATGAAGAATGTTTAAATTGCAGTCAGTCATTCTATAAAATGAAAGGCACATATATGCCTAGAGATAATTTGTATGAATAATTAAAAAACATTCAAATGGCCGCAAAGAGAAAAGTACGATCGTGAAAATTTTTAACAATTATTTTGGACTTTCCATAGAGTATAGGATATGGGATGAAAAAATTATTTTAAAAAAACAAATGACGTGCAACAAAATTAATTCAAATATATTGAAATGGTCCTATTAGAATATTATAAAATTTATTTTGGCTAAGAAAAAAATATATATAAAGCTTGTAATTGATTTCAAATTTTCAAGGAGCTATAACTATTGAGAACTTTGCATAAAAGCAGTTTTGCGTTATCGGAAGTGTAGAATACACTTATCAGTTATACAGTTATCACATAATGCATTATTATATTATTTGTAATAGCTTTGAGACGATATTATTTCGTAGATAACAAACGCGGTTAAATGCCCCTCAAACGTCGAGCCCGAAAAGGAATGATACGGTCAAGAGGTCCAAAGCACCCCATAGCCCAGGGCATAACAATATTCTCCGTCCCTGTGATCGTTGAATGTGTGTGACGTCCATTCCCGAATCATATTATTGTTATCTTCAGCCGCCTGTCTTTGTGTGGTCAGTTTGGAAGATCTGGAGAATCCAATCACCTATCAATATAGTAATTTGTCCGAAAACAATTATAATTGCGTACTTGTTCATAGTGATTAATAAATATTAAGAAGAAAAAAATTGAAATAAAATTGATAATAGATGAAAAAATTGTCGGTTTATTGTTAAACACACAATTTTTTTTTTCTTTTTTTCATGATATTTACATTTGTATTAAAAAATTAAATACATTAAGTAAATTTGATAACAGAAAATAATAACATGAAATGACTTGTTGAGAAACTACCCACTGGTAGCACTCTAAAAACAAAATGTATTTACAATAAGAGATCTCGAGGCCATCTTCTTTTCAGACACCTCGGAGGGTTATCAGGAATAGAAGAGGAAGCAAGGTTAGAGACGAGAGGATTCGGATGGTTCTGAAGTTTATTATGGAAGGATTGGTATCTGGATTGGGCCAAATCGGAAACATAAGGAACATTATGGATTATTTTATTGGTGACAAAGTAAGCATTGAGGATTTTCCGAAGGATTTTGGATTGTAAGGATTGGATACGAGAAGAATTCGATGGCTTAGTGGAACCCCAAAGCTCAACTCCGTAAGTCCAAATAGGTCTTATTGAAGTCATGTATATAAGTCTTTTGTAATTAACTGGAAGCTTAGAGCGTTTGTCTAGTAAGTGTTGGAGTAGTCGGAAACGTCGAGCGGTTTCTTGTCGTTTCAGTCTGGTATGAGAATTCCAAGTTAGACGTTTGTCCAAGTGAAGTACAAGGTATCGGATTTGTTCAACAGGGATAAGTGGGGTATTATTAAAGGATACTGTGGGACATTGTGGTTTACGTCGCAGGGTAAAGGTGATTTGATGGGATTTATTAGAATTTATTTTAATCCTCAAGTTTTGACACCATTCTTCAAGGCTAAACACACACTAAATATATTTTTGAGGTGAGGGATGAATGAAGGTGATCAGTCAAAATAAAAATGGCAAAAAATAAATAATAATATTTATTTAAATATTTGCCGAAGTTTTGACTCGAAGTTCAGCCCTGATCCTTTAGTCTGAACGGTTAGTCGAAATAAATAAATAAATTCGGTGTTAAAATAAAAATTATTATTTATTTTTTGCGATTTTTATTTTGACTGATCCTTCTCTTAATTATTCACTACAGTCAACCATCAACCCACAAATATATTTTTGATGGGTCTGAAATTTTTAGAATGCTTTTGAGGATTATGACTTTTTTTTCTCTTTTTTTTCGGTTGGCGCTACAGACCTTGTAGATCTTTTACCGAAAGATGTGGACTTCTTAGACCACATCCCGATTCCTGATTTAAGTACACAGGGGTAGGGTTATCAGTCCTACGCCCGGCCGGTGAAGTTGCCTTCAGTAGTCTGACTGGTTTTCTCTGGTGGACGGTCACCCATCGAAGTGCTAACCACGCTCAGCGTTGCTTAACTTGGTTATTTATAGCAAGCGCCTAAGCCCGCACGGCTATCCCAGTCCCCGGATTATGACCTTACTTATCGATAAAAAAAATTTTTAAAAATAAGTGATATGGTGCTAGAAACCTATAAACACAAAAAATTATAACTAAAAAGGTTATTTGAATTTTCAAGTAGAAACGTAAAACTTTCTTTTTCGAAGTTGAAGGAAGAATGTGTGAAAGTGAACATAGTTAGTTGAAGGTGATATCCACCAAAAAAATGGATCCCAACCCAACTACAAATCTTGTAGTAAGGGACGAAAGGATGGACTTATTCGGCGCTACTTGTGGTGATGCTTGGGCATTGGTAACGGGTAAAAAAAGAAATTTTCCTAATGAATCTAGGGATCCGAGAAAATACAAAAAAAGTGAAATAGAAAATGCAACGCAAATATCTGTAAGTAATTCTTATGATGTACTTAATACCATTACCGAAAATGAACAATCCGCAGTAAATGATCAAACAAACGAAAAACCACCACCAATACACATAAACGACGTTCAAAATTATCAGGCATTATTCCTGTTCCTTGAAAACAACGCAGCTCCAAATTCTTTTTTTCTGAAAACAACTATCAAAGGTATAACAGTTTACCCGAAAACACCTGACGTATACCGTAAACTAGTTAGTAGCCTCATTTGTTCCAATTACTCAATGGTTTAAACTCCCTCATACAGCCCCTTTTTAGTATCCTCCAACAGCTTGTACAGGTGACTCAAGCCATGAATCCACAAAATGACCGCTAATCAGCTGACTGCAGGCTATTCGTCCATCCTTCTGTGGAATGCAAATGGACTGGCACAACACAAAACTGAACTGAACTTTTATCTTCATGAAAAACGTATAGATGTAGCCCTGATAACGGAAACTCACTTTACACCACGATCGAAATTCGGTATTTCTGGTTATGTGACACACAGGACAGATCACCTCGACAACACTGCCCACGGCGGCACTGCTATGCTTATAAGATCTTCTTTATCATACAACTATTTACACTTACCAACTACACCTGACATTCAGTCCACAGGCATCACACTATACATGAAACACAACATATTGACACTAGCTTCCATCTATTGTCCTCCAAGATATATGCTGACTTCTTCGATGTTTTGCAACTTCTTCCAAAGCTTAGGTAGATGTTTCATAGCAGGTGGTGACTTCAACGCAAAGCACCAACATTGGGGGTCACGACTATGCACACCAAGTACGACATTCCATTCCATAAGTACGAGCTCTGATCTTTGCTCTGATTATTCAGCGGTACACCTTATTGTACTCGATGAGGCCGTCTACGTACAAAAAATACCAGCTCTCATCAAAGGACCAATTGACTGGGATGCATATAGAGAGTTTTTAAACTCTTCGCTTTTGATCCCAGTGTCCATAAAAGGTGAAAAAGAACTGGAGGAGGCTGTGGAAACATTCACCAAAAATATTCAACAAGCTGCTTGGACATAATCAATACCAAAATTCAACTCTGCGACAACTGAGCACTCGCCGAAATATCCTCAGTACATAAGGGACTTAATCAGAGCAAAGAGAAGAGCGCGTAAAATATGGCAGGCTGACAGACACCCTTCAGATAGTCGGACATTTAACCGACTAAACAATCAACTTAAAAGAGAAATCCAAAAATTTAACAGAACTAACTATGACGCATACATCAGTGGTCTTTCGACTGACGATGGGAGCTTGTGGAAGCATACCAAAAAGTTGTTAAAGCACCGAGAGCTGTCAGCACCACTTAGAAAAGAAGATGGATCCTGGGCAGTGTCGGATGAGGAAAAATCTGAACTCTTCGCTCACCACCTTTCTTCTGTATTTAAACCGTTTACAAAGTTCACTAACACAGAACATGAGACTGTAGTACTTAACACATTAGACATCCCACTTCAGCTGACACTACCACCTCCTTCTTTTACTCCATCTCAGGTTGCACTTCAAATCAAACAATTACCGAAAAGAAAAGCTCCTCGTTATGACTTAATAACAGCCGAAGCACTCCAACAAATTCCCAAGAAAGCTCTAGTATTTCTGACAACAATTTACAACTGTATACTAAAGATGTCAAAATTCCCTTTACAATGGAAATACTCACTTATTAAGATGATTCACAAACCCGGTAAAGACATATACAGTCCTTCATCCTACAGACCCATTAGCCTCCTTCCTATATGCTCTAAAGTTTTAGAAATTATATACTAATAATTAAATTTAAATAATACAAAAGACTTGTTGACATATTGACTGACCAACAGGTAATATCTGACCACCAATTCGGCTTTCGCACATTCCATTCGACGACACATCAATTGCACAGAGTTACAGACTGCATTGCTGGAGCTTTAGAACAAAAACTATATGCAACTGGAGTATTTTTGGATGTTGCTCAGGCGTTTGATAGAGTCTGGCACCAGTGTCTTCTCTTTAAACTTAAGACTATACTTCCATACACGTACTATCTTATCCTTCAATCTTTCCTCTTCGACAGATTTTTTTCAGTTCGGCAGGGCTCGGAAGTGTCTTCAGTCCCTCCAATCTTGGCCGGAGTTCCCCAAGGTTCAATACTAGCCCCTCTACTTTACGTTATATGCACTTACGATATACCTATTTACGATGAGATCTTGACAGCCTCATATGCAGACGATACAACAATCCTCACAAAACATCAAGACCCTACAAACTCTACAACATCATTTGCTTAAACTACAAGATTGGTTCACACTATGGAAAATTCGACTTAATCATGACAAATCCTAACATATAACATTTACTCTTTGAAAAACCACCTGTCCTCCAGTTTATATTGGCAACAATCAAATTCCTCAAACGGACACGGTACTTTATCTTGGACTCACCTTCGACAGAAGGATGACATGGGGGCCACATGTTAAAATGAAACGTATGACACTTAACAAACGACTCAAACTACTTTACTCTCGTTTTGCTAAATCTTCAAAACTAAAACTAAAACAGAAACTGAATACATATACATACTTACTTAAGCCCATATGGACATACTCATCACAAATATCCGGCATCGCTAAAAAGACCCACCTACAAAAACTTCAAACGTTCCAATCAAAATTATTGCGACTCATAACAAAAGCACCTTGGTACGTGACTAACAAAACTCTACATACTGACCTCCACTTTCCAACAGTTGACCAACATATAACGACCCTATATCAACGATTTTACACAAATTTAAACGGACATAATAACAGACTTATAAGAGACATGGCGACAGCTGACATACCTCAGAACATGAGCAGGAGACTAAAAAGGCGTTGGATGAGGGATCTCCTTCCTTAGACAACCTAAGTAATTGGAACAAGTTAGGGAAGAGGTACTGCCGAGTACTTTCCTTCCCCATGCCTGTCATTTCATTATATCATTATCGCCATCACATTTGGTGATTGTCAACTTGTTGTTGACAGGCGTAAATACATATTTCATAGACAAAAAAAAAAAAAAAAAAGAAAATATAATAAAATGCTAGAAGTAAATCTATCAAAATGCATAGTGATTTACTTATTGACCATTTGAATAAATATGCGAAAAATTCATACAATGAACGATAAGAGATACCCAACGTCAGTCATTCTTATGATATTAACAGACTAAAAATACTAATTATGAAATTCAAAAAGAATGCATATTGTTTGACTAATTTTATGAGATAATAGTTTCCCTAAATATGTAAATTATTTTGGTAAAAGTTATCTTGGGACCTTTTACCACTATTAAAAAATTAAGGTCATGTAGTTTTTGATGACGTCTGAATTGCAGTTACTTCCTGCGAAAACAGATTTTGAATAGGTTCGTAACGAAAACAAAGGAATATTTTTAATAAATTTATACTTTACCTGAAGTTACTATAAAATAGGACCCATTGGTATTTATACTCGGTTGGTATTTATATTGGTAAAATGCTCGAGAAAAATTGAAAAGATTAGTTAAAATGTTTGTTTTTAGGTCAGTAGAGATGTTTTTATTCTGGGATGAAGCTAGTTTAAGGTTAGAGATTTATATAAAACTTTGACTTAGTTAAATTAATGAACTTTAGAATAACTTCTTTCACTAAGCCTACTTCACCATTAGATTCATATGGCGACATACTATACGAATAAAATTTAGTATTAGAGATTATCGTGGTGAAAAAGCAAGCGCAGATAACTGAGTGTGGTTCGAACCGCTTTGTGATGTTTCGACAAATCTGAAAACGTAAACGTCGTTTTCATGAGAGTGAAATAATTAATGATAGTCTTTCAAGTATATTTCTAATTCATCCGTAGCCATGCTTTAATGACTATCATAATAGGTAAAATAATTTAATTGGTCATCATATAAAATTTATGAAAATATTCATTTAATGACAGATATAAACATGCGATTGTTAAATCAAATTTTATACATTAAAGTATATAAGAATTAATTTGTCTATAAATACTAACTGAACTGCAAGAGAAATGTTATAAATTCTCAGATTTAATAAAGAGGGCTTTTGTAACGAGTAGAGTCATTTATATATCGCTTTAACACAGCACCAGCGCCGACTGCTATTCGTGGAATGAATATAAAAACAGGCCATAATAAAGATATTAAATCTTCCTCTCTCGTAAAAACAAAATAAAAAATAACAAAACGAACTATAATTGCTAAATTTATAGTCGCCATTAATCAGATAAAACACGATGCTCTCATGCCTACATTCCTAGTTCTCAGTGAATAAACTCTTTCACTTTCCATATTTATCCATCCAGCATTTTTTTTTACTTTCACTTACTTATATATGTAATATATAGTAAGGATAAGTATTGCGATGGTGAAAATTTTTTAATCTGAGTTTTAAACGGAAATACAAGTTTTGAGCTGCCCTGAGTCCAAATAACCAAGTCTCATAGCCCATCTCTTTTTTCGAAGGCAGGAACTAATCAACTATTATATTGCAAAATTAAAACCCCAGTCAACAAACCCTCCGTATTCCCATTTATTCCACCGAAAAATCGTTAGAAATTATGAACTGAATCCTATAAGAAGTGATCCATTTGCTATAAGGCAAAGAGAAGTCATTGGAGAAATATACATCATGCCTAATGACAAATCTGACCCTATTTTTAGATCGCCAGCCTGGAAATACCATTCAGTTAGAATAGATCTCACTTTTAAGCACAAAAACTCAGATTTCAATAAACTTGAATTCCTAAAAGAAATTCTAAAATATTCAGATCATGAAATAATATACACTGATGGATCCAAACAGAATAAAAATGTCGGTTTTACAGTAATTATAAATGGGATACCCAATAAGTATAAATTACTCCCGACCTCTACAATATATACTGCAGAATTGCAGGCTATTTCTGCAGCGTTACATTTATCAATAAATATAGAAAGCTCGAAAATAGTAATAGATTCTGATTCAATTTCCGTCCTTCAGAGTACAGCAAACTTCTCAAAAACCGGACCTACAATAAACAGATTCCACTAATACATCGAAATTATAAACAACCTTAATAAAAGTATAATTTTTATCTGGACTCCAGGACAATCCGGGATATCAGGAAATGAAAAGCTCATATGAATATCCAACCTCTCAAAATATACGAGCCGAGTGATGTAAAAATATTGCTAAAAGACAGAGTGCGGACAAATTGGGAGTCCATATGGAATGAAATTCCACTGACTAATAAACTTAGAAATTACAGTGGGTAAGTGCTCAAAGAGGAAACAGAAGAGAAGAAGTGGTTGTGACAAGAATGGGAATTGGTCATACTAACCTGACTCATGTCCAATTAATAACAAAAGAGCGCCAACCATATTGCGATACCTGCCAGTCTCCCCTAACCATAAAGCATATAATAGAATATTGTACAATTCTACATCAAACCTTTGAAAAAAACTAAATACTCCGTTGTAAAGATCTATAATTAAAGAAATAGATAAAAAGAAACTTTTTTATTTATTTATTTTTCTTTTGCATTCAGAAAGATAAGTTACAAATAATAACAGCATTGCTTAAGGGCGTAATAACCAAATTGTTGATTGCCTAGGACAACTCGTAACTTAACCTAACCAAGTTCCGAAACTTAATGAAACTTGAACACATGTGTATGTATGCGAACAGCCTAGCTCGAAAACGAAAAATGATACGAAACTGAAATTGTGCGAAACCTTGATGTTACAGCAACATTTTCGTAAAAATCGGTAAACCGGACGTGGTACTTTATATAATCGATTTAACACATTTTTACGATTTTTTCAAAAAAGGTTCCAGCGATTTCGATTAAACTCAGTATGTCAGTGTATTATTAAGCAGTTTTTAATATAATGTAGGTTTTATTCTCCTTGATGTTCTCTAACAGAGCTTAAATGGCTAATTTCAATATTAGCATCCTCTAAAGTACCATTATTCGTACTCCGATAATATTATGAACATATGCGTTTTTCATAAATGCTATCGTTAGTATTATTTAATATTTAATTGTGTAGAATACAGCGATATAAAAATTAAAATTTGTCTGTATAAGGGTATTTCAAAAAATAAAAATACTCACAATGAAATATAAATAAATATAGGGTCTACAATTTTTGCTTTCACTTCCCCTTTGTCTGATAATACTTATTTCTGGTAAGAATAAGTAGTAAGTAAAAGTCGTGTGTTGCGCGCACCAGATTTTTTAATTTCCATTGTGGGCAGATTTTTTGTATGCATGCATTTTATTTATTTTTATATGTATTCAGCTGCTACCTCTTCTCACAATTAATTATATTGCTTATTTATCACTTTATAACAGTCTTAACAGTGAAAAATTACGGAAATTTCATTAAGATTTTTTATTACTTTCACTTACCTATATATGGAATATGGTATTTCATGACGTAGTGTTTAAATGTTTCTTGAAGTCCTATTAAATGTAATCACACGAACAATAATATTTAAAGAGATAGTTTTTTAAATTTTTTTTTCTGTAAAACATGGTTATATTTTACTATTTTGGGGCCCGACAACTTTTGACCTGTCTATAACAAACTATGCAAACCTCTTAATTCCATTTTAGTAAACTCTGCAATGAAAAACAACAGTTTAATAACTAATAGTCATACAATCCATAATCAATGGATCGTACAATCCATAATCAACGGATCATACAATCCATAATTAACCGGTGATATAATAAATAGGACTTTTGTTATTTTAATGGTATTTATGATTTGTTAGCTATAAACTTTTAGCTTTAGCTCGGTTAAAAATACAATTCGAAAATTTTATAATAGCCCAACATTGCCAGAAAGTAATTTCTATTCAAAGTTAAGCGGTAGATGAAAGTTGTGAGTTGCGCGCACCAGATTTTTTTTTCTGTGGCTCTTGCACCTATGTCTGGCATACATATTTTTCTTAATCAGAGTTTAAGTTACTGAATATGTTATTTCATGATGGCCTCTTTAGTTTATGTTTCCTCAATAGAAATCGAGAGAATTCTAAATCTGTATCCCTGCTTAACACCAACCAGCTTGAACGATATTGCTATAGGTTTTCTCTTTTTTGGGGGAGTTTCATTACATTCAAAATGATTTATTCTGAGCCGTGGATTTCATCTGCAAAAGCATTTTTAAAATCCAAATGTTTCTAAATGCACTGTCCTATACATTAGCGTTTCAAGAATTACTCAAGATCAGGGGCTTATACTGAAAATCTAATCCAATGAGTCCTGTAGAGGATGAAGAACTAGACCAGAGTTTCCGGCGATAAAAGCTGAAGAAGCTCTTCCCCAATTTGTTTCAAATAGTTATATACTGGAATACGGTTTCCCAATGTCATCCCAAGACAGTGGATCCAAGAATTTTCTTAGGGTGAGGATTTTTCTCAGCACCTCTGCATCAGGTGCTTTCCCCATCCCCATCCGTTTTCCCACCACTAGCCAACTCCTTAGCTGAGTTCAGCAGCTCAAAAGTCCTCTTTCAATAGTTTTAACAAAAGCAAACTCTATTTTTATTTAAAGTAAATTTTGTCTAGTTAACAGTGAAGCGATCGTTAATTATTCAAATTAAATGGAGTTTTAGTTATCACTTCCTATTCAACAAAAACCTTGAAACTTAAAAAATCACAAAACTGGAATTCCCTAGGTTTCGTCAGAAAATCGACCCATTGTTTATATAAATTTTTTTTGTATTTTTTGAGTTCTGATATCATTCCTTTAAATATTTCCCTCTACTTACCGGACATCCTGTATATGGGTTTATATGTTTAAAAAATAAAATTGCTAACACGGCTCACCAAGAAAAACTTTTTACAGCCAAAAAATCCAGATCTCTCTGATTTTTTTTTTTTTTCATGTTACTACTAAACAGTGCATCAAAACGAAAAACCTGTGCTTTAAGAAATTGAAAAACATCAAATTGTGCGTCGAAACTTAATAATTTGATAAAGTGATACAGTCGACAACAACACTTTCTAATGAGAAATATACAAATTAATATCGTGAATCGCATGGATTCTGCAAGGAAACTATAGTTGCTGGAGGTTACAATGCGTCCAGATTTATTAGATTTTTTTTATATACATTACATTAGGAAATTCGTCTACGAGGATGAGTTTTTCCCTATATTTCTCTTTTCTTTAAATATCTGTTTTTTGGAAATTTTTCCCCGTCATCCAGGGAAGAGAGGGCCGCCCCTCCCCCGACTGGATCCGCTAATAATTATCACGATAAAAAAAATGTTTATATCACATTATAAAATTCGTCTTAGAGGATGAATTTTTCCTATATTTCTCTTTTCTTCAAATAGGTGTTTTTGGAGCTCTTTTTCGGATTTTTTTTCTCCACCATCCAAGAGAGGTCGCGCCCCCTGGCAGAATTTGCTAGTGCTGGTCACGATAATAATTTTTTTTTTATATTACAATGGGAAATTCGTCTACGAGGATGATTTTTTCTTTAAATTTTTCTTATATTTCTCTTTTTTTTAAATAGCTGATTCTGGAACTTCTGTTGGAATTTTTTTTCCAGCTTCCAGAGAGAGGGGGCACGCGCTCCCCGGCTGGTTCCGCTAGTGGCCCTAGGAGAAGGGCAGAGGAGACCCCCAATACCTATGGGTGAATCAATGATAAATTCATTGAATAAAATGTCTTCAGTATGATAAAACGTTTTGTTTTAAATGGAATTTCTCTTTGTGGATTGATTCATTCAGTCGTATTCATTCGTTTAAATGAAGAATAAAAATTTATTAAGTGCCTCAGCATATATAACATAGAACTATATACTGATATTTTTTATTTATTTAGCTTGTCGTCAGAAATTTCTGATATCATATTTATATTCACCTGGCTATTTACCTAACTGGCAATTAGAAACAATAAACATAAATAGATAAAAATGATTAAAACAATATTTTTTAGATTTGAAATAAAAGCTTTTTTATTGTATTTTATTACATGTCCTCAAAAATAATTCTAACTCAGACACCATTTACTAAGGAGGCTCCACAACAGGATTTTTTTATTTGGGGCCTCAAAAATAAATCAGCCTCGGGCCACAAAAATGGTCTAGGTACGCCATTGGGGTTTCTAAGTTATTTCAAACTAAGAAACCCAAATCTTATTCAACCTAACTCAATTTGGTATTATTCGAATTGAGATTGAGATTGTTTTTTGTTTTTTACTCTGGTAGTTTGAGAGTTCAATTTATACACTAAGTCGATTTATATTTGTATTCAATCAAGAAAAACTTATAAATATATACCTAACAAAATATCAATGTTGTAAAAGTTTTTAAAATATAGTATATAAAACCAAAACAAGTTTACAATTCCGTCAAGCCTTTTATATGGAAATAGAGTATTCAAATTTATCATTGAGCACCATTATTTTTCTTCAGCACGATTCCACCTTTTAGTTTTAGAAAAACATAAAGGAAAGAGGTTACATAGCGTACATTTTTGGAATTTTCAAATTTTATATATTTATTAATTCATAATTAAATGCAATACATTAAAGAATAAACAAAAATATGATAAACAATAATTTATAAGTTATAAATATAAAAGTTTTTAAATATAAAATGTAATTTATAGCTATACCAATTTTCAAGTATATACAATAAAATAAAATCAGGGCTCCTTTATCCTCACGCACCTATAACCTTGGTCCTTTATCTCACCTGATCAAAAAAAAATAAATATATCTTAAATCTGAAATAAATAATTTTAATTATTATTTTATGAATTAGGTATCTTTTTTTTTTTTTGTATTCCTTCACTGTGAGGCTTCCTTATTAATTGAACCTGGGATGGATCTTCCTCCGCTGCTCCTCTCCCTCATAGTGATACTGCTGTATAAAATACTAGTGTTTTAGTAGATTTTATATAGCAGTTTATTTCATTTTCTACATCAGTTATAAAAACAGCCACATCCTCGATGGATACCATTGCTTCTTATAAATTACTTTTGTGATTGCATTATTTCTTCATGATCTTTTAATCTGTAGTAATCAGTGTCATATAAAGTAATGTTATAAAAACTATATTGCAATGTACAAATCACTCTCATGACTAATAAAAAGTATCTTTTAAAAGTATTTAAATCTTGAACAATTCAACAACTTAGTTCACCTATTATTTTATTCTTTGTATGTTTCTTTCTCCTTATTGTAGATCTTGCTCATTTTTTTAAATATATATATATATATATATATATATATATATATATATATATATATATATATATATATATATATATATATATTTACACGTACTGATACCATGAAAATTGAGTGAAACTCGCATTTTAAAACTTTTCTTTTTTTCTATATTAACTGATGGAATCTATGTACATATTCATACTCAGGTACTTTTTATTTATTAAATAAATATATAATAAATTATATAATCATAATATAAATAATTTGTAGGATTAATCAGTATATTGCTGTCTGCATCTTAAATTAACTATTTATTGGACCGAGTTTAAGCTGCCCTCTTTACTTTTTTCATAAATATTGAATTTTTGCAATGGGGTTCATCCCATTTGTGATGCTGTCTTTCAAAATTTAATGTATATATTTAATTTAATCATCTCAGACTTGTTGAAATAATAGGAGCTAGGTCACATTGAAGTTTGAGCTACCATTTTGCATATATATAGTGATAGGTATCAGGTATCAGTCAGAATTTAGAAAGGGTATATCAACAGTGGACCAAATATTTGGGCTGCGTGTGATTCCGGAAAAAAGTATGAAATATAAAATGGACACTCACCTACATTAAGAGGCTAAACCTGTATAAAGTTATGCAGAAGTTCAGAATTCTGACAATCTCATTCATACCACAATAAATGAATTTAAGTGTGCAGTCAGGGTTCAACTGGATATATCTCTCAAATTCATGACAATGAGAGGATTGAGACACAACGATGCCCTAGCTAGCTTACTCTTCAATCTTCCTTGAGAGAGAATAAAAAAAAGAGCTGCAATGGAAACTATCATTACCATTTAAGATAGGATTAGTACAGGTGCATGGCTATAGGGATGATTCAGATATCGTAGTTCAATTTTTGAACACTTTAAAAGTTGCTTTTCTTGGCTTAATGGAAGAGGTCTTATTTATAGTATGGGACTAATTATAAATCTAGAACTATAATTATGAAACTAAATAAATGAGAGCTGGCTTGGCAACGAATGCTCACTTTCCAAACTCACAATCAATTTATTTATTTGGGCTCAATTAGTTACGTGTTCAAATAAGACTCCTCTTCAACATGTACAAATAAGATTCCTCTTCAGACCAGACAACGAATTCAGAAACCTGAAAAATCCAGGACTGTGAAAGAACCTTTTCAGTAAGACTCTGTCTTGTCAGGCCAGGTGCCATTTTTATGTAAAGCACTGATAAGACCGCTACTTTCCTATGTTTCAGAAACAAGAATGTTGAATAGCTCTTGGAAAGAATTGTTTTGTGACATACATTTGAGCCCGTTATGAACTCTTTGGGAAAGTAAATATTATAAGTTTTATGGAATTTCGTTGACTGAGATGAGCTGGCCAAGTAGCAAGGATAAATGAAGAAAAAATTCCAAAGAAACTGGACCAGTTTAGAGGAAGATAAATACCATGCTTAAAATGGAAAGAAACTGTTATCAGAGATATGCAAAATCCGTAGTTGGAGTGCTGCAATATCAAACAATATCAAACCACCTGGTAAAAACTTATGGAGGAGGCCAAGATTCACACCAAGCTGTAGAACCATTGGCAGAAGAAATATGATAAATATTTAAGTTCCATGCTGAAGAAAGAAAAATAATAATGTTGGATAACTCTTGCTTGTTATGGTATTGGGTTTTTTAAGGATTAGCAATGGATACTTATTAGAAAAGTTATTTTTAATCTATTACTACATGAAGCTTTTTAAAGTTTAAACCATTATCTTTGCTTGTGATTGACGTCAACTTATAATTTTACCGATTTTCTTTTTAATGATTACTAGGTGTTTTTCTTTAATTTTGTTTTCACTTTGTTATATTGACAATGCAAGATTAAAGTAGTCATCAGAAATTTAGCATTGCCAAATTCCAAATTTAGAAAAATTTGGAAAATTTATTAAGGTCCTTGTAGTAGAAAAGAAGAGGAGAGAAAGGAAAAAAATTGAGAGATGAGCGAAAGAGAGAGATGAGTGAGAATATGGCTTTATAAGAAATGCAAGAAATGATATATATGTGGTTCTTCAAAGATTATTATCATGAAAAAAAAAATAATAATAAGTTAGTTTTATTTACGGGTCAATTGACTGATTTTATTAATTATCTTTCGATAAAATTCCATAATTTGATCTAAATGATAATTGATCTAAGGATTGCTGGTAAAAAGTAAAAATTAATCATAAGTTTATACATTTATTTAGTTTATAGTACACACCATGTAATTCTCATGTTTATATTTATTGTATTATTTCTTTTCCAATTGTTTCACTTATTTGAGAAAATAATTTATATCTTCAAACATTTTTTTTAAAGTAATCATTTCAATGTTGATTGTTCTAGAAGAATTCATGTCACGAGTTTAGAAGTAATCGTTTTTAAGTCCCCAATTCACAGATCGTGTTGCAATTACATAATATTGAATAACAATATATTTTTATTCAATAACAATAATTATGGTATTTAGGAAAATGAATAATTTCTTAGAAATATGGAAAAACTTATTTTAAACTTATATTAAAAAGTAAAATAACTGACAATCAGAAAAACAAATCTTATATTCCTCTAACAGCATTTTCTTCATTTGTTTTTTCCAAAATTATCCTTTATTATTTAAATATTATCATTTATAGCCACCAACTTTCAGTCATCCCAGTTTCAATTTTGTTACTTACAATTATTTTTTAGTAATAAAAACCTAGGAGAGTTCTTTTAACATTCAAGCATTAATTTGTTCAAAGTTTGTAATTTTTCTTCCTTTCTTATAAATTGAAATATAAAGTATAAGTAATATAGAAGTACCAGTAATAAAAATTTAGAAATTGAACAATTTATTTTTAAAATATATTATTTTTTTTATTTTTTTTTAAATAAAAGATATTAATTAGTTAAAAATATTTAATGATATTGCCATTAAGTATATTTGTTGGATAATAATCATCTTTATTTTTTTTATTTGGATAAAAAGTAGATTATTTATTAAATTATTGTTAATGAAAATGTTTTATTAAATAAGTAAATTATATATATATATATATATATATTTTTTTTTATTGTGATAAAAAAAAATGTCATTATCTAATTTAATTGACCTTCGATTGGATCAAATGATTAATATTTTCTTTAAATTTGTATTATTCACTGGTACTTGGTTTGCTTTCAATACCAAGGCAATTCTACTTTTACTTTTATTAAATACTTAGTTAATATTAAATCATTTATAATATTATACTTAATGACTATATTGTGTACTTCATGATGAAGTACATAACTCCAAATATTTATAGATTCCTATATCTAAAGAAGTCTTCAAAAGGTTTGATGTTTTCGGTGTTTATTCTGTCAATCATTCCAGGTTGCTCTTGTTTGTTTGGTGGGGATGTCATTTGATTTTGTGTTTGTTTATGGTGATGGTCTGTGGTTTCACCAAAGTTTCCTCTATAATTGTTTTTATCCACAGGCATTGAATAACCACTGGGAGTAGTTGAATAGACTTCTGGAGGAATGGTGGTTCGCATTTGGTGAATTGTGGTTGGAGTCATTGTTGTCTGTGCATTGTATCTGACTTCATTCATTTTATCATGTTCTCCATTGAAAGAACCCTTATTTGCCATATTTTCAAAACTATACGGAAGTCTTGTCATGCTATGAGAATATGGATTTGGATGTTGATAAACTGTTCTTTGATACATTGGTGAATAGATATTTTGTCTCTCTAGATGTGGTTGATTTGGACTGATGATCCTAAAAAACCGAATGACTGGAGTTTTTATTTCATGAGGAGTCAAATCTTCGTTGTAATGTTGTTTTTGGTCTATACTAGAGATCATACGTTGAGCACCACTTACAAGATTTACTGGATTCAACTCTTCATTTTCAATAGCTGAAATCTCCTGTTTTTCAGATGTTGTTTCATTTGGTTTTACATTTGATAATATTTTTTCATTTTGTGCAGACTGGTTGAATTTCTGTTCATTTGTATATTTTTCAACAGAATTTAAATCTTCAATATCGTCTTTTGGGGTAATCACTTTTTCAGTTTTAGTTGATTTTTCAGAAAACTCAATAGCAGGTGTGTTGGATTGTCTGCTCTTTTGTTTTTCAAGAATATTAAAAAGATTATCTATAGGAGCTTCAGTAAGTTTCAACAAATTAAAAAAAATGTCCAAAGGATTTGGAGCACTCGCCATTCCAAATGGCTTAAATCCTAGCACATTATTAAGACTTTCATCGCTTCCAGATGAAATTTCTTCTGATGTGTCAATTTCTGGTTTGCTTAGACCATTGTTGCGAATTATTATTCTGCGTAAAAAGATCCTACTTTTAGGAATATCATTAAAAATTGTTTCTTCAGTTTTATTCTGTTCTGAATCTGATTGTTCTTTACTATCCTCAGCTTCTTTTCCTTTAATGAAAATCTGAATCCTCAACCTTGAAGGATTTGAAATAATGGATGAATCGTTTCCTGTTTTGTTAGTTTCATTTTTGGGTGGTTCTTTTTGAGGTGTTTTGTCAATCATACTATCTGGTAAGGCTTGAGCCTTACTAGATGAGAGTTCAGATTTTAATGCTGCTGTTTCATTTTTCTCAACTGGTATTCCCATCGCTACTGCTGTATATACTGCGAGGCATGCCTAGAATAATAAAATGAAATTATTAGAGCATCATTGAATAGGTTTTATCCTATGAATTTAAAAAAAATTATTTAAGGTCTTATATGAATAAATAAAATACAAATCGTCGATCTGTAGCAAAAAGTCATTAAGTGACATTTCATAACCTCAAATCATTAAGAACTTTGATGATTTTTCTATTTGTGAAGTTAGGACATTTTCTGCTTATGAATATATTTCATATATAAAAGGGTTTAGTGCACTTAATGTTTTAGTTTATTGTATTAATAATCTGTTAATTTAATCTCAGAATCGTTTTGAAATGAATTTTTTATATTATTTCACTTAGAAATGATTTTCAAAATATCGATTTCTTATCCCTCCTGTTTTCTGTATTTATTTATTTCATATATAAAATAGAAAATATTATATTTATTTCTGAATAGATATACCTACATCTATTTATGTATCATATATATGATTCTTAACAGTACAAAACAGTTCCTTTCTGAATGTTTGAAAGCATATTTTATGTTTATTTATTTTCTTACATTTGCTTTAGTTTGTGAGAAACAAATAAAAATAAAAAATATTTATTTAATTTTGTGTCTGTTTAAATCTGATGTTCAAACAGTATACTAAATACAGCTTCCCCAAAACACTTTACATTTACAAAGAAACATCAAATACAGTATACAGCTTTGGGTCATCTTCCTTAGGTACTTGCCCTGGAAGGGAGAGAACATCAGGATGCTCTGATGAGGTTCTCCCTACACCAGAATCTGGGCTGATAACCACCTCTCCTTAAACCTAACATATATAAAAATGTACAAAGATATGGCAGACTGATTTTCATATTTAACTACTGATTACAAAAAGATTTCAAGATACATTAGTATTATTGAGTTTTAAAATACTTGAGAAATCTAATTAATTATTATTGAACTTATTTTAACCATACTACATACTATTAAAGAAACAAGATTTTTTTTTTGGAACCAGTTCTTAGAAAAAGTATATAAATTGACTACCATCCTTATGTAAATAATAAATCTTGAGCAGTATCAAAAAAATAAAGAATAGAAATAAAATTAGAGATATCAGATAAGTTAAATATTTGTATGCAGGCACTTATTTGTATAAGTTTTATGTGTATAATAAGAACGTGTGTTTTTATTATCATCCTCATAAATAAAAATGTAACCATTATATTTTGCTTATTTCTGAATGTTATTTTGTTAAAGAATTTCAACAATACATTAAAAATCTATTTTATGTGCTGTTCGCAAAACAGATTTTCCATTTTTTTGTCACTAAAGATCAATGCAGCAGGACTGTATTATTATAATTGCACAGGTCAGCAAATAGCTACTCAGAAGTGATGTAATTTAGAGTCAGAAAGTCATTTGTTAAGCAGATTATTTCAGTTTTTTCTAAATACTCCATCTTCCAATGTCAAACAATTTAACTACAACATAATTTAACAACTATGTCTGAAATGAAAATTATATGAAAATGTGGCACATTTTACGGATATTTACAGAACTAAAAATAGCAATGTTGCAACAGTTGGCAAAGATCGGTATTTAGGAGTAAATATTAATTTATATGTATGTCTATATTTATACAAGTTTTCAATAGACTCTCAACATTCACATATATTAAGAGAATGTTACTTCCAAAAGACATTCTTCACATGGAAGAGACATCAAAGAGGGATTAACTCAGCCAAACCACAACAATCCAGTTTAATCTCTTCCCTCAACACTTTTAATTGTTATTATATTCAGTACTATGACTGTTTCACTTAACTTGAAAATGAAAATGTTAGTTATCTGTCCTCTTACTAAAAACATTTGGAGGAAAAATAAAGTAAATTAATCTGACTAACTACTGTAATGTGAACTTGTTGAATGATATGAATTGTGAACTTTAGAAATATTACATGACAATGGGAAAGATAAATATTATATTGTTACTACAGAAATCTCTGAACATGATATACTAAAGCTTGAGCCTTAAGCGTTGATTTCCCTGCCTACTGCCTAGGGTTCTTATTTGTGAATTTTTTTAGTTTATTTGTGCCTTGATATCTACTCCAGCTTGAACATAAAGGATTTAATTTTATTAACTATGGTACTATGGATTTAATTTAATCTAAAATATTTAAATTTAGTAATAAAAAATTTCATAAAATATTAAAATTTATGTATGGACAGCATTTTTTGTAGTTTTTTTAATGTTTATTTTAAGCATTACAAGCATAGGCCCAGACTGCGGGAGGTTGAGGGGGCTTTTGCTCCCATTAAAAATCTGGGAGGTGTATATATATATATATATATATATATATATAGATAATGTATGTATGAATGAATTCTATAGATTTATAAATGATAATGCTTTGATAAACCTATTGAGCAAAGTTATTTTCGAATTACAGCCATTCAATTTACAATACATTCAATAAACTTAAACAGACAGATTTTATATTCCATATTTATGAATGAATGTCATTTAGATTAAAAAAATGTTCCATACCATTCCATACAGAGAATGTATGGTAAGTAAAGAAATAAACCAGTAATGGTTATGAGACGTTTTTGCTGGTATTTACATAACCAACAGTATTAATGTAGCAACGTTTTACAAAGACCAGCATTTAATGGTAAATATTAATCAAGTGGGATATTAGTCTTCAATACAAAAAAAAAAAAAATATTCTTAGTCTAGATTAGTAAAGAAATTGATTAAGAGAAATAATTCCTAAGAACTGAGAAGGAATTAGTCGAGGGTGCGGTCAAAAAAATAAAAAAAATTAAAATATATAAATAATTTTAATTTTTGCCGACGTTTCGACCCACTTTGCAGGTCGTCTTCAGGGCTACAAAAGATACAAACATGTTGAAAATAATTAAAATTATTTATATATTTTAATTTTTTTTATTTTTTTGACCGCACCCTCGACTAATTCCTTCTCATATCATATCAACGGTCAACCAACTCTACATCATTAATTCCTAAGAACATTTAATTTTAACCAAATACATTATATAAATTCAAAAAATAATTATTGATAAATCAGGAATATGTAGAAACAATAAAATGAGAGGAATTCATTTCCTGCTCGATAGTAAAATTGATTAGTTTTCTATCTTATTCCAGTAACTGTCATTTTTAGATTAATACGACAATTTTAAAGATAATTTTCAGAAAGTTTATTCTACCAATATATTTGTTTATTTTAATAAAAAGATTGAAACAATCATTATTTTTTAATGAAAAGTTATGTCAACTAATAACAGTTATAACTAGACATATTTACTGGGCATATTCCTGAAAATAACAGCAATGCAGTGATAACATAAAGACCATGAAGTAATTTTATTGCTTTCATTGTCTCAGCACACTAAGTATTTTAGTAGGAAAAAAAGTTTTTGAAAATGCAAATTTAAGGATTCCTGAATAAAATCATCAAATATATTTGTTCCCATTTTTTTCTAAGAGCCTTTAATCTTCTAAGATATTGAACTATTAATAAAACATTTTTGGTCTTTAAGGGCTTGTACCGTGAACATAAAACCTTTTGCATCTTTTTTTTAACATATAAATATACTGAATAGTTTTTAGTGTTCCTATTAAAAAAATAATAATAAAACAAGAAATATAAAAAATAAACATTCTATTTTATTTTATTAATATTATTATTATTTTGTTTACATTACATGTGCATAATTAATTGTCTATAATTTTATTACATGGCTATAATTTTTAACAACTATTTCAAACCATCGCTCTTTTTGAATACAATGTCGAAAATACTTTTTAAGAGATTTGCATTTATGGATGTTTACATTTTTATCTTTTGTAAATCATTAAGAAAATTTAGTGTTTTTTTTTTTAAATTTTTGAGATTTGATCATAAACATCGCCTGAAAACTAATCATTTTTTATAATTACAGAACTGAATTCGATAAAATATTTTTAATGGATGACAATACCTTGTTATATTTCTGACCAAGGATTTTGAAACTTCAAGCCGCAATTGAACATAAATACTGTATTATTCGTTTACATCACAAGAAAAAAAAATAAGAAAAAAACAGTTGTAGCAGTTCATTATTTGCATTCAGAAACTATAAATTAAAGTAATATCATCATATTTTACTATAGGATACTAGTTGGAAAATAATAAAACTAATTTTAATTTTTTTCTACAAATTTCGTAATGAAGCTTATTATCATGAAGTTTTCCGTATGAAAAAGAGATATATAAATAAGTAATAATAGTAGAATTATTAGATAACAAAAAGTAAATTAAAGTTGAATACAATAACTTAAAACGCCATCTAAAATTCAATCATATCTATATAAAATAATAGTAATTACCAAAAAATTATTTTAAAATGAGTAATTAAGTGTTAAGAAATTTAAAAGTTTATTTTAAATCCAGATTTGGAATTATGAAACCTAGATGCATATTTTTTTTTTCAATTATTTTGCCATCATTACAATCAAAATGAAATAGGGAATGATGATGTCAGGACAATTGATGTTTTATCAAGGTTGACAATAGTTTTGCAACCTGAACATATTCTAATCACGCAAAAGGAAATCGCGAAACGATAACAAACGAAATATTTTCTTAGCAGCCGCGTACTCTGGACGCGAGAACGTGTTAATTAGCAAATAGCAGTAGCCTCGTCTCTGAGGTATCGTTCACAAAACTCAATAATATTTATATTGTAATTTCTCAGATTATTACAAGGTGAGATAGGCAATGAATTCAAAATCTAACAGCCATGATACTATTCCGAAACGCAATTTGTTTTTCAATCCAAAACGTCGTCATATTCCAGTAAATGATTGAAAATAAGACAAATATTAGTGTAAAAATGACTTTTTAATTAACCATAGAAAAAAATATTTTTTTTTTATTTACCCATTATATTTTTTAAACACTTTTTATCATGATGCTATTTACATAAAATTTGCTTTATAAAGTAGAAACTGATTAAAAATTATTATTTTTATTTTTATATTATCTTTAATATTAATTAAGAGCCAAAGTAAGATACAGATGAATATGGAAGATCAATATCTACTAGAGTCCCTAAGTAAGAATAGTCGATTTTTGATAGTAGTGTAAATAATTATATTACCACGGTAATAAGTAAGGGAAAAAAGAACAATTTTTTTTTTCACATTGTTGATTAGCTTCAGGATATTTTTTAGATTTAAAGGTACTGATTTGTAATGTTTTGACTACAACAAATCTTAACCTGCGAACTTAAAGAGAACTGTGTATTAAACCAGACTGTATTAATAATGATAAATTCATGAAGATCAAAAGAATACAATACAACAAATATCTTACTATAGTCCGAAGTTACTAAAGGAAAAAGTATTCAGACATATCAAGTTTTCAATATCGGTAATAGCATTAGGAATTTAATTATAATTCATAAAAACACTCACAACCCGTTTGATAAAACAACGAATAAATAATAGGTCTTTGTGAATACTATTAAAAACTTTACGATCTTTTGTACACTTAAATTAACATTAATTTAAAGATAGTTTTATTTAAAGCTTATAATGACCTTTAAAATGTCAAGAATGATGGTGGTGGAAGTCAATTTATCTAGATTGAATTCAATAGTCTTCAAACTTATTTTAATGATATTTGCATTTTATTAACGCATTAAAATGATAATATATATTTTAATTATATATCCAAGCATATATTATTACAGTACAAATACAAAACATTCACCTACTGGACAAAAAGAAAACATTATTTACACCACCATCATTTTGAGCACCACAGTTGATCTCATAAACATATAATAATAACTTTAATTTTAATACAACCTATAGGTTAATTTTCGTATTTTATTTTAATATATATGTTAAATTAAAATTGAAGTTTTTTTGCTTTTATACACTCTAGGGTTAATCGCCTCTCTCTATAAACCGGTGATTATTATTTATTATTTTATTATAAACCGGTGATGTCTCCTTCTCGTCTAAAAAGATAAGTGCCGTCCTACTCTAATCTAATACACAGGCGGATCTACACGAGGGGCTTTCGGGCTGAAGCCCCCCTCCAAAATGGTAAAATATAATTAAGTTTTACAGAAAAAAAATATTAAAAACTATCTCTTAAAGTACTCTTGTTCGTTTAATTACATTTAATAGGACTTCAAGAACCACTTAAACACCATTTCATAGAGTTAATTAATTTATTTCTTCTTTTTTTTCAAATTAATTATCGTTATATGTAAATTAAATTTTCATCTTTTCATTTTAATTTTTTTTTCTCCATCAAATAAAATTTTTGAAAATAACCATATCTAATACAGATTATTTAAACTAAGGTGTTAAGTAATGAACGCTCACGAGCGTATAACGTGGTAAAGCACGAAACGCATTTGCTTGTACTCGTTATTGCAGCTATTTAAAATATATATATACAGAGTGTTTCATGGTTAATTGGCCAAACTGCAAAAATGAACTAAGAACCTCAAAACAATAAATAAATTTCCTCTGAAGGTATGTTCGCAAACGCTTTTTTTTAGGAGATATTCACACCCAAAGAATTTCGTTGTTATGAATTATTTACGTTATATGAAATAAGCAAAACCTGTTTATTTGTTCTATCTACTTTAATAATTAAATGCAAATATTAACATTCATATTAAATGTCGTTCAAAGTGAACGTATGTCCGCAAACGCTTTGTTTAGGAGATGGGTTAGATAGAATACTAAATATGGCGTTTTATGCCGAGCCTGTCTTAATGCTCAAGGAAATTACTTTTAACAACATTTAATGTTAATATTTAGTTAATAAAGCAGTTAGACAAAATAAATAGGTTTTATTTATTCCATATAACGTAAATAATTCATAACAACGAAATTCTTTGGGTGTGAATATCTCCTAAAGAAAGCGTTTGCTAACATACCTTCAGAGGAAATTTATTTTATTGTTTTGAGGTCCTTATATTATGTTTTAGTTTGGCCACTTATATTGACAACCGAATGATAAAATTTTGTATTTATTTTAAAGGTAACAGTAACACATTTGTGAACATTCTGCTTCAATAATTGTTGAAAAAATGATACCTACTGTTTCATTAGTATATTTTATCTATTTTCAGTGCCAGTTATTAAAATTTTATTCAACTTAAATCATAATTTTATATTTCTTATTTCAATCATTGATAGTCAGCTAGGTCAAAATATTATCAATCCAAGATATGTTGTTACGTTAGCAAGATAATATTATATTAATAATCCTCAACTAATGAGTTTCCAAAAAAAAAAAAAAAAAATACGGCGTGTGCTTAAGACAAAAAAATAGAACTGAAAATATCAATAAGGTTAATAATATGAAATATAATTAACTTTTGTTGGTCTGTATTTACAAAGTAATACTTACTATACACACAATTATAATTGTGTATAAATTACTATCGTAAAATTTACCCGGACTTGTCGTCGATTGTACCATACTCTAAAAATGAAACAATAGGTTTATGTTAACTAAAATGTACGATGAATACTTTTGATTTAAATCTATTTGTTAAATATCTAAATATTGGTTTATGGACCCTATCTTTTTGCATTTCGGACTCTCTGAATCGGCGTGACGTCAAAATACAATTTTGGATTATAGCTCATTACAAAGAAGATAAAATGGTGGTAATTCCCCTTTGCTTACAGTATGCTGGTCCGAATTTTAGTTTCTGAAATATT
Source organism: Nezara viridula (assembly GCA_928085145.1). NCBI lineage: Eukaryota > Metazoa > Arthropoda > Insecta > Hemiptera > Pentatomidae > Nezara > Nezara viridula. The sequence goes on from OV725077.1 coordinate 214,707,966, forward strand.
TTAATCCAAATATTTTTTAAAAAACTCGTTATATTTTGGTTTTTGGCACTATCGGTTTCCCTTTTTGCCAATCTATAACGTCTTCGCGTTAAGATATAATTTAGAGTAATTACTCATTACAAAGAGGATGAAATGCTGAACATTTCCCTCTCTTACGATATACTGGGAATACAGATCCGATTTTTAGTTTCTGAGATATTTTAATTCAAATGAAAAAATTAGCCGACTCTAACCGAGTTTAACCAAATGAGCGTTATATAGCCGAGCCCAGTCTCATTCACTAGCCACAAAAAATGTGCGAAGCATGCTTCACACATAAAAAAAAAAAAATAAAAAATCTGTTTTAGTTTGGAAAAAGCGAAGAAACAAATATATGATATAATCTTGTAAAAATGGTCACTATAGATACAGTACTTTTTAATTAATTTGATTATCAGTAATTAATTATCCACTTTTATTAAATAATTCTATCGATTCCCATACTAATCCTGCAATAAAATTTTTAATTAGAAGTATCTTTCAAACAGAATAAATAACTCTAAAAATGGCATCACAAACAGCATACTAATTACCTATCGTTGCCTTTATGTTTGCTAGAGGTCTATGGTTTAGAACATTCGGTTACAGCTAAGAGACTGACATCATTGTCTTCATTTTATGGAAGGTATTTTAAAGCTCAATTATACCATATTTTATAAATGATAATTAAGCCAATTATATATGTTTACAATCACAAACTTTAATTTTTGAAATGCCAATATAAAAATCCGAACTGAATTACACCCTTGAAGAACTTGAAATAAAGTTTTAGTACTTCAATATTTTTTATTATCTAAATTTTGTTTTATTTTAAATAATAAAAATTAATCTATTTTTGCTTGAAATTTATCTCAGTATAATTATGTTAAAAATAAGAAAAATAATATATCACCGGTTTACTACGATATGCCATTAAGTGACAATACAGAAAATTAAATCACTAATTAATAATTTTCTCCCTGTGAAACCAAAACATTATGAACTGATATTAGTTGAACTATTGTTTATATGTAATTAGATTTAAGATGTTTTTATGGGCATATTGAGTTTTTGCGTCCAAATTTACGAATATTCACTTATGTTTAGCTCCATCTTACTATTAGTTGTATTTTGCAATTAACCAACGATAAATTACTTCTTTTAATTTCTGAACTACCTACGTCGGTATTTATAACATATCTTAAGCTGATATAAGTTAGTTATTCAATAATTAATAAGGAATGCTTGCATGAATCATTCGAAATGTTCATCATTCGATACAAATAAGATTAAAATTTTGTTCGTTTAGTATTTAGTTTTTAATTCCGAATTAAAAATAATCTGTGAATTATTTACTTTTCAATTGCCGAACGAATTTTGTATTAAATATTAAAATTCACATTTCATTAAATCTTCAATTTACAATAATTAAGCAATCATAAAGTAAAAATAAAATACTTTAAATTTTCAGAACATTTCATAAATATAATTCAAACGAGTTTTATTTAATTTCATAATGAACAAACACAATGCGAGATCTCTTTCAATAGATCTGTTGTTTCCAAACTACGGCCCGCAAAAGTTTCTATGATCATATTGTAAAATTTTAAAAACATGAAATTTAGTAAATTACTTGCACACTAAGTTACTACTACATCTATTGTATAGGTTTTTTTCCCTCCTAGAAAGCTCATTTCTATTATTAAAATACATTATTTAAAAAGAGAGAAAAAATCATTAAAAAATGTATGTATATTCAATGTTTTGTAAAAAAGGTGAGTTCACCAAATTGCTTATTTTCCTATTTTCTTATATACTGCGATGTAACCATGAAGATAATGAATTATTGCATTCATCCTTTCTACAGAACATCAGCCATATACGAAAAAAAAAAGTTTTAAAAAATTAGTTACTTAAAACAGGTAATTACTTGCGAATGAACTATCTTAGGAGAAAGTTAGTAAGTATTAAGAATATAAAAGTTAAATAAGGAATCAACAAAACGAAATCTTATAATTTACATGACAAAAGTACGATAGCCCTAAAGAATTGACGAGTATGAGGTAATTTCTGAATCGAAAAATAATCTGTAGGTTATTTTAATAGATGGGTTAATTTTATACACACGCATACGCACACACACACACACACACACACACACAAGCCCACACACACACACACACACACACACACACACACACACACACACACACACATACACACACTCACACACATGTATGTATGTATATATCTATACATATATATATATATATATATATATATATATATATATATATATAAAGTTACTATAAATGATAAATATATATTTTAATTATATAATCAGAGAGGATTATAATAGGCAGATTGGCATGATTCATGAGACGGAGTCTCAAGTGAAACCAATACGTCCAATCTGAACAAACTCAAGAGCAAAGCTATGTATATTCAACAGTCGCTATCATGAATATTAATACATTTTATTTGAACTCAGCTCTGCAAACATTCGTTCTAAATATTTCAGGTGACAAATACTGCTTCAAAAGCTGTGCCATAATATCGTCTCAGTAAGGAATACAGCACGTTTTATCGTCTTGTTAGGTAAGATACAACGGAATATTATACCGAAAATTCAACACAGAGAATGCATTAATAAATCGCGAAATAAACTGTTAATAAATAATTCCGTAAACGTTTTTAAAAAAGGGAATTATTATTTTTGGTCAGATATAAATTTTTGGAAAACTTTAATTTAACCCGTTTTGAGGTTCTATATGTTACCACAGAAATAAAAAATAAATTTTGAAACTTTTTCAGGTATCATCAAAAGAAGAGAAAAGTCACGTTAAAAGTTTTGTCATAAAATATCTAAAAAAAATTCTGTACCACCTCAAAAAATAAAATAAATATATATATAAATGATTCTGAATGAAAAATTGTGACATCCATTAAAATATTAATAACTTGTAATAAATAATTATTGAAAGAACAACGTCCGAGCTGAATATTATAAAGTTTTACTTAAAATTCCTATACATTTTTTAACAGGAAACATTGGCGTTTTTCAATTGTATACCTATACAATTGTATGGATAAAAAATGTGTTTTAAGCAATCATGTATGTTTTATACAGAACTGTTTGTATTAATGAACTCTCTATACAATTCTCTTTTTTTCGAAATATATTTACAATATGAACTTGGTACTCCAGAAACTGGAGAGTATTCGGTTTAATTTCTTTTTAACATTAGAAATGTTTTATCGAAATAAATTAATGGACAGTCTGGGTGAAACCGTGATTTTACGAGTTTCTAGAACCGCTTACTAGATTTTTAATGGACTGTCGTGGGTCCTATTTAATTATTAAATTTAAATTATGTCATGCGACCTTTCGTTCTTATCATCTTTCTTAAGGTTACAAAGAAAGACAACTTACGCAACACAATGCACAGCATTTTTCTCTGTCGCAGAATAGTCTGAAATCCAACCCTATCATTGATTAAAACCATATAATCGAATTTTATTAAAGCGAAAAGTTTCTAACAAGTTTCTTCAATTTTCACTTCCTAAAACTACCTAAGGTGGATAAATTAAGATGCTAGTTTAAAAAATGTAAGAATATTTAATACAATTTATAAGTTTACAGTTAAAATGGGTCTATAAAAGCAATTTTCCAAAACATGTCATGGTCATCGCTTGTATTTATTCGTGTTACTACACAATGGGGTACCCAGACCCTTTGTGGTCCGGGGGGATTAATGTTTAAGGTCACTCTCCCCAACCCCCCTCCCAAAACAATTAATTATAAATAATTTTAAAATTATATATTGTGTAATTTCTGTAATTCGAAAAATAATATTCTTGTCTAATTGTCCAATTTTTAAAAATTTATATTGAATATAAATTTATATTGTGGTACTAAAATGACCGACAAACGAATAATATGGTAAATAAAAATTACTACTTCAATAAAATGTCAAATACATTTGTAATCCATGAACAATTTTTTTTCTCATTTGATTTACTTATCTTCCTTCTTTTTTTTCGTATGCTTTTAACTTTTATTGTTGTTCAAATTTAATACATGTTTACAATAATTATAAATTATATTTCATTGAATTTTAGTTTTTTGTACACATTAAAATTTAACTGGGAATTAATTTTTGATATTTGTTTTCAAGGTAAAGCCAAGTGCAGAAAAAAATATTAATCGTATTGAAAGATATGCACAAGTAAAAACAAATTGATGACGGAGCAAATTATTGTACAATGTAATTGTAATTGTGCAATGTAATAATGTAAGCAAATCATTGTGTATGTATATGATTTCAATCCCATTATTTATTATTTGTTAAGATTCCAAGTTGTATTAATAATAAACAAATTTTATATTTATATAAAAACAGTCAAATAAACAAATAATGAAATATGTATTATTTTTAATTCATTTTAAATGTAGTACCAGACATAGAGAAAGAGATTTTTGATTTGATCAGAAAATTTCAATTCAAAACTGCAGTGGACAAAGAAAATGCGGAAGACCATAAGATTGCCTAGTTACGCAACGTCATTACCTAATGCCCTATTAAACCTATATCCATGGAGAAGCTTTGAAAATTATGATTCATATCAAATGAAGCGAAAAAACGCAATTTTCTTTCAGTACGAAAAAATGTATTCAGTAAGAGTAATTACTGTTTACAGTATATATTTTTTGTTTAATTTGTAATAACACATATTCAGAAAAGAAGAGGTTTACAACATTTATTCAAATCTGCATACACCATCTGTATATTATACAGTTCCTATGATTCTGACAAAAGCAATACATGAAGTTCATTGACTTTTCTTCACAAGACCAATACAGACAAAATATTCAAAAATTACGCAGTAATGACATCTCCTGCAGGGAAATGCCATACTGAGAGCTGTCTGCCTGACACTGAGTCGTCCATGAGTTGGTTGAGGAACATAAGTACCAGGACATTCTTGACCAGGTATAACTGTAAAAAAATGTAAATTCGAATCTTAGTCAAAAAGTAATTTGATTAATTTATAATCAGGTACCACAGTAAATTCAAAATCGTTATTGTATCTTTATATTCGTAACATATTGAAGACTTGTATCCGATTAAGAATGGCATGGAAACAACAAGTACGTTTCCAAAAATTTGATATTTATTAGTAGCTAGTTTCTCAAACTTGATGGAGATAAAAACGCAATCCAAAAAACCTATTAAAAATTTGCTTCTGATGCAATATATACTGACATTGTGTATATTAATATAATAAAAATTGGTTACCTCATATTTTTTCTCGTAAAATATTTTATTTTCTAAATATATGTATTGAATAACATACGAGGAGACGTGAACATATGCATGGAAGAGAGGCACCAAGCAATGGCGTCACTATATTGCTTGCAACGTTAATTATAATTATTAATTATTTAATATTAATGTGATATTAATTAGAGAATGTTATAAAAATCGTTCTCTTTTCATTACAATTCTACAAATATTAGGCCTCCTCAATGAAAGATCGGAATTTTTTATTTTTATTTATCAGCCTTTGAAGATCTTGTTAACACTATGGCTGATATCTTGAAACTGATATAATTTGAAATTTTATTCTAGTTGATAATATTGAGAGCTGGGGATAGAATTTAAGCCAGAGAGGAAGAATTGACATTGCCGCTCCTGCTTCTATGCCCCCCCCCCTTTCATAAAATTAAGGTTTAAATTAATCAAAAGCAGAAACAAACATTGTTTTACTTAATATAAATTTTTAAAAATATAAAATAATAATAAATTATAAATACTTAAAAATAAAACTTCACTCGAATTTAGTCACTTAAAAACTGTCACTCGCCGCTTGTAAGACGTGATTTTTTTATCCTCATGCACCAAAGGAAACAGAGGTCCTCAAGTTTACATTTAAATGTGTAACAGCAATTAAAACATGCAAAATCCAAAATGAAAACGATCTAAAATTTTCATTTTTTAATTTTATCAATTCAAAGCCTAAAATTTTCTTCAAATAAGGGATACAGAAACATTTTTAATTGATGGAAGCAATTTAATTGACGCTAAAAGAAGCTATTTTAAATTAAAATAATACTGTTATACTTCAGTTTTTCTTTAGTAAGTTACATTTCTTTCAACCCCACAGTTTTATAGATAAACAAACATACCAGTTATTTGTAAATTTTCAGTAAAGGAATAATGTACTTTAGTGAAAAATTAGGATATAGTACGTATAATTCTTTTAAATATGACACTTATGAAATGTACTATATAAAAAAAAAGTATGAAATAAAATTTGTCCATTTTTCTAATTTTTGAAAATTATTATTTTTCCCCTTGTATTACTGTGGAAATTAATTTTTAAAAAGGAAAAAAAATCAATTTTTTCCAATATAAGACGATTCATTGATAACTATATAAAAATAAAAATGGATATTTTGTTAGTTTATTTTTCAATATCATTGTTATTTTTGTAATGTATTAAATTATAATTTATAAAAACGTTTAGTGACATTACACAATACATATTTTGTAGATTTTAAAAATCATTTTTGTTAACTATTAACAATGATTTTTTTTTTAACAATTTAGCAGATGGTCGTAACTTCAATAAACAAATTTGATTTCAAATCTTATTTCGCTTGTATGGAACTATTTTATTTTTATATATTAGTAAAATAGATTAAACTAATTAAGTAGATACTATAACTGAATTTATTTAATGCAAAATGATAAAATCTGAAAATGATGTCTGTCCAAACCACAAGTAAAATTTATGAGATATTTTTTCACATTTTAGTTTAAATCTGTTGAGCTTTAAGCCTTTATTAGTTAAAACATATAATGGTTTTCAGTAGGCAAACTTAGTCGGTTTGTTGTTATGGTCGATACTGTCAAAATTATATATATATATACATTTTTTTTTTTTTTTTAAACCTAAGCAGTTTTAAAGATTCATCTCCTTATTTTCAGTTCTGGACCTAATCACAGTCACAATTTGCGAACTATAAAGTGCTCATCGAGAGTATCCTATCGAACTGAATATAGGCCGCAGAAGACTTACTAAAAAGAATACGAAGACTGCCAGGAGAACGAATAGGACACAGTTGGAAAATGGCCTCTTCTTGACTCCAGCAGCATCGTCCTCTTCCTTGATGAGAGGCGGCTGCTTCTGGTACCTCTCCAGGTGAGCTGTCAACGGGTTCATCTTTGCGACTGACCTCCCCTCCCAGGTGCACCCGTTAAATAACAATAGATCGTAAGCGGACGACTAGACGTGCCGACATGCCGACCCCCTCAAGGATATCTTATCTCTGTTTAATTTAACCATCTCCTCCGCAAGGCCCTAATCGCTATGTTATTGTCTCAGATTTAGTTACCCAAACGTCCAAATTGATATAATCAGCGATTTTAACGGAGGAGTGGGGACGAAGCAGAGGGATTGAGCGGTGGTGGAGCGGGAGAGCTTGTTATGAGAAATTCGAATAATATTTATTATTTTTATTTCTCGTTCGTTATTGGAAGAGCGCTATTGACAGGCTCTCATTGCTCTGATAATCTGATTCATATTTTCGAAAAAATAAATAATTTTGCCATGTAATTCCTAACCATATTAGTTAATCAATCCGTTAGTTAATTAAAATAATTGTGCATAGTTTATATTTAACAATTTTTTATAACTCGTTACTGAAATGATTAATTATTTTAAATAAATGAAATTAAAGATATTTTAGAGGAAGAAATTTTATTTTCATTTAAGCCTCGTCAAACAATTGCAACGAAGATAACACCCGAACTCTATATTACTGGTCGTATGATTTTACTTACATTGATGAAAAAAAAAATATATATTTGATGATTTTTTTTTTTTATCTTAAAAACTTATTTATTGAGAGATATTACAATCTGTCACAACTTAAGGACATTTATAATAGTGTTCAAAGAGCACATTCACACTACATTCACAATAAATAATACAGAAAAATAATAATACTAAAAGTAAATGTATATAAACTAAACTAAACAAAAAGGAACTAAGCTAATGAAAGTAACAACTCATATATGCATACAAAATAATACATATATGCTTCTATACAAAATTGATGATATTAAGCGCCACTTTTGGAAAATATATTTTTGCAAAAAGTAGTTTCTGATACATTCCAGGCATGTACCTACATTAAGTATGTAATTTCATGTTTCTGTTGAAAAGCCACATTCGAAATTTTGCGATTAAAAACTTTCTCTTGAAGTGAAAATACACAAAACATAAAAATCTAGAACAATGTTTAAATTACAACTTAAATAAAAATTAATATTTAAAATTACATAATAATTTAAGGAACAGGATTATATGTAAAATTACAACGAACATAATCACAAATGTATGTATTTATTTTTTAATGAGTTAATGTGAACAGATGATGTACATTATTTTGGACTGACTTTGACAGAAGAATGAAATGGGGTCACTTATCTAGAAAAACTTCAAATCTCAGAATACGACAATTACAAAAGAACGCTAAATGAATTTTACAGGCAAACCATTGTAATAATAAAATATAACGATTAAAAAAATAAATGGAGTAAATAAGTGATTTACATGAAATGAAATGAAAAATAATTATAACACATCTGTTCCTTAAGAATTTTAAGTGAATACCCATAAAGTTATTGTGATCAACCTATGAAGCGATAGATTATGAAGAGAAAAAAAATATATATATATATTTACAATTTTTCTTTAATTGACCTTTGAGTATTAAATTTAAACATAATTATTTAATTGGGAATAAGGTCACTTCTTTTTTTTTTTCTTGAAAAACATTTTTTTCAATTGTTCTGGTTATTCTGATGGTGTGACAAACAGTCATAATAATAAGTGACCTTAATCCCAATTAAATAATTATGTTTAAATATATATATATACATAGTAATTATATTTCATAAATATAAACCGTATGTATTTTATTTAATTGTATACATGTAGTTGTAAACACGGGCGGATCTACGGGAGGGGCTTTCGGGCTGAAGCCCCCCCCCCAAAAAAACGGTAAAATATATCCATGTTTTATGGAAAAATAGATTAAAAAATTATCTCTTAAAGTATTATTGTTCGTGTAATTACATTTCAAAGGACTTAAGGAATCACTTAGACACCATTTCATATAGATAGTTAGTTTCTTTCTTTTTTTACAAAGTAATTATCGTAATTTTTATGAAAATAAAAGCTTTCGGGCTGAAGCCCCCTCCCCAAATTAAATCCTGGCTCCACTAGTGGTTGTAAATATTAATAAGTGCTCTTGCAACTGACTTTGGATCACTGTGATAATGACTAATGCTCTGATCTTTCGATATTAGATATGGTAGTTATAATTAGCAATTATGAAAATAAAGTATTACTTATTGTTAATCATTATGGACTAAATATGTAAGTTTTCAATGAAGTTCAAGATAAGTGACCCCATTTTATTCTTCTGAATAATGTACATTATCTTTTCACATTAACATAATTAACATTAAACATTAAAAAAATAAATACATACATTTGTGATTATGTTTGTTGTAATTTTACTTATAATCCGGTTCCTTAAATTTTTTGTAATTTTAAATATTAATTTTTATTTAAGTTGTAATTTAAACACTTTTCTATATTTTTATGTTTTGTGTATTTTCACTTCAAGATAAAGTTTTTTAATCGTAAAATTTCGAATGTGGCTTTTCAACCGAAATACTCGTTTTGATGTCCTCAATATCGAAATAACCAGTTGTTTTTTTTCAACATGAAATTACATACTTAATGTAGGCATAAACCTGCAATGTATCATAAACTTTTTTTTGCAAAAATATACTTTCCAAAAATGGCACTTAATATCATCAAATATATATATTTTTTCTCAAAATCGACACTAACGATATTGATTAAACTCATATTCTAAGCTATCTAGGTTTACAAATTACACTATTTGGAATCAAATAAGGCAATTTTTATTTTATAAATATGGAAGATATTACCGAGGCCGTTGCGTGGGCAAAGGCACGGGAGCACAGGGGAACTTCGAATCATTGACAAATATATATAGAATGCATAATGCTTTTGAAAAGTATTATTTCTATACGCTTTCTACTTTTTAATTCATTCTTTTTCAGCTTTGCTTGGATTATCATACATGGCTAGTGGAATAATTATTGCTAACCTTAGTCCCACTGGCTATTGTTAGATAAATTACAACTACAACTGGCTAGAGATTCATCGGTAGTGAAGTGTAAAAGTATAATTAATATAACTGGTGGTAAACACGAGACAGTATACTACTGGCCGAGTTCGAGGGATATGAAGGTGGAGTCTGAAATAATTTCTCCACGGGCGCCAAAAACTCATAGCCCTGGAGCCAGGGCCCAAAAATCGATCTGATCGCAGGCGAAGGTTTGATTGTAAAGTACGAAAGTGTATGTTATTCTGGGTAAAAAGAACCTTGTCTGTCGTTTCAGAGACGCTGCTTTCAAAAATGGCGGCTGATTTAAAGAATATTAGGCCAATAATTTAAAGATCGAAACGGGAAATCATTGTGAAAAATGTGAGAAAAGTTTTTATTTTTTTAACTTGTATATATGGGCTTAGGCTTGCAAAAAACAAAATGGCTAACGCGGGCCACCAAGGGGAAACTTTTTACAGCCAAAAAAGTCAGATTTTTTCGATATTTTTTGGGTTTTCACTTAAAACTCCTAAACGATGCATCGAAGCGAAAAACATATTCTTTAATAAGTTAAAGAACGTTAAAGTTTGCGTCAAACGAATTCATAAACTTTTAAGTTTGATTACGCGGTAAGGAATAAAACCACGGTCTACCAACACTGATTTAAAAAAAAAATTGTCAAAAACTGAGACAAATTACTATAAATGGCCCTGTAACTTGGAAATGTGTTTCCTAAGTGGAAAAACCCATAGAATCAAAGTTGTATACCTCCAAATTTTGCGTCAACTGAGTACTGACATTTTTATTGTAGACCAATTATATATCTCGAATCGGATTCATTATTCCTTTCTAAAATTCGGTATCTCTCGGCACATCGTTTACCAAAATCCTCTGCTTTTGAGAGGTGGGAAAGAGGCATATACTGCATGTAACAGACCCTCAAAAAAACTAACTCAGAAGAATAGACACTCATACTGTTGAAATTTTGAAAAACACATTTACCTTTATTATCAATTTCTAACCATCGGGGGATTACCGATTTTCTTGGCAGTAAATGACCTACATTAAATTAGTTGGTACTCAGTAGACGCAAAATGTGATGCTCTACAACTTTGATTCTATGGGTTTTTCCTTTTAGCGAAGTCATTTCCAAGTTACAGGGCCATTTATAGTAATTTGTCTCAGTTTATGACATTTTTTTTTTAAATCAGCGTTGGTTGACCGTGATTTTATTCCTTACTGCGTAATCAATTGATGCATTGTTTAGGAGTTTTAGGTGAAAACCCAAAAAAATATCGAAAAAATCTGACTTTTTTGGATGTAAAAAGATTTCCGTTGGTGGCCCGCGTTAGCAATTTTGTTTTTTACATGTCTGAACCCATATATATAAGTTAAAAAAATAAAAACTTTTCTGACATTTTTCGCAATGGATTTCCTGTTTAGATCCTCAAATTATTGGCCTAATATTCTTTAAATCAGCCGCCATTTTTGAAAGCAGCGGCTCTGAAACGACAGAAAAGGTTCTTTTTACCCAGAATAACATACACTTTTGTAATTTACAATCAAACCTTCGCCTGCGATCAGGTCGATTTTTGGCCTCTGGCTCCAGGCCTATTAAGCGACGTACCTGGATATTACAAGTTTTTTTTATGTATTTGTACCATATATAAATTTTAAAAAAATAAATGAATAGAAGGAAAGTATTAATAAATCAATGACCTCTTGTGTTGAGTTTTTTTTTTTTTTTTTTTTTTTTTATGGGGGCAGGGATGTAGGCTAAGTGTTTCCCATTTAGGGCCTCCCACTTATCATGTCACCGTCCCCTCACCATAAATGAAGTATTAGCTCTCAATCGTATATTGGTTCTCAATCTATATCAAACGATTGAATCTCAGGAAACAACTTCATTGACTAAACACATGAACATATCAATGATGAGACTAAAGTGACAGAAACGAATACTAAGAGAATGAAGTTTTAAATTGTCCATTCAGCTCCTGAATCAGCACTACACCGGAAAACGGTTATAATAATTCACAAAAGAGGTAAACGTATTCCTCTACCCTACTTTTATAAACTAATCTCCTGGTTACTAATCACTTTTTTTTCAATTGATTATTCAAATGGAAAAGGAAATATATGATTAAGAAATGTTTGCGTCTTGAGTTCATAGGCGCCAACTACCAGGATCAAGCCCTCCGAGTTCCTCCTCTCCCTTCCCCCCCCCTAACAAATTTTCTATGATCTTCATGAACATATCGATCGTGTGCATTACAATTCCATCACAGAGTACTTTATCTGTCTCCTAGTAGGTATAGAAGTATTTGTTTAACGGTGTCCCATTTTAGATTCATAGACAATCAAACTGTAAAAGGAATCATCTATTAAAATACAATACTGTTTTGGTTTAAAGTATTTTGAGTGACAACACTTTTTTGTCATCGGGAAGGGCTTGAATAAACTCAATACTTTTCTTAGATGGTAATTTTTCATATAGGCATATATTATATATTGCATATGGGCATATAGGATATATTCCAAACAATATCCCATCCTCCCATGCCTCCCACCCCGTGATCTTATAGTTCCCCCAATAATTTTCATAATTCGGTCCCTATGCAAGAGTTGATAAAACAACTTTATTCTGTTGCCTCCTGTCTCAAGACATCAATAGAGCTCTGAATTCAAATAATATTCAAATGAAATCAGTCTATAGAACTCTCAGCCATCTAGATTTTATTCCTGAAGAGTATTTAATTTTTAATATTCGTATACACAAAACGCGAGTTGTCAGCTGTTTAAGAATCTCGAACCCTTACATTATAAATCTTATATCTGCAAAATAAATCTTACATTATACAAGATGGAAAAATCTGCGGTGACTGTAAACAATATATATTTAACATCCTCCACCATCTTCTTCTCCAATGTACATCATCCAAAGTACATAGAGGGAGATACCTGCCGCAATATATATCCGATTAAACTCCTTATGTTAATATCGAGAACATCCTCAATATAGACAATATCGAGAAATTGAACCATATATATTTATTTTTATTATCCGTAGCTAATAGGTACTCTATTCCCGAAATGATACCATCCCATACCAATTGAATGGTTATTAACATTATTATTTGACATTAGGGTATCCATTCGGTCAATGTTTTATTGCGTGATATGTATGTATATGTATGTATGTGTGTATGCATATATATATATATTAATAATGTATACATAAATGAAGCAGCATTATGTATATAATATCAGATGGCCTATATTTATTTATTACAATGAGAGTGATTGTTTATTTAAAATGCAAGTGCGGGAAACGACTCACATGAAAACATATTTTTTAAATATTTTGAATTATTTATACTAGAAATCATGTTCTTTAAAAAATAAAGGAAATCAATTAAATATTAAGAAATTGTTCGCGCAATAAAAGTTATTCTTATACCTTTATGATAAAACTTTTTCTTCAAAAAGTTCAAGATCCCCCAAACTTTATGAACAGCTAAATTAAAGTGTGAGTTTAACAAGAACCTTTTTGCTCTTGGTTGGGATTATAAAAGTTGTGATAGGAGGAAATGAGTGAGTGAATGTTTACACATACTGGTAAACATTTTGATGAGTCTATTTTGATGATAGAATTATTCATAGGGATATTGTTCCCATCCTGTCATTTCATTATATACTCAAAGTTTTCTATTTTATTAATTTAATGAAATTTACAACTGTATAAACAATACAATTAGTAAAAATGTACACATTGGAAATAATGGCTTGAACAGACTTGAAGAGATGCTGCCCAGTGGTAGCACTCACTATTTAATTCTAGGTGAGAATATCGCATAGCCATCTTCTTTTCAGACGCCTAGGAGGATTATCAGGAATCGAGGCAGAAGCAAAGCTGGAAACAAGTGGATTTGGATGGGACTGGAGTTTATCATGAAAGGATAGGTATCTGGCTCGGGCTAAATCAGCGACATATGGAACATTGAGTTCTTTATGAATGGTTTTATTTGAGACAAAATATGGGGCATTAAGGATTTTGGATTGTAAGGATTGGATACGATAGGAATTCGATGGTTTGGTAGAACCCCAAAGATCAACCTCGTATGTCCATATAGGTCTTATTATATTTAAGTAGATGAGTCTTTTGTAATTAATTGAAAGTTTAGAGTGTTTGTCTAGTATGTGTTGGAGCAGTCGGAAACGTCGAGCAGTTTCTTGTCGTTTCATTCTAGTATGCGGATTCCAAGTGAGACGTTTATCCAAGTGGAGTCCTAGGTAGCGGATTTGTTCAACAGGAGCAAGTGTAATATCATTGAAGGATATTGTAGGGCAAGAAGTTGTGGGTTTACGACGAAGGGTAAAGGTAATTTAATGGGATTTATTGAAATTGATTATTATTCTCCAGTTATGGCACCATTCTTCAAGGTTTGTGATATGTGACAGGAGGGTTTGGGATGCAATTAAAGCGTCATTATTAATAGATAGGATACAAGTGTCATCTGCAGGTGGTGATGACCGCGTTGGGATGAGTTGGGATATATGCTGTATATACTGTATAAAGGATAGGACCGAGGATGCTCCCTTGAGGAACACCAGCAGAATACTCAATCCTAAACAAATCTAGTATTTATCATCTCTTTTCAGAAAGCTTCGTTTTACATATTTCTTCTGAGTGAATTACGATGGTGTATAAACAAGACAGGCTCGTTCGGTTTTTCTTTTTCAAATACGTTGTATCAACCAATGAAAATATTTGAAACTGTTGTAAAAGAATAATTATAGTTAATTTTTTCAAATATAAAAAATATTAAAGATTGTAAAACAAAACAATGAATTTTCGATTTTGCCATTTCTGAAACTACTTTTTTTTTGGCCTAAGAACCTTTTATGAATAAGTTTCAGAATAACTGTTTGTAGTGAACTTTTATTAAAAAAAAGTTTTCTGGATAAAAGTTTTAAAATAACTTCATAAAAAATTTATCATAATGTAAAAGTTTCAGTTCAATAAAAAATTTATTTAAGGTAAACAAAAATATAAGTTTAACTTAAACTTTTTAAAAATAAAAGTCAACTCATATTTTCGACCCCTGCTATACAGTAAAACTTATCGAATTAAATCTGAATAGCATTATACATGTTATAAACTCTTATTTTTTATGATATTAAAATGGAGAAACGAAGTTTTCATTGCCTAGCAATGATAGATCAAAACTTATCGTACAAATTGTAGACAATGTGATTTCACAGAGGGAAAATTCCTTAAATTATTTACTTCATTAATTTTCTAAAATGTTGCATAACGATGTTTAATGTTAATACGATGTTACGTAACGAATTATTATAGAATTGATATGTATATAATAATGTTTTAAATACAAATAAAATATTGTGAGAAAAGAATAAGGGTTTCATTAAAAACATAATCAGTTATAGATTAAATATAATAGTTATTTAACTATAGTAAATATGTTTAAACTACTAAATATATATTTTCTCATCCATGAAATATTTTTATATTCCACTTCTTTTTTCACATTATTTCAATAAAATAGTTTTTAAACAATTTCATTAACTTGATTCGGTGGATTATTTATACTTTTTTTCTCCAACTTGAAAATAATTTTTAAAGTTAACATAAGTTAGGAAATTTCTTTTAACTTCCTGCAAAACATAAGGTTTTCCTTAAATAATATTAGTTTTCAGAAAATATTATTTATTATTTTTTCATCCCTTTCCATTACCTTCTGCGACTTTATATAATAGATATTATTTTTTATGAAATCCTAAGCATTCCAGCGCTCAAATATTCTGACTACAATAGTCAATTATCAAATTATTTTATAGTTTACATTCGGATTTTTTTTTATTACTACTAGCAATGAGATATAGTTAATTATTTAAAATAAATCAAATTAAAGATACTTTAGAGAAAGAAAATTCGACATTTAAGCACTGTTGGGCCAGATCAATGAGGAAATGACATGGCAGATAGCACACAACATTTAACTGTACATTGATATACAGAATCTAACCTAAATCTGTTTTTGAAAGAATAGTAAAAACGTATAAAATTGATGATATAATGTGGCACTTTCGGATATAAAGTCGAATTTCAGAGAAAAATTTGCTGTAACATCTCAAGCATATATCTGACCTAAATATTTAATTTCAGTTTCGTACCTTCCGTTTTTGAGCTAGACAGACAGACACATACACACAAACCATTGTGTGTGGCTTGCTGGATTCGACTCTAGAAACTTCAAAACGTGTATTTCCGTTGAAAACTGATTCGAAAATTTTCACATTCGCAGTTCTTTCCATTACTATCTATTACACATATAAGCAAGAGAAAGTAAAAAAGTAAATATATATATATATATATATATATATATATATATATATATATATATATATATATATATATA
The DNA here is from genome assembly GCA_928085145.1 of Nezara viridula. Classification (NCBI taxonomy): domain Eukaryota; kingdom Metazoa; phylum Arthropoda; class Insecta; order Hemiptera; family Pentatomidae; genus Nezara; species Nezara viridula. The sequence goes on from OV725077.1 coordinate 214,724,646, forward strand.
TATATATATATATATCCAGGGTGTCCTGTAAATATTAAAAAAGGAAATATTAATGAGGCGATAGAAGACCACAAGAGCTACAAAAATTATTATATGAACAATGATCCGGTTAAAAAAATGTATTAAATGTAAGTTTTGTGCTTTTTAGGTAATTAACGTTTTTTAAGTAACTAAGGACTTAAATTAAGAAAGCGATAACTAAAAAAATGTTAAATTAAGGTATTTAACAGTAAGCTAGACAAAATTTACTTTAATTAAAAGTAGCGTTTGTATTTTTTAAAACTAATTAAAGGGGATTTCTATTTAACTTAACTTGTGATAATTATTTATTGCACGTTTTAGGAAATCTGTGTCAGTCATCCTCCTCAGCAATATTTTAATCTCCTAAAAAAATATTGGGTAAGTCAATTATATATATATATATATATATATATATATATATATATATATATAACTGCATTGTGTACATTATATATATATTGGTACTCAGGCACCATACAGCGAAACCCTACATAGGAAAAAACAAAACAAAATTCGTTCACTGATCCAAGCCATAGTGACCGAAAATATATTTTTTGGATTAGAAAATATAGATGCCAATAATTAGATCCTGTAATCTTCTTTGATGGTGGTAAGGGAAGTAAAAAGTATTTTATATATACTTGTTCTATCATACGATTAGCTGATGTTCCCGTCGTTAACAGATTTATAGTTAAAATTTGAGAACCTTTTTTTGAGATGGAGTTTTTGTATTATGGCAGGGGATCCAAATTTAATTTCATAAAATTGGGTGGGGGAGGGGTGTTTTGAATTTTTTTTGTATTTTTCTATGGCGGGGCTTATGGAAGGTTTCGCAATAGTCATAATAAAAACTTTGTTTTTCGGCTATTTGTTTAGGTGCCACAGAACTAAACCGGCCACCACACATCTATTAAAATGTTTTAAGTGTTTAATTCTTATTTATGATGAAGCGAGAAGATTTTGGAGTCGATTGAAATAATCAAAAAGAGTTGTAGTATCTCTACTTCTTTCAACTCTGCTGAGTTTATCACTCGCAAAATAACGAAACATTGGACATTGAGTCACCTACATCCGTTTAAAATTAGAACTTGATCTGAATATTGTGGGGGGCGGGAACCTATGTTTTAAGTCAAGCAAACTTAAATATAATGTCAACATTTCATAAGTTTACTATTAGCCATTGCTGAGCTTAGCCCTGACAAAATTTCGTTGAGCAATGCAGACATACAAACAGACAAAACTTTTTTAAAAAATGGATTTAGTATCTGTAATGTATGAAATGGAAATATATCATGAAACGGGTTGATTCTATTCAATGTATAGACGAAACCTTTATTTTATTTATATAAATTATTAACATTATTGAAAATATTAGGCTTAAAATGGTTTTGATGTTTAATTTTATCAGATATTTCTCAAAAAAATGGAGAATCATTCTGACATGGATTCATATCTACATGATTGAGTTAACATCTGTTTAATCAAAGAACAGTCACATAACAAACACATGTGGGCATTTCCATAAAGTGATTCATAACATTGAGTCTTAACTCTTGTTATTATGTGGGTCCATTTAAATAATCTATCATTATATTATATTTCATCTTTACCGCTTTAGCAGTTGGAAGTATTAAAAATATACAATAACAAAATTAAATAGATGACACAATAACATGGCGATAAATGCGCTTGTTACGAAGGTGAGAAACAGCAATATCCACTAAAAGAAATTAAGGATGACATTTTTAATTAGTACATTATGATGTATGATGTAAAATTTTCCCGTGAGACTAGCTGATTGTTTATTTAGTAAATTGTTACTTTAAGATTCATGGTAAAGTATAAAGCTATATCAGTTGTGTGTGTGTTAAATAAACTATCTTGATAATATTACTGATAGTAATAGAAACATGTTTCAATGATGTCGCTTTCAAGTCGAATGCATTTTGTGAGGAGAACAACAATAAAGTATGGAAATTCTCGGCGATGTAATATGTTATATTTTCGTTTACCAAATACTCGTAATCACTAATCATCGTCCGTCCTATGGACACAATCTCCAACAATTAAAGTAATCTATCCACGCCCTCTCCTCAAGATCTCGTCCTTCTAACCTTTACACCCCTTTCCACAGATCTGCCTCACTTAAACATTCTTTTGTTGTCCGTTCCACTGCATTTTGGAATTACATCTCATTAAACATTCCCCATGTACCATCCTTATCCACATTTCAAATCATTTTATTCCAATTTCTCTTCAGAATTCAAGTTCAGACGCTGGCTAAGTATTTATTATGTTTTTTTCTTGTTTTTTTTTTTTGTCTGTTGGCATTACATACCATGTATTTGTTATGTAAAAAGGTTTTAATTTTCTTTATAGATTTTCTTTTTTTTACTTTAACTTACCTATAAGAGTAAATGTAATATTTAGCAAGGGAAAGTATTGCGATCGTGCAAATTTTCGAAAATGAATTTTCCTAATAACCAAGTCCTGCAAAATGTGTTTAATCAAAATCGTAAGAGCCGTTTTTAAGAAAATTGTAAAAATGTGTTTCACCGTTGACATAAAGTGGCACTTCCGGTTAGCCGATTTTAAGAAAAAAAATTTTTCACATGGTAGTAATGCCATGGTATGTAATGCCAACAGACAAAAAAAAACAAGAAAAAAAAACATAATAAATACTTAGCCAGTGTCTGATTGAATTCTGAAGAGGAATTCGAATAAAATGGTTTGGAATGTGGATAGGGATGGTGCATGGCGAATGTTTAATGAGATGTAATTCCAAAATGCAGTGGAACGGACAACAAAAGAATGTTTAAGTGAGGCAGATCTGTGGAAATGGGTGTAAAGGTTTCAAGGACGAGATCTTGAGGAGAGGGCGTGGATAGATTAGTTTAATTGTTGGAGATTGTGTCCATAGGACGGACGAAAATTATTGATTACGAGTATTCGGTAAACGAAAATATAATATATTACATCGCCGAGAATTCTCACACTTTATTGTTGTTCTCCTCAGACAATGTATTCGACCTGTAAGCGATATCATTGAAACATGTTTTTATTACTATCAGTAATATTATGAATATAGTTTATTTAACACACACAACTGGTATAGCTTCATACTTTACCAAGAATCTTAAAGTAACAATTTACTAAATAAATAATCAGCTGATTCCACAGGAAAATTTTACAAACTTCCATTCTTTACTCAAGACCTAATTGGATGGTGCAGAACAGGCTTGATTTATACTTACTAACTATAAGAGTAAAGAAGTCTATTATTGAATGATAAAAGCCATGTCTGGACAACGTACTTAAAGTTTTATTTTATATTATTCAAAGTGCCTAAGGAATAATATAATATAATAGCAGAGAGATATTTTTAAGACTTTGAGTTCTTCAAAGACTTTCATAAATAAGAATATTTTAGATTTTAAAACCAAACTATGTGAGAAGTATTACACGGCAACCACAGCACCTAATAGGTTTTCAACAAAAATTACGGTTTATCCCTAAAACAGTGCATCTGAGGGCTTCAAAACGCAACCCTGGTTCTTCTAGAACCATAGCGAGACTTGTTATTCCAGTCATATTCTTTAAAACATAATTTATCCCGCCTCGGTCCGTCGAAACCATCTGAGTTTGACACCTCCCAATTTTTTCATTAACTTTTGTTGTAGTAAGATTTTAATTTTTGAAAATTGGGACTCGTCCCTTCTCTATGATATGTGGTATATTATAATAAAAATAATTACCTAAAAACACATTTTATTTATAAAAAAAAAAAATGATTTTACAAATATTTTTCACGTAAAGTGTTTATAAAATTGTGTTTTTCTCCCAGATTTCTGTTATAGGAATTTATATGTAATATTTATATGTGACAAACTAAATGTTCCTAATATTTACGTTTTCATGAAAATAATTGAAGTTACCTGTAAGTTTCTTTATTTAAAACGTAAGAAGCATTAAGTTTGTCACTGGTGAATACATTGTCAATTCCTATGACGAAGATCTGGAATAAAACAGTTTTATAACCCCTTTACGTGAAAAATGATTATTTTTAAATTTTTTATTTTATAAATGTATTTTTAGGCAATTATTTTTTATTACAATATACCCCATATCACGGAAAAACAAGAAATAAAAGCTTTGCAACAGTTAATTATAGTCATTTTTGCAGATAACAACTAGAGGCGAATCTCAAATTTTTTCCTAATAAACTTCAACTTAATTAATATATACTTTAAGCTTATTAAACGAGGAAGTTTTTCAAAAAGTGGGGTAATATAGTACAGTTTAAGGGTGATAAAAAAAAATACAAATAATTGGTAAATGGTTGACTGTCGTGACTAATGGAGAGGAGAATAGTTAGAATAGTATCATTTATTATTGCCTTCTTATTTGACTGCCCCAACTATTCTTCTCTCCAAAAATACAAATAATTTATGACTTTTTTTAAACGAAACTTAGCTTTGTTTGTCAGCTCAATACTCCTTTTTAAATAGTTTTAACGATGACAAACTTTACTTTTGTTTAAAGTAAATTTGTTCTAGATTACTATGTAGCAATGTTTAATTACTAAAATCAAATATTTTGTAAGTTATCGCTTCATCTTTAACAAAAAATGTGCTTAAAAACGCAAACCTTAAATTTCTTACTTTTCTGCCGCAATTGTTTATAGGGCAATTGTTTATATGAACTTTTTTGTAGATCTTGATGTCTACTATCTCCTTTTAAATATTTCCCTCTATATACCGGACACCTTGTATTCTGTAGATGGCCGGATTCGGAACCGAGTTTATTCCCGATGTAAAATGAACCACATATTTTCATTGTCAATATTACCACTGCCGTTATTTTCACACTACCTTTTAAAATTATTTCACTTATTATCGTGATTTTAAGTTTTAAATTTCCTACGATAAAAACGTTTTTGGTCTTGGCCAATCATTAGCTGATTGAGGAGTATTCAGAAATTTATATTTGAATGCAGCCAAAATTACAAATGTTCTATCGTGAAAATTTCCCGTAAACTGGAACTACTTATAACGTGTTCAGTAATAATAAAGTATTCCTTTATCTATAAAAATAAAATAAAGATTTTTTTCTGTATATTGAATAGAATCAACACCAAGACACCAAATCCACTTTTAAAAAAAACATTTTCTGTCTGTATGTCCGCAGTGCAATGAAATTTTGTCAGGGGTAAGCGCAGCAATGGCTTATTGTAGACTTCTGGTATTTTAACATTATATTAAGGTTTGCTTGACTTAAAATATAGGCTTTAAATGAAAACAAAATATTGAGTATAACCAAAGTTATGAATTCTTGAGTAATTTGTATAGAGATTTCGGATAATAATAAACATATGTCTATACGTTAAAGAACATCTATATAAAGAAAATGAAGGTTTAGTCTGTACATTGAATAGAATCAACCCGTTCATGATATCTTTCCCGTTTTATACATTACAGACACCAAATCCATTTTTAACAAATTTCTTATCTGTCTGGATTGTCCGCATTGTACAACGAAATTTTGTCAGGGGTAAGCTCCGCAATGGCTAGTGGTAGACTTTTGAAATTTTAACATTACATTTAGATTTGCTTGACTTAAAATATAAGCTTTAAATGAAAACAAAATATTCTGTAGAGCCAAAGTTATGAATTCTTGAGTAACTTGTTTAGAGATCATAGTTAGGCAGTTACTTCGATTCTAATTCCAACCTACTCTACTGCGAGCCACATTTAAAAGTTGTACTATCAACTGAAGAAAAAAAACTCAACGCGAAAAATCCGGAACAACGAACATCTGTACCGCGTTGTCACATAAAACAGGTAAAACTTGTATATATTTTTAAGATTAACCAAACGGATTAGCCGGAAATCGAAAAATAAACTCAAAAATTTCATCCCACCCGCTACAATACCCAGATCAAGTTCTAATTTTATACGAATGTAGATGATTCAATATCCAATGTTATTTTGGTTATTTTTCCAGAGTTAAACTCAGTAGAGTTCAAAGAAGTGGAAAGATTACAACTCTTTTTGATCAATAAATCGACTCCACAATCTCCTCGCTTCATCATAAATGAAAATTAAACACTTGACAAATTTTAATAGTTCGGTGGTGGTCGGTTTAGTTGTGTGGTACCTAAACAAATAGCCGAATAACAATTTTTTTGTTATCGCTATTGCGATAACTATATTCCTATCGTCCGATTAGTCTTCTTCCTTCTTTTTCTAAATTGTTTGAAAAAATTATTCTTCGTCGCCTTGATTCTCTCGATATATTTAAATTTATTCCAAATCACCAATTCGGCTTCAGAAAGCATCATTCAACTGTTCAACAATGTCATAAATTGGTAGATTATATTTCTAATTCTTTAGAATCTAAAAATTATTGCCCTGGAGTTTTTCTTGACATTAGTCAAGCCTTTGATAAAGTTTGGCATGAAGGATTGCTCTCCAAACTTAAAATTTTACTTCCTCCGACCTACTATCTAATATTACTTTCATATCTAACAGATAGACATTTTGTAGTAAAAGTAGGGACAGAACGTTCTGACATCAAACCTATTAAAGCAGGAGTGCCTCAGGGTAGTGTCCTTGGATCAATATTGTTTAATATATATATGTCTGACCTACCGGAACACACCGACACAATACTGGCTACTTTTGCAGACGATACCGCAGTACTAAGCTCAGATAAAAACCCTGTTCAAGCATCTACCATCCTTCAAAATCATCTGAACGATATTGCAGATTGGGCAACAAGGTGGAAAATTAAGATGAATGAAAAAAAAAAGTGTGCATGTAGTATTTACTCTTAACCATAAACTTTCCCCTGAAATATATTTTAATAACATTCAAATCCCAACATCAGATGTAATTAGGTATTTAGGTTTTTACCTGGAAAAAAAGACTTACTTGGAAGACTCACATCAGACAAAAACCAATAGAATTAAACAGACGATACGGTCTCTTATCCAGATTACTTGACAGACGTTCAAAATTATCTTTAACTAACAAACTAACCCTTTATAAAGTCTTACTTAAACCTATTTGGACGTACGGCATAGAACTGTGGGGCTCTGCTAAAACTTCCAACATTAAAAAAGTTCAGTCCTTTCAGTCAAAAGTGTTGCGAAGGATAGTTGACGCACCTTTTTATATCGCAAATGACACACTACATAAAGACTTAAACGTACCTACAATTTTAGATAATGCAAAAGAGAACTACAATAACTTTCACCAAAGACTGACGTACGACATGAATCCTCTGACAGAAATCCTTCGTACAAGAAATCGTACAAGAAACCCGTACAGCCCACCACGACGATTACGTAGGCGTTGGCCAAGAGACCTGCTGATCTGATTTATATCCCGGACGTGATGGGAAGCTGTGAAGCTGCTAAAAAATTTGCTTATTGCAAAGAAATTTGCAGATTGCAAATTTAATCTAATGTTCCACATTTTTGTTTGTTTAATAAATAAAAATCGCTATTGCGAAAGCTTGAATTCCATAAGCCCCGCTATAAAAAAATTCAAAATAACCCCTCTCCTCCATCCAGACCCAATTTTATGAACTTGAATTTGGACCCTCCTACTCCCATAATACAAAATCCATCTCAAAAAAAGATTCTCAAATTTTAACTATACACCCGTCAACGATGGGTGCATCAGCTAGTTACTTATAAAACAAGCAGACTAATATAAAATTCCAAAAAATATATTTTAAAAACTTAAATGCCCTAAATCAATCCAGGAATTGTCTGATGGAGCGATTCTACGCCTGTTAAGCATAAAAAGCTCCCATTTTCCTGATTTATACAATTCTATGATATATTTTAAAACACAATTTGGATCTAAAATAAAATAAATGGATAACCCATATCAGAAACGACAGGAAACAACATGTTAATCTTGCCACAGACGCTGAAAAGCTAACATCATCTCTTCAGATTTAAAGAGTTTTAAAGAGTCTTTCTCTCGCATTGTTAAACACAACCTTGAATGGTAATATCAGCCCGGATCTTATTACATCGGCTACGGTAAACTCCAGCAATCTTTCTAAATTATTTAGTGGGATCATCACGTTTGTTGAATTTCTTCCTCACTTCGACAACGCTTAGCGAGTATATTCCTACCGGATCATTGATGCCAATTTTCATGGCATGAATCTCAATCTGCCAATTATATTTTATTCTAACTAGGGCAGTTCTAGTTATTATTTCATATAAACATAGAGCCATAATGCTCAATGCTCTAGATTGTGACAGATTGTATTGTTTATCTTCAATAAATTCCAAAGATTAAGAAAAGAAAAAATTGTTATTTTAGTTTCAAAATTAATTCTTTAGCCATGGTTACGTGATTAGAAATTAAATAAATTATATCGCACTTCATGTTGTAGAAATGTTAATTGGGTTACCGTGATAAGGTTAGAGGAACCGGAAGATTTTAACCAACTTGTTTACCTATTCGTCATGAACCCTTGAACAGAATGAAGCACAATTGATTTTTGTGCGATTAAAAAAATAAAATAATAATTAATGCCGTTTTTCATTAACATATGAGGAAGGACGATAGAGACATCTAGTTCGAACTAAAGATTTATTTTCGTGTTAGACTAATCACATACACATAGGCACACAGATTATTTTGATAAGACTTGGTTGTTTTGAATCAGAGAAACTTGAAACGTGCATTTATAATGTTAGATAGATAGATAGATAGATAGAAAAATAACTTTATTCTGGGACACAGTCCCTTGAGAATAACAAAATAGAACAAAATTAAATTATTACATCTGGCCAAAATAAAATCTGGTATATTCACTAAATAAAATAAAATATGATATCTGATGAATATCAAATGTTCACAATTGAAATACATTTTTTTACTACATACCTATATGTAGATAAGTGAAAGTAACTAGTGAACCTAAAATCAAAATGTACATTTAGCACTAACAGATCCAGGATTTAATTTTGGGGAGGGCTTCAGCCCGAAAGATTTTTTTTTTTTGTATGTATATATTAGGATAATTACTTCGGAAAGAAAAAAACTAACTGCCTATATGAAATTGTGTTTAAATGACTCTTTAAGTCCTATTAAATGTAATTAGACGAACAATAATACTTTTAGAGATAATTTTTTTCTTTAAACACGGTTATATTTTACCATTTTGGGGGAGGCTTCAGCGCGAAAGCCCCACCGTAGATATCCGCTTGGGACATTTGGTTATGATTTCAGATTTTTGAAAAATTCGTATCTATAACGAATACCAGATATTTTTCTTTGGCCACTAAATTATCAGTTGTCTTAAAACGTGACGATAAGGAAAAATATAATCAATAATCTGCATTTTTAGTCTCAAAAGTATATTTCAATGTCTTTGTATAAAAATATAGTGAATATTATTAGTTCACATTTTCATAATAAAGTTGCTTTAGTTAAATTTTCAATATTTTTAAAACTGCCTAAAAAAAATAATAAACTAAATATCATGCATTTCTATCTGTTTTTTTTTTCTAAATTAATATGTTTGCGATAACATAAGAATTAACACATTGAAAATAAACTTCTATATTAAAAATAATAATTTATCTTTAATGTCTGACTACATGGACATGTTGCCATTCATTGATTGCTCTTTTATACGAAAGTAGGTTTTGTTACGTAAGGCTGAAAGCTGATGCAACTGTTTTTATTGATTGTCTAAAAGCAAAATATTAGTGAGCAATGGCTAAAGTTTATAAATACATTCATGTATGATTTCTATTGTTCAAATGCCTGAGATAAGTTTTCGAAACGATTTCGTTAAATTTGCTGTTTCTAATTAATGTGCATTTTTTTAGGTTAAGATTTTTTTAAAAACTCTATAGTGTCTTTTTTTTACTATTGTTGTGGGATGTGTTGTATTTTGTCTGTATAAACCTGTTGTTTCGGTCCTGATACGGGTCAATTTGTTTAACTGCAAATGCAGGTTTAAATAAGAGAGTCAGGTTTTGTGTTTGGAATTTTGCAATTACCAATATCTTGATAATTTTGTATCACCCATCCTGCCAGGTTTAATGATCTTTGTGGTGAATGCGGCTTCGTGAATTATGAAAATTTTAAACTAATGATTTTAAAACTCTTAATAAATGTTCATTTAGTAGTGTTCATTTGGGTCCCTTCGCATTGCGGGATCATCGGTAATGAACAAGCCGATCAAGCAGCCAACATGGCAAGAAAACCAGATACAATATCTGTAAAATTAATTAATGAAATCCATCCAGAGGATTACGTTAAAAAAATTAAGGAAAATGTGTGGAATATGTGGCAAAACAAGTGGGAACAAGGAGAATCGAAATTAAAAGAAATTAAATCTGACTGTTTAAAATGGGAAACCTCTCACCGATCATCTCGAAAAGAAGAGTCAGCCCTTTGCAGACTGCGAATTGGACATTGTGAGTTCTCGCACTGTTACCTACTAAGAGGACTTGATCCTCCGACCTGCGAGAGCTGCAATGTCCAAAGGACAGTAAAGCACATTATTCAAGACTGCCCTTCATTTGAACCTACAAGGAAAAAGTTAGACATGGCACAAAGTCTAAAACAAAATCTACAAGACAGTGAAAGTTCAGTCAAAAAAACTTTAAGGTTTTTAAAAGAGATAAAACCCTACAACAGAGTCTAATTTAAAGGCGTTGCCAATGACCCTACAGGGTAGAGGCAACAAAACATCAAATAAATAAATAAATGTTCATTTCTGATTTATCTGTTTTAATTTTGATATTACAATCAAACTATCGAAATAAAAATAACACTTGAATTGGATCAGATGCTTCAACTGGTATAACAAAATTAAGTTGTATTCATGATTATAAAAAACTAAATAAATCATTTTTTATAATTTAAGCCTCAGCAGTTTCAGTCAATAAAACAATGAATTACAAAATTATCCAAATTTTTGCCTATTGAGAATAGTCAGGCATAAATTACGACATATACTTCTATAAAGTCTCTTTCACAATATCCTCATTAACAAATCATTTTTTTAATTTATCCTTACCTCATTCTAAAGGGACAAGTTTGGTTACAATAATTAAATAATATTAACTGTGGACGGTATGCAATCAAATAGCTGTTTAAATAACAATGAAAATGAGTTAAACAAAGTGTTAATTTATTCTTCTTTTAAACATCTTATTTATTTATTCAAGAATGTGACGTCACAATGAAAGATACTTGACCATGAAAACCATCTTTTTATTACCTTATTACACTGAATCTGCGTGTTAGGTAAATCAATAGATAAAAAAAAAAACCTCACGATGTGTTTTGTAACTAATTTTTCCACTCACTTTAATATTCAGTTTCTAATAAGTTGAAAATAGTAAACATATTTAACAGTAAACATATAACAAAAAAATATCTCAACACCTTATTCGTATTATAAAAAAAACCTAGAAACTTTTTCACTCTAAAAAAATACACATAAATCTAGGGGGAGAGAATACCAAACTGGCAACCCGTGCAGACAAGTGTAGTGGGGGTAGTGATAAATCATGCTTTACAAAAATTCTGCAGTTATAATTTTCAATATTAAATGAGTGAATAAATGAAAATGTGTTTATTGACATTAATAAGATACAAAATCTTTAACAGATATTACATTTTCAAACTCATAGACAATGAAAAATTCCGTCTGTCGAGGTCTGTGTTTTATTCCCACAAAATAAATTTCATGTTATATCCTAAATATCCTCTTATTCCAATTCCTCTTCACAATCCAATCAGACGCTGGTTAAATACATGCTATGTTATAAGGATTTAATTTTCTTTCAACATTATTTTTTTTCTCTTATTTTTTATTGTTTTATTCTGTGTTGAACGTGAATTTTCATCACCACTCACTAAGCATTGTGAGTAGATAAAATTTGTTTTTCTTAAGTTCTAATTTGTTATTCATGAAGAAGTAGCAAGTGTCATGGCCGCTAGTGCAATTCAAGTTACACGTCGCTCTGCCTTTGATACGATCTAATGTGCTTATTATTTAAAATACTGCTCTAAGACTTTTTCAACAGTGACTATATTAATAGTTTTATATTTTTATATTCACATATGATCAGGTGAGTGACTATTTATTAACAATGAAACAGTTATACATTAGTGCTCGTTTGGTTAGCCAATGTGGCTAGTAATTCCCTTGCGGGTTTTACCTTATCTGCGATAATTTCAAGCTAAGGCTCGGCACTGTGTACAATAACATTCTTCAGTGTTATTCTCAGTTCGAATCCAAGACATTTAACTTCATTTTTTTTTTCTTTATATATTTTTTTTTTTTTTTTCTTTCCAGAGACTCTTTTATTTCATTTTTTTCTTTGATTATTTATTTTTTGGAAATGAATTATTTTATATTTTATTTTATATCTGTATATATTTATGTAAATAATTTTGTAAATAGCTTAGTGTTTAAGAAGTTATCTCATAAATTTTAATTTTAATATTTAGGTTTATATATATATATACATTTTTTTTTTTTCTTTTTCTTAATTTTCTGTAACACTTATCATGATGGATCTGGATAAGAACACATCATGTGAAGACACGGAGGATGAGACACCCTTTTCGGAAATTAGCGAGACCGACTCGCAATATTTGAAAAGGCGTACACTCCAAAAGCGTCTCCGAAACTCAGTTCCCGGATCGGGACAAAACTCACCTAATAAAAAAAAAAAGAAAAATAAATCAAATAAGCAACCAGAACAAGATAAATCTCCACCGAGAACTAGGAGCAAATCTAATGCCACTCAATCAGAGCCAACTGCACCAAAAACATCAGAAAGCAAAAATTCAATTCAAGAAAACAACCTATCTCACAAGACTCCGCAGCTTCAAGATTTTTCTGATCCTGAGCCGCCGCCAATATTTGTTTCAAAAATTAAGAACTTTATGTCGTTTGGTCAACAAATTGCAGATTTGATCGGACAGCCAAATTTTCGATGTTACTCGAGAGTGAACGACATCAAAATTAATACTAATTCAAGAGACAATTATAAAAAATTAACCAATTTCTTAACAACCAATAACTACGACTTCCACTGTTACCAATTAAAACAAGAAAAGGCGTATCGAGTGGTCCTGAGAGGACTACATTCAACCACACCCATATCTGCTATCAAATCGGGCCTCGAAGAAATCGGTCATAATGTCAGGCACATAGCACCTGTACTACATCCTAGAGAAAGATATCCGCTACCATTATTTTTTATAGACCTGGAACCAGCAAAAACCAATGTTGAAATATTCCAGGTTCAACGATTGGTTTACTCAATTGTCCGTTTTGAGGAACCGAAACAGAAGCCTCTAATAGTACAATGCACTAAGTGTCAAAACTTGGGCCATACAAAGGCCTATTTTTATCACGAAGTCAGGTGCGTTAAATGTGCCGGCCTGCACGCTTCAGACACTTGCCAGAAGCCAAGAGATGAGCCTGCGATGTGTGCCCTTTGTGGCGAAGCCCATCCTGCGAGCTACAGAGGATGTTAAGTATATAAAAATCTTTACAAACAAAGATCACGAAACTCAGCGGTGAAAAATCTTGGATCTGCTCAGAAAACTTACACTGAACCACCTGAAATTGAAAATCAGGATATTTTCCCAACATTGCCGACTTCACCTTCCCTCGTCATCCAACAACAACCATCCATCTCTACAGCTAAGGACTCACCACACCAGAATCTCAGAAATTCTCACTCCCAGTCTTCCACCAGTAAGAAGCAACCTCAACGTCAGGCGCCTCAGGCCTTCCAATCCAAGCCCAAAATCCCTAATACTCAGCCTCAACCTCCTCGGCAGCAAATCCCTCCTCATCATTTACCCTTAAGAGTCAAACTCCCGCCAGAGCATCCACATCCAGCTCCATTCGTTCCTAATCCCAGGATGAACCCCCCTCCACAAGTCCAACAGAATTTAGATCCTCCTCCTCCTCGTACCCCACGACGGGCCCATCCCCCACCCAACATTCCTAGTCGCATAACCTACCCATCACAACCTCCTGATCCAAACCCACTTCCCAGCCAAATACCATTCGACATCAACATTATCTTATCATCATTCCTGATAGATCTTCAACAGACTATCAAACCGCTCATAACCCTTCTAACCAGACTCCTTTCTGAAATCCCACTTAGCTTCCCTCGATGAACTCAAAGTCCCTAGCTATTCTCTTATGGAACGCTAATGGACTGCTAAACCACCGTGACGAACTAGACATATTTCTCCATGACAATTATATTGACATTGCCCTCCTAACAGAAACTCACTTCACCCAACGGACACATTTCTACATACGTGACTACATCACCTATAGATCTGACCACCCAGACAACACTGCCCACGCCGGTTCTTGCATCCTTATCCACAAATCTTTACCCCATTCCCTTATTCCTTCTATTCCAACAGATGCCATTCAGTCAACTTCTGTAATCCTCTCAACTCGTCCTTTCCATCTAACACTTTCAGCTGTATACTGTCCTCCTGGCAATTCCCTCTCGTACAGCCTACTTGAATCCTTTTTACAATCCCTCGGATCGCGCTTTATTGCTGGAGGAGACTACAATGCTAAACACCAACGATGGGGTTGTCGATCATCCAACTCCCGTGGTAATACCCTTTCACAAGTTTCTTCTTCCAACAATTATTCCATCCTCTCGCCCATGAATCCTACTTATTTTCCAACATCCCTCAAAAAACGTCCCGATATCCTGGACATATTTATCACCTCCCAGATTTCCTCCTCTCAAACTATAATCAAATCCCTGGATGACCTTTCTTCAGACCATAGTCCAGTTCTGCTTTCACTACATTCTGACTTTGCTCCTAAACCATCACTTCCTAAACTGATCACTGGACGAGTAAACTGGGACAAATTTCGTGATGATTTGGAAAACAAACTAGACCTCAAAATCCCGCTAAAAACAAAAGAAGACATTAACGGTGCCATAGAAAAACTGACATCATCAATAACAGACAGTATAAATAATAACACCTTTATCAATAAGATTAACTTCCCACAAAATACTAACTTGCCACAGCATATTCGCATCTTATTACAGGAAAAACGCAGAGCAAGAACGAAGTGGCATAGGACTAGATACCCAACAGATAAATCGCATTACACACAACTGACTAACAAACTGAAATCAGAAATTAGAAAATACAAAATTCAAAGTTTACTAAATTTTACTGAAAAACTTACAACCACTGACAAATCATTATGGATGACCACCAAAAAACTTCTTAAGTTTCAAGACTTTAATCACCCACTACTTACTGATTCCCAAACCTGGTCCAAATCCGACGAAGAAAAAGCCCAACTATTTGGACAACATCTTTTCCAAACTTTTAATCCACATCCCGATATCCTTAATTCAACTCACATCAATTGTATTGAAGCAGAACTGGATATTCCTCTCCAAATGTCTCTGCCACCCAAAGCATTTGTTCCCATAGAAATATCCAACATCATTCAAAAATTACCTTCCCGTAAAGCTCCTGGACATGACCTAATTACATCCCAGATCCTAAAACTTCTTCCTCGAAAAGCCATCCTATTCCTTACTTATATATATAATGCTGTACTCCGTTCTACATATTTTCCTGATCTTTGGAAACGATCTATTGTTAAAATGATCCACAAACCCAAAAAACCACCAGAATACCCATCCTCTTACCGTCCTATCTCTCTTTTACCCATCATGGGCAAAATCCTAGAAAAACTCATCTTAAAACGCCTGTACCCTATCCTAAATTCTAAACACATAATCCCAGATCACCAATTTGGTTTCCGAACTTCCCATTCCACTATACAGCAATGTCATCGTGTGGTAGACGTAGTCTCCTCTGCATTGGAGCGCGGAATGTACTGTACGGGAGTCTTTCTCGACGTTGAACAGGCGTTTGATAGAGTTTGGCACCCGGGACTGCTGTACAAACTCCGAAAATTCCTACCACCTACATACTTCCTCATTATCCGTTCCTACCTTACTGATAGATACTTTAAAGTAAATCACAATAACGCCTATTCATCCCTTTTTTCCCAGTCTGCTGGTGTTCCTCAAGGTAGTATCCTAGGTCCTATCCTCTATACAGTTTATACAGCTGACATCCCTACCTGTCCCAACACTGTCATCACCACATATGCCGATGACACATGTATCCTATCAGTAAACAATGACCCAGCAATTGCATCCCAAATGCTTCAATCACACATCATAAATCTAGAAGAATGGTGTCAAAACTGGAGAATTAAAATAAACTCCAATAAATCCCACCAAATTACCTTTACCCTTCGTCGTAAACCAACGACTTCCTGTCCTACAGTTTCCTTTAACAATACTCCACTTATCCCTGTTGAGCAAATCCGATACCTAGGACTCCACCTGGACAAACGACTAACTTGGAATCCTCATACTAGACTGAAACGACAAGAAACCGCTCGACGTTTCCGATTACTTCAGCACTTACTAGACAAACGCTCTAAACTTCCCATTAATTACAAAAGACTTATATACTTGACTATAATAAGACCTATTTGGACTTACGGAGTTGAGCTATGGGGCTCCACTAAACCATCGAATTCCTCTCGCATCCAATCCTTACAATCCAAAATCCTTCGTAAAATCCTCAATGCTCCTTACTTTGTCACTAATAAAATTATCCATAAAGATCTTAATGTTCCTTATGTTTCAGATCTGGCCCAATCCAGATACCTATCCTTCCATAATAAACTTCAGAATCATCCCAACCCTCTCGTTTCTAACCTTGCTTCCTCTTCAATTCCTGATAACCCTCCGAGGCGTCTGAAAAGAAGATGGCCCCGTGATCTCATAATATAGTCATATCATTAGAGTGCTACCATTGGGTAGTTACTCAGCAAGTGTATTCATGTCATTATATCAATTATGTCCAAATTTACTTGATGTATTTATGTAATACAGTTGTAAATGTCATAAAGAAATAAAAAAAAAAAAAAAAAAAAGTTATTCATGAAATGTATTTCAGTGAAATGTATTTTATTTTTAATTATCTTCAACATACTTCTCGCTATGTGTATATGTATACTTTATTTTATTTTCTCTTCTCCTAATCTTTACGCATAATCACTTAAATATCTTAGAGAACATATGTATATCATTATTTGTTTTTTTATTTTTTTTTTTTTGTTTTAGTTTTTACAATTTCTTTCCCTACATATTAACAGTTATTATTATTTTTTTTAATTTTTATATTCCATCACTACAATGCTTTACCTATAAAATAGATTTTACTTTCCTTTCTAATTTCATTCAGTGATTATTATGCAATCATTTTAGCTCCAATATTGTAGTACTGAACCCCTATCACCCAACTGTCCTCGTTAATTTATCCTAAGAGCTTAATTAATACTTAATGTATTACATGTATTTTGTTATTATTCATTGTAATAAGTCTTTTGACCAGATTTATAGTTAATATATATGAACAATACTGTTATTCTAAAGGGACCTAGTCCCAGAATAAAGATGATTTTTCTATTTCTATTTCTATTTCTAAATACATTAATTAGGAAATACAATTTTTATGTAAGGATAAAGCAAGATATATATGTATATTACATATACTTATATTGTTATTGTTGAAAACTAAAATGGAGAATAAGAAAAAATATAAATACAATTTTGGTTTGTTATTTTGAATAGTAAACCATTGCAATTGTCCGAAGATTTAACCGAATAGAAGTCAGAGGCCACCCGAGGATGAACCCCCTACCTCGACATTACTATATTCCCTTTAATTTCTAGATGACTGGCGAAAAATCTGCGTTGGTATAGAATGTAGCGCCTAAATGAATCTACTTATTTCAATGAAACTTGGATGGACTTCAACGAAAAGAAGCTGAACAAAAGTTACGTGGGGTGGTAAAAATTAGATTTCAGAATAACTCGAGAAGTGTATACTTTTCCAAAATGCAGGTCCGATTTTTGTTTTTCTGAGATAATTTAATCTATATGCAAAAATACTTCAATTAGACGACTCCAGACGACTTTACTCGAGAGTTAGTCATCGGAAATCTGGCGGTCAATCTAATTCACTCTCCACAAAAAAAATACAAAACGTTCCTAAAGAAGTTTTACTTTAAAAAAAATGTGTGTATTCAATTGAAGTTGTATAATAAATTTTAATAAAATATGGCCAATCCATAGAATTTCCAGTTCTTCCAATTTACAAATATCTTGGTTTCATAGAACCTACAAAGGAGAGAACTTTTTCAAACTATTTTCATATTAAATCCCCAAAGAGTATTTTCATGATATTCCTATATTTTTAAGCAATAATACAAAACTTCCTTTCATTTTTAGTCTCTCCTGTTTTATTCTTGTCTTTACAAAAAATTTTAGCTTCTTAAAATATAATTTAAAAATAAGCTTAATGGGATTCAAGAACCACAAATGCTCGTAATCGAACATTGCTATCTGCACTCAATTCTCAAAGTTTTACCCTCATTCTATCCGATTCCCCTACCTACTGGTCCACCGATCCTAACAATAATCCCGATATCCTCGATTAATTTATCCACAATGGTCTAGGTACCCTCAACCATTCCCTTGTACATCTTGATGAATTTCCCTCAGACCACAGCCAGACACACTCCAAGTATCACTAGCTCCTATTCCTAAACCCTCTTCCCACCATCCTTCATCATAGGCCCAGTTAACTGAAAACTCTTTTGTAAAATCCTTTCCGATAAAATTGACCTCAGAGTAACCCTGAAAACCCCCGAAAACCTGGACAATGCCGTTCATTCCTTTACCACTAATATCCAGAAAGCAGTCTGGACGGCTTCCTCTCTTGATCATTTCTCAAAAATCCTTAAGAAACCAAATTTACCTCAACGCCTCCTTGACCTAATCCGTATAAAACACCGTGCCAGATTATTATGGCAACGTACCATACATCCCGCCGACCGCCACTCCTCCAATCATTACTGTAAAAATTAAAACAAGAATTAGCCACCTTGGAAGTACACCAAAAAATCCCATCATATTTCCAATCCCCTTTCCAGTTGCTCAAAATTGGCCTCTGTCTGGCAATCTTGGTCTTGGTCAAGCTTTTTTGCAAGGCCAAGACCAAGACCAAGACCGCCTTATTTGAATGATGCAAGGACCAGACCCTGTAAGACTTGGAAGACTGACTTTTACTTCGTGACTAAAGTGAAACTGAAACTATTTTCAGATATAGTATACGGCGTTTAAACATTTTAACCGTGTCTTGAATCTAAACAGCGTTGTTTTTTTTTTGTTGAATTGTATATTTGAGTATAGCTTTCCAAGTGTCTGTTTTAGAAAAATTGGAAGAAGAACATGATAAAAAAATCTAGTGCGCGCAACACACAACTTTCACTTAATCCGCTACTTTGAATAGAAATTATTTTTAGGTCATGTTGGGCTATTATAAAATTCTTGAATTGTATTTTTAACCAAGCTAAAGCTAAAAGATTACAGCTAACAAATCTAAAATAACAAAAGATCAGTTGATTATGGATTGTAAGATCCGTTGATTATGGATAGTACGACTATTAGTTATTAAACTGTTATTTTACATTGCAAAGTTTACTAAAACGGAATTAAGAGATTTGCATTGTCTGTCATAGGCAGGTCAAAAGTTGTCTCACTGCTTGTAAGTGGATACTGTTTGGGATATGGCAGGAAAAATTCATCAAATTATTCACTAATTTAATTTTTTTTAAAGTTTACATTGAGTAAGAAAATTTCATTTAAATTCCTTCAAAACACATGATTTACGTTAAATAATGTTAGTTTTTAGAAATTATTATTTATATTTTTTTCGTAACTTTTCGTTACCTTCTACAACTTTCTATATTATATATTGATTTTTTTTTTTAAATTCTCGGCTTTCCAACGATATATTATAAGTATACCTTCTGGCTATTATTTCCTTATATTCATTTTCAACCTGGATACATATTTTTTCTTTTTTCTCTTTTATTTAATTATAAATAAATTTAAATAAAAATGTAACCAATAACTTCTAAAAACTAACATTATTTAACGTATATCATGTGTTTTCAGAGAAATTAAATGAAATTTTCTTACCAAATGTAAACTTCTTAGAAAATTAAATTACTGAATAATTTGACAAATTTTCCATTTGCGATATTCCAGCAGTATCCACTTACAATTAGTGTGACAACGTTTGATCTTTCTGTGACAGACAATGCAAATCTCTTAATTCTGTTTTAGTAAACTCTGCAATGTAAAATAATGGTTTATTAACTAAAAGTCGTACAATCCATAATACATGCCTCAGTACAATAGTCGATGCTCCCTTCAATGTCACTAATAAAACCCTGCATAATGACCTTAATATAACATTTATTCTTGATCTTATCCCAGAAAAATTTTCCAAATTTCATCAGAACCTTTCCCATCACCCTAATCCCGTACCACAGTCCCAATCTAGCACCATCCATGGCTACGAACCACCTTGCAGGTTAAAATGTCAGTGGCCCCGTGACCTTTTGTAACACATACATATATATATATATATATATATATATATATATATATATATTATATATATATATATATATATATATATATATATATATATATATATATATATATTGGAGTTCTGGCAATGGCCAGATTTTCCACTCAAGTCATGAGTGTCTGTGGTTGTTGCGCCCTTACTCAGCCTTCGCTGGCTTTTCATACCAGAGAAGTGGTTGAGGAAGAAGCGCAGGGATCTCCCGAAGCCTCGCTTTTCACCCCACAAGTGAGGAGATAAGTCTGGTTTGGAGTTTCCCTGTCTGCGTCTAAGGCGTTTATTTTTTTTTAAATAACATTTTATTCTATTTAATTTTTATTTTTATTTTCTTCCCTCATAATGATATTTTGTTTTGTTATTATTTCGCAGTATATTTATTTTGTTATTACCTTATTTATTTATGATTCTGTAAATATGGTGTGAATGTGCTCTCTGAACGCTTTTGCAAGTGTCCTTAATTGAGATAGATTGAAATATTTATCATAAACAAGTAATCTAAAAAAAAATAAGTTTGATGCTAAATAAAAACTATCCTTAAATTATTATTGTTTTCGAAATTCGAACTATATTAATACAATTTAAATATTAAAATACTTTTGATTAATTTGGTGCTGAATGTCAAGAAGGTTTCCTGTCATTGTCAGCAAACTGACAGCTTATAGTAACCTTCCCGTGGTCTCGTGCACCAGTTTGTTTACAAACGTGATATTTTTTAAATATCTGTCTATTTTGAAGTTATTGTCATCATGGAACCAATGGAACTTGAAAATGATTTGGAAAATGAGATTACCGAGAAGTCCAGTTCAAAATTCAACGTTGACATATCTGCTATCGAAAGCATAGAGAAAGATAAGCAGGTAATACCTCTAACTTAAGCTTGAAGTTTATTATATTTGTGGTTTTAACGAAATCATCTGGATGTAAATATTTTTCTAGGCATTTGAACTTCAATCACTTGAAATTTCCGTATTTGATCAATCTACTTTTGAAAAAGGTGTGATTCAACAAGTTGGAAAAGCATTAACAGGAGATTCTGATCATTTTTTAAAAAGTGAAGACCTTATTACTAACGAATTAGAGAATGTGGATCCTGATGATGATGATGAACAGCCTCCTAAAGGAAAACAGTTATCAACATTATCTAATAAATTTACAAAACAGAACAAAAGGTAGGTTAAAAGGTAGATTTGATATTTACTTTCTCAATGAACTAATCTTGTTGCATCATACAGTATTATTCTGATTATATGGAGTAAAGTATCAAGATAAAGCATCTAGGATAGTTCCTTTTTAAAATGAGAAATAAGGAGACAAATTGAAATAAAATAAATAAAAGAAAATATTTATAATTTGAATTGCCATAAATTAGGTTTTATGAATATACAGGAAAATTAATCAGTGTAATCATGCGATTATTAAATTTCTGTTTTCACTTTGTGTTTATTTCTTGCTTTGGTCAAATGATTCACATTTCAATCTATATATCTTCTGAATGAAGGATTCACAATTCGAAATTCCCAACATCCAAATTTCAGCTAACGATTCATTACTTTCTCCAAAAACCTTTCCATTATTTATAGAGTTCCATTGTTTTTACATACCATTACAATTATTTTTATTTGTTATTTTATATGTAACATGTTAATTACTAGATTATAAAAGGCAGATATTTATCTGGAATAATGATATAATTATTTATCTACATACATGAACATGGAATTTATTTATGTTATCCAAAAAGAATATTTATTAGCTTTAGCAAATAAGATATATTTGTTATTTCTTTTTTCTCAGGTAATCTATTCATGTTTCAAGGTCGTGTCCCCATAATTATTCAAAACATCCTGAACACAAAAATTATATATCAATCCATTAATAAAATTATTCTGACATCTTTTTACTTTCACTTAACGTATATATGTAATATATAGTAATGGCAAGTATTGCGATCGTGAAAATTTTTTTCAAAACAGTTGAGTTATTATGCAAATATTTTAATTTTAATAATATGGTAGACCTAACCTTTAGATTTTCTTCAAAATTATAATATAAATTATAGAATATTTTTATTTTTAATAGATGTTTAGGCTTGTATGTGTATTTCTTAGTTTGCCAACAATTCGGCTTCTTGAGCCATTTTCCAGAATCTTTAAAAAATAATTTCATTTTTTTTAATTTAACTACTTATTATTAAAATATTTTAATTTTTAAACTTTCTGTAACATATATTGGCCTTATTCTATATTATTATTGTTGCAGTGATACATTTGTCAAATGGGATTATTATTATAATTAAAACTTAGTATATAATAATAATAATAATAATAATAAGGCTTAGCGAACCCGAAGGTTCGATGCCGACACCACCAATCGCTTGTTACACACCTCCCTCCACCGTTCGCCGTCCAAACCCAGTCCCTTCAGATCGGCTTTAATGCAATCTTCCCACCTTCGCTTCGGTCTACCCCTCGGACGCTTACCATTCGGCACAGCAAACATTAACCTTTTAGGAATTCTCTCGTTACTAAGCCCAACAACTTTACAAGCCCATTTGATTCGCCGCGATGAAATTACATCAATTATATCACCCGGATACAGCTCACGCAATTCGGCGTTGTGTAGCCGTCTGAACTCTCCGGTTAACTCATCCTTCTTCGGTCCGAATATTCTATGCAATACTTTATTTTCAAAAACCTTAAGATGCTGCTCATCCCTTAATGTAAGCGGCCAAGTTTCGCATCCATAAAGAACTGTAGGCAAGATAATTGTTTTATAGATTCTAATTTTTAAGTTCCGGGACAAGAGGCGCGAACTAAGTAGTTTTGTCACAGAAAAATAACAAGCATTTCCCGCCTTCAGTCTAACCTTAATCTCTTCTTCAATTTCGTTTTTTCTAGTTATCGTTGAACCTAGATACCTAAATTTATCTACCTGTTCAAACATATTACCATCTATATCGATGTCACCAGTAGTATCGCCATTTTTGCAGCTAACCATATATTTTGTTTTATCCACGTTTATTTCGAGTCCTAGTTCTTTCCCGGCTTTCATTAACGTTGTCGTATTTAGTTTTATAGTTTCAACGTCTTCGCTTAACAGTACCAGATCATCAGCATAGCCCAGCACGGATGTTGTCCCGCCCAGATCCAACCCTTTCTCGGTTCGCATTACCTCCCTAATGGCATTTTCTAATGCCAAATTGAACAGGACAGGCGAAAGTGAATCCCCCTGTTTTAAACCCGAACGAACCTCAAATTTTTCGGACAAATTATTACCGATTCTAACTTTATTGAGTGTCTCCGTCAAGCACATCCTGACTAGATTTACTAGTTTTTTTGGAATCCCCTGCTCAATTAGAATATTATACAGTTTCTGGCGGTCAATAGAATCGTAAGCCTTTTTAAAATCTATATACAGCTGGTGAACAATACTGTTATACTCCAATTTTTTCTCTAATATTTGCCGTAAAGAAAATATTTGATCAATAGTCGAACGATTCCGTCTAAATCCGCATTGGTAGTCTCCGATACTTTCCTCGGCGTATTCCGTGATTCGACTGGTTAAGATTGAAGTGAATATTTTATAACATACCGGAAGGAGTGAAATTCTGAATAAAACTTAGTATATAATATAATAAATTTTGATTTTAAATTATGCCCCAGATGTTATATGAGAGCGGAATAATGAAATTGTTAGAAAGATGGCTAAAGGTCGTCAATAAAAACGACAAATACATTATTGAATAAAATTTATTCTATGTATGAAAAAAAAATGGTTTTATTTCACCCTTCAAAAACTGAACGAACTTATGAATCCACCCAATATAATTTGTGCGGTGATCCATGCTTTTTTTAGAAAATTTCATTGTAAATACTAAAAATTATATATAAAAAAATTAAGTATATTAAAAAAGAACAATTTTTATGAAATGGTGCATGATAGAAATATAAAAATAACTTTATCCTGGGACAAAGACCCTTAACCTTTTAACCGAGAAATTACCTTTTTAATTATGCAGCATATAATGATTGTGAACTCTTTAACTCTGTACTTCATGCCCAGAGGACATAATTTCATATTATTATTTTCTTTTATTTATGCTTAAAATAAATGGAAAGACTATGAAATATATTTTTTTGTTTATTTATTTATATTTATTCGTTTATTTTATCATATATTATAACATAAAGTGCTTTATATTATCATATATAAAATATAAAGCACAAAGTAAATAGAAATTTTCAAACAAATAGAATTGTTTACGTTTGACGTATTTACATGTCACGCCCGGTTAACAGGTTAAGAATAACACAATGAAACAAAAACAAAAGGAATTACTTCTGGCCAGAACTATTAAATTAATTAATAGAGACATAATACAACTCAAGTTTACTAATAATAATAGTACTAGACTCTCGACTACCTATCTACCAACTGCTTTCTGGAGTGCCTGATACCACGCCCTGATGAAGACCTATAAAGTGGGTCGAAACGTCGGCTTAGCTAATAAAATACTATTCTAGTTTATAGTATTTATTTGACCGCACCCCTGACCAACTCCTTCTCATGTACTAATAATATGTGGAAAATCAAGCAATGAAATTATTTACAAAATTCTTAGAACTAGATATAATACTAATAATAAATGAAACAAAATAATTGCTACTTAGCTTTAAAAAAATAAAAAATCATACTAAAGAAATAAAAAAGATAGGAGGGAAAACAGTAAATGAAAAATGTATTCCTCTGATAGATGAGCACCAATTAAAATAGATAAAGTAAAAAGTAAGAGATAAAGAAATAAAAATGTATGTATTATATCATAGTAAAAATTAAAACATACATAACAAAAATAATAAAATAAATAAATAAAGTTTAAGAGCGAAAATTCTTGTAGAATAGAATCGACATGGCATGAAAAAAAAAAAAAATATATATATACATACATACACAAACATACATGTATATATTGAATATTTAATATTTGACCGTTGCATTACAATGGAAGGAGATGGTCCGGGGTGGCGGTCATAAATAGGCTAAATAGTGGTAAAACTATTTTATTACAAGCCAAAGTTTCAACCCGACTTTGCAGCTCTTCTTCAGGGCTAGAACGGACAAGATACAAAAAGATAAAGAATTGTGGAAGTTACATAATATTTAAACAAAAAATTAGAAACAATGTGAATAAGCTTATTAAAATTATAAACGGAGTAAACTAAGTTACAAGATCCTAAACTGAAGTAAATAGATGGTAACAATTTTTGTAGTGTAATATATAATATATGCAAATGTGAATATACTTCAACAAAGAAATTTTGGAAAGAGACAGATCTGTGAAAAGGTGTATAAAGATCGGGATCTTGTGATAAGAGAGAGGGCAGAGGACTTGAATTGAAGAAGATCGTAGGCATAGGAAAAACGACGGCTGCTGATAATCTGATAAAGGATTATGCCCAGGAAATATTGTCAACGTAAGGTAGATAAAAGCTACCCTAACTCAGCGTAGTGGTGGGAGACACGGGAATGTCTCGATGTCTCACTGACAAAACAAGTCTCATTAATCGGTCACCGAGAGACCCCATTACACCACATAGCCATAGTAAAAGTGGGGAAAAATGAGGGAAGAAACTAAGAGTCTACGGGTAGGTTCTGGTAGGAGATAGCAGAAGCGATGGAATAATTTGAGAGTGGAAATTGTTCTCCAAGCAATGTGGGATAGGTGGTTATTCTAGGAGAGGGTTTGATCAATGAAAAATCATAGATTTTTAATGGAGAAGTAGAAGTAAATTGGTCATTTAGATATAGTGTGGACAAATTGGAATTGGATCGGAGAAGGGGCTTGGAAACAATGACAGTGGTCTTGAGTTCTTGCAGCATTTAACCTTAATTCATTTAAATTTGCCCAGGCACTGATTCAATCTAGGTCTTCTTGAATCTTGGTAAATGCTACAAATAACTCTGTAGAAGAGAATGATAAATATATTTGGAAATCGTCGGCATAAAGGTGATGGGAACTATTAAGGATTGATTTAGGAAGATCGTTTATACAGGTGCTAAAAAGAAGAGGAGATATGCTAGAACCCTGAGAAAAGAGAAAGATAGGAGGAAAGTGGTTGATTAGGGATGGAAACTGCTTGGGAACGTTAAGATAGGAAAGATTGAAATCAAGAGATAGAACTGTTGGAGAAGAATAATGATTTTACTTTTGAAAAGAGGATTGAATGATTAATAGAGCCAAAAGCTTTTGAGAAGTCAAGGAGGATTAGGACAGTTAAATGTTTTTCATTAATAGCAGCTTGGACATCACTAATAATTTTAATTGGGGTTGTTTGCATGGAGTAGCCAGGGAGGAAACCTGATTGCAGAGGATCAAGTTAGTTGGATTCTTCTAGAAAGTTGGAGAGTTGAGATTGCACTTGTCTTTCCAGAGGTTTTGAGAGATTGGATGGAAATTTGCTGTAAAATTTGGGTTTGAGATTTTATTTAGAGGAAGGACAGTGGCTTTTGTCCATGATGTAGGAAACATTGAGTTCTAGAGGGACAATTATTTATGAAGAGAAGAACCAGGAGAATTTCGGGAATGCATTGTATTATTATGGGAATGTCATCTGGTCCATTGCTTGATTTCATTAGCACTGATAAAAGGTCTGTGGAAGAAATGTAAGAAAAGAAAAAAATCATCATCGCTAAATGATTAATGATCCTAGGAGAGAAACCGGAGGGAAGAGGTAGAGGTAGCAGATATAAAATTTATTTATTATACTTATTTAAAATGAGTTAAATCACCAGATGATACTGGAAAGACTAGTGAGGTAAAGGATTTAGTTCACCTTGGGAAAGTTTGCGAAGAAGTGACCATTTAGTTTTGATATTAGGATCTGGTGAAAGGATTTCTTGGAAATAAGACGATTTCGCTCGTCGGATTCTTAATTGTGTCAAGTTTCGCAGCACCCTAAACGCTTGGAAGTTATCTGCAAGTCTAGTATGTCAAAACCATCTATGGGCAGCATTGCCTCTCTTCTGTAGATCTTTAATTTCTTGGCACATCCAGGGTGCAGGCCGATGACGAAAGGTAGAGGTTTTTATAGAGGCATAGATATTGAGAACATTGGATGTAAGAATATCAACCATGGAATCAATGGAAAAGCAGGAATATAATTCATTCCAGTCCAGAGATTCAAAATCAGGTAGTATTTTTTCATGAGTGTGGTTCTCTAAATGACAGAAAGTGAGGTAGGTAATTTGCATTAATTTTAAAACAAAGTTATCAAAATTTATTATATTATATAATAAGTTTTAAATATAATAATAATATATAATATATGTTACAGAAAGTTTAAAAAATGAAATATTTTAAAGATAAGTAAATAAATTAAAAAATGTACAGATTCTTGAAAATGGCTCAAAAAACCGAAGCGTTGGCAAATAAAGAAATACCATAAAATGTATTTTATTAGTGACCTGTGGTCTAAAACCTATTAAATAAGAAACATAATAAAATGGCATCAAACATATAAAAATATGACAAAAACATTAAACTATAGAATTACTAATGTAAATTTATGATATTTGTAGACATTTTTTTCTTTTATTTTTTTAGTAATGCTGCTGACCCTGTTTCAAAAATTGAGGAATATTTACGAACTCAAGCTAAGTTACAGGAGTCTAGAAAAGTATTGCCTAAGAAAAAGAATATAGAATTGAATAAGCTCCCTTCAACCTCTGAGAAAAAAGCTCCAAAGCTAAACACTAAAAGTAAGAAGAAAGAACTAAAAAGCCATTTTCTAGGTCCAACAAAAAGGAAAAAGAAGAAAAATGAAAAACTTGGTTGCAAATCAGGGAAACCAAAAGTTGATAGCCCAGCTGCTCAACCTGGAGAAATGAATTACATCTATTTGGATACATCAGGGTCTGAGTATATACCTTCAGATGACTCCGTATCTTCTTTTGGTATTTATTTATTTATTATTATTATCTATAATTCTATCTAGAACATTTGTTTATTTATTTACTATAATCTTGATGAGAATAATAATTTACTTTTCTTTGCCAATTAACTTAAAAATATTTCTGTGTATTTCCTACCAAAATACTTATATAATTACAAGTAGATGACTGAATTTCAAGCTTGCCTCCGTTTAATTGTTTATAAATCTCTTTCTATTTAAACATGTGAAAAAAGGCTGCTGGTTGATTTGGTATTTTGTGGGCGGTGGCGCCTAATGTCTCGCTCTGGACACCAATAACTCCCTCAACAGACTTATTTATATTGACCATGTTGCAGACCTACCAAATAAGTCTTCTTCTTCTTTACCTTCCTCTTCCTGCCATTACTAGCGTCGAGGAGCCTCAATCCAATGCAGCCATGCCTCTCGGTCCCTACCAAGCCGCCTCATTTCCTGGAGGGTTTTGCCTCTCTTCTCTCCAATCCCCTGTATATACCCCTGATAGGAAGCTCTAGGGCGGCCCCTCGGCCTCATCCCAGTGGGTCGAGCTTTCAGAATCTTCCGCGGATCTCTCTCCTTCTCCATCCGACAAACATGGCCAAATCACTTCAACTGTCGGTTTTCCAGTAAAGTCCTTAGCTCCACCACCTCCAGGTCTTCCCTTATGCGATCATTTCTGAGGCGGTCTCTCCTGGTCTATCCAGCAGCTCTCCGCAGAAACTTCATCTCGGCTGCTGTCACACGGCTAACCTGCTTGTCCAGCATAATCCAGCTTTCGCTTCCATACGTTAGGGTTGGGAGGTATACCGACTTGTATATGTGCCTTTTTGTTTCCTTGCCAACTTCCCTGTGCCCTACTATAGTGTTGCTGATAGGGTAATATACCTGATTGGCTTTGGATATCCTATTCGCTACTTCTGGGTCAATCTTCCCCTTGTTGCTGATAATTGTACCCAAATAGGTGAATTCTAGCACAACTTCAAGTACCTGCCTGTTACAGATCAGCTGGACGTCTTCTTGTTCCTCTCTTGATATGACTAGGACTTTGCTTTTGGAGCTATTGATAATCATACTTTTGCGGAGGAGTTCTTCCTGCCATTCTACAAGGGCCTGCTGCGGCTTGTCTTTCGTGTCCGTAATCAGAACGATGTCATCGGCAAATAGTAGGCTTTGGACCATAATATTCCGCTGCTGCCCTTCTTATGAATAGGGACAATTACACTTAACTCCCAATCTCTTGGGACTATCTTTGTATCCCATACTTTTTGGAGGAATTGTTGAAGAAATTTAATTAATTCCTGTCCTCCAAATTTTATTAATTCAGGGGCTATGCTATCCCTTCCCGCTGCTTAACATATTTTAATTTTTTGGATGCCATATTCTATATCGTCTTCCTCAATGACTCTTGACTTTCCAGAGTATTATTTTCTACCAGATGTTCTTCTGGATCAGTGTGTCCTCCTTCTGAGAAATGTCCCTGATAGAACTCCTTCCACCGTTCAAGAATTTTCGTTTCTTCAGTGACCATGCTGCCAGTAGAGTCTTTGACATTTCTTACTGCCTTACTTATTTTTCATCTTAATAGCTTTACTTTATGCCAGAACTTCTTAATACTTTCCCGGTGATCTTCATCGAGACTTTTTCCAACTCTTTCCCATGACTCTCTTTTCGCTTGCCGGACTGCTATTTTGCATTGATTTCTGGCTTGGTGGTATTCGTCTAGTTTTCCGGTTGTTTTCTCTTGAATATAAGCTTTCCACGCTTTCTTCTTTGATTGAACTAAACATTGTACTTCCTCATTCCACCACTCTGTGTGCTTTTGTTTATTAGATATTTTGCGCAAGCCGCAAACTTTCCTTGCAGTTTCCGAGATGCATGATTTTAAGCAGTTCCACTGTTATTCTACATCACCCTCTCTCCCTCATGGTTCTTAATTTTCCTTCCAGTTTTTCGGTATAGGAGGTTCTCTTTTCTGGATCATCTAGAGCTCTTATATTGACTGCCTGGTAGCTCTTTTGTTTAATTGGCCGTTTATGTGGAATTTTGGTATCGGCTATTAGCAGCAGATGATCGCTGCCAATTTCAGCGCCTCTTATGACTTTTATATCGGAAAAATAGTTTCTTATGGCACGGTCATATACGAAATTGTCTGTAATACTGTTTCTTTCCAGGCTCGAGAAAGTTATTTTGTTTATTACTCTGTGGGGAAAGAAGGAATTTCCCACCAGTAGATCATTGTCTATGCAGAAGTCAATAAGGCGTTGTCCAATTCCATTTCTTACAGTTTTCCCTCCATGGAGTCCGAGGGCACCATAAGTGGGAGAAGGATCACAAACTGTTCTGGCATTGAAATCGAGTTATGTATGTTTTTTAATTGCCTAATTTATCCCCTGATTAATTTCCTAGGGTTGAATGTGTTTTGGTTGTATTTGTCGATCCATGGCACACATCCAGCAATCTTTAATTCTCGAGGCAATTACTATGAATTTAGATGTCTTTTTATCTTTTTATTTATTCCTTTAAATGTATTTTTATTTTCTTGATAAAAAACATGTATTTATAATGATTGGTAAAACATAGGTATATTTTTAGAGGAGCTAAAACATCTATTTTCTTCTTGTTCTTTCCACTTTTATCATAATGGATTGAGAAGTGACTTTTAATGCACCAGAGAATGCATCAGTTCTTTCCCTCTTTTCTATTGTAGAGCTTATCCATCAATGTTTTTTAATCCTTCAACCTAAATCTTACTTAGGTTCTCTGGCTATACAATTTTCTGACATTCGAGGATCTGTATCCAAACCATCTCAGGTGTTGTTCTTTCATTATTACTTCCACAAGTCCTATGTTGTTGGCGCTTGCTATAATGTGTTTTATTACTAGTATGAAATTTAACTTATACAATTTTATTGATAGCAGTTGTTAAAATTATTGATAATTTGTTAAATTTTTCTTCAAATCTTTCAAAGATTTAATAAATGGAAGCTGTCTCTACAGCGTAGTGATAAACCTGAATCTGTATCAGTGCAACCCATCAAGGGTCTTGGGTTCAGTACTATTTAGGAAAAGTATTGTTTCAAGACCAACGGTTGTGCAGGGAGGGAATTACAGGGTCAGGATCACGCTCAACCACCAAGTTTTCCCCCTTAATCAATTATTTAATTAATGGTACCCACTTTGTATAGGCTGGGTGTGCTCCAGGAGCATATCCCTACCCCAGGGTCGCCCCATGATCAATGAAACAGAATGAATAATTTTTATTTTTTTGCCATGAGCCGGGATTCGAATCTGGGAACTCGAGCATTGGAAACGTAATGCCCTACCACTGAGCTACCCCGCTCCCCGAGTAGTGATAAGTTTTGCTCCTAAATATATGTACAAGAGGTTGGTAATTGAGATCCCTTTTGGTCTAATAGTATAATTAAATTATTTTGAGCTATAATTAACTATATCTTAACTTTCAACTGACTGAAAATATATAATTAAACTTATATTATGTAACAAATGTTTAAATTATAATAATAAATGTTTTAAAACTTTCTCAAAAAAATAATAATAATAACCTTATAAAATATAAATTGTTTTCTATTGCAGAATTTGAATTGTCTCCTTCAAAGAAGCCAAAGTTAGGGAATGGCCCAAGAAAGAAAAAAGCATCAGTCAATGATAATAATTTAAGTAGCGATTCCGATTGGGAAAGTGCTGAAGAAGAGGTATCTAAAAGGAAAAGTATGTTCTATATAAATTGAAAGATATTGTGGAATATTAAATAAATATCTCTGTTATTTACTTTGTATTCATTTTTTTTGTTATAGGCAAGAAAGAAGCAGATGATGGAGATACAGAAGTTTATTGCAAAAGGTTAAAGATTAATCGAATTAATAAGTATGAAATGGGTACAGTTGAAATAGATGAAGATTTTATTATTCCACGAGATATATGGGACAAGTTGTATGAGTAAGATATCTTACTAATAATTTTAGTGTATATGTAGACTGTTCAAAGTATTTTTTTAATCTATTAATAACATTAGAGTGCATTTAAATTCCTCCAACAATGTATGATCACAGACGTATAGTATTGGGACTGATTTGTAATCAAATCCTAAATGTATAGAAAAGATTGACAATAAGGAAATACTTAAATTGATTAGTCATTCATTATTGCTATATAAAGGTAAGGCAGTTGACACTAAGTGCATTTTTTATATAGGTTAACTTTAAAGTTTGTTGTGAATTTTGTATCTCATGTATCCATATGAGAACACCTTAAGTGCATGAAAATGTCACAAACCCTTCACAATATTTAGTTAAACTTCGTGCTCTATTTTCTGATTTTGTAAAGGGAAAATTCATTGAGTTCTTAATTATTTGAGATTATGAAATGTCACTTAATGACTTTTTGCAATAAACCAATGGTATTGGATATAATCAACACAAGTAGAGATGGATGTTTCTCGACTTCACAGTATTATATAGTTTGGTTATGGTATGATAAACTTTGGTGGCATGTGTACTCATTTTGAAAAAGTCCACTAAATTTTTTATTCAGAGAAAATTTATATTCCCAATTATACTTTCTTAGTGGCTAACATGAAATTTTATTAGTTTATTTAACTGAGGTAAATTAAAAGTTATATTTATTCTATTGTAGAGATAATTAAAATTAAAACAAATGATTCTAAGATGTATACATTACAGTAATTGATTGCCATTTATGTCACAAATTGAACTCTGTCGCATTGAACATTTTATTTCATCATCAACTTCTCCAGGTATCAAAAAGATGCAGTCAAATGGTTTTGGAGTTTGAATCGACAGCAGTGTGGAGGCATTCTTGGTGATGAAATGGGTCTTGGTAAAACAATACAGATGATTGCTTTTCTTGCTGCTTTAGATAGATCAGAGAGAATTGATCGTTATACAAGGTATTTTTTGTTTAATAACTACAAAATTCAAAGTGTCCAGATAATTTATTTAATAATTAGAATAATTTTTTTATCTTTTCTGTGTTGTTTGATGTTATGTTAAAATTTAGTTTATTCTTTTTTTCATATATTTAGTAATTTTATTGACTTTAATTACAGGTATACTGGTCTTGGCCCAACACTGATTGTTTGTCCTACAACTGTCATGCATCAATGGGTTAGAGAATTTCATAAATGGTACCCTCCTCTTCGGGTTGCAATCTTACATGAATCAGGGACATACGGAGGTCAGATATTTAAATTTACCATATTATTAAAATGAAAAATGATATCTTACATATTTAGGGATAAACTATGTTTATATACTAATTTTTTTTTAAAATATGTTTCAACAAATTTAACAATGAAGTAATTAACTTGGGTATTTATATTTTTTTTTTAAATACAGAACATTTTCCTTTCTAAATACTTCACTAACTTTTCATTAGCAGCACCCTAGCTTACATTAAAATAAATTACATTATATGTAGTTTTTTTTCTTTATGGCTAACATAAAAGTATTTCTATGTAATAATTAATTTATATATTTTTATCTTTCTTTCTCTTATGGCCTAACAGAAACATGAAGTGGTCCTTGGCCTTCTCAATCATTTTGTCTCAGACTGTATCTACAGTACTGTGCTCATTCCTGCCTGTCTCATATCTATGAGGACACAATCCTTCCAGCGTGATATGGACCTGGCATGTTCCTATAAGCTTTCAGAGGGCACTTGCAGTCTTCAATATTTGTGACATGAACTATCCATTTTAGCATCTGCAGCCTGGCCAAGTTAGAGATACTCAAATCTTTGTATTCACCACAGAATTCCGCATTTTGGTGCAGACACCAAATTTCATTGTCTTTGAATTCTAAAGCATATTCTCCCAATCCAACTTGTTGTTCTGGAGAAACATCATTTTTTTCTAATGTACGTCAGTTTTGTTTTATTTTTAGTATTTTTTGCTTTCTATTTTGCCAAAGGCTTCCTCCACAGTAGCTAGTGATCTCCCAATAACTGCAATGTCATCTGTATACACTAGAATTTGTACCATTCTGATAAATATTGTATTGCCATGGTTCTGTCTTGTTCTGATAACAATTCTGTGAAGCGATAGATTAAATAGTAATGTTGTCAATGCCTTACCCTGTCGCAGCTCTGCGTTCACTACTCTTCAAGCCACTACTCTTTCTGCTCATCCGGATTTGGCAAATATTGTTTTCCTTGGTTCACCTAGTTAGTCCAATAAGTTTTCTTAGTAAAGCCATTTCTTTCATTGTACTGTGAAGTTTCTTTCTAATTACCAATTCATAAGCTTTCTCCAAATCCATAAACAGTATCCACAGAAGGTGGCTGACTGAATCCATACTTATTTTCAACTAGTTATTTAAGGATAAAAGTTTCGATTGTTGGTCGAAGGTCGATTGTTGACATTCTCCAACAAAAACCTGCTTGGTACTCACTAACTATGCTTTCCTTGTAAGATATCAGCCTGCTGTTATATAATGCCATTACAAAGGTCTTATACATAACTTACAGGAGACTGATCCCTCTGTAGTTGCTGCACTCTGGATAACCTTCTTAAATACTGGGACAACTATGGATTTAGCTGTTTTATTATTTAACCTTTTTTAGCATACACAATACATGAAATAGATGGGCAAGGCCAGAGCAATGATTCTATCAATATTAAAATTTCTTTTTATTGATTTTAATTAAGAAGCGTTGTGATATTATTCATTTAAAAAAAAATCTTGACATACTTATTTGTATGACACCAAGAATGTTAACAGTTAAAGTAATGAGTGAGGAAAATATCAGGGAAGGTAAACTCAATAAGGTTTCCCACCCCTTGAGGATGTTAGATACTTACCCAAGATAGAGATGCCTGTGCATCCTTAAAATATTTGTAAACCCTTCAAAAATTGTGCAGATGGACTATGAATTACTTTTAAAACTGAAATTTTGTGAGCAAGAAATATGTAACAAATTGTCATTTAAATTGATAAATGGAGCAATGTTTGATGTCTCTTTTTCATAACTATTTTTTTCTAATGAAATCATTTTTGTTGTGATTTAGTCTATATAGTGCCAATTGGTTAGTTAAAACTGAACCCTTAACATTCCCATACATCATAAACATTACTAACAAAAAAAGTCATATCCAATGTTACAATAACCCATAACTTTCCCCTACATAATAAACATTATTTCACCAAAAAAAAAATTCATATCCAACATTACATTTTTCCAGTCAATGTTCCAGGAATGTGGAGAAATTTTGTTAATGCTTGCATTTCTTGTTTGAAGGTAGGGAAGAGTTTTATCATGTCACACAAACATTATATTTCAACAGGTAAATAAAAAAAAAAGTTATTCTTTTGGTTTCTGAAACAACTATCCTTCATTCTGAATGTAAAAAATAAAAGAAATTCATTTTGGAAATCAAAGGGCTAACAAAGTATTTTTTCATTATTTGAAACTTCTCTTATTAAACAAAAAGTAATTTATATTCTATTTTCTCAGAGAATAAATTTTGATGAAGTAAATGCTCAACCTACAAATTACATAGTTTATTCCATGGCCTTCAACTATCCTATTTCGAAATCATCGCTAACCTCTGACCAGAGACGTGTATGACTAAAGACCATAAAAAAAAAAAAAAAATATTTATCATTGGTCCATTCCATCAAATTTTAATTTATGTAAAAATTTGCCATTACTGATTTAATTTGTCAACATTATATTCCAAAGTTGCTGAACCTGCAGTCTCCAAATTTTTTTTTGCACAATATTTATTAATCCAGCCCTAAAATTAATTATTTAGGTTACGAAAATTTGAAAATTAATAGAATAAGTTGAATACATTTATATGGATTTGTGTATTTAGTGATAAATAAAAATAACAACAGTCAAATATAAAAAATTGTTTCGGCATACATTGCCACTTCCTAACGTTACTGCGGCCTCTAATGATAAAAAAGTTTCCCACCTATGTTATATTCTCATTTAATTGACTGATATTTAGTATCAAATTCTTCTTGGAATTATTTTTATTTTATCTTTAAATCCATGGTTCTATTTTAAATGAGGATTAATGATTAATTTTATAATAGGCAAAGACAGAAAGAAATTAATCAACTCAGTTCACTCCGATCCATGGGGAGTGATTATTACCAGCTACTCTGGCCTTGTTCAGCATCAAGAATCTATTGTTTCAAGACAATGGCACTATGTGATTCTTGATGAAGGTCATAAAATTAGGAATCCAAAAGCTAAGGTAACAGTTTTAATAATCTTAAAAAAATAAAATTTATTTTCACTTATTAATCTATTATTATTATTGAAATTTTATATTTAACTTAAATTTGTATTTATATTTAATATTTTATAAAGTATTGTTATAGTAGTGCTGAAATTAGAAATATGTATTTCAATGGACCACCTCTATTGTTTTAAATTGTCTTTGTTTATAATTATATTTATTAATCAGTGATTATTATCATATTTTGTATTATTGTTTAGGTGACTATTGCTGCTAAAGAAATTGATACTCCAAATAGAATTATACTTTCAGGATCTCCTCTTCAAAATAACCTTCAAGAACTTTGGTCTTTAATCGATTTTGTTTATCCTGACAAGCTTGGTACATTACAGATGTTTATGGAAACTTTAGCTGTTCCGATTGTTCAAGGAGGTTATGCAAATGCATCACAAACACAGGTAAATATTTAAATTATCTAGTGCAATAACCCAATTGAAACAATTTTAAAATACCTGATTTGACGGAGGTTGGAAAACTATCTTCCATGCGTCTTATTCCTTTTGTTTCATCCCACAATCTTATCTAAATATCTTATAACCTACTGATGGTATATTTTCGCTTCCTCGACTTGCCTTAAAGTTTAAGCCTAATCGAACAAGCCATTTTTAAAATATAGTTGTCTAAGAAAATAGATTATGCTTTCATAAATTAAAATAGTGTATGGAATATAATGAAATTTTTGTGCAACCATCTAGTTATAAACCGGCACAATCTGTGGAAATTAAATTAATGGTATTAGGTGATATTCCTGTCCCATGGGTTTGACTTCAGAAGATGTGGAACCCAATTTGTTCCTTGTCTAAGTAGTATAAAAGTGGTAAATTTTGATTCTGAGGACAAAATGTTTTTTGCCTCACGAATGTACCCACCCTTTCTTTATCTTGTGAGGAAGGAATAGTAATTTTTTTTTTTAAGTCGTTAGTCTATTACAAAAGGTCATTGACATTTTATAACCTTAAATCACTAAAAAATTTCTCTTTGTAAATAAAATAATTGTGTTTTGTTGTAACTACACCCCCACTCCCCCGCCTCATCCTAATCGTCTCCCTCTCGTTGGCCAGAATGCATCGGTCTGGCGGTTCCGGAAAATTATAGAATGTGCACAAGCGTTAAGGGAGTAGAGACCAGATAAGGATCATCTTCAATTGAATTCACATTAGCAGAGAAAGAATAGGGGGCAGTATAAGTTCAGAGCTACCAGAGAAACAGTACCAAGAAGTAGTATTTCATATCAAAAGATAGTATTAATTTAAATTTAATATTTTTATTTTTAAATATGTTCATTTATTAAATAGAATATTAGATGTATCAATGTCATTTATTTGCTCCTTAGCAATTCACAGTCCACGGACCAGTTAAGCCCTCAGTATCCATAAAATTTATCATAATTCAATATTTTTATTTAGTTAATTCATTTTTAATAATAAAAAAACGTTTGACTTGCCCAAAACAGGAACAGAAATTTTAATCATTATTTCTTTATTACTCTTTTTCTTTTATCTCTATTTTAGTTATCATTTGTATGTATATATTGTGTGAATGTTTAATGTAGCCCTAATATTAATGCCCTTCAGTGCGGCAGAATGTATTAATTTTCAAATAAAAAAAAAATGGATATATTAATTTAATAAAATCACAACACACACATATATGTACAAGGGTTCGTGTGATTTTATTGTACTCATTGTGTTTTTTATCGATGAATAAGGTCGAAGTTCTCAAAAACATTCTTAAGTGTTCAACTCCATGAAAAATGTACTTGGTGACTTCTTGTAATAAACAAATGATATAATGATCTATGTGATTTTAGATTTTATTTCTTTAGACAATAGTGCTGATTATAATTTTTATTGTTTGATTCTTATAGGTTGTTACTGCACATAAATGTGCTACCATTCTGAAAGATACAATCACCCCCTATTTATTGAGGAGAATGAAGGATGATGTTGGTAGCCACATAAATCTTCCTGAAAAGAAAGAACAAGTTCTCTTCTGTAAGTTGACCCATGATCAGAGGGAACTTTACAAGAATTATATTGAAAATATTGATGTTGACGAGGTTCTACGTGGAAAAGCTAAAATTTTTGTTCCTCTTATCAATCTGCGTAAAATTTGTAACCATCCTGACTTGTACTCTGGAGGGCCTCAAAGGAATTTTCATATTGTAAGATAAAATTTTTCATGTTTCTTTAGAATTATTTTTATAATTCTATAATAAAATTGTACAGTGTTTTTCTTGTTTTGTTTGAATTGTTTTTTATAATTCTATTGTGAGATGAAATTATTCATGTACCGTTAGAATTATTTTTAAATTTATACAGCCCTGTTGAATAAATGGTCATGTAAAATCTTTCTTCTCAATAGAGTACTTTCAAAGATTTGTGACCTTCCAAAAATTCATCAGATAAAAACCATGCAATTTCACATTGACTAAAATTAACTCAAAAGTAAAGCTGTTTATACCCAAGATGAAATTCGTCTTACAGCCAAGTGTAAAGCTATAAATTTAGTTTATTAATAAAATTAAACTAAATTTTATTAATAATTTGAGGATACCACTCATTGACCAAAGATATTAATTTTATTTTGATTTGATTATAGCGGTATCACTGTATTTTATAATTATAAATATCGGATTCATGTTTGTTTTAGAGTTCTGGTGATAGTCCAGCCAAAGAAAGTCATTTTGGTTATTGGGAAAGAGCTGGTAAAATGATAGTTATTGAGACCTTACTTAAGATTTGGAAGGAACAGGGCCACAGAGTATTGATTTTTACTCAAGGAAAAAAGGTTTGTTGTAGCTTTTAGTCATTTGTCTTGTTCTCTCTTGATTAATAAATTTATCCTTATGGAATCATAATTAGTTTTCATACTGTTGTTTTGAGGATCACAAGCTGTTGCGGTGATCTGTAATGTAGGTCAACAATGGTGATCTGGTAATATTTTTATTTTTAGCCATTGCATTTTCATAGCCACACAGGGTGATCTAGACTAAATTGCTGCGGGCCTTTAAAATTAGAAAAATATCGCCCAGCTGTGGTATTGTATTATGTTCTTTTTTTTTTAATTTTCTTTGTTATTTTTTTAAATAACAATAATACTTTACTTATTCTGGGACGAGTCCCCTTAGAATAATAAACAAGAACATTAATGTTGACTCTTGATTCTTAGAGATATAAAAGTATATTTATAATTTAAACTGATAAATTATTGAAGGAAGCTAGTCGACTGTCTTTTTTTTTTTTTAAATTAATTTTTTATTTGTGCCAACAGCCCTAAAGATGACCCATATGTTTGGGTTGAAACGTTCGCACAAATAAAAATAATTTTTTAAAAAAGACTGCGTTCTGAATATTTATAACACATAAATTGATAAATATGATCGAAAGAAAAAAAACTAAAGTAAATTCTAACTTTTATCAATTATCAAAAACTAAAAAAGAAATGAAAGAAACAAAACAAAGTAATTGAAAACACACTAATAATGTATATACATATTTATAGCAATATCTATTTACAATTTTATGGTGACTGGATGGAAAGGAAGTGATTGAATAGGTGGGATTTAATCGTAGAGAGGGTATTGGAGCGATGGATATAGGGGGGATGGAGTTTCATATGTTAGAGGAACGAATAATGAAAGATCTATCGAAAGCAGCGGTTCGATGGGCCATTGTATATGAATCTGTATGTAAATATTTGTATAATTCTTCTTTCCAACGCAGCATGGTAACCCAGAAACCAGTCTAGATTGTGATGGACAGCTTTCTGCTCATAAAAAATCATTTTTATTGATATATTGAGGCTATCTGTTCGGGGTCGGCTAAAAAGACAATTAGGCCCACTTGCAGGATGAGTTCTCCACTTTTGCCAATTCTAGCATCTGTTCTATAGAATGGGAAAAAAACAGGAAATGATACGAAAAATGAGAAAATACTTTTATTTTTATGATACTTCCTATGAACTTTATAAAAAACTAGCTTTACCCAGCCACGCGCTGCTGTGGCTTAGCCTGGCAAAATGAAAAAGAAAGAAAATAGAAAGCACATATGAGTAGATTAATAGCAAAGGACATCTGTCATTTTTAAAAAGTTGAGAAACAAATTTGTCTGTAAAATGGCTTCAATTTAAACTAATTCTAATAATTTTTTTCTCATGATTCAAATTGAACATTCATAATCATCAGAAACAATCTGAGTTGAACTTATAAAAATTAATATAAAGAACATATAATAGTATTGACCTACATAAGGAGAATCATATAACTTCTTCAAATGATAATTTCAGTTACTGTAGTAACTATAAAATTTTCGATTAATCAATAAAAAAAAATGCTTGCCTACATTCGATAGTGAGGAAGCAAAAGGAAATGCCCTTTTCTGAAGAGAAAGCAGTAAATGTTTAAAACTCTATAACTCTGCAACGAGCCGTCCAATTTCGATGTTTTTTTTTATTTTGTCGGGAAATCAAGAATCTTTAAAATAAATGTGGGTATTATCAAGAATTCTGTACTTTTTTAGTTATCGTCAAATAAAATATTGAATTCATCTTAACATTTTTCAGCTTGTTTTCGGAAAAGTATGTTATACACATAGATAAAAAGAATTTCAAGGGAAAGACTAGCCAAGTTTCGTTAAAATCGGTAAAGTCGTTTTAGCGCTACAGCTTATAGCGACACATTTTTTGGCGGTTTCGAACAAAAAAACATTTACATTTTTATTTTTATTACATATATAAAATTATCGTAAGACAGAAGTAATATGCCAGAAACCTTCCCAGGAGTGTACGTAACAACTTACCAAAGTTTCATGGCGATCGGATGTATGATTTAGAAATGCACCAAGGACAAACAGACGGACATACAGACATACATTCATTTTCATATATATAAAAATGTATTTAAAACAGCAGATCCCTGAAATGAGATTGCAGGAGACTTAATTTCTTAGCCCTCCAACTAAGGTCAACAGTTATGCTGAAGTACTTTAGACTTTACAAACAGAAATAATTATCTTTTATCATCCCATAGCATTTGTGCTATGCCATTGCATATTTTACACTTTTTAATGTATATGTATGTGTGTGCGTGTGTATATATATACTTGAAATTTTTTTTTTCTTTTCAGATGCTCATGATAATGGAAAATTTCATTAAGAGAAGTAATTATAAGTATTTGAGGCTTGACGGTACAACATCAATAAGCACTAGGCAGCCTCTTATTGATAAATTTAACAAGGTAC
The DNA here is from genome assembly GCA_928085145.1 of Nezara viridula. NCBI lineage: Eukaryota > Metazoa > Arthropoda > Insecta > Hemiptera > Pentatomidae > Nezara > Nezara viridula. The sequence continues at coordinate 214,766,753 of OV725077.1, forward strand.
TTCTTGAATTTTGTATATACTTTTATGAAATGTTTATAATTATTATTGCCACTGGATTCCAATTATCTCCCTAGCTAATGTTTTAGTACATATTTCCTTTAAGATGATTTGATAAATCTGATATATTTTCTAGATAATAGGAAATATATCTTTTTTATAAACCTACAACTTTTTCTGTTTTTTTTTTATTAATTTAGATATGAATTATTTTTTCTTTTATATCATAATGAATATGTGTTAAGGTGTCAGCGATCCTCCCATTTTTAATATTTGATATTTTTTATTTTTGTTAATTTGCTAATCCCTATATCAATAATGACCAATTTCTGTATATTAGAGATCGGTTGTTATAGTTAAGTGAATATCACAATCTGGATTGATTTCAAATGACAAGAAAAGGATTTAATAAACCTATAACAAGTATTTTATTTTTATTTATAAAACAAATCTACATCACCATAACTGTATTAGAGAAACAAGTTCTACTACATTAATGTAAACATGATTTTAAGGAAGTATCTATACAGTTTTTAATTTAGGTGAAACTATTTACCTCAAAATTTAAGAAATCATTTTATTATATTTTTTTTTAACATATCATTAATATACTTAGGTTTGTTTACTATCAGACAAAGATTTCTTTTTTTAATTATATATAAATGATGGGGTAGCTCATTGCTGTGGCGCTGACTTCTAGTGCTCAAGGTCCCTGGTTCGAGTCCGGCTGATGGCAGATAATTTATTTATTCTGTTTCATCGACCCGGAGGTCGAAAGACCCTTCTTGGGCATACCCAGCTTCTATAAAGTGGGTACCCTGAATTAAATAATTAATTAATAAGAAAATCTGGCGGTTGGGCATGATCTAGGCCAAATCATCTCCTTGCACAACCGTTGATCAAGAAACTGTACTTCCCTAGATGGTACTGAACCCAAGACCTTTCATGGGTTGTAGTGGTACAAGTTTTTTTTTTTGTTTTCCTCAATATATAAATGATTTGAGATGACATTTCCAGTTTTGTCCTAGCTAAGTTTATATTATTTATTTAATTTTATGATGATTAGGACATAACCTATTTTGTGATGCTGCTTACAACCAGGGTCGGTGGGCTGGGTGTTAACCTTACAGGTGCTAACAGAGTTGTCATATACGACCCAGACTGGAATCCTGCCACTGATAGCCAAGCTAGGGAAAGAGCTTGGCGCATTGGACAAGAGAAAGATGTTACCATATATCGTTTGATAACTGCTGGAACAATAGAAGAAAAGGTAATTTAAATTATGTTAATAATTTTCTTATATATAATTGCTTACAACTAATTAAGTCGAATAAAACAATTAATTAAAGATGTTAGTTGAAGAACTAGCTGAAATTTAAGTTAGAAATAGAAATCCAATACTACAAGTAAAATTATATTGTGAATTTATTTAACCATATTGGAAAGCTTTTAATTAATAATCGCATTGCATAAACTTTTTATTTAGTACTGTGTTAGTTTATCAAATACATTTCAAATGTTACTTAATATACTTATGTTAACTAAATTTATGTTCTCCCACTGGTTTCTAAACAATAATTTTCTTTTTGTAGATTTATCATCGTCAAATTTTTAAACAATTTCTTAGTAACAGAGTCCTCAAAGATCCTAGGCAGAGGAGATTTTTTAAGTCAAATGATTTAATGGAATTGTTTACTCTAACAGAAACTGTGAAGAACGGTACAACTGAAACTGCTGCCATATTTGCTGGAACAGGATCAGAAGTTAGTCATTTAAAAAAAAAAAGTCTATTAGTTTATTAATTTGGGAGTACTTTTAAGAAATAATTTTACATTTCAGGTGACTGAAAAAAAACTTGAATCTAAAATAAAAAAAACTATTTCTAATAGGAAATCTGATTCAAATGATGAAGAAATAACATTTTCTCAATCTAAAATCGATCAAATGAAGAAATTAGCCCAACTTATAAGTAAAAAGCTTTCTGACAAAAATAATGTTGATAAAAGTGCTGACAAGGTACAATCTGAAGGTCAAAACATAAAAACAGACAAAACCATAGTAGAAGCTGATATTCCCAAAGAGGAAGAGGAAGATATTTACGGTCCAGATGGTAGCATCAATATAAGTGCTGCTGTAAAAGTGATAGCTTCACTAAAAGATCACAATAATAGTTTATCCAATTCTGAAGCTTCACTAAAAGATCGCAATAATAGTTTATCCAATTCAGAGTGTACTTCTAACAATGTTAGCAACAAAGAAACAGTACGCACTGCAAATGAGATTGAAACAGTTTCTCCAGTGGAATGTTCAGTGAATAAAAATCACGAGAAGAAAAAGAAAAGTAGAAGAAAATCAAGTGATAATTTTGCCACATTTGATGGGCAGGTAGTACCTCATTTGATTAAAAAAAGAAGATATAAAAGAGATAAGCAAAATGATGCAAAAGAAAAATATATTTCTCAAGATGATTATGTCTTGAAAAAACTATTTTCTAAAGGTAAGTTCTGTATTTATTCTATTCTTAGGATTTTGCTGATTATTTCCTTACCGTATTAGCACAATTTTTATGTTTTATTTAGTTTTTTTAATTTAAATATAATCATTATTAGACTATCAATTATTGTTACTGTATCAAAGCCTATGATAGTCTACAAAGTTTTTAGCATAAACTCAACACGTTTTATTTGATCAGTGTTGTCAAAGAATTTGAGTTTGTTACACTTTGGTGAACTCATTTAAGCCTCCTGTTTTTAATAAGTTGATGCTATATTGTCTTTGAAATATTGATGGCTGATGAAGTTAAACCTAAACATACTGAATGAGAAAAATAATTCAATAGAAAGATTTCATTTTTTTGTCCCGTCCTACTAACATTAGTTAGTTATTTTTTATGTCTTAAGAAGTTTCATAGGCAATTTGGTAGAATATTTAATACATGCAATTTTATTAATACTTTATCAATTTTTTAAACTTTGAACATTTAAAAGTGGTTTCTCTCTCGTCCAAAACGGTTTTGTAAATTATTGATACAATATTAGTCTTAAATTCATTTTTTCATCCCATATTTTTGTTTTGTATTAACTAAAAGTTATCTTTCAAATTTAATGATTTCTATTTAGAAGCCATGTAGACTAGACAAGACAAAGTTAACTGAGTTTAAAATAAAAATTTCACCCTATATTTGGGAAGTTAATGGGAGGATCTCACTCCCATAGTACCATATATTTTTTTATTCTTATAGAAGGTATTCTTCAAATTTCTCTTGCTTTATGAAACTTTTTTTTTTCTTGTTTAATTATTATTACTCATCCTGAACACAAATTAAGGGTTCTTTTTTGTGGCAATTAATTTTTAAATTTTTTTAAACAAGATTTTTCATTTGATATACTGTCGTGGCCATAGAAATTGCATCACTCTGTAAAAAGTTTATTTTATTTACCACATTTGTATCTGCGAGATCTCTGGATATTTCTTTTCCAATTTTGAAATAATATTCTAAAAACAATTGCACCATTAAGCAGTCAAATTGTTTGTTTTTTCTTCTCCCTGTTTCTTTCTTTCATTCCTAATAAATATTTCTTTTCAAAACTATGGCTACTGTAAATTGGTGGTATCCAATCCGTGTTATTTCTCATGAAAATTCCTTCACTTCATGTAATGTCACTACTTAAATGTTTTCTGACGAGGACAGTTTTTTTAAACTGATCATAATTCCAGCTTTTATCCTGGCATTAGTTAAAACTGGATTAGGATACATTGTTGAAGTTTTCTTGTAACCTAAATAAGTAAGGAAAATCAAAAACGTTTAATGGAATCTACATAATAATTAAAAGAAATAGATGTTGCTATTTTTATGTAAAATGAAATGTTGTGTTTCTTTTTGTTTATGGCATTATGCTCTGTGGTCTCATCAGATCTGTTGTACACCATAATTTGTTAGCTGTTTTGGTTTTTTATCAAAATATAATTTTTGCAGCACCAGTGAACTTTATATTGCCCTGTATGGATGGCTTTAAGTTTAGTAACAGATCTCCTGTTCATCCTGAGTTGATTTAGGTTCTGGGAACAACATAAGTTTAAGAATTCCTGTCCTATTACATTATTATCAATATCTTTGGGTAAAGAAAAAACAGTCCTCTCTCAGATAAATAGGGTACTGTTGTATTTTTCTAACAACCAGAAAGCAGGTTGTATAGATTTTTCTTTCCAAATAAATGTGTAGTTAATGTCGTTTTAAATGTTTGTAACTCCCTTGATAATTGGTCTACAGCATAGTTATTTATAACTCTGAATAAATACAATTAAATATATTTTATAGGCAATGGCAACATTGGTAAAAATTGATCATTGTTTCATATACCTCTGAGGTACATATATGTTATGTATACTTGTTTTAAATTTCACTAAAAATCTGACTTTCCTGATGTGATAAAAGATTAGCTGTCAGTAGAAACATTCAGCAAAACTGAACATGTAAGAGTTTTATAAGATATTACTCACCAGAAATTAAATAATTGTTGAAATATAAATTTCGTGAAGCATCATAATCTTCTTATTTTCTTCCTACCTACTACATTAAATGATAATAATATATGGATCATACATTGTTAATGTTTGCATAATTATTTTTAATGTTTATTTATCCACCTTTAGGGATCGACTCTGCTCTGCTCCATGACAAAATTGTGGAAGATGGGCCTAGTGATTTTGCTATAGTGGAAGCAGAAGCTGAAAGAGTTGCTCAAGATGCCCTGAAAACTTTAAGAAAGTCTAGAATAGGACCTTCGAGATTTAGTATTCCACCAAAGAAGTAATTTATTAAGCTATTTTAGAAAATATAATACCTAATTAACCATAATACTTTCTTTGAGCTACCTGCATTTGTGGAGGTGTGACAATTGATCAATAAAAATAGTGATTGTGCTCCAATTTTGGATTTTGTATTAGAATAGTAGATGTAATTGCATTATTATTTGCTGCGTTTTTTTTTTCTCATTAATATTAAATAATGATAAGAAAATAGTGTTTTTTATCATATCTTCTCTCTCACATGAAATATTTATTCCGTTGCTTTTATTATAAAATTAGTTCATTCACCATTTCTCTTTTCAGTGACAAAAAGCCTGGTGATAAACCTTCTTTGTTGGATATTATCAAAAAAAGAAACATGATTCTAGAGTCAAGTAATTCTGATCAGGTTCTCCTTTCTGATATGATTTCTTGGTTGCAGCAACAAGGTGGAACATCTCCAACTGACGATGTAATGTTAATTTTAATAATTTTTAGCATTTATATAAAAAAAATATTTTATTAATAATTATCTATTATGTTTTACGTTACTAATAACTTTATACATAAGTAAAAATTATGAAAATCTCAAATCCACTTTTTAAAAATCTGTAACATAAATTTTGTTCCTTTTATTTATGAATTTATGATTATAATAGCTTTATATTTATGGACCATTATTGTTATTTCAAATTAAAACATTTCAGTGACAGAAAGGTAGAATTTTTTAAAAAGATATCTAGTCAATACTTTGAGTAGAGGACATGGTGTGGTGGGTTATATTCAAAGCAAAAGATTTTGTGTAACTGTCTAGTTATTAATAGCAATTAGTTCCTAGTTTGTATTCACTTCACCTTTCATCTTTAAAACTTGTTTTTTATTTTAGCTCTTTTTTTTGTTTCACATCTGTTCATTTCATATTTTAGATAGTACAAAAGTTTCGACTCAGAGTTGGTCCTGGGAAATCTCCTCTTTTCAAGAAACTTCTGGAAAATATTGCAACATTCTACAGGGGTCCTGATAAAGTAGGTTATTGGACTCTAAGACAAGAATTTAATTCATCGTCCACTTCTCAATAAGAGTTGGTGTATTGTTTCTGTGATACCAAAAAAAAAAATGGCTGTGTGATAATATGTATATCAATCTACTTTAAGCTGTAAAATTGCTATATGTTAATAGCCCTTGTACAACATTAATTAGTCATTAGAATATTTTTGTTTTAAGAATGTTGTGTTAGTCTCTCGCTGCTAGTTTTGAAACAATGTAATTGTTTCTAAGAACCATTCCAAGTTGATTAAAACTTGAAAATTCAAGCTCAAATGAAAAATAGTTTAAAATAATCTAGTTCCTATAATTAAAAATGTATATAGTATAAATTGCATGTAAGAAACATGAGGGTTCTAAATTAATGTGTTTCTAATGTTTAAGTTTTCTTATAGAGTAGAATCCCTTCCCCTCCCCCTCCCCCACTTCTTAATTCGCATATTGTAAAATATACATTTCACTTCTCTTGCATTCTAGTTCATGAATATTTTTGTTTTTTGTTATTTAAGCGTTAGGAGGAACAGAAATAGTGAGTGGAGGACTGTAGACAGCCTTCAACAACTCTCCCTCATCCTTTCCCCTATTATTGTCCTGATTTTTTTTTTTTCGATATTTTAAATATTTTTTTGATATTAGAAGCAAACTTCTTGCAATATGAGTTCCCACCAGAATGCAATCCTATGTCTTTACACGTTTACTAAATTTGCATCTCTGAATGAATCATTGTCTCGAGAAATACGTATCCTTCTATCTTCTTTTTTTTTTTATTTGAGATAATATTCAATATTGATCTATAAACTTTCTGCACACTTGAGTATTACTTTAATTATCATCAATTTCTTTAAATACTTGGTCCAAAGTAATTTTTTAATTTTTGCACTGAAGCACCAAAGAATAGCAAATTTAGAACAACTTAATAAAACTGTAGGATATAGTATTTCTCTTTCCATTCCTCTCTTCCATTTTCCAATCTAATTTTCACTTCATACTGGAAGACTCCAATAAGTTTTGTTTCTTGCAACCTAGGGGTTCGTTTTTATAGGTGGTGGACCAACCTTTTCTCTTAATATTGGATTGTATATCTGAGGTTCCTAGAATTTCTTATAAGCGATGTATACTATATACCCAAATAGGAGAATGGAAGAAAGATGGATGAAAAAATCTTTAATGTGTTGATATTAAATACATATGAATTTTTAAGTAAACATATATTTTCTTACAAACAGCATTTAGTAATGCATATAACGATAGGACGGTAACAATTTATAATTATCTATAACTATAAATTTAGTTATTTATGTCATTGTTCTATTTAAAATACGTGAATTGTGATAAAATTTATCACTTCCTAATACACTCTCTTCACATTAATCAGTTGTTTAATATGATAATTTTTGTTTAAATTAATGAAAAATAGCTACTTAAATTTTGAAATTTGCTTCATTAAACTTAACAATAAAGTTCTATGAATGTCTAACAATGATTATACAGTGTCGGCCTTAAGATGGGGCAACTGGGGCGCCGACCTGGAATGGCGCTGATCATTAGAAGCTCTCGCCACTATTAAAAATTAAAAAAAAAAATACATAATGTATAAAAATTATCAATTTTAGTCTATTAATACAGAAAATGTATTAGATAAATAAATATTGAATGAACCAAAAGTGAAAATCTGCATTATATGAAATAGCTGAAGGAATAAATTAAATTTTTATAGGAGGGAGAGAGATGGCGTCATTGCCCGGTGGAGCTGAATGACTAAGGCCGGCACTGGTTATATCTATAGGATTAATGTCATGTTCTCCTATTGATTAATTAATTCTGTTTAGATGAAAAAACATTAAATTAATATTAGTATTTGTTTGATGTATTGCATAGGTTAAGTTTCGTAACCTGTTCTGGTCACTTGAGTATTATTTATTGAGTAATGTAATGTACAGCATGTTTGTATCGCGGGAGAAAATAATTTATAATTATATTTTTCACTTTATATTGTTTTGGAATAGTGGTATAGATAAATTTTATGATTTATTCCTTTGTCTTTAGTATTTATTATAGGGCAAGGAAATTTAGTTTTATATAACATTATGGATGTTGAAGAGAATAATATATTTATTTTTTACTTTTATATTATTAAAGGAATAATGCAGTTATATAATTATATATACAGTTTATGTGATTGGTTTATTTAACATGCCATGTCTCAAAAAAATAAATAAAAAGTTGTTTAAATGACATAAAATATTATCTTTTCAATCTATACATATGATTTTTTTTTCCGTAAGAATATTATTATTTCAAATGAAATAAATCAATTACCATTTAATGATGGTGGACTGCTACAACAGTCAATAACACTCCGATTCTAGAGAAGTTGTAACAGACTTAAGAATAATCTAATTGCATTCTTAGGAAGATGGAGTAACCTCAGATTTCCATTAATCATAGATTTCTGGAACTTTTTCTCTCTTACTTTTCCCAACTTACTTTCTACCCTCTATACTTATTCCATACAAGAGGAACAACAACAGAGATAGAAATTAACATTTTAGTTTAGGTTAATTAAACATAAATAAAGTTTGAAATAAATTAGTATGCCGGTTTAATTGATTTTTATACAAATTGTACCTAAAAATTATTACAGAATTTAACTGAATTTTGTCTGTTACTGTTATACTGCATTATCAAATAAAACTATAGAGGAATTTAACAACAAAATTATTTGTATTGCGATTACAATAATGTTAAGAAATGCAAATGAAAAATGTATAGATTAAAAGATATTTATAAGTCATAGAAGTTTGAAAACTTAATGGTACTTCTCTGTTAGCGGGTAGAGTCGAAACCTTCCTTCTTATCTAATCTCGTTTCAGATAACCATCTCGTTTCAGATAACCTCCCTTATCGACCCAATCTCGTTTCTCAAGTTATTGTGTTCTTTAGTTTTTCTTGTTCTTTAGTTTAGTTGTTCTTTAGTATTCTTTAAGTTATTGTGTTGTTTAGTATTATATTGTGTTCTTTTGTTAATATTGTGTTGTTTTGTTTCAACTGGAATTATGGATGTTGTCACATTGTGGGAATTGCCATCTTCGGAAGAAGAGGCTATCAAATATTTTCAAGACGCCGGGATATTTGATAAGGTGAAATATTGTGATTATTGTGATGGTCGTAAAATGAAGTTCGACGGGAAGATTAAATGGAGATGCTCTCGTAGGTGTAACAAAACCGTTTCTATAAGGAAAGGAACGTGGTTAGAGGGGTCCAGGATTTCTTTTTTGACGGCTTTAAAATTCATTTATGGGTGGTCCCATAATTTAACTACAATTCAGTGGGGGAAAGAGCAGCTCAAACTATCCACCCAAACTGTCGTAGCATGGAACAAATTTTTAAGAGAAGTTTGTGCCCATGACATGTTATACAGGTCGAATAAAAAAATTGGAGGGCCTGGCAAAGTCGTCGAAGTAGACGAGAGTCTTTTTTCGAAAAGAAAAAATCATATGGGAAAAATCATAAAGAAAGAAAAAATCATCATAAAATCATGTTTTTCAATATATTTATGTTTTGGTATATTTTAATATATACCTTGTGAAATAAAAGTATTTTTAAATATACGTTGTGAAATAAAAGCATTTATTATTACATTTCTTTCTGTTTTTGTTCACAATTTCAATAATATCAATACAATACAATCAATATGAATACGAACACATAATAAAATGAATATAATACAATATATACGAATACGAAGAGCTTATCAGTGTTAAGGTTATAAACATTGGCGGATAGCAGTCGGACTCTACCCACTAACAGAGAAGTACCAACTTGATTAGTTAAGTTATTTTTTATAATTGAATAATATGAAGAAAAAAATAACAAAATTTTATCTAAGGCATGATTCGGATTTTATGTGTGGAGTGAAGGTGAAGGTTAAGAAAATGAAAAATTTCAGAAAACAAATTTTAATAAAGAATTCTTTTTTATTAGAAACTTTTTTGTTATGCTCATGCATTAAAAGAAATAATATAAAAAAAACTTTGTATAAAATAAATACAATCTTAATTGAAACATTCCCAGATAAAGGGAACCTAGTTATTAAGAAAGTATAACTATGACTAACAGGAAGAAAATAAAATTGATGAAATCAATATCTTTAAACATTAAATTTAATAAAAAATTTATTATAAATAGTAAAAAATAAGATCTTTCATGAAATTAATAATTAAAGCTAAACTAATCTAAAAAGAATATTTAACTAAATGAATTAAACAGTAACTAATAAAATAGTTTTATAAAAGGTTACATATAAATATCAAGAATTTATAATTATAAAGTAACAGCCAGTAAATGTAGAGTTGACTAAGCCGAAATTAAAAAAAAATAGAATACTTATTTTCAGAAACATTTATTATATTCTTGCATCAAAATAATCTAACAAAAATAGAATAAATTGACAGCTAATAATATATTTATGTCAATAAAGAAATCTCCAGATAAAGGTGAAATAAAGAAAGCCCAATTTAAAAACAATTACTTATAAAAATTCAAATAATTATAAGTTTTATTTTAATATAAAACTTATTACTCATAGAAGAAAAAAAAAATTGAACAATAAAAAAAACAAAATATGTCATTTTCAAATTTGAAAACAAGATTTTAATAAAAGTAGATCTTATCTAATGAATGTGACTTAACTAAATGACCTGTACAGCAGAGTATTGTGTGTTTGAGTTGTTGCTGATTTCCTGATAATATGAATAGATGACCAATAAGCAGTAAATCAGGCCACCTATTTAAACAAACACTCTATATGAAATCATAAATGATTATTAAAAAAACTAAATCAATGTTAAGTGCATGAACAGAAAGACAATAGCAGTCAGCAGTGAATATATCTCTAATGTCTTTGTGAGCAAGGCTATTGCTTCAGCAATCACTACAATAAAACCTATTTGTTTTTAGCACCAATCTAAGAGCCATTAACAGCAACATTTTAGTCAATTCATGACTGTTCTTTACTAGAAATAATTGAAATTTGTAATGTACATCAAAATATTCAGATATTTATTTAGGTGACTATTACTATTGGCACAGTAAATATAGGTAAAAAACAGAGCTGATATCAAGAAAAATCATAATTGGCTGTAAATGTGGAGATTAGTTCCTCATCCCATAGAGAAAAAACATGAAAAGTCCCCTCATTCTATATACAAGTCATGAGGAAGTTGACTTTTCTTAATTCACAAGAAATAGTTTTCATTGACTTTTCCCAACAAATCCATAATTTATGTATCTCTCGAAGAAGCGTATTATAATCAATTTGAAAGAGCATTAAATTTCTTTTATACCACATGTAGACAAGAGAGTATGTGAGAAGATTTCAAGCAGCTGTTAAATCGCACAAAATTGAAGGCATATTTCAGTTATAGTATCTACCTCACTCAACTTAGATGCTCTTTTTCTATTCAATTCTTTTAATTCAGCTAATTTTATTATATTCATAACAGAACTAGTATGTATAACCAATTATACAACTTGTATATATTCTGTTGCGATGAGGGACATAACAATCCATGACAATAAAAAAAAAGAGCTAAGGACCGAAATACGCTTCTACGGTATTTCACCGACTCGTTTAACACTACATAAGCATAAAGTGAATTAAAAAGCATCAAATTTCCAATAGAGCTAGGATATAATCGTTAATAAATGAATAGATGAAAAGCCATTTGAGCACACAGACTTTGCAACCCATTTCAGTCCTAAACTTTTTAATTATTATGAACCTTGATGTGTTTTATGTTTACCTCAAAAGCCATATAATTTGTTTATACTTTCTTGTTCTGTAATAAATATAATAAAGTTAGCCGAATTAAAAGAGTTTTAAAATACAATTAAAAAAAAAAATAATGAACAGAACCTTTCGGAAAGCTAATATTTTTTATAATTTAATTTTTTATGTTAATTTTAAATACATATTTATTCATTATTTATGTTTGATGTGTTAATCAATTATTTCCATGGCGAATGGTGAAATACACTGAACTGTATATAAAACTTTTATCCAATAATAAATAGGAAAAAATCAATAAATAGTGTCCAACTTTAAAAAATGAAAAGATTCAACGAGTGGCATCTGAAAATAATCACAGGTTTCAATATGGATTAGACTATGCTATAACTTTAGTTTTTAAGGCTCAACAACCTATAGAGCTATAGGCATTTCCAAATTTGTATATAAATCTTAAAATGTTTCAAGGAAAATAGTGATTTTAATGTTCTGAATTTTGGGGTAGGACACAGTAATTTCAGTTAAAAGTTCATGACATAAGATAATATTGAAAACATTTTCTAATACATTGTGATTGCACAAAAAAAAAAGTAAAAAGGTGAAAAATAGCAGCCTTTCGAGACTAATTGAGCCTAACTATGGGGCACAGGAGGGTACTTGAGATCTGAAACTTGGGTGACAGGAGTTTCTTGAGAGAATGTTCATATTTATAAGTCTTTATCGCTCTGTAGCACTTTTACATGCCTTATACGGGGTCTTTGCTGTCCTAAAACATGCAATTATGGTAACCGATAGGGGAAAGAGAACCTCGCCTAATAATACCTAAGAAACTTTACAATAATATTGGCTTATTTCTTAAGCATTATCATACTTACTAGTGAATAAAGAATTAGGAACGAAGAAAAGGAGAGCAACTGGAGATTCAACAAGTGCCATTATAAGTAATACAGCAGCAGCACAGATACCAAGAGAAATAGTAAGACATGTCACCACTATCCACGGAAGAAGGAAGTATTGCTGTTTCTGTAAAACAATTAATAAATTAGAGAAATGCTGCAAATTATTATTATATAAGGTTTATTACTCCAAATACAAATTGAAAAATGAAAAATCATCAGGCATCCAAGGAAATTGATAGAGTACTAAGTGCTACAACAAACTCCAGGTATAGAAAAATTTTCTCCTTTAATACTTGCGTTTCAAGACTCCAAATTTAAACCAACTAAGAGCTGTCGGTCGCTTCAGATTTGAAAGCGATGAATTCGTAAGATATTCATAAAAGATGAGGCCTTCATCAAAAAGTATTGGGTTGTTAAGAAAATAGTGCAGGATTTTGCTTAAGAAGAAAAAAAGAAAGATTTACAACCGTTTTATTTAATCAAAATAGTCTCTACATTTCTGCCAACCTGTTGGGAACTTTTCCATTCGCTCGGAATAGAATTTCCTATCTTAGGATTGATAAACTTCAAAAACCCATTTTATAATTCCCTTTGTCTATTAAATTTCTTGTCATGTAAGTAGTGGTCCGGGCGTCTAAAAAAATCATAATCCATAGGGAGAGGTCTGGAGAGTAGGGCAGATGTGGCAAAGTTTCATATCCAAGCTTAAACAGTTTTTGTGATGTCACAAATGAGACATGTGGCTGAGTATTGTCATGCAACAAATTGGGTCACTTCCAATTGAACAGAGTTGGCTTCATTATTGCCAATTTCTGATAAATTGCATTGATTTGGTTACAATAAGATTCAACATTGATGGTTTCTCCAGGATTTAAGAAGCTGAAGTGTATCAAACCAAATGAAGGCCACCAAACAGTAACCATCACCTGTTTTTGATAAGTTAGGGGCTTTGAAAAATGTTCTGCTGCTTCTTCTTTGTCGAGCCATAGTCCAGAAAATCTACTGTTTAGACAACTTTCCAATTTAATTAAAGTAAAAGAAAATAACTGAAATGAGTTCAACATAGGCATCATTCGACTTATTTTGGCAGTGGACTGTATTTTGATTGAAAGTATTAGGGTTATATGAATTGTGTAAAATAAAACTCACCTTTTTATGCTGGCATAGATATCTTAATTAACTGAGAGGGCCCTCCAGTCTAGTCTAGGTGTTGTCTATGCGAAGTTCTGCCTTGGAATGGGCTGAGAGCGTCTCGTCGTTCAGCCTGCTCAAATCTCTTATCTTTTAGATCTTATCAGACTTCTTTTCACTACTCACCATAACGGGACGGACGCTCGGATACAATAGCATTCACACAAAACATTTCCCCCACCAGGAAATATCTCAACCAGTAAACATAAATAGTTTGTTATATAGAGAGGTATTTTAAAGAAAACCCAAAATACTGAATTATTTTCTGGACAACCCAATATAACATAGTGTGTGGAGCATGTAATTTGAACCAATGCACCATTTTTTGATTTACTGCAGCAAATTTGATGGACCTAAGAATAAGTTTTTTGAGACATTTATTGTTGAATCAAGGGACGACATTAGTGTAATAGATATATTCAAAATAGATAGTGTGAAAAAACTAAGCCAACAATACCATTGCATAACAGGCTATTCGATAAACTGTTAGGCGGTATAATTAATAATTATGAACAAATGTTATGTTAGGTTGTTATGTATAATTATGTTATTATTAATCTAATATCTCTAAAATATTCTTTGTTTACCAATTTTATATGAGCTATATTTGAAGTTATGAATGATATTAATGTTATTTAATATAGATAGACAATCTTTTTTTTTTTTTTTTTTACAAATAAAATAAATAATTCATTCATTCATACTTCCAAACATAGGACCCTAACAAACAATAAATAAAAAAAATTAGTAAATTATTTTCTTTCCGTTGGCTTTGGTCTAAAAATCCAGGAACACTTCAAACAATGTTTGTAAATTACAATGTTAAATGTTTGTAAATATATAAACATGTGTGCAAAATGGATACTTTCTTGGGCTCTATCTAATGTCAGTTTTTAAAGACAGATTAAAGGGAGCTGTCAGAAAAAGCAACAAAGCACTGATGTTGCTGGAGATTTCAACTGAAATTAGTGTTTCGCTGCTGTTTTTTATTTTAAAAATAGTTTAAATCAAAATATATCTCTGTAGCACAAATACATAAAAATCTCCCCCACTATAATGTTTGTTGGTTTTCTTGCTTAACAACAGTTGGTATGCGTTTGAGAAAAATGTTTAGTTGCGTTCATATTTATTTTGGTAATGCCGAGAGCCAGACAGACCTCTAATTGGCCACCATTTTGAAATAAAATGGTGGATGATAATTTGCTGTTCTGAGGATCATCCTAACAGAGGCATCCTGTAATATTTTCATTGGAATGTCCTAAGCATTTTCTGAACGAGATTGCCAAAAATTATCAGGGATTGTAATAAGTCCTTCCATCACCTTTAAACACCCTAAGTCTGTGTCTTCTTTTCCATTATCATAAAAGCTCATCAAGCCAACTTAGCAACCAACCATCCCGAAATTCACTTCAGAAAAAGATTTGATGAAGGTAACAAAAAAGGTCCTACAATACTTAATTTTATTTTAATCGTTGTAGTAATAATTTTATTAATAATAAAATTATTAGTATTAATTTTATAAATAATAATTTTATTTGTTGTAGTCACAGACATTATTTTTAAAATATCAATAATATCGACAGCCTCACTGCAAAAGCCTGTAAGGACAATTTCTATGGAAAATAAGTGTTCGAGTATTTCTGGTCAATCTTGTCCTGGCACATATTCTGATCCCACAAAATGCAATCTACGATGTTTCATTTCTTCTCTATGGATTTTTGTAAAAACGTGTAATTTAAATACCAGCAAATTGTGATGTAAACAACTGTAAGTTACAGTGAAGGTTATAAAGATTGTGTCGTTACCAAAAACACGTGATGAAATGAAATGCTTAATGAAAAGTAGTCCTGTAAATACAGAATGTATTAAGTGCTTTGTGCATAGAATACAGTATCAATAAGCTTTATTGATAGGCTAAAATTATTATTTCTCATAAGCTTTGAATTATTTTTTTTAAGAATGACAAATGCCTGAGTACCCTGCTCTGAGGCTGGCACTGTTTACAATGGAACTAGACAAAGGAAAGAAGAGAATGTTAAGTGGGAATACAATATTAAAGGGCCTTCAAAACAATCAAAACCTCCTGGACACTGCAAAATGAGCTTGACTGGAAAAAAGATACAATGCCGCTGAACCCCAGCTAGTGGGAAACAGAGAATTGGTTTCATGAATTGGAAAATTTAATAAGATGCGAAAAAAGAACTCTAGTTTCATCATTTCAAACCAATGAATCTTTGAAATCGCAAGAAGCTCAGAAACAAAGTGATCTACACATCAGCAGGTTACCTAGAACTTACCAACCACTAGTGAATCAAATCATGTCCATAAGAAGTTGAGTACGTTAAAAACAAATCTTTCATAGACTATTCCTCGCGCGGGCTCATTACCGCATATGGGGAGCATCCCACAGGTGGCGGATGTGGGGATGGTCGGTGGAAATTCCTTGGAAGTTCCTCCAGGCTAAGTCCGATGGACTCGCTGACCAACAATGAGAGGGGCCCTCCAGACTTGCTGGAGGGAGGGGCCCACCAGACTTGCTGGAGGGTGTGAGGTAGGATTGAACGCCCTACTCACATATTTTTAGTTCACCAAACACCACAAAAAGTCATGGATCTCCCTAAGGTAAAACGCTCATTATCCGGAGGTAAACTAGTCCCCCGTTCGGGTCTCCGGGTGGGGACTGCTTTAGGGGATTCATGGCGCAAGTTGAAATATAGGGATTTAAATATTGGTACGTGGAACGTAAGGAGTTTAAACACAGCAGGGGGGCTAAAATCGGTCGCGAATGAGGTAAATGGGTACAATTTGGATGTCGTGGCTCTGCAAGAGGTTCGCTGGCCAGGGGAGGGCTCGATGAGGGAAGGAAAGTACACTATTTGGTACGGAGGAAGCGGGAATCATTGTTTAGGTACCGGGTTTCTAATTAGGAGTAGATTACTATCCGCTTTGAGGGACGTACAATTCTTTAGTGATAGAATTTCGGTAGCTATATTTCAGGGACGTTGGTTTAAAATCGCATTAATAAACATACATTGTCCGACCGAAGACAGTGACGATGAAGTCAAAAGTGAATTTTACGATAAACTCGAATGGGTTTATGATAAACTACCGCGAAACTACATGAAAATAATTGTAGGTGACGCGAACGCAAAGGTAGGAAGGGAAGAAGTTTATATTCCGACGATTGGTAAAGAAAGTTTGCACGAATATAGTAATGATAATGGGATCCGTCTGATAAACTTTGCCATCTCGAAAAACCTGATAATTAAAAGTACGACGTTTAAACATAAGGATATTCATAAATATACTTGGACATCACCGGATTCGCAAACACGAAATCAAATCGATCATGTCTTGATACAACACAGCTGGCAAAGCAGTATAATCAATGTACGGTCTTATCGCGGAGCAGAATGTGGGTCGGATCATGAATTAGTAATCGCGAAACTTCGACAAAAACTTAATATAAAAAAGAGAAAAGAAAACCGTTTCGATTTTGAGAATTTTAATTTGGAAAAATTAAAAAATCCATCAATTAGAAACCAATTCGAGCTAGATGTTAAGAATAGGTTTGAAGCTTTAGCGCTTCCTGACGAGGACCACGAGGATATTGACAAGTTATGGGTAGAGATCAGGGATAATATTAAAGCGGTCGGTAACTCGTGTCTAGGAAAAAAGGAAAATAAGAATAACAAACCGTGGTTTGATGAAGATTGCTTAAACATGTGCGAAAAAAGAAAAGCCGCTAAATTAAAAGCTCTAAATAATCCTAGCGAAGACAATCTGGAATACTTCCGAATCTCAAAGAACGAAACGACAAAATTGCTCAAAAATAAAAAAAGGGAGTATCTTAAAAATAAAATAATTGAAATAGAAACTAATAGAATCGAAAATAACGTAAGAGACATAATAACAATATTCTGACCGATCCGGTTGACATATTGAGTAAATTTAAGGACCACTTTGAAAATATTTTAAATACGGGAAATTATGATCTGTGTCCTCCTTCTGAGTACCAGAGTGCTGAACCGTTAATAGAAGGACCAAGTAAAGAGGAAGTTGAAGTAGCTATCGGAAAATTAAAATCATATAAAGCAGCGGGAATCGATAATATTCCTACTGAACTAATTAAGGCATGCGAGGAAGCTGGAGTTTCTAAAATACATCGGTTGGTTAAAAAGATCTGGGTGAACGAGAAATTACCTGAAGAATGGAAAGAATCTATTCTTATTCCGATTCACAAAAAGGGTCTGAGGACGGATTGTAATAACTATCGAGGAATTTCATTCCTTCCGGTATGTTATAAAATATTCACTTCAATGTTAACCAGTCGAATCACGGAATACGCCGAGGAAATTATCGGAGACTACAAATGCGGATTTAGACGGAATTGTTCGACTATTGATCAAATATTTTCTTTATGGCAAATATTAGAGAAAAAATTGGAGTACAACGGTATTGTTCACCAGCTTGTGGTGTGTAACAAGCGATTGGTGGTGTCGGCATCGAACCTTCGGGTTCACTAAGCCTTATTATTATTATTATTCATAGACTATTACAAAATGGGGTGCATGCACTCATCACTCCTGCAGTGAGTGGGAGACAAAATGGTCAAATACTTGCTTTCCAGATAAATTTTAATATAAATTTTCATTGAAATATTGTTTCTCTACATTTTGGAAACTGACTTGGTTCTTGTCATGCCTTGATCATTATTAACAGTTATGGGTGTTACTATAATAAATTTGATTGCTTTAACCTAATAAATGTTTTTCAAGGTAACTAAAAAGTTCTTAGTTAGGAGTAATGGCTCTAAAAGATAATCTGGCAGAAATACGATCAAAAAAGTTACATAGAGCATTACATCTTTATCTTAGGCCTGCAAAAAAAATTGAACCGAAAATATAACGCTCATAGAACAAAAATCATGCAGTTTTTTTTTCATCTCCTGAAAATTTATAGTTTTTGTTCTAACAGGCTTTTGCAGAGGGCTGTCGGTCTATTTTTTTACACATTAATAACAATTTTTTAAGTGTTATTGACCTGAAAAAAATAAATCCTTATCTTTGTCTATGATACTTTAAACTAATAAATTATGAAATCAAGATTTCTTGCACTTACCTTTATTGTACTTTAGAAGCTTATCTAAATGACATGAAAAGTTTCCACAAATTATGAAGGTGTTTAATGGTTTGGAAATAGCTGTGCTAAACTCTAAATCTGTATAACTCCTGGTAGTAAGATATTGGTGTGTTGATATTAACCTTTTCACCATAGACACTATTTCTATCATAACAGTATTTTTTCTCCATATATTGGTAATATCTTCACCAGGGATATTAGTTCATGAAACACATCAGCCATCTAAACGGACCTTTAGACCTTCTTGGAGGCATTATCAAAACTGAATGGACACTAACATATTTGATGAAATCAAAGAAACAAAATGTACACAGTCCAAATTCTTATGAAAGATTCTCTCTTATTCACTTTCCTCTCACTCTCTCTCAAAAACAAAACAATATATCAAGATTTTTTATTTTTGAAAATGTGGATGGTAAGGAGTTTGTCTAACTTGGAGAACAAAATTAAAAATGTAATAACAATAGGATTAGAATGAATGCTTTCACTCAAATTAAAAAGATACAAAACGTTTGAATAATTGAATTTTATATTTAATTGCTTTACCTTCAGTACTCCCCAAAGAAGCAAACAATGCTCAATGAAGAAGTAAGTTAAAATCATTCCCAAAATTGAAAAAAACGCTTGAAATCCTCCTAAAAAATAAATATATATTTTAAAAATTAAATAGACATTTTTAAATTAATAATTTAATAATAAAAAATTAAATAAATGGAGAGGAGAAGGGGTGCATTGGGTAGGATAACAGAAGAGCTAGAGAGAGAGAGAGAGACCCAGGAGCGGGAGTCTCCTCCTCCCCTCATTGTGGAATAATCAGACTACAGTGCCCTACTCACAGTTTGTGAATTCCCAGTACTTAGTACTACCTACCTGACCTCAGAGAGTCCGATGGGATTCATGGGTGATAGAGACAGACTTATCTAAGCTTGAAGATGTAGGCAACAGGTTTATCAGCACCTTATTGCAATCCTTAACTGAGGAAGTTAAGGATTTGAAAATTGAGTGTAGGTGCCTAATCAATCACGGAGTCAAGAAATCAGGCATTGCTACCTATAATGACTGCCTTCTCTAAATCAAGCCCCATTGACACCGGCAATGGAAGTGTGGTGGCTACAATCTCTATGTCTAAGGATGTAAGAGGGACTGCTTCATATATACATACATAGTTGACGCAACAATCCGTTAACCGGTCTAGGCCTTTGTAAAAGTCTCCGCCAGTTGGCTTTGTTGCCGCAGCTCTTCAGTTCCTTGCACCGAGGAGATTGTGTGCATCAGCTGTGACGGAGTCAGCCCACCTCACATTTGGCCTACCCACTCTTCGCCTGCCATGAAGCTCTTCAGGCAATGTCCTCTTTGGGATCTCGCCCTCCTTCATCCTTGCCACGTGGCCCATCCATCGGAGTCTTCCAATCTTGATTCACTTGATGATATCAGGGTTTCTGTACAGCTTTGAAAGTTCCTGATTCTTCCTCCTTTTCCAGCTGTCTCCCTATCAAACCGGGCCAAAAATACTTCTCAATATCTTCTGTTCAAACACCAGAAGGAGGTTCTCACTGGCTCTACTGAAGGCCCAGGTCTCTGACCCATACGTAAGAACCGGACAAATCAGGGTCTTGTATAGGCTGATCTTGGTCTTGTTGGAGAGGTGTCTGCTCTTGAAGCATTTTGCTATCCCAAAATAGCTTTCGATAGGCTGCGGCAATTCTCCGGTTGATCTCCTGGAATAGTTCGTTTTGGGTATTTATTTCTGAGCCCAGGTATACGAAACTTCACACCCTCTCAAATCTGTATGGTCCAACTTCGAAGAAACCTGTCCCTGCCTCGGATGGTCCTATTCTTAAGTACTTTGTCTTGGCTTCGTTGATGACCAAGCCAAGAATTTTTGCTTCTTGTTCCAGAGCCAGGAACGCTTCTCTTAGAGCACCCTCCGATCTGGCAGCTATGTCGAAGTACCCTAGTAACTGGACCCAACTGTTGAATAAGGTGGCCCGTGTTTGGATTCCCGATCTAAGCACTGCTTGCTCCACCATCAAATTCAAGAGAAGGCATGCAAGAGAGTTTCCCTGTCTCACGCCGCAGTTCGTGTCATAAGGTTTCAGAGAGGTCAGATCCAATACCAACCACGCTGTTCGACCAGAACATGGTCATCCTCACCAGAAGAATCAGCTTGCTGATTATGTCCATTTCTTCTAGCACCTGATAGAGCTCAGGTCAGGTTACACCATCGTATGCAGACTTGAAATCCAGAAAGAGATGGTTCGTAACCATCCGGTATTCCTTGGCTTTTTCCAGAATCTTTATCAGGGAGAAGATCTGGTCCGTGGTTGATTTGCCCCTTCTGAATCCAGCCTTGTAATTGTCTATCTCCCTTTCAGCATGGGATAGTCTCTTGAAAAGGATATTTTACAACACCTTGTAGGTACTCGAATACCCCTGTAGTTGTCACACTCCCTTTGGTTGCCCTTCTTGTGCGTATGGTCCCCCTTCTTGTGAAGCAGATAAATAACTCCTTGTCTCTAAACTTGTGGCATCCTTTTTTCTTCGCATATTGTAAGGATGAGGTTGTGGAGTTCCTTCATAAGTCCCTCGCCACCGGAGCGAATCATCGCCTGTATGCCGGCTTTGTCATTTTGCTTTGCCAGTCCTGGGACTTTGTCATTCCTCAGCTTCATAACGGCTGCCTCGACTTCATCCTGGTGGTTCTGCATCACCTGAGAGGTCTTCCGTTCTTGAGATGATGCTGGCTTCCTCTTCTGTGTCGTCTGGAGAAGGGGGGAGAGGGAATGCTTCACTATTTACTAATGCTCAGAGATGACACCATAGGAGGAAGATAGAAGTACAAATCCAAATAGCACGAAGCAATGAAATGGAACTACTTCAAGGGCCAGAAACCAAGGCTGCAAGGGTCCTAACGGAACCCTTAAAAGGGGGCAAAAGGAAAATAAATAGTTTTCTATGAAATTTCAGAATCTAGCTAGACCAGTAAAAAATAAGTGTAGTAGTAGTACATATTACCGGAACTGCTAATGAAAGAATTTCTAATTACTATTACAACAATCGGGTATAAATTTAATTTAAATTTATTGTTCTAAAAATATAAATGGCTAAAATTAGAATAAAATATAAATAGTCAAAATTAATCATCCCCCATAATATGCAAATTTGAAGAAAATATTAAATTTTAGAACTAATGATGACTTTACCAACTATTGCAAAATTTACTAAGAAGACCCAAATTATTCCTGACAGTAAATAATTTCCAACATATTCCTGATTTTCCCAAAATTCCTGACTAATAGAAATTCTGATAATTAGCCCTATGACCAAACTGTAATCATAGCAGCCTGCAGGACCAGGAGCTATGTTGTTAGAAACAGAGATCACTCATCTCCCTATGAATAATATTTTAAATAATATAATAAATTATAAAAACTGCATACTGAACTTACTCCCATAACTGAAATCATATTCCTTAAAAATAACTGGCAGCAATGAAAGATAGAGAGACCATACTATGCCCACTGATATCTAAAAACAGAATATTTGTAGGATTTGAATAAATAAATATATATAAATAGAAATAGAAAAATTCATGATTTAGCAGGGCAATAAAATAATTGAATAAACAATAAAATAGATTTAAAATCTCAATTGATGAAAAATTAATAACTATAATAAAATATAAAAGAAAAAGATCAATAAAATATTCAGTACAAAAAAGATCTGTTATACTCATTACAAGAATCCTGTTCAAATAATGAAAATTTTTAATTCAAACCTGTTATGGGTTAGGCATCCAGCCGATAACAGAAAAATATATTTAAAAATATTTATAACTGAAAAAAGGCAATTAAAAAAAAAAAATTATGAGTGAAATCTCAGTAAATTACACCTTCGGTGAACTGTAGTTGATCAAACAATTAAATAACTGCCAAAAAATATGAACATATAAAAATAAAACAATATATATGTATATATACATATATTTTTGATTTCAGTATATTAATTTTAATGTGAAAGAAATTTAAATATTTTTACTACGTCTGCAATATTTTCCTTTTTATAACTATTTATATTTTACCAAAGATAATTATATTTGTTGTAAAATGTTATTGAAATATGATTGATCTCTGACAAATTATTTAATGATTTGGTTTTATCTCTATACTGATTTGAATTCAATTACTGATTTATCTCACACACATGCACGTACTTTTGTTTTTAAACAGTGATAATTAAAATATGTTTTTTATAATATTTTATGTATCTGAATTAAATGATCGATAAACTACTTATGTACTACCTATCATCCCCATCCCAGTTCACAAAGTGAACTTCGAGTTCTTAAGTATAAAACTTAAGACAGGACTGAATACAAAAACTTAAAACAAAACTGAATACAAAAAGGTAACATAAAAGAAGTCGATACAAAAGTAGATACAAGTCCTTAAAGTTAAAAGAAAAAGAAAAAAATAAATAAATAATGTGAAAAATAAAGGTTACAAACAATTATAAAAAATCTGGTGCGCGCAACACACAACTTTCACTTACCGCTCAACTTTGAATAGAAATTATTTTCTGGCCATGTTGGGCTATTATAAAATTTTTGAATTGCATTTTTAACTGAGCTAAAGCTAAAAGATTGCAGCTAACAAATCATAAATACTATTAAAATAACAAAACTCCTATTTATTATATCACCGGTTGAGTAAGGATTGTGCGATTCGTTGATTATGGATTGTTCGATCCATTGATTATGGATTGTACGACTATTAGTTATTAAACTGTTATTTTCCATTGCAGTTTATTAAAACGGAATTAAGAGATTTGCATTGTCTGTCATAGACAGGTCAGAAGTTGTCACACTAAGTGGATTCTGTTGGAATATCGCAAAGATAATATTTATCAAATTATTCACTATTTTAATTTTCTAAAAGGTTACATAATGATTTTTTGGAATAAATGGATGATAGATACCTAATTATTTAAACACAATGTCAGATCAAGAGTTATTAAACTACAGTATATATATTTAAGGTTATAAATGTATCCATGGAATATTTTTATATCTCACTTTTTCTTTCACACAAGTACAATGAAACAGTATCTTAAAAAATGTAATTGCCTTGTATCCGTGGGTTTTAAATACTCTTTCAAACTTTAAAAAAATTTTAAAAGTCTACATTCAGTAAGAAAATTTCATTTAACTTCCTTGAAAACATATTATTATTTTTTTTTTTTTTGCCACTCTTCGTTACCTTCTACAACTTTCTATATTAGATATTGTTTTTTTCTAAAATTCTCCTCTTTCCAACGATATATTATACGTATACCTTCTGACCAGTATTTCCAGAGATTCATTTTTGACCTGGATAAATATTTTTATTTTTTCTCCTTTAATTAATTATCAAATTCTTCCAAAAGTTATATTTAGCTTTTTTCCATAACTCCTAACAATGATAAATAGTTATTATTTATAATAAACCGAATTAAAGGTACTTTAGAGGAAGATATGATAATGTTGGGATTTCGCGAAGGGAAAATTCATCAAATTATTCACTAATTTAATTTTCTAAAAAGTTACATGACAATTTTTCAGAATAAAAGCTGATACTTAATTATTTAAATATAATATCAGATCTATAATCACTAAACTACATTAAATGTATTTAAGATTATGAACATATGCTATATATTTCATAAAATATACATAGTTATATTTTACTTCTTCTTTCACAGAAGTACAATGAAATAGTTTTTTTAACAATGCCATTTTGTCTTGATTAGGCGGATTTTAAATACTTTCTACAAACGTAAAAATATTTTTTAAAGTTTACATTTAGTTGGTATATTTCATTTAATTTCCTTGAAAACATGTGATTTACGTTAAATATTATGAGTTTTCGAAAATTATTATTTATAATTTTTTTGCCATTCTCCGTTACTTTCTATAACTTTCTATAATAGATATTGTTTTTTTCTAAAATTCTCTGCTTTTCAACTATCTTAAATCTTCTGACTAGTATTTCCAGGGAGATTCATTTTCGACCTGTATAAGCATTTTTATTTTTTTCTCCTTTATTCAATTATCAAATTCTTTTAAAAGTTATGTTAAGCATTTTTTCGTAACTTTTAATAATGATAGATAGTTAATTATTTAAAATAAACCATATTAAAGGTACATTAGAGGAAGAAGCATATGAACATTGGGCATTTAAGCCCTGTAAAGTGACATCAACTGTTATAAGACCTAAATGATATTAAAGACCA
This sequence comes from Nezara viridula, assembly GCA_928085145.1. Classification (NCBI taxonomy): domain Eukaryota; kingdom Metazoa; phylum Arthropoda; class Insecta; order Hemiptera; family Pentatomidae; genus Nezara; species Nezara viridula. Next base: position 214,791,872 of record OV725077.1, read on the forward strand.
CTTAATTATATAATCATACACAAAGTTCAATCAAAATCGTTAAAGCCATTTTTGAGAATATTGTAAAAATGTGTTTCAGCATTGATATGAAGTGACACGTCCGGTTAGTTGATTTCAAGGAAAAAGTTGCCAGGACATCTAAGGCATATACATATCTTAATATTTGTAAAATCTGTAGCAGAATGGATGTTATTGTTGTATGTCAGCACCGCTCGAGGCATTGCTGCGTTCGTTCCTACTCCTCTGTGCAATAGGAACAATCAAAGATGCTCCTCCTAAGGTGTTGTGGAGGCGTGCGATAGCCCCATGAAGAATTTCGATTTCGATAAAAAATCTCTCTTTTATCGGTCAAAATTTGTGTAGTAGAGTGTATAGAATAGTAATTTTATTTAGCAATGAGTAGGATATTTCATGTGAAACTGTACAAATTTTGAGGAAAGAGGAAAAAAGACCGATATATCAGACATACAGGCCCTTATAATATCGGTATCGGCTTTAAAATATATTAGTATTAGTAATCGTTTGTAAAATTTCGATATCGGTCAATCTCTAATTATTTCCATCATTAATCACAATCATGAAGATTAATCTAATTAATTTCATCTCTAATCATTTCCAAATTTAACGCGCTGAAACTCTACTAAAAGTTGTGTACATAAATAAACATAATATGTAATATATGTACGGCTTTTAGGTGGAAGATATATTGAAGCCGCGGGGGGAGGAGCAAGAGGGTGAGGGAGCTTTTAACTTTGGTATTAATCTTTCATCCTCTCCCCTTGCCCTGGATAGCCTAAAAAATCCAGGTATAGCCTAAAATGCGAGAAAGGAGTGGATTAAAAAAAAAAAAGCAGCTGAGGTAGATGAAGGACTGGTCAATCCTTAAGGCAATTACTTAAAAGACTGGAAACCTTACTCAGATAAATACATTAGGTACTAGTTCACAAGAGTTCCGCATGGATTACGTGTGGTTCACAATCACTTCGATCACACTTATTCATGGAATCCCGAAAACAGCCGATTGTTGTATTAATAAATTATTCCCTTCATGGAACTTTCTTATTAACAATTTATTAATGAATTGTGTATTTACTAATTAGTTAATTATCAATTTTTATTATAACGGTTATCACTCTGAAATAAAAATAAAAATAATGTTTGAGTCGTTTCTTCAAGGTCTATTAAAAAAAATGCTTTTACAATAACATTTTTATTGACACGTGCTTACATGCAGTGGCTGTAAATACGCATTTACTGTATATTATCTTTTATAACTGTGTATAATAGATTTTTTTATCATTTGGATAATAAATAATTTAAAGTTATCTATTATCTTTTTATTTGTTATTTGAGTTTTTCAATAGAAGTTGGAATAATTTAATTTATAATTTATTTTAGCAAGCCTTTTTTAGAATTGCGCAATCCTGTATCTAGTTTATGTAATTTGTTAGATTTCTAATAATAGGAGGGTCCACTATTTTCTAGTGAGGGGAGGGGTGCTTTGTATGCATATACTGTTTGATTTGAGATTGAGCATCAAGTTTATGTAACTTTTTTGAATTCTTAGATATACGGATCCACTATTTTTGAAAATAATGTCAGATTAAAGATTGTGCGAGAAAAGTGTACAAAGTTGATAAATAAAATGTGTCTATCAATTGTTATATATATAAATATTTATCCCAACGACTCGTAGATTTGCCAGTTAGTTAACTGTTAACTTAAAATTTATTTTTTCGTTTTAATCGCTATTATTTTTATTGAATGAATTAGCTGTGTAATTATTGTTATTCGCAGTTATTTTTCTTGGTAATCCGAAAATGGGGATTATTTTAGTCATTGGTACAAAAAAAAAAATTGTGTTTATTTTCGAGAAAGAAATTAACGTATTGGGGAAACAACTGACGAAGAATATCCGATAATTCCAAGATAATGAATAATGGAAATCATCAATAAGTAAAATAATATAGTGAAATAGCATTCAGAGATGTAATAATTAAAGGTTTTTATCTATTACTATTTCTTTTTTACAGATCTATAATATATGTACACGTTCAATTCAGGTTTCATGTGTAGCCTAAATTTCGAATGTAAGTCGGCTCCTGCTATATAACTGAACATGGTTAAGGTTATAGAAGTACTTAAATGGCGGGAAAGTTAATAGTAACTGGCCCAAGAGATAGGTCACCTTCGTTCTCTTTCGGATAAACCGAACGCATTCGGGATTCCATGAACAAGTGCGACCGAAGTAATTGTGAACCATGCGTAATCCGTGCGGAACTCTTGTGAACTAGAACCATACATTACTTAATACCTTAAGTTACTTTTCATCAAAATAACTAGTAATCAAACAGTATAATTAAACATTACCCACATCTAATAATACATTATATTGCAATATACATACAGTAAGAGACCATGCTATAATCAAAGATGCAGTTCTTAAACACTGGCCACAAAAAGCTGTTGAAACTTGAGGAATATTCATTTTTTAGATACAATCTGAAAAAAATTAAAAACAACTAATTTCGAAAAACAAAACAAAAATACACACAGATAAGTACATCATCATAAATAAAAAAGCAAAATAATAAATGATGGAATCATATAAGACTAACGAAAATTTATATCAAATACAGTTTTTGATAAATGAATCATAGTTTATTAACCATTAATTTGAATCGTAATTAAATTATTGTACTTATTATAATCATCCCTTTCTTTCTTTATATGCCAATTACTTAGGGGATGATTAATTAAAACATTAACAATTATTATAAACCTAATAAAGTTTGACATCAATTGAAATTAGCAATCTGTGTCGGACTTCAAGAGTGTAAGTTAACTTAGTATATTTCATGGCATTTCTCTGTAGTTTGAGTCAATTATGGATATATATTTCTAAAACATTATAGTATTTCTGTCAATTAGTTTATGTTATAAGTCTGTGTTTGGTGAAGTTATTATAATATGTAATAGCATCTAGAATTGCTGAGATCCCTAAGTCCTTATTTATAACATGAATTACAAAATAAAATGATACATTGCTATTTTTCCACAAATTTATACTGAATTCCTTAAATGTTAAAGTTTTAACAAAACCCCACGGTTGAATCCCATATGTTCACAATAGTTATGGTAAGATTTTACATAATGTTAGATAAAGGAAAGTTTAAAAATTTGTCAAATAATCTGGATAATAGAAAAAATATCTATTTACTTCTTAGTTTTCAGTTTAATGTGGATCCTCTAAATTGGTCTGTTATTGAGGTAAAGACATAAAAACTTATAATTTTATTTTTTATCAGATACAGGAATCTTACAGTTATTAAAACATTATTTTTAGGGCAAAGGCAATGAGTCAATTTTAAATTCACATACACATTTTTATATTCATTAATTTCCTTCTTATCTAATAAACAAAACAATAACTTAAAAAAGGAATAAAAATTATCTGTCTCATTACATAATAAATAAGGCAGAAAAATCCAAATGTCCAACTTTATAACAACCATTCAATGAGTAATCAACCACCAATAAAAACTTGATAAGAAAAATAAGTTTAAGTTGTTTCAGAAAAGAATAATGAATCACTTTAACTGCATAAAGAAATAAGATAAAATGAGAAGATCATACAGAAGTATTTTATTTGCAAACTCACCCAAAGCCGTTTACAATTTAAGCCGAATATTTACACAACAGAACCCTAGCCAACACAACAGAAGCCTTCCTTACAAGAACCCAACAGGTTGTGTTACAACCATCTGATAAGATTTTCACTTAACTTTTAATATTTATTTTTTTTTGCATTTCATTTTTTGTAACGTAGCTTAAAAAAACATTTCTCAATTAATATTGTGATCCCCAATTTTTGTTGAATTGATTAAACGATAAATTATCGAGTTTGATTAACATTATGAAATTAATTCAATTTATTATGGTTTAAGAAATTTATTTATAAATAAAAGGGGTTTCTTTTTATCTTATAGAATTTAAATTTATTATTTTTTAATAAAGAACCAAACATGATAAAACAATTCAAATTTTACGTTACAGGTAACAGTATTGTTAGTTAATATTTAGAGATTTTATATATCTGTCCATTAATCGTTTTTTAAATTATCAGACAAGTAGGGAAATGCATATGTTTATTCATACTGATATATATCAAGAAAGTCGTTAACAGTTCACAACAGGGGTGCCCATTCCTTCCCCACCAATTTTATTGCTCATTCTTTTTCTTTAAAACTGAGCTAGGGCAAAGTAGAATTAGAAAAATCGTTGATCATACAAAATTAAACTTGTGGTCTGTTTCATGGTTTATCTTTGTCTATTATTCTGAAAATTTTCATTCAGAAAAATCATAACCCCGTTAAAATATGCCCACCCTCAAAAATTTAAAAACCCTTCAAAATATGCCACCCTCACAAATTTTGATGGCGCAACTACGCATAAAATCCCGTTCTGGGCACCACTGGTGCTCACAATTAATGAAGCTATGTACTTTGTAATGATCGTGTTGAAGTATTAGTTTACTTCTAAAGTAATTTAGTAACTGCCCCACGGAAAAATATTATTTTAATTTAACAGTTTAGTAATAAGAGGTATAGGATTGGTGCACTTTCGTTTTTATATTATTTTTCATTAGAGTAGAATCGGTTCTTGTGCAGTTCGTTACTTGAGTGGGTTTTGTAACGGTTACAAATTTGTTTAAATATGAAATTATAATTTCATTCAAAATTTTCTGATTCCCAAAAATTGCAGCCCCAAAAAAAATGTCTGGGCCGCTTTGGTTTACATTAACATAAAACATATACGTTAACGTTATAACGTCATGTTTTAACGCCAATACCGAATGTTAATATAAATAATCAAGGAAATTAAAATGTATTTGCAAAGACGTCTTTTATAAAAAATATGAAGAAGTTTCTTCTAGTACGAGTATTATCCGAGATATCCAAGGGCAGGTCAGAGGAGAGTGAAGGGCAACAGAGAGTTTAGTCCCGGGAGTTATAGCTTGTACCTTCTAATTTTACTAAAACAAAACATTACATATATTATTTAACAATTATTTTACATGTTTACATGAAATTTTGTTGGATATACTAAATTGAAAAGGTTAAGTTTCTGTGGTGAATTTGCTCTGGGCTCTTGCGTCCTTTCCACGGCTCTATCCAAGAGATTTTATGGGCATTCTCTCTTGTTCATCTTTCCAATAGATTTTTAAATTATTATGATAGAGTACAATTAATAGAGATATTTTAATTTGTTTAAAACCACAACGATATATGAAGTGGTAATCTTGGCATCTAGGTGGCGCCCCTGATATCAAGTTGGACTCGTTGGTTACGAGTTAAGGGTTGAATTACGAGGGTTTAAATCATTGGGGCCGGTAAAGTTCTTTGGTTATGACTTTATTCTGTCCGCATCTAAATTTTTAAAACACATTGTCTCTTGTAGATTCGTCAACTTAGCACTTTATTTTTTTTTCACCCTACCTAGCCATTCTTGTATGATTTAGAGTTAACACCATCTTCTCCATATCCTCTTCTCTCCCAAATGGTTCCATTCGATACCACGAGTATTTTGAATGATTGGTATGTTTATGGTTGTATACGAGCGTAATGATTTTAAATCTTACATAACTGTATTAACAAATGCAAATACAAAAAAAATAAGTTCACTATTATTATTGTAGGCGGGTAGTATTGTTTGTCTAAAATCAATTCCTGTTTAGCTGCGCCTACACAACCATGGCGAGAAAAAGCTTTTAAAAGTGTAGTTGTGCTGGGCTGGCACATGTTTTCCTGTGCAACTAAACATAGAGGAATGTTATTTGATCTCTATCGCAAGATCTGAACTTCTAGAACATGTTTTTTTTTTCTTTAAAATGTTTCATATCTCTGTTTTTAGCATTTAAGTTGTGTGGGTTATTTGTGAATTTTAAGTTTTTTATGAGTACTTAATTTAAATGGTCACGTATACCTATTATTTTCAGTTTATTAAAAAATAAATTTATGTGAAATATTGGGCGGCAGAGACATTCTCCTCTCTCCTTCTCTCCTCTTTTCCCCAAATTATTGCAGCATCATTAAGTTATTCATTAAATAATTCTCGAGGTTATTTAGGAAGAGACAACCCGAGAGCAGATTAGTTAGTAAATCTATATTTCACAAAATGTTAAAGCTCTGAGAAATTTTATATTTGTCCTAGTTTTATCTCAGCTCAAGAATAATGTATACATAAAATCAAAACTTGCCTTAAATATGGTGACACATGAACATCTTTCTTCCTCTAGACCAACTAACGGATGAAGGAACTGATTGGGTAGTGATATGGGTGAAGCAGATAACAAACTAGCCAGACTGCATTTTCAGTTTGGATGACTTCATCTAGGCAAGTGATAATTTATCTTGAAATGCTTTATGTCTAATTTTATTCATCATATTTCTTTAATTTAAGTTTCGTTGTACCTAAAGAGATAGAAGTTATAGCCAGAAAATAAAATTATTTATTATAAATTAATGCAGTTATTGTCGCTTGAGCCGTTGTGTTTGTTTATCTACGTTTATATATACAGAGCACCTGACTGCTATTCCAAATTTCTTCTGTGGTATCTCTAAAATTGAGACAGATAGACCGGCCGCAATGTATCTTGAATGATTCATATTGAGAAGTTATTCAACTAATGTTGGTCATTTTGAAAAACGATGTAGGCCGAATACTAAGTGTTAAAGCCAAAGTTTGTCTGAAAGAAGAGTGCATTCCTGTCGTGTATTTCAAACTCGTTCAGTTTCGTTTTCGGTATTAAAAACGGTCGAGCAATGAGGTAAAATGGCTTTTAAATCAGGAATCAATAAGCGGATTGACCCAGAGCCGGAACAAGTATTTTAGCCAGCAGGAGCAAGCTTTTGTCATTAGCCAATAAAAGTCAACATTTTATATGAGTATTTTAGGTAATGTAAATATGGTGTGAATGTCTCTCTACATTTTACCCCTCTATAGACAATATCCATATTGTGACAGAATGTTATAATAAAAACAACTTAGATAATTTCTTTTGAAATAAATATTATCATGAGATAATATTAACTCGTGCCAGTGAATCAAATACGGTCAAAGCGACCGAAGTGGGAAGAAATATTTTTTACCTAAACTAAAAAAAAAATATTTTATCGAAAATGTCCTTTTATTTTATCGTAATTCTACCGCCCGGAGCAATTACGCAATCAACCTCCCCCTCTCACCCAATTGTTCCGGTGTTGGCTTTTATTTATCCAACTAATTGCTCTGAAATGTGAGAAATTGGCAACATTCGATAATAAAATTAGTTTAAATAAAAATTGCAATGTATAGTCATAAGTTTATTTCATTATACATGAATGTAAAATGCTTTGCTTCAGGAAGCGTCCTTGAATATAAATTACGTTTTCACTGGACTACGGTACGAAGCAAATAAATAAATTTTGACAATAAGCCTTTGTAACGCAACCATTTTCATCGCGATTTGACTACCCAACAAAGTGGCACAAACATGTCGCTCTAAATTATTTTGTCATTGGGGAAGTGAAAATTTTTGGGTGTGAGGTCATTGCCACCATACTGCTGGCGGTTCAAATGATGTTCGGCCTTGAGTCATTGCGCATTCGATATTGCACAGCAGTTACCTTATCGTGTGGTTGTCATATGTTCGAAGGACCGGAAAATCAAGGCTAAGCCTCAGAAAAACCGACAAAAATGCTCTGAAATTCTAAGAAATAAATCAATAATGAAGCCATCGAAGCAGTAGCGTATTATTTCTGTTTTTTGTGACAAGAAGCACCGCGACCACGACGGTCTATTGTGAGCCCTAACTAATCTTAATTTTAATTAGAACATTATTCCGGCAGTCTCTGCAAATTGAAAAAGATTTGGCGAATTAACAAGGTTGTTGGTCTTAATATGATAAGCTGTTTCATCATCCCGGCCAAAGGATCTACAAAATAGTGACTCCGAGTTTGAACATATGATAATTCAGTTTACAGTGTTCTTTATTGATCGCAGTAATTTCCTTAAGAAAACTATTGCTCAAGTTAATTAGCAGATTAGCTCTCTTTGTAGAAATCCCACACAGGAATAGTCTAGAATGAGTCTGTTTTTTAGAACACCAGTATTCATGGCTTCTGCATCTATAAGGTTGACTAGTTCTAGAGGTTTGTGTTGCAATGCCTGGTCCGATTTCGTTAGCTGCATGCAGTAGATCTTCGAATCAATCCTTTTTTTTTCTTGTGGCAGCAACTGGTAAAACATCACGCAACGATAATCCCACCAAATAGAAAGCAAAATCTTTTCCGGTCTTTGGGGTGGCATTAGGCTGTCGTCAGCGGTTGTTCACGATCTCCTGCGCACTACCTTGTCGTAGATGATCAACCCGTCACTATTCGATTGAGAATGAATCCGTTTTGTACCGGTTCAGAAGTGAGTTGCAGATTGATATTTGATTGAACAGATTTGCCTCAGCCAGTTTGTGTGACCCCAAACATCGTAGGTGGGACACGTAGTCTAGCTGTTTTAAATGCCTTTGAATGGTTCCAATACATATTACAAGTGACTCTACAATTTCTCGTACCTGTTGCGTCCGGTCTTGTTCGATTAGAGATATCACACGGTCTTGATATCACTCAAATAAATTTTGGCGGGCCGACCGCTGCGAGGTGCATCTTCGAGACTCATATCACCGCAACGAAATTTGGCAAATCATTTTTGAGCAGTACGTTCTGTTAAGGGATTGTCCCCTTATACCTGACATATTTTTGTTGGACCTCTGAAGGTTGTTTGCCTTTTTTGAAATAAAAAAGCAAAACATGCCTAAAATGCACTTTGCCATTTAACATATTCACTACGCTATAGCACAAACAAAACTAATGCCAATGAAACCAACACAAGAGTTTCGAAGAGTGGACTTTGGCTTTCCGATAAGTATCATTATTATCAGTCAAAGAGAACTTGAAATATTTTAAAACAATTCGTACTACTAACAAAAACTAAACGAATTTATTGAATATTTAATAGTTGACCGTTGCATTATAAAGGAAGGAGGGAGTCCGGGGTTGCGGTCATAAATAGGCTAAATAGTGGTAAAACTATTTCATTGAAAGCCGACGTTTCGACTCGACGTTGCAGGTCTCCATCAGGGAGGTGTGTTCATCATTGAGTTCTAAGTGAATCTCCTAGATGAACACACCTTCCTGATGAAGACCTGCAAAGTCGGGTCGAAACGTCGGCTTTCAATAAAATAGTTTTACCACTATTTAGCCTATTTATGACCGCAACCCCGGACCATCTTCTTCCTTTAAACGAATTTATGGATCCATCCAATATTTTCCAGTATCCTTCATAGGTATACATCTCCGAACATAATTTTAGTTTTGCTAGTCTATAAAAAGAGTTCAAGCCCTTTGATTCTATCTCTAGCCGCATGGGATGAAAACCCAACCTTACCTCCTTAGCAGCAGTTGGAGTAGTTTTCATTGCCTATGTTTTTATTATACCTATTACATATTTACACCGATCTTTGCCACTAGACCACAAAATATAGCTGTAACATATAGCCAGTCCATCATTAGTGGTTTGAATGTGGCACACTACACATATACAACTACACATGAAACGCCTTACGACGTGACAATACAGTACCGTTCGATACTCACGACGATACCTAATCTGGGGGAGGGGGAAGGGAGGCGCACACAGAGCGATACTGTTATAATAGTGATAAAGATGAATAATGTTAGAACGGCAATACTTAGCGATACTACTAGCGACGTACAGTTAACCGTTTTAACTATTTGTCGGGACAATAAAAACACGCATCTATATGATAAATTATGAAATATTTACTAAATAACTGATCACTATAAAGATAATAAAACATTATCTACCCAATATATTCCTATTATTTTTTTTTAAGATTTATTACTTTTACTTACCTATATATGTAATGTATATTAAAGGAAAGTATTGCGATCGTGAACATTTTCGAATATCAGTTTTCAACGGAATACACATTTTGAGGTTCCCTGAGGCCAAATAACCAAGTCCCGCTAAATGGTCTGTGTATGTTAACAGTCTAGCTCAAAAACAAAAAGCCGTACGAAAGTGAAATATCACATTTAAGGTTTTTATATACTTGAGATGTTACAGCAACTTTTTAGTCAAAATCAGCTAACCGGAAGTGCCACTTTATATCATAGATGAAACACATTTTTACCGTTTTCTCGAAAACGGCTTTAACGAGTTTGATTCAATTCATGATATCAGTGTAAAATTAAGCAGTTTTTAATATAATATAGTTTTTATTTTATTTTCATTGATATTCTTCTGCAAGGTTAGAACAGGCTTCCATACGTAACATGGGCTTAATTAAATACGGGCTCCGACAATGTTATGTACTTATGCATAATATTATTCCACAATGAAATATAACTAAATAAGTAAGAATATTTGTTACAGTATTTATTCAGCATTTGACTAGGCTCTTCCTAGAGGAGACTAAATATTATTTTCAAGGAATATGACAATAAAAAATGCTGCAAGTTATTTCACAATGGTTTATTATTTCCAAACAATCATACATCTAAAGTAACTTTACCTTCCGAGTTATAAAGAAAAATAAACAAAAGGTGATTCCAATTATTGGACTAAACTTTTTTTTAATCATTAGTGCTAAAAAAATAGCATTACTTCAGTAACAATTCAATGGAATTGTAACAGATTTTTCCGACGTTTAGAGCACCTAAAAATGACAATAAGCGAAGAGAACCCTATTCTAGTTTGTCTCCAAGAAACACACTTACAAGAAACTCAAACAGTGAGATACAAAGATTACGATATATACCGAAAAGCAAAAGATCGTCATGGGAAGACTTCGTATCTTCATTAAATCAGAGCATTTCAATGAAGGAGCTCTGGAATAAAGTGAAAAGCATTAAGGGGATCTCCAAAACAAAGAAATTGCCTGGTATAAAGAGTGAACAAGACATTATAACTGACTCTGACGAAATCGTTAACGAAAGTGATAAAACTCTGCAACAGAGTGTAATTTAAAGGCGTTGCCAATGACCCTACAGGGTAGAGGCAACAAAATACCAAATAAATAAATAAAATACTTCAGTAACACATTCAAAATGTATAAATCTTTATTTATTTATATGATATTTACAACTGTATACAAAAAATACATCTGGTAAATTCGCACAGGAAAACATGTGCCTGCCGATCACAACTACACAAAAGCTCTTTCTTATCATGGTTTGGATATTGTGTAGACTCGGCTAAACACGAATTGATTTTAGACAAACAATACTACCCGCCTACAATAATAATAGTGAATTTTTTTTTTTATGCATTTGTTAGTACAGTTATGTAAGATTTTTTTAAATTATTTTAATGGAATTTACAACTGTATTACATAGAAAATACAATAAGTAAATGTGAAATTGGTAACATGACATGGAACACATGTTGAGAAACTACCCATTGGTAGCACTCTAATAATATGTCTATGTCAGAAGATCACGTGGCCATCTTCTTTTCAGACGCCTCGGAGGGTTATCAGGAATCGAATAGGAAGCAAAGTTAGAGACAAGAGGGTTGGGATGGTTATGAAGTTTATTATGGAAGGACAGATATCTGGATTGGGCCAAATCTGATACTTAAGGAACATTAAGGTCATTATGGATAATTTTATTTGTAACAAAGTAAGGAGCATTGAGGATTTTACGAAGGATTTTGGATTGTAAGGATTGTATGCGAGAGGAATTTGAAGGTTTGGTGGATCCCCGTAGCTCAATTCCGTAAGTCCAAATAGGCCTTATTATAGTCATGTAAATCAGTCTTTTATAATTGATTGGAAGGTTAGAGCGTTTGTCTAGTAAGTGTTGAAGTAGTCGGAAACGTCGAGCTGTTTCTTGTCGTTTCAGTCTGGTATGAGGATTCCAAGTTAGACGTTTGTTCAGATGGAGTCCTATGTAACGGATTTGTTCAACAGGAATAAGTGAGGTGTTGTTAAAGGATACTGAAGGACAGGAAGTCATTGGTTTACGACGAATTCAAAATTTAAAAACCAAACCAAGGATATAACATTTGGAGTAGAATATATTAAAAAAACCGGAGACCATATCTTTGCTCCTAATTGTCCGATTTTAACAATTTTTTTTTGTTTTTTAGGAAATTTCATAAACTTTTAAAAAACCATATACAATATAAACAAAAAAGCATAAACTTTTCGAGTTATTTGGAATTTAATTTTACCATCCCTCGTAACTTTTTTTCCAGCTTCTTTTCGTTGAAGTATGATATATAGATAAATTTAAAGGGCGCCGAGAAAATGACTTTAGCGAAGTTTCATTAAAATCTGTTCATTCGTTTGTAAAATAAAATATGTAATGAGGGTATAACTAATAAAATATTTCAATAAAAAATAGTAAAATTTATAAGTAGACAAAAATTAATAAATTTTACGAATAATGCTTAACAATCCGATTAAAGTCATTGTCCTATTAATGGTAATTTAACATAAAATATATTTCAATAGATTCTGCTTTTATATAGCTAAAAAATAGTAATAATAATTAACTACTTCCTTATGCCGGAATTTATTTCCTCTGTTTTTGTGGCATGAGAATTTAAGTTACTACGTATGAAAAATTAATTACACAAATCTTGCTAATTGTCTAACTATTTTCATGAGACATAAATAGTATAATTAGGATTAGCAAAAAAAAAATGCTTTAGTAATTAATTTATTAAATTACTTCGCAGTTCACAGTAAAGACGTTGTGTAATAATTTTTCTAAATGTGAGAAATTTCTAGTCTAATATGAAGCTTATAAAAAAATCATAAATAGTCCATGGTTTTATGGAAGACAGAATTACCAAGCATAATTTAACCTTATCAAAGTCCTCTTAAAATAGTATTAACAAAGACGAATTATATTTGTTTTGGGAGGAAATTCTGACTAGTTTACTACCTTAGGTTATAGTCTTACTTAAAAATTTGTTTAGTTATCGCCTTTTTTTTTTTTTTTGGAATTGTTTTGAATATTAAATTAAATGTAATTAACTTGAATATTAAAGTGATTTTGATGTTGATACAGGTCCATAAAATAGACAAAGATTTACAGTGATAGATTAAACTATTTTCATCCAGACATCTACTATATTGTAGTTTACTCAGTCAGCTTTAGTTTGATTCCTGATACATAATACAGAAAATGTATTATTTGACTCGCCTATTGTTTGAAAAAAGCGAGTTCGATTGGATCCAAACTTCATTTGAAATTAGGAAAATATTATAGAAATTACTTAGTATCAATTTTATTGAATTCCATTTCATAATTAAAATTAATATAAATAATGGTTAACAATATAATGGCCGTGAAATGTGGAAAGTCTCATATGGAGTGAGAGTTAGGTTAGGACAATATTTTTAGGCGGTTAAAAAATTTAAGTTTTATTCAGTACAAAATTCAAAAAGTTAATTTATACTGTATTATTTAGTCGATTCCAAACGTTATTACCAATACTTAGATTTCATGTCATTTTCAACAAATTTAAATTAATTGTTACACTGATTTTTTTTTTATTTGAAAATTAATACATTCTGCCGCATTGGAGGGCATTAATATTAGAGCTACATTAAACATTCACACAATATATACATACAAATGATAACTAAAATAGAGATAAAAGAAAAACAGTTTAACATACATAGGTAAAATAAAAATAAATAAATAAATTTAAAAAATATCAATAAAAAAATAAGAGGAAAAAAAAAATAGAAAAAAGCTAAATGAAATTAAAATATATGAAACACATTCACACCTATATACAATATTTACATTCGCCCAGAGGGTTCCAAGTCATGCTTTGTTCCCCAAATGTGGAAGCCAAGGCAGGACCCCAGGAGATCCCAGTGCTTCTCTCCCAGCCGCGTCACTGGTATTGCAAGCCAGTGGAGACTGATGGAGGGCACTAGAGCAACAGACGCTCAGGACATGAGTGGAGAATCTGGCCATTGCTAGTACTCCAATATACATATTTACAAAAGATCGCGGGGCCACTGCCGTTTTAGGATGGCCGGAGGATTATAGGGATGGATCGAGCTATATAGGGGTTGTGCTACAGGGTTTGGATTATGAGTGAGTTTCTGGTGAAATTTGGAAAATTTGTCTGGGATTAGGTCAATAACAAATGGGATATGAAGGTCATTATGGAGGGTTTTGTTGGATACATAGAAGGGAGCATCGACTATTGTTCGGAGGACTTTAGAGTGAAAAGATTGAATGCGCTTAATGTTAGAAGGTTTTGTTGAGCCCTACAGCTCTAGTCCGTAGGTCCAGATAGGCTTCAGGATTGCCTTGTAGATTAGTCGTTTGTTGTCGACTAAAAGTTGAGATTTTCTATTCATTAGTCTATAGAGCTGTCCGAATCGTCTGTTTAGTTCTTGTCTTTTAAGTCTGGTATGTGGGTTCCACGTTAGTCTTTTATCTAGAAGAAAGCCAAGATACCGGACTGTGTCTGAGAGAGGAAGTGGTATGGATTTGATGTAGACTGGTGGACAGGGCTTGCGCCGAAGGGTAAAAGTGATGGATTTTTTTTTAAAAATCTTATTTGTGATTGTGCTTATATCTATAGAAGTTCAACCAGCTCGTCATGATCTCGACTTCCCTCCTAAATTAAATATCAAAGTTGTATGAACTTCAAGTATATTTTTATATTCCAGCTTAATTAGTTTTGTTCTGACAGGAGAAAAGTATTGCTCTCATTAACTCCGAACAAACAAAACGTTGTATATTTCCTATAGATTTTTTGTTTCATCCATTTTATGAGTGAAAACATACCTATTAGGTATATATCACTACTGTTAGTGCAAAAGGTCGTTTGTAAAATTTTTAAACTTTTATTCTACTTGTGCTAAAAGTGATATTTTGCAGTGTGTAACTGATATAAACAGTCTGCTACGATGCAAAATAATAAAGGGAAATAAAATATGAAATCATACTAATAAATCAAAAACAAACAGTAAGTTGTTATACTCTCCTGTGAAACACTAAATTTTTACATAAGACAGCAAAAATATGCTAACATTAGAGATTTGCATGTTCAATATGCACTTGATTTTTTTTTTCACGAATCAAAAGGGCAACATGCAACTCTTTCGTATTTCATTATTCACTGAAGAACAAAGATATCAAACTGGGTGGATATAAAATCCTTATATGTTGTGGGATTACTGAATTTCTGAAACCGACTTCTCTCAGACATTTTATCCTCATTCAAAAATTTTAGACCTTGTAATATAGATATTTTTTAGCCAATGAAAATGTTGAGGAAGCTATACTGACCTTACTTTGTAAACGTTTTTTTTTAAACACATCGCTAGCCACGGCGCACAGTGCAGGAAAATCGTTTTTTTCAGGGGGAAAAACCTGGCAATACTGATCTACCTGGATTAACGCCATTCCATTGAACTGATTCTATTCCCTCAAGATGTATGTCGCCGTCTTCAGTAGGACTTCAGGCTTAATCCATATTTCAGTGTGACCAAGATCTGTTATGAGAATCCTGGTCCCCAACATTCCAGAGATTCACCAACATCCTAGTAACCAATGTTTCAAGTTTCCTCTTCCTCAAAGTGTACATAATGACCTTGTAAGGAGCCCCATCGGACTCCTCGGGGGGGGGGGGGGCACCAACATGTAGGTGGCAGTAGGCATTCATAGGGACAAGGAGGTCTGGGAACTCACTTGCAGTGGATAGGGCACTAAAGTATGTCCATTCCGCAAAGAGTGGGGGAGACACCTGCATCTATCTCCCTTTCTAGACCTCCATGTACCAATCCGTTGCCCTACCCATTTGCTCCCTCCTCCCCCTCCCAAGCAGTAGCGTAACTAAGATTAAACAATTCTGAAGCAAAATATGAAAAAAGTGAAAATAAAATACCACAGCTCCTCAATAATCGTAATGAATGATCAAGAGTCAGAAGAGCGTATAACTAAAGCAAACGGAGCTTTCCAAAAATCTCTAAGAATCTCAAATTAAGGTAGTACAGAGCTATGATGAAGTCAGTTTTGACACACGGCTGCGATTTCTGAACATTAATCAGGAACTTAGCAAGAAGTTTTGCAAGATTTATAAGCAAGAGCTTCCGCACGATAATTGTAACAATCAGAACATAGTACTAACGGATGAAGAAGAAGAACCAATAAAAAACTGCTTACAGAAACAGGTGAATCAGAGATCTCATGATATGAAGCCAAGGAGGTTAAGATGGACGGGACATGTATGGATCAAAGCGATCCAGCCATATTCTGTTCTTATTTTCTTGAAAACAGAGCAAGCAAAGATAGAATTAGAAAAATCCTTAGATCATATGCAATCACATTTGCTGTGGTCTGTTCTGTTTTCTCCTTGTCCCTTAGTATGAACTTTTCATTTTGAAAATTCATAACCCTATCAAAATGTGTCCCAATTGAGAATTCAAAAATATACGTCAAAATATGACTCCTCAAAAATTTTGATGGGACTTGCGCCATGATACTACCCTCTGGGCACCTCTGGTTTGTAAGATACCACATGAAAGCCGAAAACCTGATGTATGGACAGAATTAACGAATATGCTACAAAGCTGCGGGGTGCATTTTGGAATGGAAAAGCCCAAGAAAGACAGAGGGGAAGAAGACTGGTTCAGACGCCGAAAAAATAAGGCCTGTATAACCAAAAGAAAACAAGAAATAAAACATTTTATATATGTTCAAGATTTTCCTTAACCTAAAATGTCTTAAACGTTCTCCGCAACTATTGTTTAATTTTTGAAAACAGCAAACTAAAATATCTATTCTATTCATCTGAATTAACTATATTGTATTTTCATTTTAATTTATTGAAAAAGAAAAAAGAAAAGAGAAAAAAAGTACTTCCCGTTTGGTGTTTTCAAAACAAATTTATTCAAATTTTCAATCACAATCGAAATTGATATGATCAGAAAATAATTTTTTAATTGATCAGTCCTATTGACGAATTCAGGATAATTAGCGTTGTGAAGACAGTCGTTCGTCAAAACTGATTGCCTGTATTTAGCACCAATCAGGACAAGGAAACAAAATGGTGCATAATCACTAGATATTTGAGAAACGGGATTTTTCACATATACCTGTGTGTTTTAGGAGCTTTCGGGATGATTAAATTAAATTTTGAATCCGCTAGAGGAATCTTGTGAATTGACGAACACTAACGCCAACTTTACGACAACAATCATTCGATTATTGTTAAAACACTTATTTTTGTTTATCAATTAATAATATACATATATTTTATCCGTGACTACTCTACTTTTGTTAATTTGTTTGTCTTACTAAATGTTATTAAAATAAAACTTCTTAAAAAAATACAAAAAATCTTTCCATTCTTAATGGATTTTCCAACCACGTTTTCTTTTTTTTTTTTCGAAAATACTGTACTGAGATATATTACAATCTGTCACATCTATGGATAATAGTAATAGAGATGAAAGAGAAGCTCATCACCACTATGTAAAATTAACAAAAATAAATAAACAGCAAAATAATAATACTAAAAGGAAATTTAGATAAACTAAAAGAAACTAAACTAAACTAATCAAAATAACTACACGCAAGTACACACAAACTAATACTAAGTACACACACGCTCATTTACTCAAGAGCTCAGAGCCAAGATCTCACCCTACTCGTGGAAGGAAAGGCAGGACTCTAGGAGATCCCAGCGTCTCTACTCAGCCTAACCTAAACTAGTTTTATGTAGCAGTAGAGGCTGAGCAGATTGGAATCTGGCCATTGCCAGAACTCTATTATATTCTTACAACATGTCTCTGGGCCACTGTCGCTTCAACATTCGAGGAGGATTGAAGGGATGAGTACTGCTAGACAGGGATTGTGCAGGTGGATTTGGATGGCATGTAAGATTTTGATGGAATTTGGAAAATCTTTTAGGGATAAGATCTAGGACAAATGGAATATTAAGGTCATAGTGTAGTTTTGTTGGTTACATAGAACGGAACATCAACTATTGTTCTAAGGATTTTGAACAGAAAGATTGAATGCGTTTGATGTTAGAAAATTTTGCTGTCCCCTATAGTTCCAGTCCGTAGATCCAAATAGATTTCAGTATTGTCTTGTAGATCAGTAATTTGTTGTCAATTGAAAGTTGAGATCTTCTGTTCCAGTATCTATGTTTTTGCAAAGATATTGTGCCCGATTGTAGCATTGAGGCGAGTGGTGGGGGCAGATCAGATAAGATCTGAAAGATATAATTTAATCAGCACCAGCACTGGTCCCACTCCATCACAGATATCCACAGGTGCAAGCACTAGGAGAATAAAGGGCGCCCTCAGTTAAGTATGATGTCTAAGCAGAATAAAAGGGTAAGTCAATTTGCACAATATAACCTACAACTTCATATAACATACCACTTCATCAAAATACAGTCCACTGCATAAATAAGTCGAATGTTGTCAAACAAGTTGAATGTTGCCTATTTTTGAACTTATTAGAGTTGTTTTGCCTTTATTAAATTACAATAACTGGCCATATCGTCGGTTGAGTTCTTGTCTTTTAAGTATAGTATGTGGGTTCCATGCTACTCTTCGGTCTGAGAGTAAGCCAAAATACCGGACTGTGTCTGGGTAAGGAAGCTGGATGGAATTAAAATGTACTGGTGGACAGGAATTGCGTCGAAGAGTGAAGGTAATATGTTTCCATTTTGATTCATCCAGTTTAATGCCCCATTTATAGCACCAGTGTTCAATCAGCTAGAGGTGCCTTTGTAGATTTAAGGATGCTATTTCAGAATCTGAATCCGATGATAGGATTACGGTGTCATCAGTGAATATTGCAAGGAAGGTATCGGAATGAGCAGGGACGTTAGCGGTGAAGAGGATTTAAAGCACGAGACCCAAGACGCTGCCCTGGTAAACATCGGCTTTAATTGGATAGATATAGGAAAATGCTGTTCTACGGCGTACTCGAAAGGAGCGGTCAGAGAGATAGGATCGAAGAATTAGGTATTAGAACAGATAGATTTTAAGATATTAGAGATTTAGATATTATAGAGATAGATTTTAAGCTTGAAAAACAGAACGGGGTATATTTAAGCCACATTTAATGATATTTATAGAAATTTTTTAACCTTTAAGTTATGAAATTTAGGGATCTCAACTAAATTTATCAATACTTTAAAAAATATTTATTCAGAATACGAATCGCCAGTTCGGGGAACAGATGGAATTTCGGTGGTTTTTTTTCTTCTGTATATAGCGGCATACGCCAGGATTGATTACTCAGACCGCTTCTGTTCTCTTTGTACCTGGAAGATCTACCTCTTAAGCTTGAAGGAGGGGTTCAGATACAGGAACCCCTGTCAGCGTTTTAATGTATGATGACGACATCGTGGTGCTTGCTGAAGATAGGGCTAATCGGCAAAAAAATATAAATCTATTGATACTTTATGGTGATAATTAGAATCAGTCAATCTGTGCTCCATAATGTGTTGTGCATTTCAAGTCTGGGGTTTCAAAGATATTAAGGACTATACAAGTTTCAGCATTTTTTATTAAAACATTATTTCTTTGCCACTTACTACAGCAAACTATATCCATTTATTCCGAAACTGCCACGGACATACTTGAGGTATTTACATAAGGGTTGCATGTCGCCAAAATGCGAGACCAAGACTGAGTGCACAAGACCAATACTCGTCTTGGTCTCGCATTTTGGCGACATGCAACCCTTATGTAAATACCTCAAGTATGTCCGTGGCAGTTTCGGAATAAGAGTTGGGCAACGGTCTTGCAGTTACCAATGGTTAACAATATAATGGCCGTGAAATGTGGAAAGTCTCATATGGAGTGATAGTTAAGCAGACCCTACACGGTAATTCATGAATGAACGTCACAAGAAGTTCCAAGATTCCAAGATCTCTTTGATCATGAAGACCCTTACATGTTCAATCATTACTGATCATTACTTATCGTTGCTGATTTAGGTTAGATCGTTGCTGACCAATTTAGCGCAGTTGTAAACAAAGAAACAGCTTAGATATGCTTATTTAGACATTGTCATTTATAATATTGGGCATCAAGAGAAAAACGGAGATATAATAATTATTTCCTAATGCCTGAAAATCGTTTAGACTAAAGTTAGTCCAAAATATAAGTCAACTACATACAAAAATCTATGAAAAGTATTGCGAAAATAATCAATTTGTTAAGAAAAATGGAAAAATTAATGGCAAATAAACACAACAGTTAAAGATTTTTTTTCTATAAGTAAATTGTGAAGTTTCCACTTTTTTTTCTCTCCAATTTATTGCCTACTTGACTATTTAAAGAAAAAATAGTTGAAAATGGTTAATAATAATATAGACTAGGGATATAAACAACTATTTACTTAATAACGAGACCTAGGTAAACTAACCTATCTAGTAGTAGTCTCATAGAAGGTTAGTCTCATAGAAAATCGTTTTGACAAAAGTTAGTAAAATGTAAGTCTACTACTTACAAAAATTAAGGAAAGGTATTGCGAAAATAATAAATTTGTTGAGGAAAATGGGAAAAGAACTGATAAATATACACAACGATAAAGTTTTTTTTTTCCTAAAGTAAATTGTGAAGTTTCCTCATTTTTTTTTTTAATTTGTTGCCCACTTGACTATTTAAAAGAAATAGTTGAAGATGGTTTAAAATTATAAACAAGGGATATGAAAAATTATTTTACTATTTACATATAATAAAAATCAGAAATTTATAATGGTTGTGAGGCCTAGGTAACCTAACCTATCCAGCACTATGGTTAGTCTCCCCACTACTTTTACCTCAGTCCCCCCTCCACTTCTCGTGAATGAACCTTTGATTTCCGGATGTACGGAAATCCGCAGCGCACCACCTTCAGTACTTCATTCACTACCTTACACGACAATTCGGAACGTCATTAGTACAATTCCGATTGACCGTGTAGGGTCCCCTTTAGGTTAGGACAATATTTTTAGGCGGTTAAAAAATTTAAGTTTTATACAGTATAAAATTCAAAAAGTTAATCTATACTGTATTATTTAGTCCGAATCCAAACGTTATTGCCAATACTTAGATTTCATGTTATTTTCAACAAATTTAAATTAATTGTTACACTGATTTTTTTCTTTATTTGAAAATTAATACATTCTGCCGCATTGGAGGGTATTAATATTAGAGCAACATTAAACATTCACACAATATATACATACAAATGATAACTAAAATAGAGATAAAAGAAAAAAAGTTTAACATACATAGGTAAAAAAAAATAAAAATAAATAAATTTAAAAAAATATAAATAAAAAAATAAGAGGAAAAAAAAATAGAAATAAGCTAAATGAAATTAAAGTATATGAAACACATTCATACCTATATACAATATTTACATTCGCCCAGAGGGTTCCAAGTCATGCTTTGTCCCCCAAATGTGGAAGCCAAGGCAGGACCCCAGGAGATCCCAGTGCTTCTCTCCCAGCCGCGTCACTGGTATTGCAAGCCAGTGGAGACTGATGGAGGGCACTAGAGCAACAGACGCTCAGGACATGAGTGGAGAATCTGGCCATTGCTAGTACTCCAATAGACATATTTACAAAAGATCGCGGGGCCACTGCCGTTTTAGGATGGCCGGAGGATTATAGGGATGGCTGGAGCTAGATAGGGATTGTGCTGCAGGATTTGGATGATGAGTGAGTTTCTGGTGAAATTTGGAAAATTTGTCTGGGATTAGGTCAATAACAAATGGGATATGAAGGTCATTATGGAGGGTTTTGTTGGATACATAGAAGGGAGCATCGACTATTGTTCGGAGGACTTTAGACTGAAAGGATTGAATGCGCTTAATGTTGGAAGGTTTTGTTGAGCTCTACACCTCTAGTCCGTAGGTCCAGATAGGTTTCAGGATTGTCTTGTAGATTAGTCGTTTGTTGTCGTCTGAAAGTTGAGATTTTCTATTCATTAGTCTATATAGCTGTCCGAATCGTCTGTTTAGTTCTTGTCTTTTAAGTCTTGTATGTGGGTTGCACGTTAGTCTTTTATCTAGAAGAAAGCCAAGATACCGGACTGTGTCTGAGAGAGGAAGTGGTATGGATTTGAAGTAGACTGGTGGACTTGCGCCGAAAGGTAAAAGTGATGGATTTTTTTTTTTTTTTAAATCTTATTTGTGATTGTGCTTATTTCTATAGAAGTTCAACCAGCTCGTCATGACCTCGACTTCCCTCTTAAATTAAATATCAAAGTTGTATGAACTTCAAGTATATTTTTATACTCCAGTTTAATTAGTTTTGTTCTGACAGGAGAAAAGTATTGCTCTCATTAACTCTGAACAAACAAAACGTTGTATATTTCCTATAGATTTTTTGTTTCATCCATTTTATGAGTGAAAACATACCTATTAGGTATATATCACTACTGTTAGTGCAAAAGGTCGTTTGTAAAATTTTTAAACTTTTATTCTACTTGTGTTAAAAGTGATATTTTGCAGTGTGTAACTGATATAAACAGTCTGCTACGATGCAAAATAATTAAGGGAAATAAAATATGAAATCATACTAATAAATCAAAAACAAACAGTAAATTGTTATACTCTCCTGTGAAACACTAAATTTTTACTTAAGACAGCAAAAATATGATAATATTAGAGATTTGCATGTTCAATATGCACTTGATTTTTTTTTTCACGAATCAAAAGGGCAACATGCAACTCTTTCGTATTTCATTATTCACTGAAGAACAAAGATATCAAACTGGGTGGATATAAAATCCTTATATGTTGTGGGATTACTGAATTTCTGAAACCGACTTCTCTCAGACATTTTATCCTCATTCAAAAATTTTAGACCTTGTAATATAGATATTTTTTAGCCAATGAAAATGTTGAGGAAGCTATACTGACCTTACTTTGTAAACGTTTTTTTTTAAACACATCGCTAGCCACGGCGCACAGTGCAGGAAAATCGTTTTTTTCAGGGGGAAAAACCTGGCAATACTGATCTACCTGGATTAACGCCATTCCATTGAACTGATTCTATTCCCTCAAGATGTATGTCGCCGTCTTCAGTAGGACTTCAGGCTTAATCCATATTTCAGTGTGACCAAGATCTGTTATGAGAATCCTGGTCCCCAACATTCCAGAGATTCACCAACATCCTAGTAACCAATGTTTCAAGTTTCCTCTTCCTCAAAGTGTACATAATGACCTTGTAAGGAGCCCCATCGGACTCCTCGGGGGGGGGGGGGGCACCAACATGTAGGTGGCAGTAGGCATTCATAGGGACAAGGAGGTCTGGGAACTCACTTGCAGTGGATAGGGCACTAAAGTATGTCCATTCCGCAAAGAGTGGGGGAGACACCTGCATCTATCTCCCTTTCTAGACCTCCATGTACCAATCCGTTGCCCTACCCATTTGCTCCCTCCTCCCCCTCCCAAGCAGTAGCGTAACTAAGATTAAACAATTCTGAAGCAAAATATGAAAAAAGTGAAAATAAAATACCACAGCTCCTCAATAATCGTAATGAATGATCAAGAGTCAGAAGAGCGTATAACTAAAGCAAACGGAGCTTTCCAAAAATCTCTAAGAATCTCAAATTAAGGTAGTACAGAGCTATGATGAAGTCAGTTTTGACACACGGCTGCGATTTCTGAACATTAATCAGGAACTTAGCAAGAAGTTTTGCAAGATTTATAAGCAAGAGCTTCCGCACGATAATTGTAACAATCAGAACATAGTACTAACGGATGAAGAAGAAGAACCAATAAAAAACTGCTTACAGAAACAGGTGAATCAGAGATCTCATGATATGAAGCCAAGGAGGTTAAGATGGACGGGACATGTATGGATCAAAGCGATCCAGCCATATTCTGTTCTTATTTTCTTGAAAACAGAGCAAGCAAAGATAGAATTAGAAAAATCCTTAGATCATATGCAATCACATTTGCTGTGGTCTGTTCTGTTTTCTCCTTGTCCCTTAGTATGAACTTTTCATTTTGAAAATTCATAACCCTATCAAAATGTGTCCCAATTGAGAATTCAAAAATATACGTCAAAATATGACTCCTCAAAAATTTTGATGGGACTTGCGCCATGATACTACCCTCTGGGCACCTCTGGTTTGTAAGATACCACATGAAAGCCGAAAACCTGATGTATGGACAGAATTAACGAATATGCTACAAAGCTGCGGGGTGCATTTTGGAATGGAAAAGCCCAAGAAAGACAGAGGGGAAGAAGACTGGTTCAGACGCCGAAAAAATAAGGCCTGTATAACCAAAAGAAAACAAGAAATAAAACATTTTATATATGTTCAAGATTTTCCTTAACCTAAAATGTCTTAAACGTTCTCCGCAACTATTGTTTAATTTTTGAAAACAGCAAACTAAAATATCTATTCTATTCATCTGAATTAACTATATTGTATTTTCATTTTAATTTATTGAAAAAGAAAAAAGAAAAGAGAAAAAAAGTACTTCCCGTTTGGTGTTTTCAAAACAAATTTATTCAAATTTTCAATCACAATCGAAATTGATATGATCAGAAAATAATTTTTTAATTGATCAGTCCTATTGACGAATTCAGGATAATTAGCGTTGTGAAGACAGTCGTTCGTCAAAACTGATTGCCTGTATTTAGCACCAATCAGGACAAGGAAACAAAATGGTGCATAATCACTAGATATTTGAGAAACGGGATTTTTCACATATACCTGTGTGTTTTAGGAGCTTTCGGGATGATTAAATTAAATTTTGAATCCGCTAGAGGAATCTTGTGAATTGACGAACACTAACGCCAACTTTACGACAACAATCATTCGATTATTGTTAAAACACTTATTTTTGTTTATCAATTAATAATATACATATATTTTATCCGTGACTACTCTACTTTTGTTAATTTGTTTGTCTTACTAAATGTTATTAAAATAAAACTTCTTAAAAAAATACAAAAAATCTTTCCATTCTTAATGGATTTTCCAACCACGTTTTCTTTTTTTTTTTTCGAAAATACTGTACTGAGATATATTACAATCTGTCACATCTATGGATAATAGTAATAGAGATGAAAGAGAAGCTCATCACCACTATGTAAAATTAACAAAAATAAATAAACAGCAAAATAATAATACTAAAAGGAAATTTAGATAAACTAAAAGAAACTAAACTAAACTAATCAAAATAACTACACGCAAGTACACACAAACTAATACTAAGTACACACACGCTCATTTACTCAAGAGCTCAGAGCCAAGATCTCACCCTACTCGTGGAAGGAAAGGCAGGACTCTAGGAGATCCCAGCGTCTCTACTCAGCCTAACCTAAACTAGTTTTATGTAGCAGTAGAGGCTGAGCAGATTGGAATCTGGCCATTGCCAGAACTCTATTATATTCTTACAACATGTCTCTGGGCCACTGTCGCTTCAACATTCGAGGAGGATTGAAGGGATGAGTACTGCTAGACAGGGATTGTGCAGGTGGATTTGGATGGCATGTAAGATTTTGATGGAATTTGGAAAATCTTTTAGGGATAAGATCTAGGACAAATGGAATATTAAGGTCATAGTGTAGTTTTGTTGGTTACATAGAACGGAACATCAACTATTGTTCTAAGGATTTTGAACAGAAAGATTGAATGCGTTTGATGTTAGAAAATTTTGCTGTCCCCTATAGTTCCAGTCCGTAGATCCAAATAGATTTCAGTATTGTCTTGTAGATCAGTAATTTGTTGTCAATTGAAAGTTGAGATCTTCTGTTCCAGTATCTATGTTTTTGCAAAGATATTGTGCCCGATTGTAGCATTGAGGCGAGTGGTGGGGGCAGATCAGATAAGATCTGAAAGATATAATTTAATCAGCACCAGCACTGGTCCCACTCCATCACAGATATCCACAGGTGCAAGCACTAGGAGAATAAAGGGCGCCCTCAGTTAAGTATGATGTCTAAGCAGAATAAAAGGGTAAGTCAATTTGCACAATATAACCTACAACTTCATATAACATACCACTTCATCAAAATACAGTCCACTGCATAAATAAGTCGAATGTTGTCAAACAAGTTGAATGTTGCCTATTTTTGAACTTATTAGAGTTGTTTTGCCTTTATTAAATTACAATAACTGGCCATATCGTCGGTTGAGTTCTTGTCTTTTAAGTATAGTATGTGGGTTCCATGCTACTCTTCGGTCTGAGAGTAAGCCAAAATACCGGACTGTGTCTGGGTAAGGAAGCTGGATGGAATTAAAATGTACTGGTGGACAGGAATTGCGTCGAAGAGTGAAGGTAATATGTTTCCATTTTGATTCATCCAGTTTAATGCCCCATTTATAGCACCAGTGTTCAATCAGCTAGAGGTGCCTTTGTAGATTTAAGGATGCTATTTCAGAATCTGAATCCGATGATAGGATTACGGTGTCATCAGTGAATATTGCAAGGAAGGTATCGGAATGAGCAGGGACGTTAGCGGTGAAGAGGATTTAAAGCACGAGACCCAAGACGCTGCCCTGGTAAACATCGGCTTTAATTGGATAGATATAGGAAAATGCTGTTCTACGGCGTACTCGAAAGGAGCGGTCAGAGAGATAGGATCGAAGAATTAGGTATTAGAACAGATAGATTTTAAGATATTAGAGATTTAGATATTATAGAGATAGATTTTAAGCTTGAAAAACAGAACGGGGTATATTTAAGCCACATTTAATGATATTTATAGAAATTTTTTAACCTTTAAGTTATGAAATTTAGGGATCTCAACTAAATTTATCAATACTTTAAAAAATATTTATTCAGAATACGAATCGCCAGTTCGGGGAACAGATGGAATTTCGGTGGTTTTTTTTCTTCTGTATATAGCGGCATACGCCAGGATTGATTACTCAGACCGCTTCTGTTCTCTTTGTACCTGGAAGATCTACCTCTTAAGCTTGAAGGAGGGGTTCAGATACAGGAACCCCTGTCAGCGTTTTAATGTATGATGACGACATCGTGGTGCTTGCTGAAGATAGGGCTAATCGGCAAAAAAATATAAATCTATTGATACTTTATGGTGATAATTAGAATCAGTCAATCTGTGCTCCATAATGTGTTGTGCATTTCAAGTCTGGGGTTTCAAAGATATTAAGGACTATACAAGTTTCAGCATTTTTTATTAAAACATTATTTCTTTGCCACTTACTACAGCAAACTATATCCATTTATTCCGAAACTGCCACGGACATACTTGAGGTATTTACATAAGGGTTGCATGTCGCCAAAATGCGAGACCAAGACTGAGTGCACAAGACCAATACTCGTCTTGGTCTCGCATTTTGGCGACATGCAACCCTTATGTAAATACCTCAAGTATGTCCGTGGCAGTTTCGGAATAAGAGTTGGGCAACGGTCTTGCAGTTACCTATTAGCTTATTACTATAGAGATATTAATGTAAGTTTTTAATCAGGAAAAACCTATATAACCTATATATAAGCCCGAATGAAAAATTAGAAGAATTAAATGCTAAAGTATATTGGTTATACCAAATCTTTAGATATAGTAACTAACATTGTCAAGTATTGGTAACTATTTTGCCTTAATATTTATTCAAAAAATCGATGTTTCGCATAGTACTTGCTTGCAAGCCTGATCTCTAAGATTACAGCAATTGAAGTTTTCAAACGTAATACCTTTTTTTTTTATGTTTAAACATTGGTGCAATTTGGCGGAAAAATATTCTTGTAGATCTGATAGATCATTAGATAGTTTTTATTTATGAAAAGCCCAGCTGGCAGCATTGCGTTTTGCAATAACGCGACATCTTAAGCAACAGTGTGATATCTTGTTCCCTAAAGTCAATTGATTACATCATTACCCCGGAAATAATAATAATAAAAATTGTGTTAATACAAGATTTCTAGTTCTAGTTATAGACGAATTGTCGATGTTTACATTCGATTTCCTTATGCGTCGGGATGAGTTGCATTTTTGCCAAATCCCCCGCATTTGGTCGAAACAATAATCGCGTTGCTAAAAAATGAACAATAATTACAT
This sequence comes from Nezara viridula, assembly GCA_928085145.1. Lineage (NCBI taxonomy): Eukaryota > Metazoa > Arthropoda > Insecta > Hemiptera > Pentatomidae > Nezara > Nezara viridula. Next base: position 214,819,973 of record OV725077.1, read on the forward strand.
GATTGAGAAACAACAGGTTGCTACAGAATCGATATTGCATGAAGGAATATCATTGCTGAAAAAGATTTCTTCGGCTAGAAGCGAAAGGTGGGAAGTTAAGAAACATTCAATGAATTTGATTTTTTGCTCGTAATCAGTGTGTATTGTACGGTCCTATGTACGGAAAAACGTTGCATTGAGAAATAATCGATTGCTAAATTTTGGATCGGGCACTAAATATGCCAGTTTAAAAATTGTATTTGCTAATCGTCTTATATTCCTTCTTTTATTCATAAAATCCAGCATTAAGAATATATACAATGTAAATGTAGAATAATAGCTGTTGATAGATGCCCCTACTCGAAAGAATTGTTCTGGACAAGTCTTTCTGATGAAGCCCTGCAACGCCGGCAGAAACCTCGCTATATATATTAGATACAAGTATGTATATATGTAATTTTATTTAAAATTTAAATGATAAAAATTAAAAATAATAGTTCATTGATACTGAGCGGAATCACTCATTTATGCAGCTTTATGTGATCCAGGATGTTAAGATATCCAACTCCATAATTGGTATCAACGATATCAATTTCTAATTGATATTCAGTTTCGTAATAGGATTGAATCTTCAACATAATTTTTCTTGGGTTTTACAGTTTTGCTTGGACTGATTCAGAGGTCTCCAAACTTTTTGGACCGCGGGCCACATTGATATCTCCACTTGTGATAAAAAATATTTTATGTTCTATAAATGACATTTCAGTTGTGAAATGAACTTCTTAAGAGGGAAAACCCATGGAATAAATGTTTTAGTAAACTGTTGTAAGAGTAATTTGCTAAATTTAATAGTTTTTAAAACATTACCATGTAATCGTAGACATTTTTCGCGAGGCGGATTGAAAGTGATTGCGGGCTGTAGTTTGGAGACCTCTGGTCTAATTTATTCTATATATCCCGAGTTCATTATGATAGAACATGACACACGGTGAGTCTTGATTGGACATTCGTTGAAGAAAAATGTAAATGAAGCAACATTTGATCTTCCTTAATATTTGTGTATAGAGTATCTATAACATGAAAAAAAAAAATCAAGAAATGTTTTCCAATTGAACTATTGCTTAGAAAACTGCCTCAAGTTTTTTTTTTTAAATATTAGAAAACAAATTTCTTCCAACCGCTTTCACAGGATGTATGCATTATTTCTTAACATTTGACATCCTTAGAACTTTCTTTGTAAATATATTATTTTGCCATTCATATGTCAGCATTTAAAATATTATAGTATTAAATTATGTTTAATTATTAAATAATTAGTAATATAAATTCGTGTTTAGTGGTATGGTATTATATGGAAGGTAAACATAAATAAACAAATAAGAGACATAGTAAAATTACTTTGATAATTTATACTACGAAGCATGAAAGTATTTTAAGCCTAATTATTGTTTAAAAATTTTAATCTGATAATTGGATATAGTCATGAGCTGAGAAAAATTAATGAAAATCAAATCATTGAAAACACATTCAGTCTGAAAAAAAAGCAGTACTTAACAATATCGAAGCTGGGATAGAACTGAAATTGTCATAATCGTTTTGAATTGCTAAACAATAGTAAGACAAAAAAAATGTATTTTTGGTCAACATTCACAAACCATTAATTACTTAATCCAGTCCTCTGTTTCCGCTGAGCATTTTTTATTTTATTTTATTTTCCTCCCTACCCTGCCTTTAAGACAATACGGGAGGTTGCAGCAGTGACTTGATACACATTGTATAACAAATCACTGTTGCAAGTTTATCTTTTTACATTTTTAAATTGCTGTGCACACAGCCTGCTTGATAATTTTGTCACTTAGTTATCGTCCTCCATCTTCTTCTCCTGTCCTAATTAGCGGCCTTCCAGGTACAGCTTCTTCACGCCTTCCCAGGGAGAAGTGGGTTGGGCCCACAGTTTTTTTCCAGCCGCATACAAAACTTTTAAAGTGCGGGTAGTTTTGTTCAGACATTAGTTGGCGTAATTGTCTTTCTGTAAGAACGAAAATCCCTGTATCCCTCATTAATTTGGCTCTCAGTGCCTCATAGCTGGTGCAGGCTACAAGGACGTGCTCAGTGGTTTCAGGTACTCCACAAGTGGGGCATAAGGGGTCGATATTTTTACCGTGTTTAAAAAGTTTTGCTCTGAAACCCCCATGCCCCGTGAGGATCTGTGAGATCCAGTAGTCCGGGAGGACCCATTTCTTTTCTAAGCGCGATTTAATGGTGGGAAAGAATTTTCTTAGTGTGGACCCGTTTGGGGTTGTCACCCATCGCCGATTCCATTGTTCCAATCTATCCTACCGGAGGATCATCTTTCATCTTCTGGGGTCATCACAAATCCTCTCCCGAAAAAAATGTAGAACGCTTCACGATTTTGCGTGTCATCCTTGCGCAGGGCCATGCTAATCTTCTCTGTATCGTTCCAATTTTAGTATATGTACCGCCGAAGCTAGTACAAATGTTTCCGCTGAGCAGTGTGAGGTTCCTTCTTATAGAGCCTGATCCACGAATCTCTATCCTGTGCCAGCTGTCTTCTCCTACTCCAGTCCATTCCTCTCCTGTCAAAAGCTTCTTTAACTCCTTCTACCCATCTTTTTCTTGGTCTTCCCTGTGGCCTCCTTCCCTCCACTTTGACCTCGTAGGTAGCCCTGGCAATTCTGTTTTCAGCCATTCGCGAGATATGTCCAAACCACCTAAGTTGGTTTTCTTGGATTATCTCCTCTGTAGGCCTCAGGTCCAGATTACCTCGTATGGTCACATTCCTAACGCGATCTCTTCTTGTTTTCCCCTCTATTTTCCTTAAATAGCGCATTTCCATAGCTTGGATTTGGCTTTTGTGCTTGGCAGTAAGGGTCCAAGACTCGCTTGCATATGTAAATATAAGGAGGAAAGTATTCTTAAAGACAATCTTCTTAGTGGTCTTTGAGACTTCATTTTTGTCCAAGAAGACTGACTTGAGGGAGTAGAAGCATCTTCCTGCCGTCTTAATTCTCTCTTTAATTTCTCCATCCACCCATCCGAACCCGTTAAGCTTAGCGCCCAGGTATTTAAAATCCTTAACTTCTTCCAGGCGGATTCCATCCAGCCGAACGATCCGGTCTCCTCAGTCCCTTCTTCTTTCAATCCTCTTAAAATTTGTTTTCGAGATGTTAATTTCCATGTTTATATTTCTCATCTCAGCTTGAAGGATCTTGAGGTTAAACTGCAGATTAAGGCAGTCAGTTCCGAACAGCACCATATCGTCAGCAAAAGCAAGCACTGTATACTGGACGCTCTGTAGGTTCCTATATCCGAGGTTGTATGGCCTCATTTTCTGTTTTGCTTGTTTTAGGGCAGAGTCCAGCACTAGTATAAACAAGAGGGGGCTAAGGCTGCATCCCTGTTTGATTCCTTGATCTGTTGTTAATTCTTTTGATGTGTGGTTGCACATGCTAACTACATTTCTCTGTGTTTCATATATACTTAGGATGGCTTTTCTCAATCCTATATGAAATATAGGATATCCTATATGAATCCTCACAAACCATATCAAATATTATTTATTGAAAATCATTGTTTTTCTTTGAAACAGATTCTTTAATTTAGAGGAACAAGATAAAGGCGTATATATCTTTAATTTAGAGATTCTAAGGTATATACACTACGACAACGACGATTAATTGTGCACACATTTATGTGGAATTTACATCTTCAACACATGATAATTTATGAAGTAAGAAAATTCATGGGTTTGTTTATGAATGAATAAATTGACTAGAAAGTACTAAAGAAAACAAGTTGACTAGGAAGTTTAAGATAGCCGAAATGTTTTTTTCGGAAGAAAAAACCATTTTTTTTAGAAAATACCGATCTATGGAAATATTATTATGATTTTGATATAGTGGAATACCCAAAAATGATATATATATTTTTTTTTTTACTTATTCCTTTTCGTCGACTGTGGATCAACTATGGGATCGGGAGCCTCTCCTGGGGCACAGCAAGCCTCTATAAAGTGGGTACCCTTAATTAAATAATTAGTTAGGCAGTTCATCGGGATCTCGGTCAGATCAACTCCGTGCACAACGGTTGACAAACAGTACTTCCTTACAAAATACTGAATCCTGAACTCTTCATCCCCAGGTATAGGTTTTAGTCCCTTTTTATCAAATTATTAACATCGGCCTGAAACTTCGTAAATAGATTCATCCCATCTTAACCTTCAACTATTTTATTTTCGAAAACACTTGCAATTGTGATGTTTTTAATCTGGTGATCGTCAAACTTTTTTTATTTAATTAGGTACTAAAAACTTGTAAATAACCATTTGCTTTCAACTTGAATTGTAAGATAATTTGAGCACAAGCTCACGAAAAAAAGGTGGCCTTAAAAAATATTAAGCCGTATGGCATGACTTACATTCCCAAAATGTCAAAATAACGAGGTTGTATAAGCCAAACGGCCCAACATGTTTGCAGGCCATATTGGCATTTTTTCCCAGTTTTGTGTTCAAATTATCGTATTGTCTATGGGGAAAGCAAACCGGTATATACCAGTTTTTAGTACCTAATTAAATTAACAAAGTTTGACGATCTCCAGATTGAAAACGCCCAAATTCCGAGAATTTTCGTAAATAAATTAGTTGTAGGTCAGAATGAGATGAAGCTATTTACGAAGTTTCAGATGGATGTTAATAATTTGATAAAAAGGAGTCTATACCACGGATCATTTTTTACTCTGACTTAATTCGAATTATTGTTAATATGTGAGCATGTAACAGATATTGTTCGTTCTTGTGACCTCATGGATGACATAATGTAAAAAATGTCTAAGCATTACTCTTCTACATCTCAATGGGTATTACTTCTTGACAGAATCCATTAAGCTTGCTGATGAAAAAGACACTCACTCCAACACAATATGGCTTAATAAAGTTCTCGCCGCATAGGTCTGCGATAAAGGAGTTGCCTTTTACGATACGGGATTTTCGACGCTTGATTTTGGATTACTAATTTATCTAAAGGGATAATTCGTTATGATTAGTAGTGGCCATAAGTACAGTATAATAAATGGCAATGGGATCTGAGCATGAGCTTATATGTTGATGGATCCACTCTCTCATTGTAAGTTGGAATTACTGAGACTCAATTGAAATATTTGCTGACTCGCTGTGTTGCTAGCTCCTCAACTAATTGTATGTATGTTTATTACCCTACATTAGTTGTCGAATACATCGCTATGGCTGGGATTGATGCCGTATCCCCAACCTATATTTTGAAAATCCAAAATTTGGAAGATTAGATATCTTATTTCAGACTGTGAAAATTCGGAGGCGAGGTGGCTGAGCAGGCTAATACGTTTGCAGTTCACATATTGCCTAGCAACCTAATAATCTGAAGAGTTCGAGTCCTAATGCCGAGAGCATTCAACTCAAAAAAATTATTTCCAAATAGGTGAAGAAGAGGAGGAAAGAAAAAATAATGAGAAAAATAGGAGCCAAAGAATGAATCTCGACCTTCTCACTATGGCTAGAATAGATCTGTTTGTACCTCAATAAGAACTCCTATCTTTGCACCGTGTGCCAGAAGTAGCGAGATAAGAGTTTAAAAGAAAAAAACCGGGAATATTGTGGTAAAATATTTTACTCGGAGTTACTAATGCTTAAAACAAATTTGAATTTTACGAATCGGAATTTTATCGGCTCAGTGTTGTCTTCGAAATTAAATAAAAATTATTGTAAGTGAACATTTCAAAACTAAAAGATTTCTAGAATTCACGAAAACTGAAATAGGCCGACTAATGACATCATAAGTTTTAAAATTAAAATTCCGAAAAATTTGTTTTCACAACTTTTTTAAGTTAAAAACTTCTTTAGGGGCGTTTTGTATATATATATATATATATGTGTGTGTGTGTGTGTAACGCTCGGGTAAAGTCTGCTGGAGTCGACTACTTGAAATGTTTTTGCATATGGATTGAAATATCTCAAAAACTAAAAATCGGACCTGCATATTGTTAGTGAGGGAAATGTTCATCATTTCATCCTCTCTGTAATGAGCTATTGTTCGAAATTGTATCTTAACACTTCGGCGTGTCACAGAGGCGAAAATGGAAAACTAATATCGTAAACCAAATGATAACCCGTTTTATTGAGGATATGGATTTATGGACTTTATGAACTCAGAAACGAAAAATCGGACCTGCATACTGTAAGAAAGGGAATTGTTTAGCATTTCATCCTCTCTGTAATGGGCTCTTATTAATAATGTATATATCATATTTATATCATTATATTATTTATAAAAAAAAAAAAAAAAAGAAACCTGTACCATTATAATCCATGAAGGGGTCTGGGGTTCAGTACTATTTAGGGAAAGCACTGTTTCTAGGTCAACGGTTGTGCAAGGAGGTAACTTGACCGAGATCACGCTCAACCGCCAGGTTTTCCACCTTAATTAATTATTTAATTAAGGGTACCCAGATTATAGAGGCTGGGTGTGCCCCAAGGAGGGTCTCCTGACCTAGAGTCGTCCCGCGGCTGACGAAACAGATAAATAAATTTTCTGTCATGAATAGGGTTTCGAACCTGGGACCTTTAGCATTGGAAGCTCAGTACCCTACCACTGAGCTACCCCATTCCCTATATTATTTATACCATGTTTATATAAATTTATATATCATCTCACCTTGTCGATGTTTTCACTTCTATCGTGTGGTCTTTATTTTAGTTTAAAGGGTGAAAAACTTCGATGGTCGTCATCGCCTATTTTCTTTGATATTTTTTTGTGAACCTGAAATTTTTAAAAATTTTTGTGAAGTCCTACCTTTTTAAAAACTTGGTCTCGTTATTAAAGTAATTGTGGTCTTCACTTAGAACCTTGGAGAGAGGTCGAGGAATGAACAAGTTCCCGCAATCGTAGTGAAATATTGTTTCAATTATTGATATTGTTGAGAACTTTTGTTCCGACTATGCAAATTATTGTTTGTTTTTTTTTGTTTTACCGTTGTTTTTTTTTCCTAATGAAGAAAAAAAATCATGCTGCCTGACTATATTGAAGATTCCATTTGATTTCTTTATTCATAGATATTAAAATGCAGAGTCGGAGTTATTTTGGTGAATGAACCCTATTTATCGCGTTTTTACTTTCCTACCGCTTTTAGGTAAAGGAAGTATTGCGATCGGGACAAATTTTCGATGAGCAGGTTTCAACAAATCTTTAAATTACATAGCATCCTTCCCCCCCCCTCCTTCCACCCGAGTCCGAAAAATTCATTTTCAGTCATTTGTCTTTCTGACCATCACACACCAAGAGTATCTCGGAAACGACTGAAACGATTCTGTTGCTTCTTTTTTGTTTTGTAGAATTTTGTCTTCCGATGCCTATGAAATAAATTGGACGCTCTCTGAGCAATACCTTCTGTGCAATAAGAGAAAAACATGGTTTGACATAGACTATAACACAAAAATGGCTCCAGCAATTTTGATGAAACATTTCTATAATCTTCTACTTAAAGACGTTGCAATTTTCGTACATTTAGTGAATTACCGAGAAAAATCAGAAAAGAAAGTTATAAAGAAAATCAAAAATGGTTTGGAACCTAACTCGCAAAGTATGCATTCTATGTTAAAATTTAGAAAAAGAGAGATAATTAAATTCCCTGAAAAACAAAAAAATATTCATATGAATTTAACTGGCATTCAATGATATTCTATTTTTTACACGTTTTATTACTTTCCTACCGCTATGATAAGGAAAGTATTATGATCGGATCAATTTTCGGTGGGCAATTTTCAACGAATCTTACGTTTTATGGTCCTTTGAGTTGGAAAAACACATTTTTAGCCTTTGTTCTGTCTGTCTGCCAGGATTCTTTCGGGAAAGAGCGGACCGATTTTGTTGCTTCTTTTTTTGTTTTGTAGGATTTCGACCACCAATGCTAACCTATCTTAAACCAAGTTATAAAATTACCAGTTTCATCAAAGTTACAGTATATTGAATTGTGTATGCTTATTTTAATGACGGTTCACATGCCCAATTTCATTACTTTAGTTCCGAGGTTTCCAAACTTTTTGGCCCGGAGACCACATTAAGACCTCCCCTAAGTCCTGCGGGCTTATAATGAACAAAAATACTACATTTGTACAATGAACTTTCAAGAACAAAAAGTAAAACATGCAATGTTCTAGTAACTTCATGTGCGAGTAATTTTCTAAAATTAATATTTTTAGATAGTTTACAAAATTTTACCACGGAATTCAAGAAACTTTCGCTGGATTACAATTGCTGAAGGGCCGGATCCATCTCAGACCCTTGGTATAGTTTATCAAAGAAATAGCATTCAATTTTCTCAGCAGCTTCCAGGATTTTTTTTTTTTTACTAGATTGTTGTTACAAGTATGCAAGAACTTGTAGGCCTCCCCTAACTAAGGGGGTATGGACTATAACTTCCTGCTTGGACCAGTCGTAGTGGGAAGTACGGCCGGGATTTGATCATATGATCTGTACTTTACTGGTAAAGGGTGGTGAATTAATGAACCAGAATAATTAATATAATTCAATTGTTTGTTTTGTAGTTTACCGGACATATTTAGAATCTATAAATTTGTCTAAAATCGGCAAGAAAGTCGTGTGAGTGGATACACCAGATTTTTTATTTGGGTTCTCGCAGTAACTCTAAACTGGAAGATAGTATTTCCTCATCCGGTTACCGATGTATTTTGTCAATAAAGCGATAAAATAAATATTTTAGTCCAGCCATGGAAAATATCTTAAAAACAGTTCCAATTTACCGTGTCCCGATTAAGAGAAGAGCAATACTTAGTAAAATTATCTACTTTTATGCTGAGGTATTTTTCCCAACACTGTCATCACCACCAATGCCGATGACGCGTGTATCCTACCAGTTAATAACGTTACATCTATTGCATCTCGAACTCTTCAATCACACATAACAAATCTTGAAAAATGGTGTCAAAACTGGAGGATTAAAATAAATTCCAATAAATCCCATCAAATTACCTTCACTCTTCAACGTAAACCTTTGACTTCCTGTCCTACAGTATCTTTCAACAATAGCCCTCTTATCCCTGTCGGACAAATACGATAAATAGAACTCCACCTGGACAAACGACTCACTTGGAACCCCCATACCAGACTGAAACGACTAGAAACCGCCCGACGTTTTCGACTGCTGCAGCACTTATTAGACAAAAGCTCTAAGCTTTCAATCAATTACAAACGACTCATATATATGACAATAATAAGACCTATTTGGACTTACGGAATTGAGCTTTGGGTCTCCACTAAACCATTGAATTTCTCTCGTATACAATCCTTACAATCCAAAATCCTTCGTAAAATCTTCAACGTTCCTTACTTGGTCACAAATAAAATCATCCATAAAGACCTTAATGTTCCATATGTTTCCGATTTGGCCCAATCCAGATACCTATCCCTCCAGAACCATCCGAACCTTCGATCCCTGATAACACACCGAGGCGTCTGAAAAGAAGATGACCTCGGGAACTTCTAATATAGAACTTTAATTTGAGTTCTACCAATGGGTAGTTTCTCTTCATGTTGTACATGTCATGTTACCAATGTCACCTTTACTTGTAGTATTTTTCATGTAATACAGTTGTAAATTTAATTAAAATTATAAAATAAAATAAAAAAGTATTTTTCGTATATTAATTAATGCATATTTTATGACCTTATAAGTATATATTATACCTGCATATCACTCAGAATATGTTTATATGATATGCAGGTATGTAACTATGTACAAGTAGAGATGGTACCCTGAGCGGGATATGGCTGGCCATGTTCGCCTTGGACAAGGCCTCCTATATAGCCCCTCCTTCGGCAGCGGGGCAGAGCCTCAGTCGGTATGCACCCTCTCAGCTGCTTCGTCGCCTTCCTCAGCGCGTGCGCTGTAGCTGCCGGCTCCAACGTCAAAAATTCAGTGAGTTCATTTCTGAATGTGATAATTTAAATTATAATATATTATATTATTTATATTGTGTTTTATATAATATTGCAAATGTTCCTTTAAAAACATCCACTATTTGGAGATATTGTAATTTTTCGTTACTGATATTCGCAGTAATATGTGAGCATTCGCACTCTCCCAAGCTGACGCCTTACCCAAACCATGGCAAACATGAGCGTGTAATGAGGGGTAGCATTCGGCTGTAGCTAGGGCTGTTGGAGTATCGAACAAGTTCCTTTATTCGTTATCGATATCGAAATCGGTCTTTGATATCGATAATCCATTGTCTATATTGTGACAGAATATTATACTACATAAAAAAAAATATCGATTTTAATATAATATCGAATAAAAACTGTCGATTTTGCCAGACATCGAATGATATTCCACATCATAATGAAATGTTTGAGATACATAACAACTATATTGTCAGACTATTGCGAAAAGTCAATAAGTAATTTTTCATAACTTTAAATGACTAAAAATTTTGATGAATTTTCTGCTTGTGAAATCAGAAAATAGTGCGCTTGACAAAACTATATTTGATATTTAAAAGGGTCCCTTTCATTTTAGTGCACTTTCTATTATTTTTATCGATAAATTAGGTTAAAATTCAAAAAAAAAAAAAAAGGTCAGTCTCATCTGTGTAACATTTTGCAATAAGCCGACAAAATAGCTGCAATAGCTTTTTATAATATTTATTTTATAATATACGAAGATATTTAAGGGTTTTTGTTACAATGGTTTACAAAACATTATATGTTTTTTTATTCTAATTTGATTTATAAAGAAAGGAGATGGTCCGGGCTGGCGGTCATAAATAGGCTAAATAGTGGCAAAACTACTTTATTAAAAGCCAACGTATCGACCCGACTTTGCAGATCTTCTTCAGGGAGGTGTGTTCAGCTAGAAGTATCACTTAAAACTGAAAAGAAGACTTGCAAAGTCGGGTCGAAACGTTGACTTTTAATAAAGTATTTTTGCCACTATTTAGCCTATTTATGACCGCCAGCCCGACCATCTCCTTCCTTTATAATGCAACGGTCAACTATTAAATATTCAACATAATTTAAATTGATTTATGTTTACCATGGATTGTGATCGAAAAAAAAACATATAGAAATCGGATATTGACAGTTTTCTTTCGATATTTATATAGTATAAAATCCTTCGGTTCGATGCGATATTGAAAGGGAAATATTGACATCTACTGATATCGGTATTATCCCAACATCTCTTGTTGGGGCTGATCCTTCTACTGTCGGTTTTTGGAGACAAATTGAAAAGAACTTGAGAAAACCTCCACAATAGCGTTACTCTATATTTTACTAGAGTATTCCTTTTTTTTTTATGCGTTTTGACAAAAATATATAATATATCACTTAGAGTCTATCTGTTAACAATTAGCGGGGCTAACGATTGTAAAAATAACGACATTTCTGGCGTGAATAATAAGCAACTGAACATTTTGCCTGGCTTGATCCAATTGAGTTAGTGGATAAGATCTCCTATCCAGCATCTTTTTAGTCTCCTACTCATATTGAATGGCAAGTTTCTTATTAGCATTTTGGTTTATAAAATAATACAAAATCGTTACTAAATGTGTAGGATATTGCTAGTTACATACATGTGACAGGATTGTGTTAATCAAAAGGTGCTGATTTCGCGATATTTTTTATTGTATGTTTGAAGATTTTGTAAGTGGATGCTTTGGGAAAAAACGATAAAATTATGTCAACATTGGTTTTAGTAAACGTAGCATTTAGTTAACGTAGTATTCGCAGCAACCAACTAGTTTACCTTATTTTTAAAAAGAAATGTCACATTTTCTTCCATGTGGCATGTTCTCTGTCAACTTTCATCGTCCAAAATCTAAATTAATAGTGAAATAACCTTCTGGCCTGAATTACCCTGATACACCATGTTTATATCCCAGACTTTATAAAAAAAAAAAAAAATCCATCCAAATTCCCACGATGTTACTTTAAATGTATTATATCCTCTATGATATTTAAAGGAGAAAAAAATATTCAATGAAATACGGAATTAGGTCATTCAACTTTCTGATAATAGAAAATTTATAAACTCAGTTTGCCAAAGAACCGGGGGTTCGTAAACGGTCTATTCTGATCTAAAATAAATACCGAGCATACATCAGAAGACAAATCAGGTGTATGGAACTATATACTGACCACAATTTTTCGAAATATCATTCAAGCAGAATAAAAATTATCAAGTTACTTTTCTACACTAATCACACGAAATAAAAATTGTTCAACAACGTATAATCTGTTTCATATTTCTCAAAATATTGATGCATACTGTGTCATCCTACATTATATATTTTTCTTTTAGATTAGTATTTCCATCGATTGTTTATACTTATGTTATTGGTTTTTTTTAATCAAGAACCAATCAAATTACTTCATAAAGTACATAGATTTATATTAGTGGTGTATTGTAATCATATTAATCAATATTATTATACAGAATCATATTTATATTATTTTAAAGATCCCTATTGCTGTTGATTTTTTTTATTCACTATGTATGTTCAATAATATTTATCGCCTACATTTATGTTGAGGTGCATTTTTGAAGCGTCCGATCCTAATATTTTTTTACATCTGTTTTCAGAACTGCTTCTTTTAGATGAATCTTTATTACTAGTCTAACTTCTTAAATCTTATTATTTTTTTGAATATGATGCTTCAGAACAAAATGTTTTTCAGTATTTGTAATCATTTACTTTTTTTGTGACAATTTTTTTTTATTATTAATGTTTTGAAATTTATAACTGTACATTAATATACATTCAGAAAATGTAATACAGATAAATACATGACATGAGAACATGATAAATACATGAGGCTTGTAGAGAATCTAACCATTGGTAGCACTCAAATAAAGTTTCTAAATTAGGAGATAACGAGGCCATATTCTTTACAGACGCCTCGGAGGGTTATCACGGATCGAGGAGGAAGCAAGGTTAGAAACGAAGGGATTAGGATGGTTCTGAAGTTTATTATGGAAGGATAGATATCTTGATTGGGACAAATCGAAAACAATGGAACATTCAGGTCATTATGGATTATTTTATTAGTTACAAAGTAAGAAGCATTAATTATTTTACGAAGGATTTTGGATGGTAAAGATTGGATACGAGAGGAATTCGATGGTTTAGCGGAGCCCCAAAGTTCAACTCCGTAAGTCCAAATAGTTCTCATTATGGTCATGTATATGAATGAGTCTTTTGTAATTAATTGAAAGGTTAGAGCGTTTGTCTAGTAAGTTCTGAAGTAGTTGGAAACGTCACGAATTTTTAAAACTTGTTTCGGACAATTGTTTGCCTATTTATTTTCTCAAAAAAAGATCGACTTGTTAATAATCATGTAGGAAATTCCATCACTTACACCCTAACAATTGAAGATGTTTGCTACTTACTTCTCAGACGGTATCACATTTCGATATTCTGGTACTGGTAATGGGTGGGGGACTCATCCGGAAAGTAAGCTTATTTTATGTTTTATGATATTTTATCAATCCCTAAAATCATATCAATATTGATCCATATTACTCCAACCTTCCGTTTTGATGTAAGAGTTTCTTTTTATGAGACTGGATATATATATATATATATATATATATATATATATATATATATATATATATATATATATATATATATATATATATATATATATATATATATATTTAAATTTCGTAATTTTTTACTTATTGAATAACTCCTGTTCCATTGTTACGATATTATCCTCCGATGGTGGCAGTATCTTGATGAAAGTGCCCTCAGGAACAGCGATGGATCACTGACACATCTTTTTGGGCCTACCGTACCAGTCAAAATAGAGAAAGCGAAATTTCGATGACATACTTACAAGGAGAATTCTAGTACTCTTGACCTACTGTTTCCGAAATTGTTCGATTCGATTACTTCTACAAAATACATTCTAAACAGTCCGATTAAATTGTTGAAAAATATATTTTTTTTAATTTATCACTTTAGCACCGAAATAAATGAACTGCAACTTTTTCGTAGTAACACATTTTTTTGGCTACATCTTAAATCTGAAAAGTACTTATTAAATCCGCGATGTATAAGAATATTCAAATCACATGTATCTTAGCTATATACTGAACATCATTAATGTTTATAATAATAGCTTAGAAGAAAAAAGTGAAAACAAATTAATCATATCACATTTTGTTTCGATTTCGTCTTAACTTTTTTTTCGTCATTTACTAATTAATAATACATTCTGTCTCAATCAAGGACAATAGTAGTAGTGATTAAATAGCCTATTCACAGCATTTACAGAAGATATGGGTAAATTAAATAACAGCAATAAAATGAATATAAATAAAAAAATTAAGATAAGTCAAACAGAAAAAAAGAGTTTAAAATGAATCTACAAATTGTAATAAAATAAAACAAACATTCTCAGCTAAACATGCTATATATAATCAGCCAAGAGAGTAGCAGAATACCAGGAGATCCCACCGCTTATATCTCAACCGCGTCACTGGTAATGACAGCCACTGGAAGTCGAGCGAGTACACTACAGTCACAGTTGCATGTGACATGAGTGGATAATGTAACCATTTCCGGAATACACATATCTATTAAAGATTGCGGATAAAGGTTTAAAAGTTTCAACCTTCAATATATATATTTTCAATATTTCAGTCAAGTACCTTCGCACAAACTGCTTGGCAATACTGGGGGGGGGGTGAGTGAACAAGAGACGATTGGTTAGATCAATGGACTGAGATAGCAGGAAAAACTGGTGAAGATCTAGAAGAAAGAAATGAAGATGTCATTTAAAAATCCGAAGTGATGGCCAACAATAAGGAAATGATTAAAACAAGTTGTAGAGATATAAGGACAGTGAGGCAGTTTAATTATCATCGAGAACTCATGAACTATAATGGGAGAGACGAGTAAGTGACAAAAAGTAGAGAAATAAAGTGCAACTAGAAGAATCTCTGCAGAAAAGCTAAAATAAAACACTGTAAGACGTTAGTGAGATCGGTGTTATTGTATGGAGCGGGAACTGTGTTTCACCAGTACTGAGCGAATGCTGAAAATATAAAGAAAAATACTGATGTGGATTCCATGAACCCAGAAAAATGAAAGAAGAGTACAGGCCAAAAATAAAAGGAGCTGTACCAAGACATTGACATAGACACATCAATGGTTGTAATTTTATGGTTAAATGAAGAAGATCGAAAATGATAGATTGAACAACGTTCGACAGAACATCTATGGATACTCTGAACAGATTAAAGAAGAAATAAAGAGACTATAGATCAGAGAAGATGACTATCAAGACAAAGAGAAAAATTTGAAGGAAATCATAGAAGGTGTGGTCGATGCAAGAAATGAGGTGGGCAAAGGAGTGACGGAAGGAGATGGGAGAAAAGTTGAAGAAGTTATGGGGGAAAAGGAAAAATGGTGCTATGTCCTCAGCTGGCTAATTTCGTGAAAATTAAATAAATATGTGTATATATACATACATGTTTAAGACATGACTTAAAAAATTTACTATTATGATTGTTTAAATTTTTTTCTCCGCTTCTTCATATAAATAAAAATGGACGGATGTAAAAAAAAAATTGTTTTTGTATAAGTGATTTTAGCCATAAATCTTTCCTTTTGGATAAGCAATCGTCTTACTTTACAATAATTAACCCCTCTATGATTTTACAAAGACAAGGATTTTACAAAATGCACAAAAACAGTTTTCTGAATTATAGTTCCTTTCTGTCAATTTTCCCATGTTAAAACTGCTTTAATTTTAAACACTCATTAATTAATAATGAGGTGAAAAATTTATATTATAAAAACAAAATAATTATATTATTATATAATTGTATATAAATACTGAACCGTGAAATCTTTGAGTATCGCAACTCAACTTAATGCTGTTTCCGTTTTGTTAGAATGCTTGTGTTATTAATTATATATAGTGTTATTAATTAATTATTAATTATGTTAATGTGTTGTTGTTTATTTAAATAATGAATGTAATGACATTGTTAATTTATTAACGGAGTATTTAACTAAATTTGAGTGAGCTGCTTTGACAAGCAAAGCGGGCTTAATTTATTAAAATTTCCATGGCAGAAAAGCTAGCTTTACATTCTAAGAAAAATTTGCTTACTTTTGGGAACATGGTGATTACTTTGCTTATGAATTCAGTTAGGGTGTTAGATAATGTGTAGCAACAGTAATTCTGCAGATTTGCATTGTCAGCATAGGCCTCATTATGTTCCCAACCGATCCATCAATTGAAAAGCTGTCCATGATACCTGACTAATTCGATAAGTGGGAATGGAATGAGGCACTCTGTCGTTTATGAACTAGAATTTTTAGTGATCTAAATTTCTGATCACACTGAATTTCTTATGGTCGATTCCATAAGTTTTTGGTATAGTCTGCAGATATTATGTTTCTTTAGAGTAATTTTTGTGTTTCAATATTGTAAGTGGCTGCTTCTTGAAGGTAACTAACAAACATTATAACAATTTTGTATTTTGTGAGCCAAATTCCGTATTTTACGATTGAGTGTCTCAATTATCATAAATAAATAGAGTCGGCTATTTAATAGAAAAAATTTAACACAATAAAAAATACGAACTCAACAATAATAATAATAATACAAAAAGTACACGCTAATTTCAAGGGTTGATTTTATTTTATTAATTTTTTTAAAGATAACATTTAAAGATATATTTTATGGATATTTTTTAATATTATTTAATTGTTGAAATTATACATCTAATTTTAGTTTTATATTAACTATTTTCGTACCTTCTTATAAACTCCTATTGAAAATTAACGTGCCACGTTATTTATTCAACAATTAACTGTTTTCAGAACTGCTTCTTTTAGATGAAGCTTTATTACTAGTCTAACTTCTGTTAAAATTCCTTGTCTATTAAAATTTTATTATTTTCTTGAATATGCTTCAGAACAAAATGTTTTTCATTGTTTGTAATCATTTACTTTTTTTGTGACAATTTATTATACATTCAGAAAATGTGATACAGATAAATACATGACATGAGAACATGATAAATACATGAGGCTTGTAGATACTCTAACCATTGGTAGCACTCAAATAAAGTTTCTAAATTAGGAGATCGCGAGACCATCTTCTTTTCAGACGCCTAGGAGGGTTATCAGGGATCGAAGAGGAAGCAAGGTTAGAAATGAGGGGGTTCGGATGATTCAGAAGTTTATTATGGAAGGATAGTTATCTGGATTGAGCTAAATCGGAAACATTAAGTGGTACATTAAAGTCATTATGGATTATTTTATTTCTTGCAAAGTAAGGAGCATTGAGGATTTTACGAAGGATATTGTATTGTAGGGATTGGATACGAGAGGAATTTGATGGTTTAGTAGAGCCACAAAGCTCGATCCCGTAAGTCCAAATAGGCCTTGTTATAGTAATATATATGAGTCTTTTGTAAATAGTGGGAAGTTTAGAGCGTTTGTCTAGTAAGTGCTGCAGTAGTCGAAAACGTCGGGCGGTTTCTAGTCGTTTCAGTCTGGTATGGGGGTTCCAAGTGAGTCGTTTATCCAGGTGGAGTCCTAGGTATCGGATTTGTTCAACACGGATAAGTGGGCTATTGTTGAACGATACTGTAGGACAGGAAGTCATAGGTTTACGACGAAGAGTAAAGATAATTTGATGGGATTTATTGGAATTTATTTTAATCCTACAGTTTTGCCACCATTTTTCAAGACTTTTGATGTGTGATTGAAGAGTTTTCTATAAATGTAATTTTTAGAACAGTGTTAGATAGGTTTAAAAAATCAGAGTGTAAGCTCATGTTGAAACAGAATATGAATAATCCATGGTCTATATTTTTATCTCTGTCTTAATCACTATAATGTCAAAATTAGCGTCAGAAGATTTTCTTTACTAACAGTTTTGATTTGATATTTTGACGACGGTTATTTAAAACTTTCAATGACTTTTAACAGAAATTTAAGTTACCTGAAGCCTCCATTCTTATCGCATAACAGCTCATTAGGCTCTAAGATGCATTAAAGAGATAGGTTCTTATTTTAGAAAGTAAGATAAAAAATTATTAAGATCCACTACTCATACGTACGAGGACAAGTTTGTTTGCATTCAGGCCTTAAGGATTGTATTTTAACCAGAAATTAAAAATTAACGCATATATTTAGTAAATAAAATTTTCCAGTTATCGCTTTTCATTCAGAGTGTGGAGAGAAAACTAATTGAAAGCAATAGAATTGTCAGAAACCCTGGCTCTAAAAAAAATTACTTAAATTTACCTCTCACGCATTCATTAGAGTTCAAAGGAGTGGAAGCGAGGTTTTTTTTTTTTTTCTGATGATGTTAGAGCTGGTCATAGCTCATCAAATCACCATTTTTACAATTTTAGGCGCTTATGTTAGCAATATACTCAATGCTTCATAATCTTGGTGATATTATTTCAAGGCATCTTAAGCATGTTCTGTGCTGATATTTCTTCTGCTGCTCGTATGGAAGTGGTCAGAGGCTCATGGAAAAAAACTTCGTTGGTTTCAGTTTAGAGAAAAGAAAATATAGAGGTTTTACGTTTATTATTAAAGCACATTTGCTGATTTTTTTAAACAAGTTCACAAGTGCAAATAAATATTTAAATACGAAACTAAGAAAAATTATTAAAGTGTTTATTGAGAATTTAATGATTTCTCTCACTAAATATGAAGTATTTTATTATAAAAAATTACTCTAGTTACATTTAATTAAATTACCTATATTTTAGAATTTAAATATGTCGAGGTGAACTTTATTTACGTTTTTTTTTAATGTCTCATTATTATTATTTTACTCTTTCAAGCAAGGAATTTTCTTTTCTGCTTTGGATAACCTTACTCTTTCTTAACACTCTTCTCCCTTAGAAGCAATTAAGAGGGCATTAAGAAATTCGTCAAGTCTCTGATATCAAAGCATAATCAGCCTAAAAGTAATTAAAACATTTAAAAAATATGTGATTTTAAGCCGACAAAATCACTCCAAAAACTGGATTAGCAAATAAGGAAAAAGTCCCTAAAGTATACACACTCCAATACCGTCAACTTCACAACAACCTTGGGTGAAAAGTATTTTAAAATACAAAGTATATTGGTTTTTTTTTTTTGTTATTTCGCTATTTGAAACCTTTTAAAGGCGAGAAACACCACATGATAGCTTCCAGTAATCCATTTCTAGAACTAGCCCTTTTTAATTGCTTCTCTTTAATTGTCCTGGATTCCGCTGAATAGAGAATAACGCTTTCCAGGAACGATTTATAAATATAAATACATATTTTTTAAGGACTGGAGTATGGCGTTGTCCTAATTTAATACAGTATCTAATTTAAGTTCTAATAATTATCTTTCCGTCGCTTATGCTTTCCCAATGTCTAAGTCTGATGTTCCTATCGTGTTCAACTTCCTAGTTACTTACATTGAACTTCAAGTTTCATCATCCATATGTCCAAACATAAGGTATTCGTCTTGGCTATTTAAGGCTATATATTGGTTTTAATCTTAACATAAAAATATTATTTTCTCAAGTATTTTTTTAATTTTTTATAGATTTTTAGGAAAGGAGTGAAATAAAATTAATCTGATTGACAAACATAAAAATAGGATAAAATTGAAATAAAATAATTAAACAGTAAAACCTTAATATTTATTTGTGATACAGTAGCAGATACACCTCGGAACTATTCTAGTTAAATATTATTATTTGAGATTATGAAAAAAAAATAATAATAATAGCCAGCAAAGTGCTTTAATTCTAGATTCGAACCAGGAAATTACTAGCAATATTCTTCATTGATAAATGCTAATTGACCACAACAGATATTCTTACTCCAGTGCATATTTAAAATTGTTGGTTCCATTATATAGTTAATGGAAGTTTGTCTCTAAATTATTATTTTTTAAAGATTAATTCTTTTAAACCAAGTCCGATTTTCTTCAAAATTGTCCTCAGTATAATAACTAATAATAATAAAATTTTACTATATATATAATAAAATTTAATAACTACATATAATTAATAAAATTTTCCAAAATTGTTTCTAGTAAAAATTGTTTGTGTCAATTAAACTATACATATAATTTCATAAGAATAACACTTTTCGTGAAAATTGTACTATAATTGAGCGCGGACTTGACCAAAATATCCAACGTGATTCTCGAGATTTTGAAATCCTGTTCTGAACAACAATCTTTTGAAGGTTCTTGAATTTTTTAAACATCAATAATAGAACAAATAGCTCAGGATTAGATGTTGGATTGTCAACTTAGCAAAAGCCCTGAAGGTTCTGAACTGGACATTTTCAATGTGAACATCCAGAAAACCCTTCTGGAGTCCATGCAGTCTCTTTGAAGTGGTTACCTGAGCCTTCGAACAGCTCAGTGGATAAACTTGGCGATTGAGGGTTGCAGATGACTTTGACGTTTGAGTGGTATAAATTGTTATTATGATTGTTTTTTAGTTTGATAGTGTTGTTTCCTTATTCTTTGGCATACTGATAAAATTACTATAAAAATAAAATAGATTATTTTTGTATATTCTTCTGACTTTTCATAGAACATCCATTTTGAGATTTTACGATGTCGAGAGAATATTCCGGATTCCTTATTAGATTGTCTAGAGCTGAATTGGTATAAGTCACATTTTTAGATAAGTAATATTATACTATAAGAAGCCGATATGGAATCCATTCTTGGTGAGGAGGAGGGTATTTTGTTACCGTTAAGGCATCTCGACCTATTGGAGAGAATCACTACTAACTGTATTAGTAGAAATTATTGAGTCGATAATTTGCCTGAATTCGATAATAGACCGATTTGCGAGGCTAACAACCCGCGAGTTGTGAGGAGAGAGCTGGGATCCCACAAGGGCCGGAACAATGGCGGTACAATATGTCACCGCTGGGAGTTATGCTATACTGCCTTGTCTCTATTAATTGGCTATTCAAAGCAATTTCGTCCTATTCGGCTTGAATACTGATCGCCTCTGGCCCACTGCCTTCGGCTCGCTCCTCAGGACATATCTGGTCCGTCAATGACTTTCAGGAATGTTTTAATTATCACTTGACACTAGTGTAGCCCAAAATCGGTCTTGGTCTTGCACTTTGCAAGACCCAGACCAAGGCCGCCAAACTGTTCAAGACCAAGACCAGGACCGGTAAAAAAAATCGATTTTTTGAATAAAAATTAAGGCAAAATAGTTATTAATACTTGACAACCTTAGTTACTATGTGTAAATAATTGGTATAATCAATATATTTTTGCATTTAACTTCTCTAATTTTTCATTTGGGATTAGTTAGGTTTCTCCTATCTAAAAATTACAGTAATATCTCTACAGTAATAAGCTAATAAATAATTGTAAGGCTCTTGCGCAAGACCAAGACTGAGTTTGCAAGACCAAGATTCATCTCGGTCTCGCATTTGGGCAACACTACTTGACACTCGGATATTTACTTTATTTACCAACGAGATAATGAATTTAACATTAAATTTGCAGCCTTTGAATTACCTTGCGACTTTGTAGTAGATCGCGTTTTATCTCAGAAAGGCAGGCTCATCCAGGTCTCTTGGTTTCCTTGTCGTCGGGTTGCGCTGTACAGGTTCCAGGAACATTCCTTCATAAAGTTTTGTTTTTAATTTAATATTGATTCTCAAACTCACTCCTTAAGTAAGTGAATACCTTTTCAATATTTCTTTCTCGTTGATTTTTATTTCCCACCTTGTAGCCCTTCTTCAATAGCTTTCAAAAGCGAAGTCATCGAAATGGTTTTGAAGAGCTGTGGAAGTTCATAAACGGTAGAAGTACCCAACATAGTCTATATGCTCATTCGATTTCTTCCCTCGAATTGTATTATTATTGTATCTATTCAACAAATGGAGAACCTGCGGGCTATAAGAATTAATTAATATTTAATTAAATAATATTAATAATAATATCAATATTATTTAGCTTACTTTATAGAAGTAATTTTCAATAGAAAATTTGTAAATCAATAGAATTAAGTTGAACATGGATGTGTATTTACTTATTAATAAAAATAGGAACAATAAAATATAAATTATTGTTGTGGTCTTCATAATCTCTGCCTAACCTAACTGCTGCCTCTAATGATAAAAAGATTCACCTGATCTATTCCATCGTCACACAAAATTCAGTGAACGAGATACCAAGACATCGCAGGTCACGTTCTGTGTTTATGAGGTATAGTATTGTGTCAAGTATACATTATGCCCTGAGTTACTCCAGCTACTAAGACTAAAAACATTGTTGATGAATCAATTGTTAATTTATATAACTCCAAGAATAATGGTGAAAACTCAAATAACCGAACCAGAGAAATGATAATAAATGAGTTTCCTCTATGTTTCGGTTTAACATATTTCAGAAAAGAAATAAATTAAAAAAATGTTTGTCGTTGTACTCAATTTGGGTTGACCTTTCATTCAGGAAAAGTATGATTAATGTTTTCGTTACACACACGTTCCTGTCTCCTATCACAATTTACGTTACGTTGTATGCTTTGTTACAACTGTTTATACAACTAAAATTCGACTTTATACCTAATTTTGATAGAAAAAACTCCAATAAAATGGATTTATGGGATAAAGTATTAAAAAATCTAATACTTATTGAATACCTATTTACCAATAGAGTTACTATTAGAAATGTTTGGAATTTACTTCGAACATGTCAGTTTCGTTCAGATATATAAGATGAAATTAATCTTTCGTCATCCTATCCACAATAGTAATAAGCCTGAAAAAAAGAAATAAACCTCAGTTGTATTACTTCATTTTTTTATAACTCTATTCCATTTCCTTTGCGTTTAACATCATTTTATTATTGTGAAGTAAATTATTGCATTATATAGATAATTTCATTAGAATTCCTAGTTTTTATGATTAGGCATAGTTTTCTTTTTAATATTAGAAGAGCTACAGCTGGTTTTTGCTCTTTTTATTTGTTAAATTAAATAATTATTTGCCTCAGTTTACTGTCCCCCTAGGTACAAGCTTACACCCACGATGTTTTCTGATTTCTTCAAACGCCTCGTAAGATGCTTCATCGCAGGTGGAGACTATAATGCTAAGCATCAAGGCTGGGGTTCAAGGTTATCTACTCCAAGAGGCAGAAATCTCTGGTCTGTTCTCCATGAACTTTCATTAGACACTGTAACTCCAAATTCACCAACTTATTGGCCAAAACTCCTGACTTAATTGATTTCTTTATTACAAAAGGACTAAGAACCGTACCATTTGTCGTCAATACAAGCTCTGATCTTTGTTCTGATCACTCCTCAGTGCACATGGTTCGCTTCGACGCGCCTTCCGAAGCACAAAAAAGACCTAGGCTCATAAAAGGCTGCATGGACTGGGACGCGTATAGAGACCATTTGAACAGCAATCTTTCTGTTCCAGGTTCAATTAAGAATCATGAGGAATTAGAAGAAGCTGTTGAAAAATTCACAAAAAGCATACAAGATGCAGCATGGGCCTCATCAACATCCAGGCCACAAAAAGCAGCGAACTTGCCCCATTATCCTATGTACACTTGATCCTATGGACTTGATCAGAGCAAAGAGAAAAGCACGTAAAGTATGGCAGACTAATAGACTTCCTTCAGACAGACAAACTTTTAACAGATTGAACAACGAACTCAAAAGACATATTCAAAAATTCAAAAGCACAAACTACGACAATTTTATTAACAACCTTTCGACGGACGATGGAAGTTTATGGAGACATACAAGGAATCTTATAAAGCACCGTGAGGTGTCAGCACCCCTACGAAGAGAGGATGGTTCTTGGGCTGTTTCGGAGGAAGAAAGATCTGAACTCTTTGCTACTCATCTTTCCTCTGTTTTTAAATCACATACGGACTTCGTTAATACAGAACATGATATTTTCGTACAAAATAACTTAGACATACCACTACAGCTCACACTACCACCACCTCCTTTCACACCATCACAAGATGCACAAGAAATTAGACAATTGCCCAAAAGAAAAACCCCTGGTCATGACTTGATAACTGCTGAGGCGCTCCAGCAAATGCCAATGAAAGCTCTAGTGTTTCTTACCACAATCTTCAATTGCATTCTCAGGACCACCAAATTTCCTATACAATAGAAATACTCACACATAACCATGATTAAAAAGCCAGACAAAGACACTAACAATCCTTCTTCATATCGACCGATTAGTTTACTTCCAGTATGTTCTAAGTTATTCGAAAAACTATTGTACCCACGACTATTACATATACTAACAGACAGACAGATTATTCCTGACCATCAATTCGGATTTCGAAAATTACATTCAACAACACAACAATTACACAGGATAACTGACTACATATCGACATCACTAGAGCGAAAACTATATGCAACCGGAGTATTTCTGGATGTCGCCCAAGCGTTTGACAAAGTATGGCATCAGGGGCTTATCTTCAAGCTTAAGACCTTACCTGTACCACTACAACCCATGAAGGGTCTGGGGTTCAGTACTATTTAGGGAAAGCACCGTTTCCAGGTCAACGGTTGTGCAAGGAGGTGATTTGACCGAGATCACGCTCAACCGCCAGGTTTTCCCCCTTAATCAATTATTTAATTAAGGGTACCCACTTTATAGAGGCTGGGTGTGCCCCAGGAGGGACTCCTGACCCTAGGTCGCCCCACGGCCAATGAAGCTCAAGACCATACTTCCACATACTTACTACTTACTCCGTTCGACATGATCAAGGTCTATCCTCAATTCGATCAGTTTTAGCTGGCGTACCTCAGAGATCAATCCTAGCTCCACTACTGTACATCATATACACACACGACATTCCTCAAAGTATCCACACTCTTACAGCAACCTACGCAGACGACACTGCTATCATTACCAGGCACGACAATCCTACAGAAGCATCACTTAACTTACAACATCACTTACAGATTATACTCGATTGGTGTAAACTTTGGAAAACTCAAATAAATTATCAAAAGTCACAGCACATCACATTTACTATAAGACCAGAAACATGCCCTCCTGTATACTTAGACAATGTACCGATTCCACAAACAGACAGAGTACAATACTTAGGCCTTACGTTCGATAGGAGAATGACATGAGGTCCACATAAACGAATCACATTAAATCTAAGACTAAAATTGTTACAATCACTGTTAAGACGACATTCCAAATTAAAAGCAAGACAGAAACTAAGTATTTACACATATCTTTTAAAACCCCTTTGGACTTACGGACTACAAATATACGGAATTGCAAAACCAACTCACATAAAAAAACTTCAAACTTTTCAGTCGAAGATACTACGACTAATCACTCAAGCACCATGGTACGTAAACAATCACACTTTACACACCGACTTACACGTTCCGACAGTCAACGAACACATACGAACGTACTACAAACGATTTCATAACATGTTAAACGGGCACTCCAACCAGCTGGTAAAAGAAATGGCCACAACTAGTATGCCCGAGAACTCCAGAAGACGACTGAAAAGGGTCTGGATGAGGGATCTGCTGAAATTATGTTTTAATAAATAAAAGCCATGGAAGGGATACCGCTGGGTATTGCTATTCCTCATGCCTATCAAGCCTTTTTATTTATTTTTTATTATTATTTTTTTTTTCTCTCATTACTACGCCAGCACATCTGCTGATTGTCAATCATAATTGACAGGTGCGGATAGATATATGTAAGTCCAAAAAAAAAAAAATTAAATAATTAGGGTGTTCACCTAATTCTGTGCTCTTATTAAATTCTGCTAGATGTTTTCTGTCTAATCAAAAAAATTTGAAATGCTAATGCCGCTATTAGTTAAGTTAAATAATTATGTTCACATAGTTTGTGAAATGTCTAAACGCACCATTTTTATTTTTCGTATGCTTATTTTAATGATTTATGCTGGATAGATGTATTTTGCTATTAATTATAATTATTGCTACGTGTTATGATACAATTTTGAGAGAATTCAAATAAAAAATAACTGAACGAGTTCCTAATCTTTGTTCCGAATGAACTATTTCTAATTTTCAATTATTAGGTT
The DNA here is from genome assembly GCA_928085145.1 of Nezara viridula. Taxonomy (NCBI): domain Eukaryota; kingdom Metazoa; phylum Arthropoda; class Insecta; order Hemiptera; family Pentatomidae; genus Nezara; species Nezara viridula. The sequence goes on from OV725077.1 coordinate 214,846,095, forward strand.
ACACAAAAAAGTTCATATTTATTTACGAAATTTTATTGAACGAACAAATCAATAAATATAAAAGTAAATTGTGAAAATAATAAAATGACTATAGTTTAAAAATCTAAAATGAAAAATTATCATAACAGCTACAATAAGTAAACTGAAAGTAAAAAAAAATTGTCTTGGAATATATATTAAAATAATGTACTTCATTTCATTTTTAAAAAACGGCAGTTGGAGTTACAGGAGAAGAACAATGGGTTTCATTACCAGAAGAAAATGGAAGAGTACCAGTGGATCTCCCTAGATGTGAGTTGCACAGTTTAGGATGAAAACTGTACATGACTATCTCCAAGGCATCTATACCGTATTGGAGTTGTCGAATCAGCAACATGTCCAATCTGTCGACAAGAATTCATGACTGCTCTGCATCTACTGACCTGTTCCGGACAACAGGACATTAGAAACAAAGCCAGGGCAGAAGGTGAAATTTACTGGGCTGTTAGACGTCGCATGGCCGAAAGAGCTCAAGACGACCGACGCATAAGAAAAAAAAAACATAAAGTTAATATTAAAATTTTACAGAAGTAAAAGATTTGAACAGTGAGGAAAAGCGTTAATATGTTTCGGTAGGAACCATTATTTATAACCAAAGCATACATAAATGTTTGGATGGATGGAGGTCATTGATTAAATTTATGATTCTTTATTCCTCTTCAACACTGAGTGCAATCATCTTTATAAAAATCTAACATAATTTCAAAAAAATAACCAACATATTTTTTTTTTTTAATGCGTAAAAATAAAACAAAATTATGACTTTTTTTTTTTTCCTACCCCCCAGGAATTTTTTTATTACGATGTATTATTACGATATATATAAATGTATATATAATACAATATATAATATTCATTTGATTCAAAACTATGACTTTTTTTTTTTTTTTTTTTTTTTTTTTTTCTTACCCTCCAAAAAGTTTATTGAAACAATTACATATATAGTATACAATAATACAATATAAACATGTAATAAATTCCTTCCACTGCCCGAGGGCATTTTAAGGATTGGGGATAGCTAAAGGTTACATATGTGGCAGAAGGCCTTGTGACTTTGACATTGAACGGGGAAGGACCGTTCTGCTAATTTTTTATTATTTACAATATATACAAATTAATGAGTTTGGACCGCAGAGACCAGACCACATCCTTCGGCGAGTATGTCCACCAAAGGGAGTTTACCTTGCCACCTCCCAGGTCTGGGTGGTGGTGAGATCTCATTGAACAGTGGGTTTGCACAGGCCTTCAGCCCATCAAAAAATTTGATGTGCCTCCGGCCTATGAACTCAGGTACCGAGGGGAGCTGGAGCTCCTCGCGTATTGTTTGATTCTTAGCCCTTTGTAGGGTGGTGCCACGGACAATTCGCCGAAGGATAGAGTTCTGGAAGCCCTGTAGACTCGTAAGCGTGGATTTATATAGGTATCGCAGGAGAGGGGCCCCGTGGAGCAGTGTTGGTCTTATAACAGCTTTATAAATTTGGAGCTTGAGTCTCAGCGAGAGCTGCGGCGACGTCAGTAGGTGGTAGAGCCGGTGCGACTTCTTTCGTGCCAGCTTGATCCTCTGCCTAACGTGATTGGAGAAGGTCAAATGTCTATCTAGCGTGACGCCGAGGTAGACAATCGAGGTAGAAATTTTATGATAAACTCCTCCAACGGTGAATTGTGTGGGTAGATGCTTCTTTCCCTTCTGAAACGACATGACAATAGCATCAGTCTTCGCAGGATTCACTCTGATACCGATCTCTTCTAGCTCTTCAACAATTGTGGCTGAAGCATTCTGTGCCAGAGTGAGTGCAGTCTCCGCGTTGATGCTGGAAGCATATATGCCAATGTCGTCCGCATAGGCTGCTACCACCGCCTTTGGATGCTTGAGTGCCACCACTGGCGCCGTGAAAACGACGAACAGTATTGGCCCCAACACAGACCCTTGAGGTACTCCGCAGGTGGTATCGACTGGGTTTGAGTAGTTTGTACCAACTCGTACGACGAGAGATCTTCCGCTGAGGTAGCTTCGGATCAGTCGGCATAGAGTGGTAGGAAACCTGAACTCTTCCAGACGGCGAAGTAGATGCGTGTGTGACACGCAGTCAAAGGCCTGACTGCAGTCCAAAGAGATGAGCGCCGTAGCTCTGTTGAGACTCATTTCATCTATTGTGTGGGCCTGAAGTTTAGCTAGGTGGTGTTCACACGCGACGCCTCTCTGGAAACCAGTCTGCTCTGGTGGTATGATGCTCTCTTTCCAGCAGTGCTTCATAAGCTGATGGTGGATTAGCCTCTCGAAAATCTTGCTGATGTGCGAGAGGAGGCTGATCGGACGATAGTGCTCAGCTGAGTCCCCGTTCTTCGCCGGCTTGAGTAACGGTACAACAATCGCTTGTTTCCATGCGGTAGGAAAGTATGAGATTCGAAGACATGAGTTGAATATGTTCAGTAGAAAGGCTTTACCCTTCCTAGGGAGCATCTTCAACAGTACGTACGGAATCTCATCCAGTCCAGACGCTTTGTTTCCTTTGGTGCGTCGTAGCGTCGACTCCAGCTGGTTGAAGGTAGAGAAGACGGGTTCTTCGTTGGGACTGGGCAGTGGTCCTTCCGGCATTGGTGGTGCATTTCTCGTCCGCTCAGCATCCCTCGCTTCATAGCTTTTGGCCAGGAGTTCAGCCTGTTCCTTAGGTGTCAGCAGCTCATTCCCCGACGTCAGGTGGACAGTCCTCTTCTTGTTAACGAACGTTCGGACCAGTCTCCAGAACTGGCGGTGGTCATTATGAGTCCTCCGGAGCTGGTCATGCCAGAGTGAGGTCTTCCAGTCTCGCATGAGGCTGGCTATCTGCCGGGTCATCGCATTGATGGCCGGTTTCAAGCTGTAGTCACGCGTGCGCTGAAAGATCTTCCTCAGGTTGTTCCTCTGACTGATCAGGGCGAGGATGTGACGTGGTGGTCTCCTGATGGCGTTGGGCTGCGGAGCGAACCTAGGGATGTTCAGGTTGGCTGAATCCTGGATAGTGGTGGTGATGACATCCACCGCCTCGTTTACCTCTTCTACTGTCTGGCACGGCGTTACCGCCGGTAAAGTGGATTCAACGCTAGACCTGTATCCTTTTCAGTCGGCCTTGTGGAGTAAGTATTTACTCGCCGGTGGTTTGGCGAGTGTGCCCTCGATCGTGTAGAGCACAGGCCGGTGATCCGACGGTCCATACGGAAGCGCTTGGCAATCCGTAATGATGTGCCTGATTGATGTGACCTGGTTAATAGCAGGTCCAGCGTTGATGTCCAATCAGGTCGGGCTGAATGCCGGAAAGTGTGTACACCTGGGTGAAAGACGGCCAACCTAGTCTTGGTAATGTACTTCCCCAGTGGATTGTCGCTACCACACAGCCAGGAAGTGTGTCGAGCATTGAAGTCCCCAAGGACTACATGCCGACCCGTCACCTGGGCATGTTGTAGCAGCAGCTTAACAGATGTCAGTCCAGCCCTGGGTCTCCTATAGACACAAGTGAATGTGAACCGACTCTTAAGTCGCACGTCAACTGTGAGTAAGTGAGTTCCCTCGGTTGGTTCCACTGGGTTCGGGACGGATCTCGAAGGTACATCTTTTCTGACCAGGATGGCTACTCCCTCTCGAGACCCTGGTGCACACACCTCTCGGTATATAGTGTACCCCTGGAAGTATGGACGAGTCGAGGTGTGAAGCATGGTGTCTGTCAACGCCACCACTGAAGGTCTATGCTGCTGAAGAAGGAGCTCGATTTCAGCCTGCTTCTGGAAGAGGCCTCTGGTGTTGAAATTCATGACGAGATGATTAATCATGATGCTTCTTCGTCATAGCATCTAGCATGCGGGCAACTATATCCATCAGCTTGTCCATTCTTGTCAGCATCGTCATCACTAGAGACGTCAGGGAGGCATCGGTACTTGTCGAAGGCTGAGGCGATTGCGTTGGTGCAGTCTGTTCCTTGAACTGGGTGGCGTGCTGGTGGTGGGGATGAGACTGGTGGTGGGGAGAGGTTCCTTCTGATTGGACCGGCGCTCCTCCGCTTGCTGTGCTGTATGCCAGGCCCTCCTGGACCCACTTACTCTGTTTGCTGGTATTCGTTTTCGTCGGTGTTCCTTTGGTGATTTCCCTAATTTTCTTCACCAACTCCTGTCTCTTCAAGCATTCTTTGGAGGAGGTGGGGTGGGCACCTTTACAGTTTTTACACCAGGGAGTTACTGTCTTCGGGCACTGTTCAAGGGTATGGACACCTCCACACCAGGGGCACGCACATGTTCGGCCACAATATTTCATGGTGTGTCCGTATTCTTGACAATTTCGGCACTGTGCTGGGACCCCATCTTCTTTAAAGATGCTCACACGAAATTTACACTGCGATATATGATAAAGTTTAGCAATGTCTGTCAGCTTGACCGAGTCGTCTGTAATTATCTGGATCAGCTCGATAGGTTTTGGTGGTTCATTCGGGTTGTATCTCTTTGTGAGTCTTCGGGCGAGTCTGAATCCTGGTAATCTGGTTTTTAACTCCTCGACTATCTCCTCGACGGGGAAATCAATATCGAATCCGTGAAGCACATATTTTCGAGATCGCTTAGTGCCTCTGGGAGCAAAACTGTGGAATTGTACCCTATTGTCCTGGCGCAACAGTAAAGTGGCTTGAAAGTGGTCATTCTCGGAGTTGACATACAGCCGAGTTTCTTTTGATGATGAATTGATAGAGAATAATGTTATATTATTCTCGATCAGTATATTTTTCAGCGCTGCCTGGGCTATCGGAGGTGCTATGATGATTGGCGGCGGTCTGTTTTTCTCCGGTAGATTCACTCTCAACACGGAAAACTTGTTGGCAATTGGGATCTGGGAAGGCTTTTCCGGGACGGTACGGGCGGGAAACGTGTGTCGTTTGGCTACTGGGGCGTAGCCTTCAATATCCGATCCAAGGCCTTCGCTGTCAGTTTCGTGAATCCTCTTCCCACTTTTATCTTCGGAGGCCTCAGGCTCTGGAATCTCCATAGGAAGGTTCTCATTCTGGTTCGCCATCACGAATGAAGGAAGAAAGGAGGTCCGCTTGTCAGCGCGACGCTGCCCTCACTCGAGAGAGTAACTGCTGAGGTTTGGTCCAAGGGATAAGTATGGACCCCAACAGTATTAAAGGGCGCAAGCTTAACAAGCAGAGGAAGTTAATAGTGGTCTCACGTCACTATCAAAGATAGCAACGCCAAAAATATATAATCTGCGAGAACGTTAATTTGAAATTTTTTTTATATATTTTTTTTTTTTTTTTTATTTATTTTTTTTTTTTTTTTTTTTTTTTTTTTTTTTTTTTTTTTTTTTTTTTTTTTTTTTTTTCAAAACTATGACACGACTTAATAGTGCTATTGTTAACAGTGAGTAAACCATATACAACGAGAATATAAATAAATTATTTGAAATAATTTATAATAACTAATAACTAAATAGCAAGGCTTAGAAAAAAATATAATAAGATTAAATAAATAAAATGTAATAAATTTAATAATAAATAAAGTAATATAAAATATCAAAAAATACAAAATTAAAAATAAGTATAAAATTAAATATACAAACTGAAAATAAGTATTTAAGGTTTATATATGCCTTGGATTTTACAGCAACTTTGTCAAAATCAGCAAACCGGAAGTGGCACTTTATGTCATCGATAGAAGACTTTTTTATGATTTTCTTGAAAACGGTTCCAACGATTTTAATTAAATGCGGTGTATCAGTGTATTATGTTGTTTTTAATATCATCTATGTCTTATTCATATTGATGCAACTTTACAGGGTTTAAATGCCCAATGTTCATGTACGCCTTCTCCTAAATTACCTTTCATTTAATTTATTTAAAAAAAATAATTCTATCTTATTGACAATAACTATTAAAAAAATGGCTAAATATAAAGTATGAACGAATTTGATAATTGGAAACTGGAGAAAAAAGGGAAAATGTTCATTTTGGTCGAAATTGAATCTCTGGAAATAATAGTCACAAGATATACGTTTAATATGTCGTTGGAAAGAGGATACTTTTAGAAAAGAAAAACAATAATATTGGAAGTCTTATAAGGTAATGGAGGGTGAAAAAAAATTTAAAATAATAATTTGAGAAAACTAATATTATTTAACGGAAATCACATGTTTCCAAGGAAATTAAATGAAATTTACTAATTAAATGTAAAATTAGCATATGGTGTAAATGTGATCTCTGAACTCTATTATAAGTGTCCTTTATTGAGACAGATTGCAATAAACAAGTAATCTAAAAATTTTTTTTTAAGTTCGAAAAAAGTATTTAAAATCCACCGATTTCAGCCAATGACATTGTTAAAAACCTATTTCAGTGTACATGTGTGAAAGAAGAAGTGAAATATAAAAATATTTCATAGATGTGTAAAACATATGATTATAACCTTAAATACATTTCCTATAGTTTAATAACTGTAGATCCGGTATTATATTTAAATAATTAGGTATCCATCGTAGATTTATTCCAAAAAAATTTCTCTTATTGAAATCACAACATTATACACTTACAATTAGTGCGACGACTTTTGGCCTAGCGATGCTATATTTAAATACAAGTAACTTTATTTTGATATGTTTTCCAAGTGTAAAAAATAAGAATTCAAATACATGTAAAAAGTGATAGAGATTTAGTAATTTTCAAATCTGTCTTAGTCTATAGAGCTCAGAGACTGGAGTTATGTGATTCGAATAGATTGATGCAGTTAAATCTATTGTTATTATAGGATTCAATCGATGTGTTTTTGTATTGATGAATATGACCAAAATTTCAAAATATTTTGTTTAAAGTTTCAATGCATTAAAAATTCTCTTCAAAAACTTCTTTTAATAGCCCAATTTCGCCAGACAAGAATTACTTTTCGAAGTAGAGCGTGTGATGCGCGAGCCAGATTTTTTTATCACTTAATCCATTATTAATTTACAGTCTTCAATTGTAAATTATGCTTATTCATTTGATGATGACTATTGACATCACATAATAAAAATTGTTATTTCTCCATTGAACGTGATAAAATAATATTTATGTCTCTGAAATTAGCCAAAAAAATAATTCACAAATCGTTGACATTGTCGTGTGAACATATTAAACTCAAGAAATGATTTTTCCATTTTAAGCAATCCCCAAAAATTGATCAACTTTTACACATGATAATTTTTTGCATAATGTGATTATGCATCCCCTTGACGACAGGGTCATTTTCTTCCGGAAGCATCTGCCTATGATTATGTTATGATTTATTATGTATGAGCTCGATATTATACATTCAACCTTGGCCTGGTCATGAAGTCTGCCCAAGAAAGAAAAACATCCTTAGCCGTGAGAGGGACTGACCTATTTCAGTCATCGAGTCCCTTGCTGCGGATACCGAGATGTACACCTTGAAATTAATTCACGGGTAAACTGTAATAGTTTTGCTTTATAAGCAAGTTCCATCGATTTGCTTATACAAATTACAATATTTATAAAAAAACATTTATTCTGTTTCATTAGACGTGGGGCGATCCTGGGATAGGGAGACCCTCCTGTGGAACACCCAGCCTATATAATGTGGGCACCATTAATTAAATAATTAATTAAGCGTCTTGGGTTCAGTACTATTTAGGGAAAGTATATATATATATGATGAAGACGGACAGGTTCGAAATTTTAAACATATAATATATGAATGTAAACGATTTGACAGACAGCGATTTGAGTTAATAAAAACCGTAGTTATCAAAAGTGGAAATTGGCCTGAGACGGAACAAAACGTATTTACTGAATTCAAGACAGACTTTCTTAGATTTATTAGATCTATCGACTTCCACTTACTTACCAGGGATGGTATCACATACATGGTATGGTTTGCACGACAGCGTGGGTGATTTCTTGTTGGCTTTGTTGGATTGACTTTCTTTGTTTAATATTTAATATTCCGATTTAATTTTTATTTTATTTTTGTGTGTTTATTCTTTGTATTTTTGTTTGTTAATGTATATAAATTTGAACTAAAAATGTATATCATGTAAAACTAGAAAAGAAACAATTGTAAACAAATGTAATTCATGTAGTATGTCTTTAAGGCATGGAGCATGAAGGAAAATCAAATAAACGATCCTTGTGTGGGGTTACCACGTAGGGAATATATATATATATATATATGTATATATATATATATATATATATATATATATATATAATATATATATATATATATATATATATATATATATATATATATATATATATATATATATATATATTCATCCATCTCAGCTTTATCTCAGGAATTTTAAGATATCAAATCATATTTAATAAAATTTTACCCGACTATAGTTTTATGTAAATATTTTTTTTTATCGACAGAGATATCTGGATTGCGGACCATCGCCATATTTTTATTGTTATTGATATGATTAAAAATAATAAATAAAATGATAATTTAACCCTAAAAATTTTTTTAGGTTCACCAAAAAATATTCTTACCGCCAATAGAAATATATAAAACATTTTAATTTTTTCCCTCCACTTTTCTACTCCTAAATATTATAACTTAGTTTTGAGAAGAGGGCCAGTTAAAATTGGATACAAGTACGTCCATCAACCAGGTATATATTTATAATGAAAATAACTATATTATTCTTAGAAATAAATTTGACATGATAAGATGTATATTATTTTAGTAATATCAAGGAAATTACCTGAAATGCGGTCGAGGGATCATAAGGGTGATTTTGTTTAAAAATGGTAAATAAATTTAAAGATGATGCTTGATAGGTAATTAAATTTATGTAAAGTAAATGAATCTAAATTAATTATATTATATAATAAATTACATTATATGACTTATATTGGAATCATGAACATCTATATACATTAAGTTAATTTTTTTTTAAATTTCTTTATTGAATTTTATTGCATTTTGTCATAATTATGGAACTCGTAACAGTGGCGCAGGAATTCATTCTCACCATATGTACAATGTATTACAACATATTTTCAATAAATTAAACTGAATAACAGAAAAATAATAATATATAAAATAAGTATATACATATTTAAACAAAAAGGAAACTTAGACTAATCACAAAAACAAATTAAACACCGACATACTTATATACAATATTTACAAACATTCATTCAGCGGAACTCCGAAACTCATCTCGTTGTGTTTTAAAGAAGAGCATAAAAACTGATTGTTTCTTTATCACTTATTAGTATAATTTCATATTTTATTGTCCTCCGCTATTTCCTATCGCTGTAGACTGCTTATATCAGTTGCAGGCTACAAAATGTCACCTTTAACACAAATAGAACAAGTTGAAAATTTTTACATACGACCTTTTGCACTAACAGTAGTAATATATACTTAATAGGTATGTTTTCAGTCGTGAAATGGATGTAATAAAACATTCATAGGAAAAATTCAACTTCTTGTTTGTTTGGAGTCAACAGGACCTATATTTTGTTTTCGTCAGAACAAAACTAATTAAGCTGAAATATAAAAATATGTTTGAAGTTCACACAACTTCGATATTTAAGCAGGAATCGTGACCAAACTCAGAGTTAAAATTAATTTAAATTTACTGAAAATTGCACGAAATCTAAGTAACGGCAGTAAGTGTCATACCAGTAACATTTGGAATCGATTAAACAAGGTAGTATAAATTGACCCTAATAAAACCTAAAATTTTATAACCCCATAAAAATATTGTCTCAAACTAACTCTCACTCCATATGATCAGTACCTTCCACATTTCACTGCCTTTATACTGTTAGCAATTATTTATATTAATTTTAATTATTAAATGGAATTCAATGAAATTGATATTAGGGAATTTCTATACTATTCTTAAAATTTCCACCAAGTTTAGGTCAAATCGAACACGCAGTTTTTAAACTATAGACATTTCAAATAATAATTTTTTTGGTCTGACAGTGGAAGTCTTTTTTTAGAATAGTAAATAGAATTTGATAATATTGATTCCTATTTCATTTTACATTTACCAATCCCTAAATTCCCTCTAAATTTGAGCAAAATCGAACTTGCGGTTTTAGAGATATCTAGGTATCAAGAAAACACGTTTGCGCATATATAAGTGAAGTAGAAAACAGAATTTTATAAAATTGATACCATATTATTTTTTCACCAAAAACTACCTTCTTTCTAACTTTGAGTCAATTCGAACGAGCCGTTTCTGAAATATTGACATATCCAAAACAATACGTTTACGCGTACGCAAACGGAAGTGCTGGTTGGAATTTCATAAAATTAATATGGGACCATCTAGGCACCTATCCGCAACATTTCGTGAAAATCGGAGAAACTTTCCTAGGTGATATGCCCATCACATCGATTTGACTACAGACAGAGACAGACAACGACCCATATTTGATCCTTAATGTATGAAACGTAAAATGCGAGTGGAAATTTTCGATTCAAAGCACAAATTTTTGTTAACCTCTTGCACGAGTACAATGCTTCCCTACCTTTGGTAGTGAAAAAGCAAAAGTAAATCTAAAAATGGAAACTGCAATTTTTCAAACTAAATAAATATAAGAATCAGTCAATTCATTCAAGATAAATTATTTGACCTCCACCTATTAAGATACTAATAGGTGTTAGCCAATGACTTATGGAATCATTTCAAATTTATTTAGCTGAATTCGGTACTTATTATTCCATTTTCCAGAATTCGCCAGTTTTTGCTTTTTTTTTAATCCGAATAATAAGTATTAGATTTACCATAGATGTCTTGAAGTTCCTATTGGAATAAGTCCCTGTTGGAGGTCCATTCAATATTTTAATTCTAATATTTCTTTTTTGAAATGATTGTGCCTTTATTGAATTTATTTGAATTGCTAAATAGATACCGCATGGCACACATTTATGCAATAGTTAACTTTCACAAATAGTGGAAAATTAATTAAATAAAGTTTTCCTTATACATGCCACGTATTCTTCATATAGTTCCTTTGTGGTCTATTACTGAGAACCATCAGTATACATACGAAATAGTATTCCTTTGGAATATTATATATCTTGCATGTCATCATTCTAGAAATATTCCAGTATGAAGGACAATGTGACTATATACTCACGAAATCTTCACTAAAACTCAAACCAAGGATTCCAAATGCAGGCCAGCAAATACGTCACGCATACAAATTTATTTTTTAAAACATTCAATGAGGAATAATAATTATATAAAAATATTATTACATATTTCAATAATGAGATGAACAGAAACGATCTATATTTTATAATAATAATCTAAGATCATCAGTGATAAGAGTAAAGATGGAATAAAACACTAACATGAGGTGGTCACAATCAGTGAGTCATTGATTTCAACAATTTTTTGGTGCTAAATATTGCACACATGTCCTCCAGATTTCGTTCCAATAGGGCTTAGAAGCAAAGAAAAAAATTTATTTTTATTATTATTATTTAAAAAAATGTATATGATTGTTTTTTGACTTGGCGTGGCATGAATTTCAAGGTTATTGCATACCAATCGATTTTCTTTTTTTGTATGTAAAATAATAAAAATATATTACCATTAGGATTGAATGAGTTCAATTTTATCGGAAATTACAAAAAGAAGCTTGTTAATTAGGAATGAACTGTAATTAGTGTTATCATAATTTTTTACATTCAAAAATTTAATAATTTAAAAATATTTATGGATAATTTATGCTGAAGGTATTTAAAATATGATTCACTGGCATTTTTAAAACGTAGGTAGATTCGTTAAAATTCGAAAGGTGTAAAAATGTGGATAAACCGAAGCAAAGTTCTTTTGTTTCTTTTCGTATCTTCAATGATAAGTTCGATTCTCTCTTTAATCATACTTATTAAGTCGTTTCAAAAAAAGATGGGTAAAGGTCCTCGCGTAATAATAACAATATTTTAAAACATGAAACAAACATTAGCCACGGTTCTGTAAGCAGGATGTCGAAACGCAATTGCGAACATCGGATGTCAAAGTAGTTATTATATTATAAAACAATTTTTTGAATGTTTTATTTTCGACTTTGGGTTCTTAGTTTTGGAATTGATTCTCTTCGGTTAAAGCAAAAAAAATAAATAAATAAATAAATTGTATTGCAGGTTGATCGTCAGTAAAAAGATTTAATGCTCTTATGTTTATTAATAAGAACAAAAAGGATCTTTTTAGTTAAATTTAAAATAAAAACAACTAAATTTCTTGATCAGAATGAACAAGATTTGCAGATACGATTCCCTATGAGTTGTGTATAAAAATACACAATTCTTTTTAAACCTTAATTTTGATGGTTCTGTACTGTAGTGAAGTGAAAAAAAAAAATTCAACCTTTGTTTTAAAATAATATTTTGAAAAGATGGAAAGGGCACTAAAATATTGAAATTGTAATGAAACGAATAAACGTTGTTATATTATGAACTCAATTATTAATTTTGAGTAATGCTCATAATTACAATGTCATTTTATAAATGAAACATTTACACACCAAGTTTTCGAAGCTTTCCCTATCATCATATTTCCATCCTAAGAAAACCATGCAATTCAACAAATTAATCATCATCAATAAATATAAAATATAAAATGACAATCTACAATACATTTTTTTAAAATAAACTTTTAACTATTGCCTTTAATACTTATTGGAAAATATTTTAGTTATAACGGAAATTTTTTTTTTTTTTTTTGTTTAATTAATGAAATTTATAACTGTATACAAATACAACTAGTAAATATGCGCAAATTATAAATAATGGCATGTACAGGCTTGAAGAGATACTACCCAGTGGTAGCACTCTCTACATAATTTTAAGTAAGAAGATCACGAGGCCATCTCCTTTTCAGACGACTAGGAGGATTATCAGGGATCGAGGAAGAAGCAAGAGTGGAAACAAGCGGATTTGGATGGGACTGAAGTTTATCATGAAAGGATAGATATCTGGCTCCAGCTAAATCAGCGACACATGGTACATTAAGGTCTTTATGAATGGTTTTATTTGTGACAAAGTATGGAGCATTAAGGATTTTACGGAGGATTTTGGATTGTAAGGATTGGATACGACAGGAATTCGATGGTTTGGTGGAACCCCAAAGCTCAACTCCGTATGTTTATATAGGTCTTATTATAGTTATGTAGATAAGTCTTTTGTAATTAATTGAAAGTTTGGAGCGTTTGTCTAGTAAGTGTTGTAGCAGTCGGAAACGTCGAGCAGTTTCTTGTCGTTTCAGTCTAGTGATTCCAAGTAAGACGTTTATCCAAGTGGAGTCCTAAGTAGCGGATTTGCTCAACAGGAATAAGTATAGTATTATTGAAGGATACTGTAGGATAAGAAGTCATAGGTTTACGACGGAGGGTAAAGGTGATTTGATGGGATTTGTTGGAATTTATTTTTATTCTCCAATTTTTACACTGGCAGTGGATCAGCTGATGCGAAAGGTCGTGTTTCTACATCGTCTCTCAGAATTTGCTTATTTTCCAGTGAAATCTTTGAGATTATTTATTCAAAACAGGTCAAGAGTACATAACAACAATTGATATTTATTGTTTGTTATAAATTATAGGGTTATTTTTATTTTATTTTATTTTTTTTTTATTTATTTTGTTTCCCCTTATATGCGATATCACCATCAGGCCATGTCTAGTAGAGCATCTATCAAGAGAATTCGGCCGTTAGGCTCAACACCTTGTTCTTCGCCTGTCAAACAAAAGCCTCGTCAATGTCGTCAAACACCTGCGGTAACGCCTATTAGCTCCAGAGAAAATGAAACCCAGCCAGGAACATCATCAAAACCAACAATTGAAGAACTTCAGCATCACCCAGGTACATCTTCACAAGAGATAACCGAACAATCTCCGTTTTTCACCCCTAACCCCTATCAGGTGCTTCAGAATGATAAAGAAGTGATGGAATCCGCTTCAATACCAAGAGATCCCCGACCTCCACCCATATTCGTTACAAACATAAACAATTTTCAGTTACTATGCTCACAACTGAACAAAATAACAGGCTCTGGAAGCTATTCATGTCTAAGCAGAACCAAGGACACGAAGATATCACCAGATACAGCTGAAACCTGCAGAAAAATTGTGAAGTATCTAACGGAAACCAACGCGGATTTTCATACGTACCAATTACGGCAAGATCGAGCTTTGAGGGTAGTCGTTAGAAATCTACACCCCTCAACACCAACCGAAGCAATAAAAGAAGAATTGAAAAATTTAGGTTTCTTAGTGCGCCAGATTACAAATGTAAAGAAGGAGAGTAAAGAACAGCCAGGAGTAAAAGTTCCTCTACCCTTATTTTTCGTAGATTTGGAGCCAAATCAAGGGATCGAAAAAATATACGAAATAAGAAGAATATACTACACAAGTGTTATACTAGAGAAGCCATATCCTAAGAGGGAAATCGTACAGTGTCACAATTGCCAGGCATATGGCCATACCAGGACTTACTGCCATCATCTGCCGCGCTGTGTGAAATGTGGAGAGCAGCACAAATCCGGGGAGTGCACAAAACCGAAACGGGATCCTGCAGTTTGTGCTTTGTGCCTTGAAGGACATCCAGCGAACTAAAAAGGCTGTCAGATCTACAAGAATATCAAATCAAGATATCAAAAATCCCGGACCCAAGAAGAAGCAGAGGCATCAAGAAGAGAACCTAACGCATCAAGAAGAGGACCTTAAAAAAAAATTGACCCAACGGTGTCTTTTGCACACTTATTAGGAGGTAAGAATGATGTTACTTATTGTGAGACCCTGCCGCAACAACAACACATACCTCAAAATTCTCAACCCCACCCTCAACATCCTAATCAAACTTCACCTAATCAACAGTTTTATCAACACCAAATTCCCCGCATTCCTCCTCCCTCAAATATCACAGATCTCACCAGTTTACTTACATCTTTCCTCTCCGAATTCAGATCCCTTGTTACTCCTTTGATATTTCTTCTCACCAATCTTGTATCACATTTTATCGCTCCCGCGAAAAATCCTTAAATGACTTCCAATAAACCTTTATCCATTCTCCTTTGGAATGCGAATGGTGTTAGGAATCATACAAACGAACTAACTACATTATTACTTGACAAACAGCACTTCAAAATACCACAATACCTGACATATCGTACTGACCACCCACATGCCGGTACTGCTGTCATTGTACACCAATCCCTCTCCCATCACCTACTCCCGTTACCTACACATGATTTCCTACAGTCCACCGCTATCGTGATAAAAACCTTTTCCTTTCCGGTTACCCTTGCATCAGCGTATTGCCCTCCTAACCGATCCATATCCAATGCCCAATTCCGTTCTCTCCTCGACTCCTTAGGACATCACTTCATCTTGCTTGCAGACCTAAATGCCAACATCAACAATGGGGTTCCAGAACCACGAATACTCGTGGCCGAACCCTGCTGTCTGCACTCAATTCTCAACGTTTTCACATCCTTTCCCCCAACTCTCCTACCTACTGGCCTACAGATCCCAACCGTAATCCTGATCTTCTTGATTTCTTTATTCACAGCGGCTTAAGTCCCCTCAATTGTTCCATTACACGTCTAAATGAACTTTCCTCTGACCATAGTCCTCTAATCCTTAATGTTTCACTTGAACCCGTTCCCAAACCTTCTCCACCGTCATTTATTAGGGGCCCAGTTAACTGGGACCTTTTCCGCCAAATCATCTACGATAAAATTGATCTTAACATATCCCTCAAAACTCCCGATGACCTTGATAATGCCGTAAATTCCTTTACTACCACAATCCAACAAGCCGCCTGGACTGTCTCCTTTCCAAAAGACTCCTCCAGAATTCCTAAAAAGACCATTCTACCCCAACACCTCCTTGACCTAATCCAAACCAAACGCCGTGCCAGATTATTGTGGCAACGTACCCGACATCCTACCGACCGCTGCTCCTATAATTATTACTGCGAAAAATTAAAACTGGAATTAGCCACCTCCATCCTCCGAAAATTAAAATATATACAATAAAATAAAATAAAAATAAATACAGTAAAATAAAATAAATGTATATAAACAAAAGAACTCTGGTTAGTTCTTTTGTTTATATACATTTATTTTATTTTATTGTATTTTATTTTATTGTATTTATTTTAATTTTATTTGATTGTATTTATTATTATTAAGTTTCTGTATTATTTATTTTTTTTTTATTTTTTTTTTTTTTTATTGTAAATAGAGTGTGAGTGTGCTTTCTCTGAACACTATTATAAATGTCCTTGATGTGACAGAATGTAATATTTCTAAATAAACAAATAAAAAAAAAAAAAAAAATTTACACCATTCTTCAAGGCTTGTGATATGTGATTGAATAGTTTGGGATGCAATTAAAGGGTCATTATTAACAGATAGCAAACATGTGTCATCGGCGTGGTGGTGCCAGTTTCAGGATGGGTTGGGATGTCAGCTGTATAAACTGTGTATAGGATGGGACCTTGTGGAACGCCTGCAGATTGAGCAAAGAGGGATGAGCACACATTATTTTGGTTTACTTTGAAGTATCTGTCAGTAAGATAGGAGCGGATAATGAGGAAGTATGTAGGGAGTAGGACTTTTCGGAGTTTGTACAGAAGACCCGGGTGCCAGACTCGATCAAACGCCTGTTCAACGTCTAGAAAGACTCCCGTGCAGTATATACCGCACTCCAATGCAGAGGAGACTACATCAACCGCACGGTGACATTGTTGGATAGTGGAATGCGATGTGCGGAATCCAAATTGGTGATCAGGGATAATATGATTAGAGTCTAGGATGGGACACAGGCGTTTTAGGATGAGTTTTTCCAGCATTTTGTCTATGATAGGTAATAGAGAAACAGGACGGTAAGAGGATGGGTGTTCGGGTGGTTTTTTAGGTTTGTGTAACATTTTGACAATAGATAGTTTCCAAGAATCGGGGAAATATGTGGATCGGAGCACATAACGGAAATAAAATTGAATAAGTATGACTAAATATTTCTCCATGGGTTTTAGTTGTAGAATAAAAAAAAGTATAATACGTATTACAGATAACAGTTAAAGTGTGTTTTAAAAAAATGTAAAGTAGATTGTGATTTTAGAATTTTAATTTGTTGTATTATTTTCTTATAATGGAATCTTAACGATGCAGGGATGCGGAGTGTAAATGTTTCATTAATAAAATGATATTATATTTAAGTAATTTATCATTTAATAAGCGTTACTGAAACAATATGGTTGTAAATATTTAACTATGGCAGATTTTTGTTCTCAAATGTTTAATCAAAAATTACCTCAGAACATTTGAACGATTACGTAGTAAAGAATTGAAAATAATAACAAAATACAATTTATCAAAAATAATCAAAATCGTAATAGAGGAAGTTAGATAAGAATAATGTTAGGATTATTTTCCATTTTCGGTTGTGATTTTATTCATCGAAATAGATATGATTAATTAATTTCAGCTCATCTGCAATGGCCACCTGGATTACACTGATAATCGATATGAGTTAGGTTAGTTATTTTTTCGATTGTGTCATTTAATCAACACTGAGGGTTTCATTCGTTTTGTTTTTAATTAATAGCTGATTTTACTTTTCTTTTTTTCACAGCATCTCACAATTCTATAATTAAAAAAAGAATTGTTGAAAGTCTTCATTGTAAACTGTACTTAGCTACATCTGTCGGTATCTGTTTTATTTTATCTACTTGTTCCCACTGATCTTTAACCTAGTGTTTCTAATGAAATGATGTTTAAAATTGTAATTATAATTCGAATTGATATAACATTTTAATTATATGATTCTGTCAGTCTTCTTTTGTTTGTTCTTTTTTTCATTATTATTATTATTTAACTTATAGTTTACAAATATGTAGGGTAAAAGTAGCAATAGTTTAGTGTTCCAACACCTGACATCCTCCTCGTAATACTCGGAATAATAAAATTTCAGAACCTACTAGACCACTATTTCATATATTTTTAGTTTCTACATTTTCTCCTTCAGTCTTTCTGGAAATCGCAACTTAAATAATGAGTGGAAAATTAGGAAGGTCTCTCACGGTCCACATACTGTCCCAGGAACTATCTATCAGTAAGAGCACCATATCTTAGGTTTGCAGATTTTCTCTTTAACTACTCTTATTTATCCTAAAATTTTTGTTTGGTTGTTTTTTGGAGTGTTTTTAAATTATGTTTTATCTGCTTTTAACTTATCTTGATGAAGAAATTGGATATTTAATGGTTGTCAGCCTCTAGTACATCCAGGCACCAGCCCGAAAGATTTTTTCTTAAAATATATAACGATAATTACTTAAGAAGAAAAATAAAGGAATTAACTATCTATATGAAATAGAGTTTAAGTGATTACTTAAGTACTATTAAATGTAATTACACGAACAATAATACTTTTAGAATTAAGTATTCAATTTTTTTTCATATGACATTGTAATAGTTTACCATTTGGGTGGGAGGAGGGCTTTAGCTCGAAAGGCTCCCCCGCATAAGTCCGCCCTTGTTGTCAGGTAATGGAGCCTTTTAATGGGGACTTTTGCGAGTAGCTGACAGGTCTGTACTCTCATAAATTCAAAAAGGTATACTCAATATAATGGTTCTTAAAAATGGAACCAATCACTACTGTCTCATTAAAAAGAGGCTTGGTTTGTTAATCCTCTTTCTAAGAGTATAGAAGTATATTACTGAGAGCATAGAAGTCAAACATGGATATTTTTTAAATTATTAATTACTAGTGGGGTACCTAACAGCGGACCAACCCCCATTTTACAAATTATATAAACTGTTAATTTAATTGTATTGCTCGTTGCTCAAATTGTATAACTTTAATTTACATGGTGGCCGAACGGGCTATCGTGTGTGCACAGCACCGCCGTTGTCCGGCAACGTGATATATGAAATAACGGATTTAAAATAGTCAAGAGTTCGCGTCTAGGTGCCGCTTGAGTTTTTTAAATCCCTGTCCACACCTCCTGGTCCGAGAAAACCACGCATAGCCTTAAGGGCGAGGAAGGAGAGGACCAACTCCTCGTACAAATTTTTAGTCTGAAATCTATGTTTTGTATTAGGAGAGTAGGAGGTAACAGGAGTTTAACATATATTTAATTAAACTATCAGCTGTATTATTTGTAAAATAATTGCCTAAAATAAGTTCAGCTCCTGTTATCTCTTACTTTCTTAATACTAAAGTAAAATAAAATAAAATATGAAAGTCACTAAATACTTTTTTATATATTTGAGAGATATCCAAACAATTCTGTATAGATTATCTGAGCCGAAAGGATCGTGAAGCTATCTTCATCTACCATTTCAATAGATTTTTAGTTCGTCTAACAGCGTCTAACCTGAGCTTAGGGTAAGTTACCGAATTATACATAGAGTAGATTATATTGTTATGCATCTAAGACACTGATTGCTGGGCTAGATTTTTATGCATGACGTTATTTCCCTCATTCTCTTTCATGCATTGAACCCATCACGTTACACTAACATCCGCTCCTCCCTATATTTCCTATGCCTATGCTTATTGTCCTATGCTTTCCCTTTAATTGAGCATTTCAGTTGACAGAATTACTTATCCCAATATCAACACTTTTGAATAGTCATTTTAGTGATATTTATAGTTGGAGAATTTATAATACCTGTCTCAACAGGCGGATCTACGGAGGGGGGGCTTTGGGGCTGAAGCTTCTCTAAAATAATCCCTAATACTATTAATTGCGCTAAACCCTGAGATCTTTCAGCGTCTGGCAGCCTCTGTAGTTAGCCGGGTGCTGACCGCTACAATTGGCGCACTTAGCGGGAGTCTCTCTAGTTTTTAAACATGAACTGCTTTCGTGATATTCGCCGCACTTCACACAGCTTGGTCGATGATTACAATATGTTATAGTGTGCCCATATTGCTGACACCGAACACACTGAGGAATACTTCACTTCTGGTTTCTCTATTTTAATGTGAGAGTAATATAAAAACTCAATTTTAAAAATATCTTCTCCGAATGTCTCTTTTGTAACGTCTACGAAAAACATAGGAAGAGGTTTTTTAAATCGAAATATTACGTTTACCACATTTGTTACTTCATAGCCCATATTTTTAAATTCTTCTCTGATTATCTCGACTGGTGTTCCATGATGGAGATATTTAACAACAACCCTTGCTCACCTGTCCTGTGGGAGTTGGTAGGTGTGAAAGTCCGCGCCTTTATTTCGTAGGCTTGAGTTTAATTTGCGATATATATCAGGTGTTTGTGGGTAAACAGTGACCCCTTTTAATGTTGATTTTGTCTTGAATGTATTAGGGCCAACTTCATTTTCTAAGAATGAAATTAAAGCATGATAATTCTCCACACTATTTGTAAAAATTGGTGGAGTTTTATCATTTTGAGGCGGTTGTCTTATTTCTTCAGTTTGCGAGTTGATCTTTGTTAGAACCTCAAAACTGTTAGAGGTTGGAATAGGTTCTGTTGGTCGTTTTTGTGCTCTTGGCTCGCTTGAATCTGACATAGAGCTTTTAATCCAATGACCAATAACCAGCTCCGAGGAGCCAACGTCACCGTTTATGTCACTATTTGCTAAGTTCATACCGCTTACCTCCTCGTGTTGTGACCGTTTCACCATCGTTGGCGGTGAAATCCGCTCAACCTTTGTTTTGTTTTTTGTCTTCAGCTCTGTTGTCTTAAAAAAAAAAAAATGCTACACAAAAAATGAGTATTTATGCTAAATTATCACTTTTTAGAAGAGACAAAAGCAAATTAACCTTTATCGTTGTTTAACATTAACAGCTGTTTCCAACATATGCTCCTTGAAGATTTTATTATTTTTTCTATATTTTATCTGATAAAAACAATTATTTAAGAAAAAGGTACAAAAAATGGCGGCCAAAGCCGTACCCTAGGCGCAGTCTGACCCAGCGGCCCAGCCATAGGGAAGTACTGCTCAGCCACCGAGGCACCGCCCGGGCCACTGGGACGGTCCGGTAGTATGGCCGAGTGAGTGGCGGAGTGTGGCTGGCGCCTGGGTACTTCGGACCGCACAGGGAACTACTTTCTTGCAGGAGTATATATTCCTTGGGGAAGAGGTCCTCTGAATTCGCGGGAGTTCAGGATCAGGTTAAGCTCTGATGGACCGTATAAGTATGCCGTTGACGTCATTATCTATTTCTGCATTGATTCATTGGTAACTGTCCCATTCAAGATAAGTAATTGTACACAACTATATATCACTGTTCCATAATACATCTATTTTTTAATTAATAATTTAAAATAATATAAGTGTATTTTCGACCCACACTTCCTAGAGAGCAGCACAGGTATATTATAGCCTAATTTATAAGTATTATAATGAAAAAAAATATGATAATAAAAGTAAAATATTTTTCAAATTCAGACCAGAGGCTATAAAGTCAAAGCAAATAATCACTTAAACATTTTTTAAGGCTACCATGTTTTTGAGATATCCTATATATTTTATTTAGAAATTCATAGTTCTTTTATAAAATGATTGTAATTATAACAGCATTGCGCAGCCACAATTCAAATACAAAGAAAGAAGAAACATTTGAAAATATATATTAGAAATGTTAATGTAGGTATGTGATTTTGTTATTTTTTCTCTTATAAAATAATTTGTGTATCAATTTATTTAAATAGTTATGATAGTTTTACCTAAGAAAATTCAAAATATTTAGTACATGCATACATAGAGTTAGATACAGACGTAAAATTAAGAGTTCCTGCCGATAAACTTCTCATCTTTTTTTAATAGTTTAAAATAATATAAATTTTAAAAGTACTAATCTAAGTCAGTCCATTCATAAGATAAGCAGTAGTTAATAGAATCGATTACTTAGGATCGACAGGTGAGTTAAATTACTATCAAAACGTGGATATTTTTTTCTGATAATACAATAACTATTTTTTAGAGATGTATTCGTTGAGGTTCCCTTTTGAATGAATTTGCGTCTAAAAAGATGATTAGGGTAATGAATGCGTTTATTTCATTTATAAACAGGACCCACCAAACGGTACCTATATCCTAACCTACAGCAGATAGCAAATGTTAATCAGTTAAAAAAGATAATTTTTGTCAAATGTGCTAGGAAAAAAGGTGTCCTACAAAAATAATGCACCGTTTAACGTGACCTGCACCCTAACATTTCAAAATAACGAGGTTATTTATGCCAAACGGCTCAATATTTTTGTAGGCCACCTTTTTTCTCGATTATGTGATTAAATTATCTTACGATTGAAGTGGAAAAAAAATAAGTATTTACGAGTTTTTAGTATCTAATTAAATTGACAAAGTTTGCCGGTCTCCAGAATGAAAATGCCCCAATTCCGAGAATTTTCATAAATAAGATAATTGTCGGTTACAATGAGATGAAGTTACTTGCGAATAGCAGGCATATGTTAATAATTCGATGAAAAGGAATTTGTACCACTGACTATGAAGTCCATAAAGACAATTAATTCAACATTTTAAAAGATAAATAACGTTTAAAGACAAATAATTAAAACCCCACGCTTATAACAGGATCTGAGTAGACAAACTCAAATACTTAGGTCCACAATAACCTTAATGAATAACCAATGGTCGGAATCAGATCAGCATATAATTAGCGTAAACAGACTTTCTTCTCTTTTTCAAAAATAATGAAATCCAGAAAAATCCCAAAAAATCTCAAATTAAGAGTGTACATTGCTACGATAAAACCAGTTGGGGAGATACGGTTGTGGGACCTGGATCCTAATCAGCGCCCTAGAAATGCTTGGAAATTTCGATTTCCAAATTTTCGAATGCTTGGAAATAGAAATACTTGGAAGATTTGAAAGAAAAATCCTCCGCGCGATAACTGGAGCGATACGGTACCACAATAATAACTCATGCAGGGAAAGACCAATAGAGAGCTGCTTTAAGAAACTGGTCAATCAGTATGATATGAAGGCAAATAGCTCGGAGCAATTCATCTGGAAGCATCTACACAACAATGAATGCCTCAATAGAAGGCAAAAGACCACGTGGAAGGCCAAAATCCAGAAGGATAGATAGAATCAACAGTGGAGCTGAAAGCATATAACTGGAAAGAAATATCCCAAGTCAGATGTAAAGAAGGCTGACTAGGGCGGCAAAAAATCTACAAGGTCTGTAACGCCAACAGAAAAAGTTTATAATATATATATATATATATATATATATATATATATATATATATAACTTTCACAAATTGATATTAATAGATAAGAAATATTAAGAAGATGCAAATTTCCAGATTAAACATTTATAAGGAAAGACTAATGGAAATAAAATAAAATATTCGGCAAATTAGTTCCTTCGATCTTGATGAATGAAATAAAGGTCAAGTTCAAGAAATTATTTTATACTCCTTGATGATACGCTTCTCATTGATACATATATATCAATGGATCAAGAACAATATCCTTGAAACTACAGCAAAACTTACATTTATAATTAGTACATTTGACAAAAATTATCTTTTTAACTGATAACATTTGCTCTCTGTAGGTTAGGTTAGGTTAGGTTAGGTACCGTTTGGTGGGTCCTGTTTATAAATGAAATAAACGCATTCATTACCCTAATCATCTTTTTAGACGCAAATTCATTCAAAAGGGAACCTCAACGAATACATCTCTAAGAAATAGTTATTGTATTATCAGAAAAAAATATCCACGTTTCGATAGTAATTAAACTCACCTGTCGATCCTAAGTAATCGATTCTATTAACTACTGCTTATCTAATGAGTAGGCTGACGTAGATTAGTACTTTTAAAATTTATATTATTTTAAACTATTAAAAAAATATGAGAAGTTTATCGGCAGGAACTCTTAATAACTCTTTACTTCTGTTTCTAACTCTATGAATGCATGTACTAAATATGTTAAATTTTCTTAAGTAAAATTATCATAACCATTTAAAAAAATAAATAACAAAATCACATACCTTCATTAACATTTCTAATATATATTTTCAAATGTTTCTTCTTTCTTTGTATTTGAATTGTGGCTGCGCAATGCTGTTATAGTTACAATAATTTTATAAAAAGAATTATGAATTTCTAAATAAAATATATAAGATATCTCAAAAACATTGTAGCCTTAAAAAATGTTTAAGTGATTATTTGCTTTAACTTTATAGCCTCTGGTCTGAATTTGAAAACTATTTTACTTTTATTATCATATTTTTTTTTCATTATAATAATTATAAATTAGGCTATAATATACCTGTGCTGCTCTCTAGGAAGTATGGGTCGAAAATACACTTATATTATTTTATATTATTAATTAAAAAATAGATGTATTATGGAACAGTGATATATAATTGGGTACAATTACTTATCTTGAATGGGACAGTTACAAATGAATTAATGCAGAAATGGATAATGACGTCAATGGCATACTTATACGGTCCATCATAGCTTAACCTGGTCCTGAACTCTCGCGAATTCAGAGGACCCCTTCCCAAAGGAATATATACTCCTGCAAGAAAGTAGTTCCCCGTGCGGTCCGAAGTGCCCAGGCGCCAGGCACACTCCGGCAATCTTTGACCAAACCGGACCGTCCCCAGTGGCCCGGGGCGAAGCCTCGGTGGCTGAGCAAAAGAACGATTTTATCTGAGGCCGGGCCGCTGGGTCAGACTGCGCCTAGGGTACGACTTTGGCTGCCATTTTTTGTACCTTTTCCTTAAATAATTGTTTTTATTTTATCAGATAAAATATAGAAAAAATAATAAAATTTTCAAGTAGCGTATATGTTATGTTTCTATATCAGAAGGGCAAAGTGATAACCAGCTGATTAAGATATTATGGTTCTGTTACCCAGTGAAGTATCAGATTACTTTTTATTTATCCATATGGTTTAACGTCGTGGTAATCTATAATTTAGTTGTCAGAATGAATAACTCAAATTTCAACATTTTTGATTATTAATTTTAGTGACATTTCAAGTGGGAAAATTTATACCTCAATTCAGAGTTCTATATTTCAACACTGCATGATTGTTTGATAGTTGGTGATCTAACTATGGAACCAACTTACCTACTGTCGACGCAGGCACTAGCGGATCCACGATTTAATTTTGGGAGGGTGCTTCAGCCAGAATGATTTTCTTTTTTAAAAGAAGAAAGAAACTAATTACTTATATGAAATGATGCTTTAGTGATTCTTAAATTACTTTTAAATGTAATTACACGAATAATAATACTTTAAGAGATAATTTTATAATATATTTTTCCATAAAACATCGTTATACTTAAACATTTTAAGGAAGCTTCAGCCCCAAAGCCCCCTCCCCTCCGTAGATCCGCCTGTGGAGACAGGTATTATAAACTCTTCAACTAGAAATATCACTAAAATGACTATTCAAAAGTGTTGATATTGGAGTTAGTAATTCTGTCAACTGAAATGCTCAATTAAAGGGAAAGCATAGGACAATAAGCATAGGCATAGGAAATATAGGGAGGAGCGGATGTTAGTGTAACGTGATGGGTTCAATGCATGAAAGAGAATGAGGGAAATAACGTCATGTATAAAAATCTAGCCCAGCAATCAGTGTCTTAGCTGTATAACAATACAATATCTACTCTCTGTATAATTCGGTAACTTACCCTAAGCTCTTTCTCGACTCTAAGAAGCGATGTATTTTTTTGAACGCGAACGGAATTTCACGGAGAAGTGACGAATAGAAATTTCGATCCTTAAATTCCTTGAAAAGCTTAAGTAAAAGCCATTGAATGAATTGGGAGGTTATAAAACTCAGATGATTTTGAAGACGACAAATATCGAATATCGAATATCGCTATTGAAGCGGTATTGATTGTATTTAAAAGATTTCGACACGGACATCAAGACCCGCTATAGTTTCAAAGAAATGACCAAGCTCTGCTAGTTGTGGGCCATTTCGAGATCAAATTACCTCACGATCCAATTGGAAAGCGAATGAGTATTTACAAGTTTTAGTACCTAATGCCTAAGTTTGCCGGTCTCCTTGTTGAAAATGCCCCAAGTCCAAGAGTTTTCGAAAAAAAAATATTTGTAGGTGACGATGAGATGAAGTAACTATGAATGAACTATTCACGAAGTAGTAGAAGGATGTTAATAATTTGATAAAAAAAAAGGTCTGCACCACGGACTATTAATTATTGTCAAGTCAGCGAACAGAATGCGGCTCGGTATCAGTAGGTGTACCAACTTAACAGCGATTGCGGACCTTGACCCAGAAGCGTCTTATCAGCTGTCCCTGACCATGGCCATCATCAATTTCAATTCAACGGACATTGCAGAGTATCTATCGATCACCTGTTTAAAATCTGTTTGAACCTTGTATGTTTGCTATCCATACTTATTTTGAGTTAAACTCTAAAGTCATAAATATTTTAACACGGCTAACAATACGAATTGGTCTTATATGATTATGTATTATATAAATATGTTAGTAATCATTAGCATTTCGAGTGCAGGAATCTACACTGCACCTGAGAGCTGATTGATTTCTAAACCTTGGGGTAAGATGATGATTATAAGACGATTATTTAAATGTGATTAATGCATTAGCCAGTTGACCCCAATGGATATGGATCAAGGGAAGCAATATCCAACTGGACTAAATTATGATTTTTACTCTTCCACAATGTTTATCGCAATCGAATGTTCTCAAAATTAAATTATTTCCAAATTTATCAGACGTTTGATTATTTAATTGAGAACTGATCAAAATAAAACAAATAAGGAATGTTTTAGAATTGTGGCGCGGGTTTACAAAAGTCTGCAATTTCTTTTATTGATTCTTATGTAGACCAAATAACCAAGTCCCACAAAATCGTCTGTGTGTGCATGAATGTCTGCGAGTGTGTGTATGTTAACATTTGTATATGCCTGAGATGTTACAGCAACTTTATCGTCAAAATCTGCTTACCGAAAGTAGAACTTAGTACCATCGATTTTACACAATTTTCTCAAAAACGGCTACCAAACGATTTTGATCGAACTCGGTGTATCATTGTATAATTAAGTAATCTTTGATATACTTTAGATTTTATCCCTATTGATATCGTTTAACTGGGCTTAAATGCCCAATATTCAAAATGTCTTCCTATAAAGAACCTTTAATTTGGTTTATTATAAATAATAACTATTTATTATTGTTAGGAGTTAATTTATCATAGGAGGAGGAAAAATGCTAAATATAAGTTTTGGAAGAATTTGATAATTAAAAAAAGAAGAAAAAAATGAAAATGCTTATCCAGGTCGAAAATGAATCCCCAGAAATACTGGTCAGAAGGTATACGTATAATATATCGTTGGAAAGCGGAGAATTTTAGAAATATTAGAACAATATCTAATATAGAAAGTTGTAGAAGGTACGAAGAGAGGCGAAAAAAAAAATAGATGGAAAATGGATTGTATACTAATATTCGTACAATCCATAATCAAAGGATCGTACAATCCATAATCGACCGTTGATATAATAAATAGGATTTTTGTTATTTTAATGGTATTAAAGATTTGTTAGCTTTAAGCTTTAGCTCGCTTAAAAATGCACTTCTAAAATTCCATAACAGCCCAACATTACCAGAAAATAATTTTTATTCAAAGTAGAACAAGTGAAAGTTGTGTGTTGCGTGCAAAAGATCTGATTTTTTTTTAATTTGCTCATGAATATCTGAAATTTGATTGTAGACGTTTTTTCCAAACGGTTTTTATGAAACCCATCAATATTTTTAATCAATGTGTCAGTAAAATCGGTATTTGGTAACTCACAGTAACAAGGTGGCGTGTTTTAGCATTGATATATTTTTAGATTGTAGCCGGTAATAAGTCGAGAAATTATGAAAATAATATCTCTATTCGTGTATGTATCTTAACTAGAGAGATTAAATTAGAAATAAATCTGAAGCTAATACAAAAAAGTAATGATTACTTATCTTTTTACTTTTACTTACCTATATGTAATATATAGTACGGGTAAGTATTGCGATCGTGAAAATTATTGAATCTGAATTTTCAACGGAAATACACCTTTTGAGGTCCCCTGAGTCCAAATAAGCAAGTCCCAAATAATGATATGTGTATCTGTGAGTCTGTATTAGCAGTCTAGCTCAATAACGAAAAGTCGAACGTTCTTCTATTCAAAGTAGAGCGGTAAGTGAAAGTTGTGTATTGAGCGCACCAGATTTTTTTTTAAGATGGGCTTGGACCGTCCATTGAAAGATGGATTGCTATTCAGTAAATTATTTAAATTTAACTATTCATTAAAAAAAAAAATCGTTGCAAAGTCGGCTAAGAAATTACATATCTGCAAGTGCGGAAATAGTACTACAAGATATATAATATTTTTATAAAATCTGAAAGGAGTATTTAAAATCTATCGTTATTTTGTAATTACTATTCTATATTAAAAGTTACCATTAATTTTCTTACTAAAAGATTCTAATATGGAGCTAACCAAACAGTCACATTTATGATAACGTTAAGGATTAATATACACACAACACTCATGTGTCCAAATAATTCCGAATTGATTCCTGGACCTTCCCTTGTTTGTTTTAGTGTTTAGATGTCTAATTATATGTTTCGACACAACCAGCCCGCTTCTTTCGGCCTTGTCAATTATCCTGCGATGCTCTGAAGGACGAAACCTCTGTAACGCGGTAAAGGTAGAACATCTTACTCGGCAAACGTTTCGGTGGTTAAAAAAAAAACCGGAGAGAGAGGTTAGTAACAACGGCCTACCGAAAACTATAAATCAACCACAGATGCCAAATTGCAGCGGCGCTGGGAATGTGATGGCACGACAATCGGTTGTGTCATTTTTCAACCAAAAGGTTGACGGGATGGCTGTGTCATCCAATGATGAGGAGTAGCGGACTGGGCCAAGGACAGACCCTGCGGTACGCCGATCGATATCTTATCTTGGATACTTCGATGTTTGATAACAATCTTCTTTTTTTTTAACAAAATGATTTCGAATGTTGATGTTTATAGAACTTGCTATAAGTAATAACTTTAATTAAGAAATGATCGATCAATAAATCACAATGTATAAACATATCCATTGTAACAAAATATAGAAGAAAAAAAAAACGATAATTTAGACCAAACATTAAGATTAAGATACAAAATATATCACAATTAAGATTTTTAAAAATAACAAAATTTCTCAATAGATCAAATTCGGTTTGGTAGACAATATGCAGGTATCGTAAACCATAGCAGTAATCATCTATTGTTAACAATAATATTGTTTAAAAATAATTATTAATTACAGTTATTTTTTAATTATTATATTTTGTAATAAGAAACATAAAATTCAGGATCATTTTACCATAAACTTATAAGTTATATGAGAATTCTTACGTTCTTTAACCCAAGTTAATAAGAAAATAACGAATTATTTTCTCATATTGTTTTATGATTAACGTTTCAGGGATGATTAAACTTTCTCTATCTCCAATACCTTTATCTATGTCCTGTATTCCTCCTCCTTGTACATATGAAAAAAAAATTCATAAGTCTTAATTATTTACTATAATCAAATAAATAAATAAAAGGAAATTGTTAGTGACAAAAAAATCATAAGTATAATACATTATATTTTCATATGTGCTGAATTCGAATCTCAAATCCAAAAAATTCTTTCAGACATCATTTTTAAGAAAATGGGTGTTGTTTAAAAAAGAAATATTGAAATAGCATGTTTTTTCTAACTTCATTTATTTTCTTGTGAATAATAATATATCTTCTTCTTCTTCTTTGTTTTCCTCACAATGCCATTTCTAGCGTCGAGAAGCCTCTATCCATTGCAACCACTCTTCCCAGTATCTGCTTAACCTCTTCATTTGGTTGAGGGATTGGCCTCTTCTATCTCCGATCCTCTCCATGAACTCCTAATATGAGAGTCTGGGACGCCCTCGTGATCTCTTCCCTGTGGGTCGAGCCTCTAATATCTTTATACGGTCCATGTCCTCGTTCATGCGGCAGACATATCCAAACTATTTAATTATTAGATAATAATATATCTAAAATATTTAATCCTGAGCATAATATAACTCATTTAACTCTGTATTATATTATACATTGTCTGTACATCTTGATAGACTTTACAATATCTCAATTTTCTATCTAACCACTCCATTCTCAATGTTTTAATTTTACTATTTATTTTCATTACTTATATAACTTCATATTTCTTTTTTATGTTTTACATTTTATTCTAAGATTCGCATTGTAACACTTTTGTCACCCTTTTTGATTATGCCTACTTCATCATTCCACACTTTGTAACGGTTTTTATTATTTATCTCTTAGCTCTTAGTCATTATTCTAACAATTTTATTTTACTTTATATTTATCTATTTTATTTTTTCTAATTTTTTTATTTTTATTATCTTTTTTACCATCATTACTTATGTTTCTCATACCTTGTTATCTGGTTATTTTCTTAGCCCTGATGAAGGCCTGAACTTCAGGTTAAAACGTCGGCATATGTAAAAAATAAATATTAACATTTATTTTTGCCTTCCCTTTTGACTGACCACCCCAACTATTCTTCTCTTCATTATCCACGACAGTCAACCAATTACCAATTATATAACTCATTTTGTATATTTGTTCCATTTTTTTTTTTAAGCTCCTTGAGCTGTTAAGTGTTTAACAGTAGTCAACACAAGCATCTTCTCAGTGCATTTACCGCTCTGCCTTTTCTCCATTAGGGATATATCTTAATGAAACCGTTTTCCGTGTTCTCCTGAAACTGCTCCCGAGATGAAAGAGAAGAAATCCAAATGTGAGTGCAAAAAATGGATTTTTAATAACATGTATGTCGCCAATGACCTTAAATAATAAAAGCAATTCTTTAACAATGTCTTTGTAATTTTTAGCTCTTTTTTGCCCAAAAACCGTTAAAACACATTTTCAAACGCAGACCAAGCTCATTTTTCAGTATCATTTAATTTTTGTATTTAATTTCTTTAAATTCCAGGTCCTTAAACAAAGTGCGGATATATCTTATTTTTCCTGACTATTAAAAACTTGATATTTGAGCTCTCGGAATTTTTCATGTTGAAATATATTCTAATAGCTTCAAAATCGAACAATTCTTTTCACTTTCGGTTAAAGTTTTTAATGATAAAAAAAAGCCAAAATTTTGAAAAAACATCTAATTTGTTGTCCTAAAACACAAATTTGACATAAAATGGTGCCTGATAGAGATTTTCTTTTTTGGATTCGTATTCAAAATACCTCAAAACATAAAAAAAAATATTTTTGTTAAATGGAGAATGTGATGCAGAACAGTATAATTAATTGTTTTAAATAATATTTTGTAATGTTTACTTTCACTTCCGTTTGTCTGAGAATACCTGTATCTGCTATTTTAAAAAATCTCATTCACCGCTAGGAGTTAGGTCCCAAAACATTTTTCTTTTCTTTATAAAATTTTTTACTGATTTTTTTTCGGAAATTTAGTCCATGTATGAAAAATGGAAGGACAATTATTAGAACAGTGTAGGAAAGTTTCGTCAAAATCGTTAGATCCGTTTTCGCGCTATAGAAAACCAGTAGTCTATAGAAAAACATGTTTTTCATTTATTTCGCAGAAGCTATTGCGCATGGAACAGTCAATTTGTGTCACAGGCATCAGTAGTCAAAGCCCTACAAAATAAAAAAATAAGCAAAAAATCGGTTCACTAGTTTCCGAGAAAATCTTGGCACAGGCAAACAGAAAAATCTATGGCTAAAAATGTGTTTTCCGGACTCAAGGAACGTATAGATCTTTCGAAAATCGCATATCAGAAGTTTGACCCGATCACAATACTTTCCTTAGCTAGTATAGATAGGAAAGTAAAAAGGGTGGTTATTAAGATTTAATTGATATACGGATCAATAGCTTAACAACTCATATAGTTTAACAAATTGTAAAGCTAACTTATTAAAAGTGTAATCAGTCAATTGATTAATGTTTCTTAACAAAAGATATAACTTTACATTCGATCTTGATTGTTGTCAGGTATGTCTTTTGGACAAAGTAAATCAATTAATCAAAAAGCAATTATTATAAGTAATAATTTCCAAAAATAATAATCCGCAATACCGACCCCTTTTCATCAAATTATTAACATCCGTCGAAAATTTCTAAAATGGCTTCATCTTATCGTAATCTTTTTATGCACGAAAATTCATGCAATCTTTTCATGTGCTAATTACTCATAGATACCTACCTATTTGCTTTCCATTCGAATCGTATGGTAATCAGATCACAAAATTGAGAAGAAGAAAAAGGCCTATATGAACTCGTTATTTTGACATATTTTCCCAATATATTATAACGATTTTGTAATCAAATTATCTCACAACGGAAGTGGAAATCGAATGGATTTTCATCAGTTTTTCAGTTTTTGGTACCTCATTTAATATATGAAGTTCACCGATCTCCAGATTAAAAACGCCCAATTTCCTAGAATTCATTTATGTTATTGAAAAATGGAAAATACAAATCTGGATGTTATATGTGGATAATATCAAACGGACGATAGTGTATGCTTGTTTGCTTAATTCAGCTGTTGGTAGGATATTTTAAGCAATAACAAAGGTTTAAAAAATCTAAGAAAATACAGCTTTCAGTAGACATTTCAAAATTGATACATCTGGCGAGAAATAATTTTGACTATGTTGTCAAGACCTAATTTTTGTAACTTATTAGCTTGATAAATACGAAACATAAATTTGCATACATAAAAAAAAAAAAAAACTTCCACTACAATCCATGAAGGGTCTTGGCCGCTCAACCGCCAGGTTCTTCCCCTCAAACAATTATTTTAATAAAGGGTACCCACTTATATAGGCTAGGTGTGCTCCAGGAAGGTCTACCTACCCAGGGTCGCCTCACGGCCAATGAAACAGAATAAATCATTTTTCTACCATGAGCCGGGATTCGAACCTGGGATCTTTATCGTTGGAAGCTCAGTACCCCACCACTGGGCTATCCCACCAGGCGTATGTATAATGCAAGAGTTTTTTTTTTTAACAAAATTACTGCAAACACATAAGAAGACTTTTTCTTAATCTCTTTCCTAAAGGATAGAAAATATTTGGCCCCCTTATGTATATTATCCAACTGAATTCCTCGCATATTGAATAAATTAGTACGATGAAAGTGGAGAGGTTTCATGTATATTACCTTCAATTATGACACTTGATGTGAAAAAAATAATAAAAAGCGAAAAACTACAGCGTGTGCTTTAAACAACACGATAGAAATGAAAACATCAACAATACAAGATTAATAATATGAAATATATTTTTTTTTGTTTTATATATTTTAGTACTTTTGATTGATCTATTTGCTAAATATCTACCAAATACTCCGTCATATTTTAAATATGACTCACGTCACGTTTAGAAACAATAATAAATCATTACAAAGAAAATTTATTGCTGAACATTTCCCTTACTTGCAGTATGCAAGTCCGATTTTTAGTTTCTGGGATATATTCATATGCAAAAATAATTCAATTAGTCGACTTTACCCGAATGAGCAGTACACATCTCAGCCTGATGGCTTGGTTTCATTCACTCCCTACAAAAACGAAGTTTTCGCTTCAATAAATAATTGTAATGAACAAGAAAAAGCAGTATTTAGGTTATTTCGTGGGCACCATGTTTAATTAATAAATGTTCATCGTTGGGGCGGTTAACAATCGTTACTTTAACATAGTAGACGATTTTTAACCTTTTCTTTTTTTTCATGTGCTCATGGTGCGTAACATTTAAAACTCATCGAAATCCGCATGCTGGCTAAAATCAGTTATTTACTCAGAATACCCTTAACCAAGATAACACTGCGAATCACAAATATGCGATGAAGAGGCCAGCCGGCTCTTCAAGGTCTTAGTGGACTTCTGAGGTGAGCGAGGAGGCGACCTCAGCACATTTAGCGGTCAAGGTGACACTAGCGGAAACTGGCCAGTTCGGATTTTATCCTCAAAATTTGCAATTATTTTAATTCTGGCCTTCCACTTGGACCGTGAACTGCCGAAAACAGCCACTCGACCGACCCGTGCTCACACTACAGGTGGATGTGCCAGAAGTGCGTCCATAGTAGTTGTTATTCGTCCGAAGGAATCTTTACCTAAACTAACATTGAGAGGTCACAGTAAGTAGGTCACCGATTTCAACCAAATTGTCTTTGTGATTATACTTCGAAAAATATTATGCCCGTTTCTCGGTACTTGTTTCAGCCATACAAATCTAGAAAAAAAAAATGTATATAATTTTTAAAAGAAATTCTCATATTTTTATTAGTCTTTGCTTAGCCCAGTTTTCTACTTTATTATGTCATTGGATTTTTTTTTTTTTGTGCCTTATCTGAAAACGATATTACCTATAGTATTAAATCAGTTATAATGTATCACACATAAATAACAAATAGAAGACGCTTACAGTAAGGTATGCTAAGTAAATTTTGGTTATTAGAAAGCATGTTACATTCGTTTTTAATATCTTTTGAATCACTTAAATATAAATTCTTATAGAAATAAAAAAACACAAAATTTGTTTCTGCTTTTCTTGGACAATTTTTGTTTCGACCGTTAGTTAAAGTACTCATAATTTCATAAAGATTGGTAAAAAAAATAGTGATTTTGTGTATAGTGAATACAAGGCAAAAATAGTTACTAATACTAGACAATTTTAGTTACTATCTGTAAAGAATTAACAGAACCAATATACTTTTACATTCAACTCTTCCAATTGGCAATCCGGGTTTAGATAGGTTTCCCTATTCTGAAAAATACCAGTAATATCTCTACAGTATTTATTAGTAAAATTTTTCAAATTGTTATTAAATTTCCGACAATACAATAAATAATTCGCCTAAATCAGACCATTTTTATCAACATTTCATTGTATTGAATTTTAATTAATAATTGTTCACTTGCTCGTTTGCATTGCTTTATTTAGTCAAAGAAATCGTACCCAAATGGTTATCAAGAATACTAGTCTAAATCGGTAGTGATATTTTTAATGAACGTATTTAAAATTGAAAAAAAAAATTGTTTAAAAGCTGTAGAAAAGTCATGTGAGAGGGCACACTAGATTTTTTATTTAAGTAATTGGTGACCTATTATTGTCAGGGTCTATCACTATCTTTCTTAGCAATGCATTTAATATAATGTCAAGTTAATTTTATTAATTTTGTTGGACTTTACTATATTCATGTCAAGAAGACATCTAAACTTACGTATTCTGTAACGTGTTTTTCTCAGTTCCAAAGTAACATGTTTAATAAATAGCAATAAGTTAATATGTAATTGCAAGACTCTTGCGCAAGACTAATTCTAAGACCCGTCTTGGTCTCTTTTGGTTCGCGTTTGGGCAACCATAGCAGTCTCCTTTAACGTAGCAAGGAAGGCTAAACAGTAAGTTCTATTTTTTCAAGATATATTCATGCTGTCAAGGGATTTGTTTTATTTCTTGAGTTGGAAAACTTGATAAGTGGAAGAAAAGAACCCAAGAACCACATTTTAATTGCCTGATGAAATTCCATCCCCTGAAGCAAAAATGAGCCTAAATCCAAAACATCCTAATTTGAGATAAATCAGAATAGCGTACATAGTAATTGTTGACAGTGTCAATCGTCTCCAATTATTAGCTGTTGAGGCTAATTAGTAATGGGAGGTCATTAGTCTCTTAAATAATTAATGTACGAGTATATCCTGCTCTCGTTTCTTTCGTGCTGATCATTCCAATTTCAAAAATTTGGAAATTAGTTTATTTTTTATTCCAAGGTACTGATATAAGGTCCCTGGCATTTCAGCCAGCATCAGCCTCTATACTTTCATAACAATTTTCATTAGTAATACATGCTGGTTAACGTTCCGGGGCTACAATCTTCATCTTCAGAACCATTCTTTACTGGCCTGCTTAAATTCAAAAGACATGCCATATTTCAAGTCAATTTAATTATTAATAAATTAACTTAATTATTTAGTGCCGAAGTTTAAACCCAAACACAAGCATGTGGGTTATCATCAGTGCTTGAAACACGCCTGGATGATGAAACGTCGGCACCAATAAAAACCTTCAAAATGACTATTTATCAAGGTCACCTATGATATGTAGAACAATCTACTAACTTCCTTCAATAAAAGATTTTTCAAAACCTGGTGTATAGATTTATTAATCATTTGGAACAGGAATGACCAGAAGCGGGATTCATGGCGCAACATGCGCCATCAAAATTTTTGAGGGGGCCACTTTGTGACGGAGTTTTGAATTTTTGAGGGGAGGGGTGCACATTTC
The DNA here is from genome assembly GCA_928085145.1 of Nezara viridula. Taxonomy (NCBI): domain Eukaryota; kingdom Metazoa; phylum Arthropoda; class Insecta; order Hemiptera; family Pentatomidae; genus Nezara; species Nezara viridula. The sequence goes on from OV725077.1 coordinate 214,882,458, forward strand.
GACGGGGTTATGAATTTTCGAAACGAAAAGAACAGACAGTACCATTGTATATGATCTATTATTTTTTAAATTTCATTGTTTTTAAAATGAGAGCAATAAAATACCTTTGGAAAAGGGGGGGGGAGAGTTTATGCGCCATCGATCTTGGCGGGGGTAGATAATGGGCATCCCTGATTTTCCGTCTTGTCTTCTATGAGTATTAATGAAGGATAGGATAAAACTTATTGATACGTCTGGTTCGGTTCTTAATAATTTGAAAAGACAAATATTTATTAAATAAAAGGGCCATTTAAAATTTAGGTGGTCAAATACATAATGCATTTCCTTGAATATTTTAGAATTTTTTAATTTCTAGGTCTTCAGTTAAGTAAGAAAATTTTATTATTTCATAATAAATTAGGTACCTTCTTATATAATTTTACAAAGAGGTTTTCCTCAAAGCTAAGGAATACATTGATAGAGCTGTAGTTTTCTAAATTTAAAGTGTCCCTTATTGTTATATTGATACCTGTATTTATATTTTTATTTCCTGTTTTGGGTGATTTTAGTTCTCTTCTCCTCCCCTCATTAATAAACTATAATAATACTTGAGTGGTATGAGTGCAGCCCAGTTTAGGCCCTGAACTAAGAATTATCACAACGGGTATTGAGGTCAGTGTAGACATTGTTTACAATGTGTTGAGACTATTTACAAATATTGTTCTCATACCTTGTAAATTATTATTATTATATCTTGTTGTTGTTTGAGGATTATTCGATGGTAGAGCATTCATCCACCAAGGCCTCCATTACGTCCTTCGAATATAATTTTTCCAAAATTATAATATCGGACGTTGTTCTTTCCAAGCCAGTGAATCAGGGTTTTTGCAAGCTACATCATCTATAAACACAATAAAGGATATATTCTTTTTGTAATGTAGTGGTTAATTTTGATGTTCTTGAAACAATCGGGTATGATAAGCGGTTTGATGCCAAAAATATTCTATTCAAGGTTTGGAAAGATATCGATCAAAACATACAACCGTGAAGATTATGAGTGGAGTCAATGCTAATAGACAGAGTGTAGTTTCATTGACTAAATAGCAAAGAAAAAATATTTTTTTTTCTTCACGAATGGACAACTACTAACAAATTCCCATAATTATGACTATTTATTTGTACGCTGTTTATAGTATTTATACAGATAGTATTATAATATAATAATAATGAAGATAAATAGCTTGTCTTTATAATTTATAAAGATATAATATGTTTAAAGTGAATTCTTTAAAATTTTACTTAATTATATCGATTAAAAGGCCTGACTTCCAAGGACGTATGCAGCTTTTATGTAAGGGGGCAAGGCTGAATAAAGCAAAATCTCAGGTAGATAAGATAAATTAATTCAAATTCTATAATACAATACTAAGTATTACCATATACAATGTATACAGTCTATATTATAAAATAATTTTGAGTTCGCGTCCGGTGCTGGGGAGAGGAATAGGGGGAGGGGCTTTTAACATTATTTCCCCGTCCTTTCCCATGCCCCGTGAAAATCACCGTATTGCCTAAAAGGTAAGGAAGGAGTGGGAAAAAAAAAGTTATTAGAACACAATATTTGTTAGATTTGCAAACCGTTTGTATTATATTTTATTTTGTTTCTAATTATTTAGCAGATATATATATATATATATATATATATATATATATATATATATATATATATATATATATATATACATTTTTTTTTTCAGTTTGCTTTACAGACCATGTAGATCTTTGGCTCCCTGAACCAGCCTTCTCCACCTCTGCCTATCTTGGGCTACTGCTTTCCAGTTTGTGGCATGAAGCTCAGCCGTATCTTGGTTTATCTTATCTATCCATCTGATGTTTGGCCTCCCACGTGGTCTCTTGCCTACTACTCTGGCATTCATAGTCGTGTAAAGGCGTCCTGATGGATTGCTACGAGCCACACGCACAACCCATCTTAACCTCCTTGCCTTCATGTCATGAGATATTGACTGACCCGTTTCTTTCAGAAGTTCTTTATTGTTCCTTCTCCTCCATGTGTCAAGGTTCTGGTTCCATATTAGTCCTGTTATCCTACGAAGAAATTTTCTTTCGAATCTCTCAATTCTGGCTTCTAGTGTGACGGTTAGAGCCCAGGTTTCACAACCGTACAGCAGAACTGGCTTAATCACGGCGGTGTACACCCTTATTTTTAGATTTCTGGAGATTTTTCTGGATTTCAGTGCCCTTGAAAGAGAGAAGAAAGATCTGTTCGCACTAGTTATTCGCTGGTCTATCTCTGTTAGTTGATCATTTATTGAGGTTACTGTGCAGCCGAGGTTTTTGAATCTGTCTACTTTCGGGAATGACTTAGAGTCCACGCAGATCAAGTTATTAGGGTGGACATTTCGGCTAACTATCATGTATTTTGTTTTGTCTACATTGACCTGTAGTCCAATTTGCTCTGCTTCTTTTAATAGAATCTGAGCGAATCTTTCAATTTCCTCTTGATTACTTCCGAGGACAGCTATATCATCGGTATATGCTAGGATTTTATGTTTCATACCAACGTGCACCCCTCATGAAATATTATATATATATATATATATATATATATATATATATATATATATATATATAAGTTAAGCGTAGTGGACTTTAAACACTTAAAAAAAAGTAAGAGGTTCACGAAATGAAACGCATGAAGTCGGAATCAAGTAGTGTTGCCCAAAATCGCTCTTGGTCTTGCACTTTGCAAGACCAAGACCAAAGCCGTCTAACTGTTGCAAGATCAAGAACAGGACTGATAAAAAAATTCGATTTTTTAAATAAAAATTAAGGGATAATAGTTACTAATACTCGACAATTTTAGTTAATATACGTAAAGAATTGGTATAACCAACATCCTTTTGCATTTAATTCCTCTAATTTTTAATTTAAAGCTCAGTTAAGCTTCTCCTATCTAAAAAATTACAGTAATATCTCTATAATAATAAGCTAATAAGTAATTGCGAGACTCTTGCGCAAGACCAAGACCATGACAAGACTTAATTCGCAAGACCAAGACTCTTCTCGGTCTCGCATTTGGGCAACACTAGAATCAAGACTACTTTATTGTTCCTTCTAATCCTCTATATATACATTCTGACATTGTTTACATCAATACTTTTGGTATTAACGCTAATACTGTCCCGCTCCGTACCTTAACTTATATATATATATATATATATATATATATATATATATATATATATATATATATATATAAATATTATTTTTATCAAAGATTACAAATTTACTTACATAACGAAATAAAATAATACAATAAATAAAAATATGAGCCGATGATTGATAAAATGGCAATCTTTATGGTAATGGTAAAATCTTAAACTCACTCTTTGAAATATTCAACAATTTAGAGGAAGTTCTACAACGTTATAGAACAATAATAAGTATTTCTTACATGATCTTAAAAGCTCTGTTAAAAAGTATCAGTTTCAAGCAAACCCATTTTTTTGAAAACATGAAGTTCATAATCTCAGTAATTAATTATTATATATTACGAATACGAATTACACCAGTTTTGTACATAACGGCCCATTTAACAATACAAAAACCATGCCCTTCAATCCGAACATTCAGTGACTATTGAATGCAATCAGGTGAAGCAATATTCTTTTCTAACGGCAGTGTGGGTAGTCAGGAATCGATTGAGAGGCACGATTAGGAAGAGGTAGGTGCGAAATTATGACGAGTGGATGTGTTTCCATTATCAGCCAAATCTGTACTTTTAAGTATTAGGTGGCTAAATTTGACAAAAAATGATGATTTCGAATTTTAATTATTAAAAACAGAAGATGCAATGGTTGATACCTCTGTAATCTGTTAAAGCAAAAAATGTATTTAATGTAACTAAAAATAACCAAGATTAAAAATAAAAACGTAATACTCTAAGTATACTCATGTTCGGGCAGTACTACTTTCTTCGTTCTTACTATCTTGGAGGGAAGATCGGGACTCACAATGAAGGATTATGGAATACCATTACGATCAGCTTGGAGTCGAAACGTTTACCAGAAATAAATTATTTTAAAATGGATTTTTAAAATTTATTTTCATTACCCATTACCCGGGTTGGAGCTGAACTAAATATTCTGAATAAAATCAGCGAAAGTAGTTAGATACGAAACGAGCACATTACGCAAATAGAAGAAATGCGTTGACCCTATCGAATGTTTCGGTACTCCATATAGCCTTTTCTTTGGAAAATCTAATATTCTGAGGAATATCTCATTACAAAATCATTCAAAATTAAAAAAAGAAAAATAATATTTAGAAAACTGACAATAAATGCCCAAGGCTGTTATCTAGAATACTTATATTAATATTTGATTTTTCTCTTTTTCTTTAAAAATTTGATATTTTTTTTAACCCACATTTCTAAATGCTAAATGTTCAAATAATATAAAAACTAGAACGTTGGCAAAAATAAAAAAAATTTAAAAAAGACTGCGTCCTGAATATTTATCACCCATAATATAAAAACTAGTTGACCCTTGCGAAAAATTCGCACTGTACATTGTTATCAAATACCAAATTAATAAGAAAATAAAATAATGCAATATATCAAAATATAAAGAAATCAAATGTTTCTTTATCGATAAATATAATCGACAAAGAAAACAAAAATTAATTTAAATCTTCATTTTTGTTTGGAACCAACATGTTTACAAATTTCAGTAAGCTGCATCTTTGCTAAAAATTGTCCGATTTCGATGATTTTTTTTTCTTTTTGTAGGTAATTTAGTAATCTTTTATATAATCACAGGCACAGCCAAGAAAAAAGTGTGTAATTTTTTAGTTATTCGCAAATAAAGTTTGTTTTGTTTCATAACTTGTTTACCTGGATTTTTTGGGTGATTGGCCTATTTTGCCCGCCTGAAGGAGAAGGAAGCCTTCGAAATTAGTAGCTCAATCTTGGGATTTGGTGAAAAATTAACGATGATATGGCTTGCCGATCAAAAAAACAAAAATAATATAAACTCCTCCTCGCTCGATCATAGAGACCTGAAGTCGACGAAATGAGACATGTATTCAAAGACAGTACTACAATTAATGTAAGGTTGTGTGGATGCGAACCCTATGCCTTGCGTTATCTCGGAAATAGTACGTTTTTGGGCTTAAAAATGCAGGATCCGGGTCTAGCTGTACGCATCAAAATCTTCAAGATCCAATTTGTCCCGTATCGATCTACAGACCTACCACCGTTCCAGTATCGAAGCCTAGCAAAATGTTTGTATCGACTTTATTTATTTTAGAAAGAAAAACAAAAGTGGAGAATACGATTCGCTAACCCTCCGTGAAATTCTGAATCTAACGGAACCCCATTCAGGGTATTTGAGCATGACAGGAGCTAATATTTGGTACACAACCGATTTCGATCATTACTGTAATAATATATGTGGGGATGATCCAGTAATTTCATAATCTTAGATCACTAAGAACTTTAAATAATGTTTTCTTTGTGAAATCAATTGTGCACTGGTTGTAATTTTTTTACAAAAAAAGTTAAAATTTTAATTATACTATAAAAGGGTTTGTGCAGATGCACTTACTGTGTTTATCGAAAAATAAGTCCGAAATTTACAAAAACGTTCTTAAAAGTTCAACTCTATCAAAAATATTATTAGTGACTTTCTTCAATAAACCGATAATATCTTATTTCAGATTCATTAAAGTTGATAGGATATTTAATTCATACATATTAAGCAATACATTTGGACATAAATCAATCGTCTTAAAGTGAATTGAACTTTGCAAAAATCTACCAATTTGGGAACCCCGATTGAACAATTCTGATGAGAATGACCCGCACACATTTCGATTTAATCATCAGTATCAAACATAGGATTCCAGCCGTCTCCAGTGCTAACGTGATTGGGTTCGACTGGAAGTCGCTAATCGCAACCTAATCGAGTTACAACGATGGATCTAATGACCCCTGATCTGCTGGGCTGATCAAGATTCTAATGAATGCGATTGTTTTCCGAGGGTGAAAGTGAATACAATAGTTGCTCAATGCCTCCCCGATATTAGGGTGGGCGAGTTCCGAATCTTTGAGAAAGCGTCTATCATTTGTTGCAATATCGTTGATTCATACAAAGTAGATTATACTCGTTACTAATATTGTTATCGATATTTTTACAACTTATAATTTGATATTATTTACCTAGCTTAAAAGTGACATTTGTAAATATATACACACGTTAAAAAAGCGAATAATCAATGAAGTGTATTTTCCTTTGTCGTGAATTTTGTTAAACTTCTTTGTTGACTCTATAATTTGGTATTTCTTTCAGTGTATACACCAGAAATAATTGAGCTATTATAATTTTTAAATTGTTTTCTGTTAGGTTATTTCCTAATTGACGCTTAAGTGAACGATGGCGATGGACGCTGAAAAATTAAAACAAGAAATGATGTACCTAAAATTTAAATAATAATGACTATGCAGAAACATTATACCAATATCTCAGAACACTAATGATTACATTTTGATTATTACAGTAAAACCAAAATACTTTTAGTCGGATGTTCTGTGCGGTAGAGCCGAAAAAAAATTAATGAAGCTTTAAAAAACTCACAATAAAATAAATTAAATTATTTCAATTTATTTATCTCCTTCAATAAAAACTAACTGAATCCTCAGAACTGCAAATATCCTTACTGTAATCAATCCACTTAAAGCGAAGATATTTATCCTCCTCCCAAGAAATTTCATTGCACTCCTCTTCTTAAAAATGGTTATAGTTAGTGTTGCCCAAAATCTATCTTGGTCTTGTACTCTGCAAGACCAAGACCAAGGTAGTCCAACTTTTGCAGAACCAAGACCAGGGATGGTAAAGAAAATCGATTTTTGAAATAAAAATTAAGACAAAATAGTTACTAATACTTGACCATCTTAGTTACTATATGTTAATAATTGGTATAACCAATATACTTTTGCATTTAACTCCTCCAACTTTTCATTAGGGCTTAGTTAGGTTTCCCTTATCTAAAAAAATACAGTAATATTTCTATAGTAATAAGCTGATAAGTAATCGCAAGTCTATTACGAGACTCTTGTGCAAGACCAAGACCATGACCAAGACTGAGTTTGCAAGACCAATACTCGTCTCGGTCTCGCATTTCGACAACACTAGTTATAGTGAAAGTTGAATTAATAAAAAATATAGTTTATTTGCAATTACACGTGTTGCATTCTATGTTTTCTACTATTCTCTGATTTGAAACTTGCATAAAAAAAAAGTAAAACTATTTACACTCATGAAAATCATTCATAATCTCATTAAAAAATGAGCCCATGTATATAATTCATATTTTTGTAATTTTATGCTGCCTCAAAAATTTTAATGGCGTGACATACCTCTTTACGTGTTAAGAAAATAAAATAATCCTTTAAACTAAGTAGCTATTAGTTTCATAATGATTTTAATATTTAATTATCTCTATTTCGTGTAAATAATTTCATTATAAAGTTTTATGTATTGAAAACTTAACTTTCATTTCTTTTCAAGTTTGTTTATTATTAGCCATTTTACACCAATTTTCAAAATTTTGTCAACTTAATGACTACACATCTGATTACGACGTTTCGGCTCGTTGAGCCATTTTCAAGTCTAAATTTTTTTTACAATTTACAGTCATATTTAAAACATTACATACTTCAACATATAGAGATTCTTTTTATATACCTAAAATACCAATCATGCACCTGTCCTTTTCAACTTATGCGTATTGCATGCGTCTATTCATATAAAAAAAAAATTATTTTTGTCATGTCCACGTTTAATTATTGTATAATATTATTATTACTCAATTATTTATTATTAAATGATTCAAAGAAGTTAAAATTACCTTATAATGTGTCACCGACATCTCATCAGCCTCATTTCAGTTTCGTGACTGGTTATTCTTAAAGGAGTAGTTGTAGACTATTTATTTTAAACATTTTTTATTTTTTTATTTGGGTTTTATACAACTTAAGGAGTCATATCCCCAACACCCAAAAGCCACTGCTCCCTGTCCATCCAATCTCCTTCACGAAGCCCTCTGGCTGCCATGCTTTCCTCCACGTCCTCTATCCATTTCTTCTTTGGCCTTCCACGCTTCCTTCTTTCAGGTGGCATATAGTTATAAATTTTCTTTGGCCAGCGGTTCTTTCATCCGCATTAAGTGGCCATATCACTTTAACCGTTTGGTCCCGATCAGGTGAAGGATGTTCTTTTGACATCCGACCTTGTCTCTAATTGCTGCGTTTGGGATCCGCTCGATTCTGGATATGCCACAGCTTCTTCTCCAGAAATCCATTTCCATGGAAAGCAACTTATTTTCCATCTTTTTTGTCAGTGTCCAGACTTCTGATCCGTAAGTGGCTACGCTTTCTACAAAGGAATGGTATATCTTCTTTTTAGTTTCTAATCTTATTTCTTTACTCCATAGGGTTGAATTTATCGAACTTATTATTCTTTTCCCATTATTTATTTTATGTTCGATATCAACCTCACTACCACCCTTTGAAGATAACCAGTATCCGAGGTACTTGAACTGCTGGCTGACATTTAGCGTCCAGTCATCAATTTCAAGGGGCAAATTTGGAGCGTTGAAAAACATATACTCTGTTTTACTTTCACTGATTTTCAGACCCCATCTGGAATACGTGTCTAGCAACTTCCTCATCATATAGCTAACATCATCCGGATCCGATGCGATTATGACTTGATCATCGGCATACTGCAAATTGTAGATGACATCATTCCCGATTTGAACACCCATTCCACAGCACGATCTTTTCCAGTTTTTAAGGGCTTGTTCTATATAAATGTTGAAAATCAGGGGTGAAAGGCAGCAGCCCTGTTTCAATCCTTTGTTAATGAAGAAGCTTCTAGACACTTTATCTCCTATTTTTATAGCCCCCGTTATATATTTATAGAGCTCTTGAATTGCTCTGATGAGGTATCTCTTAATAGATGTGGCTTCCAAAGCTTTCCACAATTTCGCCAGAGGTACTGAATCATAGGCCTTGTGTAAATCTACAAATATCATATGGAGTTCACGGTCGTGGGCCATCCTCTTTTCTATAAGTTGTGAGAGACTAAAAATGTGATCATTTTAAACATATACAATGATGTTTCCCAATATTATATATGGACTTATTTTAAGTAAAATTAGCTAATTCATTTCATATTTTTATTTTTTCAATCGAATTCACGTAAAAGGTATTTATATTATCCACGTCTGTATGATTATTTACCGAGTTTTTTTAATTTTTAGCTATGTATATTGCTTCTTTTATTCTACGTTTATTCATATTACTTTCATTATGTAGGATTTTGGCGTTTTTGAAATCAAATTCATGTTTAGTTTGCATAGTATGTTGAGAGAGCTCAGTAGCTAATTTAATTTTTGTGTTTTTCGAATTACAATTTTGTTTGTGCTGTTTAAGTCTTTTTTCAAACTATTGCGATGTCTGTCCAAAATATGATTTGTTGTATCAATTTTTACAGTTCATTTTATAAATAATATTCGTTAATTTATCGGTGGGTATTTTATCTTTAATAACTTTCATTTCGTTGCTACTGGGGATAATGCAAGTATGATAAATACCTAGGCAATTTTTCAGGATTACTTCTTACATCACGTTTTAGCCGTCTTATAAAGGAATCCCCAAGGTACCATTTCTACATCCTATTCTTATATATTTTTTTTCTTTTGTGTATGTGACAGTATTATAGTGTCTGTACCTATTTTACTTCTTTATTATACTAAATACATCTAATAGAATAAGTAAAAGAAAAATAACGAAGGTTGGCAGTGTAAGAGACTGTGTGATAAATCTTAATGAAGGAAGCATGGGGAATTGAATTTCAAATGGAAGCACATTTCAATGCGTTTATGATTTTTCGAAAGAAATCATATTTTTGTGATGTTATATTTGAAGGAACTTTAAAGCATGGAACAAGGGGTAAATATGAAACAGGCGCAGCAGGCGTAATTTTATATTATCTACAATTTTTCGAATTCTACTTCTGCTTAAACTGTTTTTAAGAAGAGGAGAGCAATCAAATTTCTGGGGAGGATGGGGTAGTATGGGCCCTCTACCTTTTCACCCCTTAGTGAAAACTTAAAAAAACATTTTTTGGTGATTAGTCACTTCACATAATTTCCGAATTGATTCAGATGCTGTCTACCATCACTAGTAGAATTTCGACTTTTGGTAAACGAATCAAAGACTCGAACACACCGAACACGATCTGTTTCGACGATCTTCATGGCGATAACCGGGGACGGTCACACAAAGAGAGATATCACATACATGGATACCCACCACACGCGGTTCTACGGGAGGGGCTTTCGGGCTAAAGCTCCTCCCTCCAAATGTTGAAACATAACCATGTCTTATGAATTAAATATTAAAAAACTATCTGTAAAAGTATTACTGTTCGTATAATTACATTTAATAGAACTTCAAGAATCAATTAACACCATTTTATATAGTTAATTAGATAGTTTCTTTATTTTTCTACCAAAGTAATAATCATTATTTATAAAAAAAAAACTTTCGGGCTGACTCTCCCTCCCACCAAAAATAAAATCAATCCTGGATCCGCTAGTGATACACACACAGCAAGATCCTGTAAGAACAAAACATAAAGTTATTTATAAGACGAAATAAACTGTATATTTCTCATTATATAAAGTTAAATTTCTGTACAATTTTTATTGCTTACTTAAGACAAAGATCTATTGTTCTAAATAACATTTTATTTTTATTTTTTAGAATATATCCTAGGTTTTGGCCAAGTTCAAAACCGCACATTATAATTAAATTGTGCTAACAGGCTTCTGCAGTGTGGCTGATATATGACCTTTTTTTTAATAAAATTTTAAGTGATCGATCAAATGCATTAAATTAAATCGTATTCAAATATCACGCATGCGGAAATTATCGATTGATTTATGTTCTATTTGACGACGTTTGAAGGTTTACTATTCTGATGCGGGCTGTCATGATGGGAACGATGGCTGAAGCCGCAACGATGACATCTACTGGGCAGGGCGTTTGGTTTTGTGTTATGTAAGACTGTGATTTCATTTATAATGTTCGTATAGAACTGTAGTTGCTAAGAAAAAAATATCATAGTTTTTAATTTATTTTATTGTGACAGAATATTATATTACTCAATAAATAAAAAATAAATCGTTGTATACGTGAGGACTGGAAACAAACAGCCTTAAAAATGTAAATAAATTTATTTTTGGTAACTTTAATTACCACAATCAAAAATAGTTTCTCTTGTAAATGGTACACTTTTAATTTTACCCAAAGTCGTACATTAATTAATTAAGCCTCGTAGTGAATGCTATTCCATCAAACATCAAGATCTAACTTGCTATTTTTAAGTATCGCCTGAGTTAAAAAACTGATATAAAAAAATATCATTCCGACGATGCCGTGGTCTCCTCATCGAAGAACTTCATTTTCCTGACTTAGCTGATCGACCCTATTTATTTATGGAGCTAAATGTAAAACGATATTAATACGCTAAGTTCCTTGAAATCACTTAAAATTCGTTGCTTAGTTGTTGTAGGAAGAAAATATTAGGTGGATCAATAAGTTTGTTCGGCTTTTGTTCGTAGTACGAATTGTTTTCATATATCTTCAGTTCTCCCTACCACATCTCACAATAATGATACTTATCGGATATGTGAAAGTCCGTGTTTGGTTTCAATGCCATTACTTTTGTTTGTGCTACAGGGTAGTGAATATGTCAAATCAATTGCATTTTCGGCATATTTTGCTTTTTTATTTCAAAAAAGGCAGGCGATCTTCGGAGACCCACCAAAAGATATGTAAGATGTACGGGAACGATGCCTTAGCAGAACGTACTGCTCAAAGATGGTTTGCCTTGTTTCGTTCCGGAGATACGAGTTCCGAAGAAGCACACCGCAGCGGCCAGCCCACCGAGGTTGATTTGAGTGATATCAAGGCTCTAATCGAACAAGACTGGTCGCCACAGGCACGAGAAATTCTAAAGACACTGAAAATAGGTTTTGAAGCCGTTCGAAGACATTTAAAACTGCTACGTTTCCCGCCTCGAGGTTTGTGTTCCAAACAAACTGACTGGAGCAAACCTGACCGACCGAATATAAATCTGCAACTCTCTTCTGAACCGGGACGAAAGGGACTCATTTGTCAAACGAATAATGGCGGTCGACGAAAAGTGGATCATCTACGACAATGTAGTGAACTGCGGACGAGCGGCTTAATGCCACCCCAAAGGCCGGCCTACATCCGAAAAAGATTTTGCTCCCCATATGGTGATATTATCGAGAAAAAAACTATTGATTCAAAGATCTACTGCACGCAGCTATCAAAATTGAACCAAACACTGCGACCAAACGCCCAGAACTAGCCAACCGTAAAGGTGTTGTTTTCCACCATCCATACTAGAGCACACTCCCCAGTAACCACACAGCAAAAGGTTGCTACTTGGCTTGGGTGTTTTTCTTGGTTGCGCACTACGATTTGTTTTCGGAATCTCAAGGGATACGAATATTACCCAGTATTACACTGAGTTGAGGTGGCTCTACCCATCCTATCGCCGTCACTATTTCTCTAGCCATCTTTCTGTACCAAATCATTAGAACTCATCTACCCTCCTATATTTTTCACAGCTTACAATTCAAATACTCCATCCAATCCCGTCCCACCAGATCTCGTACTTCCGACCTCTATCCTCCTCCTCACCGAACTGCTGCGTTTGATAAATCCTTTGCAATACAAGCCGCCTCCCTCTGGAATTCCATCCCTGCTGATATTCGACACGCTCAATCAGTTTCCTCTTTCAAACCTCTCCTCTTTAAGCATCTACTCCTCATTGTGAAATATACTTAAGAGAAATATCTAAGCACCGCCAGAGACTACCTCAATTTATTAAGGTTATTTTAGTTTCTCATACATATGTACAATTTACTTGTTCTTTTCTTTCTCTTTTCAGTATTTTTATCTTAAGTCAACTCTTATTGTAAATATACAATCTAATTGTAACCACACAGACATACAATCTGTATTTATATTTTGTTCTTAAGGGACAACAGTCCCAGAATAATAAAATATTTTTTCATTTTCATTTTCATTTTCATTTCATTTCATTTTCATTTTCCGGACTTTGCACCACCCGACTACCATTGATTCCGGTTCCTCCAAAATTCCCTCAACGTGAAATCGTTCGTGAAATAATTCGATATCGATGTGAAAGCGTATCTCGATCAGTTTTTCGCTTCTAAGCTTGAGATGTTTAACGAGTGCGGAATAATAAAATTGTTAGTAAGATGGCAAGAGGTCATTAATAAAAGCGGTGAATATATTATTGAATAAAACTTATTCTTTGTATGAAAAAAACTTGTTTTATTTCATCTTTAAAAACCGAAAGAACTTATGGATCCACCCAATACCTTAAAAATGTTTTATCAACTTTTATTTAGAAACAGTTATAACAGCTGTATCAATTCGTAAAAAAAACATTTTATTAAATAAGAGAAAATACAGTCTATATATTCAGTTTCATTTACAGAACTAAAAATTAAATATTAACCTAAAGTTATCTGCCCAAGGCAACTTTCGGTAATCGAGGCCCAGGGGGCCCATCCCTCTTTCCCAAGCTCGATGGCGCATGAACGTTCTCCCATCCCTCCCTTCATATTTTATTGCTATCCTCATCTTAAAAATAGTGCAAAAAAAGTGTAATTTAAAGATTCTTAGATTACATACAATTATACACCCTGCAGTATTTTAAATGTTTCCATTTGTCTTTTGATTCAAAACTTTTTATTCCGAAAATTCATAACTCCGTCGAAATGTGCCCCCCTCAAAAATGTTTATGGTGCAACTTGCGCCATGAAATCCCCTTCTGGGCACTTCTGTCGGGGCCTGTCTGTATTATCAAAAGAACAGTTGAGAAAAATACTACTACTTGTAAATTGATCGCTAAGAGATAATTCAATACAAAATATTATTTATGAACTTCAAATAAAGAATTGATTTTGATTAAAAAATAAATTGATGGTGATACTCTGATCTTGGTGGTATGTGAAGTCACTAAATTTAGATAAAAATGTTGACAATCAAGCCTTTTCTTTGTTTTTTAAAAATATGGTACCTGCTCCTGTGTTACTACAATAGGCTTGGCCATTGTGGCCTCCAGGTCGTTACAGGTATGTAATGCTGAATCGCCAACACCGGTTAGTCAAATCAGCAACTTACTGTTTGTTGTGAAGAACTGCTTACAATTACATTTCTTTCAAACATCCATTTGTTATAGAAACGATCAAAATCTTATAAATAATACTTTTGATGAGATTTGGAAGTGAATTCACACAGCGAATGTGAACATTTATGAAAAATAATAAGTGGTTGTACCGATTGACATAAATTCTCGACACCGACTTCATTACAATTCGTCTGAAACAAAACTAGTATTTATGCAATTAACATCCTATAAGGAAAACGAGAAGAAAAAAAAAGTTGATGACCATCAGGGATTCTTAGCTCTGAATAAACCTTCACATCTTTAAAGCCCTTCTGAACTAGATCAGGCTGTGACATGATCACATGTTCTCAATGCCATTTTCACTTACCAAAAATAATGAATGAACTGCAACGAATCAATAAATTAGACAGCATTTGATAGTAAATTAGAAGTTATTTTATATTATTTATTTATTTTTTAAAGATTTACATAAAAAGTTTATTTATCCATCATCCATCCACCTTAAACCCCAGATAACTGACATCAGATTCATTGTTTAAAATGGTAGTGAATAAAAAAATCATTTTAGTCACTGATTAATGCCTTCAGAGTAGGTATTGATGGTTGATTCAGGACCATGTATTTAGGGGAGACTTAAGTGTTCCCCCTGCACAACCATTGGTCTTGTAACAAGGAAAATTCATCCTCACAGATGATGAATTTCCTAATATAATATACACAAAATTCCTATCGTGACCACCACCACCAAATTCTGACAGCAGGCATGCCCTCCCTTGGATGGTGGAAAAAAAAAACCGAAAAAAGTGACAAAAAACAGCTATTTGAAGAAAAGAGAAATGTAGGAAAAATTCATCTCCATACACGAATTTTCTAATTTAATATTTTTAAAAAATTATTATCGTGACAGCACTAGCGATTCCTGCCAGGAAATTATTCTGATTTTTTTTTCTTAGGGAACTCATTTCCAAGCTGCAGCGCCATTTACATTAATCTTTCTTAGATTTTGACAATATCGGAAAAAATTAGTGTTCATTGACCCTGGTTGTCAACTATATCAATTAATCGAATTATTAAGTTTAGGTACTCGTTCAACGCACAATTTTAGGTTTTTTAATTTCTTAAAGAATACGTTTTTCGCTTTGATGCACTGCTTAGAGGTATTACATGAACAAAAAGATCAGATAAATCTGGAAATTTAAGCTCTAAAACGTTTTCTCTTGGTAACCAGTGCTAGAAATTTAGTTTTTTACATGTCTAAATCCATATAAAGGGTGTCTGGTTTGTAGGGAAAAGTATTTAAAGGATGATAGCAAAACTCAATAAATACGTAAAAGTTTATATACACAATGGTTCGATTTTTAGCAGAAAAGTATGGAATTAAAGTTTTGTGATTTTTTTTTATGTGTCACATTTTTTGTTGAATAGGAAGTGCTAAAAAAAATTATTTAATTTAAGTAATTAATGATAGGTTCACTGAAAACTAGTCAAAATTTACTCTAAATAAAAATAGAGTTTGCTTTTGTTAAAACCATTTAAATAAGGACTTTTGAGCAGCTAAACTCAGCTAAGGAGTGGGGGAAATGGGTAGTGGTGGGGGTACATACACGTGGTACAGAGGTGCGCCCCCCTCCCGTAAGAAAATTCCTGGATCCGCCAGTGGTAGCATGTAATATAAAAGTGCATAAATTAATTCCAAAGTATGGTTATAATTACTACTTTGACCAGAAGTGCCTGAAGCTCTCCTCCTCCACCAAAATGGTAAAATATTACCATGTTTTAGAGAAAAAAATATTAAAAACTATGTCTTAAAGTATTCTTGTAATTAGATTTAATAAGACTTTAAGAGCCACTTAAACACCATTTCATGTAGGTAGTTAATTTCTTTTTACTTTCCTGCCTATACTAGGTAAGGAAAGTATTGCAATAGGGTCAAATTTCCGATATGCGGTTTTCGACGGATCTATTCGTTTCAGAGCTCCCTGAGTCCGAAAAATACATTTTTAGCCATTGGTCTGTCTGTCTATCTGTCGGTCTGTGCCAAGATTTCCTCGGGAACTACTGAACCGACTTTGTTGCTTCTTTTTTTATTTTGTGGGGTTTTGATTACTAATGCCTGTGACGGATATTCGGTGCTCCATCCGCAATACCTTGAACGCAATAAATGAAAAACATGTTTTTCTATAGACTGTAGCGCGAAAACGGCTCTAACGATTTTGATGAAACTTTCCTAGGTACTTTTCGTCTAAGGGGCCGCTACTGACTGCTATCTGAGAATGTTTATAACCTGAACACTGATAACTCCCATAAAGCACTGATAAGCCTTCTTTTACTTCATATCTTCGTATTATTGTATTAAATTCGTATTATTGAAAGTGTAAACAGATACAAAAACAAATTTAATAACAAGAAAAATACTTTTATTTGACGACACATGTATTAATGAAATAATAAAAAAAACACTTTAAGAAGATATGTACATATAAAACATCAAAATGAAATAATAAAAAACACATTTAAAAGAACATATTTACAAAGAAAAGAAAAAATATAAAACGAAATCGGTTTTATAAAAAGATAAAACATTCATCTGTTTCTCGACAAACTCCACCAAACATCCACTGCTGAGATAAAACTCTCCCCACATGATTTTTTCGTTAAGAAAAAAGACTTTCTTTTACTTCAACCACTTTGCCAGGTCCTCCAATTTTTTTTCTTGGCCTGTATAACATGTCATGGGCACAAACCTCTCTTAGACATTTGTTCCACGTTACCATAGCTCTGTTGAATAGTTTCAGCTGCTCTTTGGCCCACTTCATCGTTATCAAGCTATGGGACCATCCATAAATCAATTTTAAAGCTGTTAAAAACGAAATCCTCGAGCCCTCCAACCATGTTCCTTTCCTTATTGAAAGTTTTGTGTCATAAGTCCTACGAAAGCATCTCCATTTGGCCTTCCTGGTTGACTTCATTCGATGACCTCGATCACACGTCGATTCAAGTCGGCAAGTACCCCAACATTTTAAAAATATTGAAGTGCCTGTTCTTCTGAAGGCGTCAAATTCCATATTCTAAGAAGATCCATAATATGACAAAAAGAAACACAAAGGGGCCACAAACTAAAAAAAAAAAGTAAAATAAACACAAACGGGCCAAAAACTAAAAATAATGAAAAATAAACACAAACGGACCAAAAGTAAACAATTTAATAAGTGAACATAATAAGGGAATAACTGAAAACTAAACAATGCAATAACTGAAAGGGGATAAGAAGAGGGAGGTTATGTGACGTGACGTTTGATAAGATAGATAAGAGGTGAGGTTTCAGTCCGGCCTGCTAGACTAAAAGTACCAAAAAGTTATAAAGAAAAGAAAAATGTTATGGGGCCTAACTCCCTAAGTATATATTATACGGTAAAATTTATAATAACACTTTTGAAAGGTAATTCAATTACTAACAAAACAAACAAAAAAAATCATCGGAATCGAACCAGTATTAGCTTATTCTGTTTTTTACACATTTTTAACTTATTGCTTTCCTACCTATACTAGGCAAGGAAAGTATTGCAATCGGGTCAAATTTCCGATATGCGGTTTTCGACGGATCTATATGTTTCAGAGCTCCCTGAGTCCGAAAAACACATTTTTAGCCATTGGTCTGTCTGTCTGTCTCCTTGAGTCCGGAAAAAAACGCCGTTTAGCTTGTCGAAATTCCCTACAAAACCATATAAAAATCGTTCATTTTGGACAACTATTAACGAAGTTACAGCTATTCAATTTCCAATGTAAGATTACTGGTTCATATCCTGGTGTCAAAAAGGGATGAATGAGAGAATAAAGATGACTAAGTGAAAGTAAGAAAATCTGTTGCCTGCATCACACAATCTTCACTATTTCCTCTACTTTTAACAGAAATTATTGTTTGACAATACTAAGCTATAGCAACAAGTTTTTGATCAGCAATATTAGTGAGTATTGAAATTTTTACACTGATCTACCTCAAGCCGGTTTACATTGCTTTAGTTTATCAAATAAATAGCACTCAAATCTTTTCTTTGATAAATTTTCAGGAAAATAAATCTAATTCAATTCTTTTGGTTCTTCATGGACATATGTAGACATAAAAAGTTTTCTGAAATAGGTACGAAAGTCATGTGAGTGGACACACCAGATATTTTTTTTCAACTTAATTATCGTTATATGTATATGAAAAAAAAATCTTTCAGGCTAAAGATTACCTCCCCCCCCCAAAAATTAAATCCTGGATCCGCTAGTGCAATCTTAATTGATGTTTATTAAGTTTGCCGACATTTCTACCCAAGCATGAGAATCATCAGAATCATCATAAAAAATAGAAAATTAATGGTTATATATCCTAACCATCCATATAATTTTAAAAATCAACTATTTCTCCATCTCTAAAGCATCTTATCTTGAGTTGTTTTGTTTCTTACAGTCATCCTATCTCTGGGAATTAGGATTACCTTCAGAGGAGCATGAAGTTATCACCGAAGATGGCTACATTCTTACTATGTTCAGAATTCCAAAACCTGGTGCCACTCCAGCACTTCTTATGCATGGATTTATGGGCACTTCTGACATGTGGCTTTTAATGGAGAGGGATAATAATTTGGGTAACAATAAATCTTTTTTCTCTTAATAATTTAGTTAAATAAGAACGATAGATTTATAGTGTTTAGGAAAATAAATTTCCATACTCTACCCAATATGTACTGTTAAATTTTATTCTAAAAATAAATTAATATTCTTCAAATTTTTAGCAACAATCTTGGCTGACAATGGCTATGATGTATGGATTCCAAACATGAGGGGAAATATCCATAGCCACAAGCATACTTTTCTCTCATCCGCTTCCAATAATTTTGAATATTGGAATTTCAGGTATCATTTTATCTTAAATATATTTAATTTTAAGATTTATATTGTCACCGACATTTTAACCCAAGCTTGGGTTCATCATCAGAGCATCTGGTAACATGGACCAGATAATGACTAATCCACAAGCTTAGGTTGAAACGTCGGCATCAATAAAATCTTAAAATGACTGAATCCTGACTATTTACTTATCACCCATGATATATAGAACAGTCGACTAATTTCCTTCAACAAATATATTTAAATATTTTTCAATATGTTAGCACATAAATAGTTTATCTGTAGGTTTACTTCTATAGTTTGATTATTTATGGTACGGTAATAATTTATTTATAGAAAGAAAATTTCAATATAAATCAGCCAAGGACTCATCAATCCCAATAGATGTCATTATGGCCTAAGCAGAAATCTTAAAAGCTCATCATTATCTTGTTGAACAAAGTATTGGTTGAATAGAACACTCATCAGACACGTCCAAATCTGCGGCTTGGACTCCTTATTTTTGAAAAGAAAATCCTTTGCCAAATATTTGGACCTGTAAAAAAAGCTTATTATTATTTGATATATATCATATTAAAATATATATATATTAACAACCTTTACCATTAATTTTAATGAAAAAAATATTTATAAACAAATTAATCAACAAACTGCTAGATTTTGGAAACTTATTATTTATAGTGATGATAGTTTAGGATGAATATGCCTTGAAATAGTGATAAAGCTTTGATTAATAAATGCCCAAAATTGTAAAATACTGTGCAAGTAATGTTGAAGAAATTACTCAAACATATGTTAATATCTCAGTTTTATTTACTAGAATATGCTATCTGAACCAGGTATCAGAAATATATATCATTTTGAACAAGATAATGATCTATTATATAGGCCTTTTCAATTTTCTTCTTTCGGTAGCATTGAGGATTTATAGTACTCATTTAATTGACAGATCGAATGCTTTTGTCACAAATTATTTCCATTATTCAAGAAAGTGGTGGAATAATGTGAACTCTGAGACAACCCATAAAGTTGTCCAAATAATCTAAACCAGGGGTATCAAAACTATGGCCTCCGATCAATAAATTAATTCTTTGGATTACATGGTCAAATGGCCAAATTTAAAAATATGAAATTTAATAAATCACTTTAAATAAGAGGCTACTACAACATTTATTAAATGATTTATTTCTCTCAGAAGGCTCAATTCACAACTGAAGTGTCATTTACATAACAAGATTTTTTTTTTTTATCACAAACCATGAGCCACAGGACTTAATGGAGATCCCCACCAGCCTGCCGGACATGGTGGTTTCAATGTGCCCCATGGACCAAAACGTTTAGAAACCCCTAATCTAAACAATTAGAAGACTTTTAGCCGTCGAGCATAAAAGTTGAATTTGCTGTTAGTAGAAATAAAAAAGTGAAAGTAAGAAGAATAAATTTTTTCATGACATATTTTTTAATTTATTTTAATAATTAAATATACCACATAGATTATTATGATATGACAATGACTTGCATATAAAGTGTCCAACACAGGAAGCCTAAAAATGTTTATTTTTATGTCCGTTAAACTGCCTCAAATCTATTGTTCAGAAACTTAATCACATGCCTGCAATAGTGACTATATTGAATTCAATATACATATATTAAATTGAATAGAGAATGAATTTAGCTTTTTTTTTTATAATGTATGATCTTGCAGTGGAAGGAAATAGTAATATTTTCAAGATTATTCATTTTTAATCAAACAGTATTTTAGATGAAAAAGTATTTATTTTATGTTTAAGCATTGATGAAATTGCTAAAAAAGATTTACCTGCAATTATGAACCATATTACGACTAATACTGGTAAACAAAAGATGTTCTACATTGGTCACTCAATGGGTTCAACAGCCTTTTTCATTCTTTGCTCTGAAGATCCACAAATATGTGAACGGTTTCACTCTGCTGTACTTTTAGCACCTATTGCTTTTCCTCCAGAAAGGGTGCGGCTTCAGACTGTTGATGTTTTCGTACAGTGGGGAAGTGTTTTAGCGGTATGTTTTTGATCTTTTTCTATCTATAGAATAATTATAAAATAAATCAACCTAACATTGCCTCTCATAAATTTTACAGAAAAGTAAAATAAACTCCATTCCTTTGATAAGGAGTATAGTTTATTTATTTGTTCACAATGTCTATAATAGTTTAATTTAATTTCCATAGTGGTGGTGATGGTATAGAAATAATTAAGAAGTTGGTTGGAGAGAGCAGTTAAGAAATATAACAAAGTTAGCGTAATATTTCATTTAATATATGCAAATATTTCAGCCCAAATTGTTGCCCCTGACCAGAGCTAAATAAAACAAGGTATAACCATAAAAGTTCAAAGTGCCAAAGAATAGATATAATGTGAATTGCATAGATAAAGATATAAAAATATATGAAAAGAAGTAGCAGCATAGGGGGTTAGAATGATAGTAGAATAAGTCAGTTTAGCTTTTTATTCAGAAAGTGAATATTTTGTACATGAAACTTATTATTATTAATTGTGTATACCACAGGCAGACCTACTGGGGAGCTTTCATGCTGAAGCCCCTCCTTCCCCTCTTCCCCCAAAATAGTAAAATATAACCATATATTATGAAAAAAGTATTTTAAATTATCTCTAAAAGTATTCTTTTTTGTATAATTACATTTAATAGAACACAATAATTACTTAAACACCATTTCATATAGGTAGTTAGTTTCTTTCTTTTTCTTTGAAAGTAGTTATTATATATATAAAATAGCTTTCAAGCTGAAGCCCTCTCTCCAAAATTAAATCCTGGATTCCTAGTACATTCTATGTTCTTATATAAATATGTACAAATAATTAACATATATAATTAAAGTACATTTACATAACATTCACTTAACAAAAGAAAAGGCAAAACTGACTTACTCTATTATCATTGTAACCCTTTATATGACATCAAAAATGATTTCTCATGAAATCTCACCTCCTAAAATAGATCTGTAACCAATTTAACATCAACTCTTATTTTTTTTTTGTACCTGGCAACAATTAATAGTAATTTTTTGTACCTTAATCATTTTAGTTCTGAATCAGACCAAAAACATAGATTGAAACATAGGTTAAAAATAAATATTGTGTAATTGCTGACCGCAACTCCTAACTTAGTATTCCTTAAATTATAACCACAGTAAATCATTTCCGTACCATCACAAATACAGTCTGTTGTATTAATTAACAATTAAACTATTTCTTAAATAAAAACTAATAGCGAATTAATTCAATATTTATAACAGAGTTTCTATGCTTTTGAATCAGGAGATGCTCAGAAAAATAAATGTGTATGAATTTCTTGGCAGTAATCAACCCTTCATAAAATTATTTCATGGTTCTTGTGTATCAGATTTGTTTATATGCAGAGCTGTTCTTCAACTACTGTTTCGTTTTGATAAAGGAAGTTTGCCTGTAAGTATCTTAAGTAAAATCTTTTCTGATTATATTTATGTAATTTTTTCTAGGATTTAGCATTAAAACCTTCTAATATTATGTAAGTTTAATATTTACTATAAAGCGTTATGGTCAATTATTTTCAATTCTTGATTAATTGATGAAAAGAAATAAATCTGAAGAAAAAAAAAACCACTACAACCCATGAAGGGTCTTGGGTTCAGTACTATTTAGGGCAAGTACTGTTTCAAGACCAACGGTTGTGTACATAGAAGATTGAAAAGGATCACGGTCAACCGCTAGATTTTCCCCTTAATTAATTATTTTAATTAAGAGTACCCACTTGTAGAGGCTGGGTATGACCCAGGAAGGTCTTCTTACCCCACGGCCGATAAAACAAAATAATTTTTCTGCCATTAGCTGAGAGCCGGGATTCGAACCTGGGACCTTGAGCATTGGAAGTTCAGTGCCCTACCACTGAGCTATCCCACTCCTCCAAGGAAATCTGAAAGTTTTCCCAAAATTAATGTCTTTTGATTCTTATATAGCATCTAAAACATAAAAATATCACTGGATTTTGCAAAGGTATATTTTATTATTAAATTATTTCCATTAAAACCAAGTACATTAAAATAATAAGTGTTTAATCGGAACATTTTGGAAAATGTTTTACAGATTAATAATTGAGAAGGTCAGAATGATAGAGGAGTAAGTCAATTTGGATATTTATATTTAGAAACTAAATACTTTGTAAATGTACTCCATTGTTAATTTTTACAAAAACATTTTCATGAAAACAAACATGAACACACACTTGAATAAAGATTCAAGAAATTAGTCCAATGAACAGAAGCTTTTCATCTATGCAAATATAATAATATATTTATACTAAAATATTGAAAAGTTTATTGAACGCATTAATTTCAAGAGCTACTAGTCTAATTTGCAAAAAATATTTTTCCATTATATTGTTAAATGATTAAAGTTTTTTGTGTACATTTTAGGATATTTGTGAATATTTTGCAATTAATATTGAAAGGTATGAGGAAAAACAAAGTGCCAGCTTCAACTTTGCACTGCACAAGTTCACCCTAGGGCAGCCTAGCAATTGTGGTTAAGCTATAATATTAGTATCCTAAATGATCCTAGTGGGCGGGATGGGCGAATGGGTTAATGCGTGTGCACAGTACCACTGGTGCCCGGCCCTCATCACCTGGCCTTGGAAAACCCCGTATAGCCTTAAAGGCAAGGGGAGGAAAAAAAAAAAAAACATCCTTAATGAACTGGGCCCACAACCTTATTAAGAAAATTGAATTGTCTTTTGACAAAAAATTTGTAGGCTTATACATTTTTAGAATATTCACTTCTGAGGTCCGCTTAACCCTAAAATAAGTACCTGATATAAATCATTAACTAAATCAATCAAGTGGTTGAAGACATTCGTCTCTCAAGCATGCTGTTATTAGATTATGATTCAGACACATTTACCAGCCTCATTTTCATAAGTGGGCTGTTCCAGGACTGTTTTATTTTATAAAATAATTTTATTAATCAAGAAAACATTGCGATAAACTTTTTTATTCCAATGAAACAGCCTAGGTAGTTTTTGAAAAAAAAAAAGTAGAACTTCTATAACTGTTGGTATAAAATTCTTATTCTTACATATTATTTTTATTTTTTTTAGCATCCATTATCTGACTACGTGACGAGCAGTTTTGGGGGTACATCAGTTAAAGTTTTTGAACATATTTCAAGAATTATAGCAAGAGGTATTTATTTTTCAATTAAACAATATTACTTATTTTAATAATTTTTTGTTTATAACAATAATAAATATTTTTAAGGTTAAGGCAATTAAGTTTAATTGCCTTAACCTTAAAAATATAAACCGAAGCTTCCTACAAAAAGAAAAATAAGAAAATAATATATATGTTTTTAATTAATTATCAAAATCATCTTTAACTAGATGGAACTTTTGGCCCATATGATAGCACCAGTGTACTTTACAAAAGACATCACTCTTCAGTTGAGTATAATCTAGAAAATATTGAAGTTCCCATTGGTTTAGTAAGTGGTGCAGACGATATTTTTGTTGATGAAAAGGTAATTTAAATATATATGTGTATTAAAAAATCCAATAAAATGCTAGAAGCATTATAAACATAAAGCTTCCACTTAATTCTATGACATATCATATTTAATTAAATACAATTAATTTAACTATTTAATTAAATTAATTATTTTCAGGCAATGGATAAACTCAGGCCTAAGCTGAAAAAAATCATGTTTGATATAGTGGTTCCGGGTCCATTCAAGCATTTAGGTTACTTTTATGAGGTTAAGAACAATTATCAAATGGTCACTGAAATTCTCCATCTGCTAAAGGACTTCAGTTATCGATCTAATAGCTTGATTTAATCTTGATGTTATTAAAAGGACTAATATTATAAAATGTATAATAAATTTACAAATATTGCTAGTGGTAGCACTGAAGGCTGTGATATTGTACAATTAAAGTATGTAATGGTAACGGCATATATTAGGCAATGAAAACCTTTTTTTCAACTCTATTAGGTTATGGAAAATTTCTATTGAATATCAAATAACTCCAGACATGAAGCCTTATATACAAAGAGAACACATAGATATCATGGCTTAAAACTTCTTTAAAAGTTGCATTTTAAGTTTTGTAGGAACTTTTTAAAATAAAATTCCTAATTTTTTTTATTGTAATTAAGTTATAGGTTTATTGCAAATGTTGAACATTTAATTAAGGGCTTAGATTACAGATATAATTTTTCTTGAATGAATTGCCTGATTCTTATATTTTCTTTGTTTGAGTAACTAGATACAATTACATTTTTTAAGTTTACTTTTTGATGAAATAGATTGATTTATTCTAGATTTATAAAATAAAAGTCCTATTAATTCTTTTTTTTTTAAAGTTTCATGGAAGAAAAGTGCTAAACAGAAAAACAATTGAAATAAAAATTCTAGTCTTATTGAAACTGATAAGAAATAAAAGCCAACTTCCCGTTTCAAGCCCTGATAGAAATATCTTAATATCTATAAATAAGTAAGGATTTTACTATGTGATGAACAATTATTTTTTTCTCTTGTGAAATTCATCAAAATGGAAAAAGATTTTCATTGCCTACCTTCAATATGGTTCATCAATTTTACCATAACTGTAATAATAGAGTTAAAGAAAAATTGTTAAACTCATGAAAAAAAATACTATCATTATTTTCATACTCTAAATATTAATCTATAGTAACAAAACATTATTTTAGCATTTTTGATTTATTTTTTCATTGATTTAAAATAATAATTATGATTGATGTTTAAATAAGGAGTCTCCAAATTATGGTCCACAAGTACTTCCAATCCAGCCCATAAGTTTCTTCGATTACAAGATAAAATTTTTAAAAATATGAACTTAGTAAGTCATACTACATGAATTGTTTCTATTAGGAAGCTCATTTTACAACTGAAGTGTCATTTATAGAACACACTTTTTTTTTCACTACAAGCTATCGCCCACAGGGCTTAGTGGAGCTCTCAATGGTGTCCCAGGGACCAAGAAAATTGGAGACTCCTACTTTAAGGAATTAGAATGAGTTTTCATATGTTTTTGGGTTCACACAAACCTAAAATGGATACTGTCAAACGTAGGACACAATATCAAAATCCTTGGGCCCTTAATGGGCTGCTGAGGTCCTGATTTATATTTTTAAGTTATATTACTAAGTTTGGAATGATAATTAGTCTTATTATTAATGATAATTATAAAATTTCACTAGGTTGGTTTATTTTAGCAGATCACTTCTAAGACATTTATTTGTTGAAAACTTTTAATTTAAGAGATACTAAATGTAAATATTAAAGGAATAAATATTGATCTCATTAATGTTTAAATTATAAATCTCAAATGAAACAATGTCATACAAGAATTATTTTATCCTCTAATGTATTATATATTAATTATTAATAATATAGTAATTTAAATTGACACCGTGAGTTCTTGAGTTAGAAATGGTATCTGTTACATATGGCTTTGTTGGATTTAAATATATTGTGGCAGACATGGAATAGATCTAGACCTTCTATTTTGCTTTGAATATGTTGGTAACCTGTAGAATAATAAGTCCAGATGGGAAACCTAAGTTGAAGCACGTTAGGATGGTAAACCACAAATAAACAAACAAACATCAGCTGTTTTCCTGTGGGTAGTACACGTCTGACTTTTAATATTAATTGGACAGATAGTGCTTTACTAGGGTTAGGAAAGCCTATTTCTATTTATAAACAGAATTAAGATTTATTACGAGTTAAACTAAACTCCCAAAAAATAAATGTGGTGACAAGATAGATTGTGAAATGCAACGAATCAGGACATAGATAATATTATAAATATACCATTTGAGGTCAGTTCGTTGAGTATTTATTGCATATATATTATTTTATATTAAGCTAAAATCAAAACCACGTTGAATGTGGCTCTCTACTATATTCATTTAAGAATGTAATTATTTTTACATTAAGGACACCAATTTTTTTTTTTTTTTTTTTGTGGTGTCTAATCTAAAAGATAAGTTCCATTTTTGATAGACCCAAATGTTATTAATATTTTTCAAATTTCTCAATAGCATTTTCTGGTCTCCTACAAAGTTCAGTAAATGTTTTTTTATTGGTATGCACATAAATAAAATTGCATACATACATTACTGATATAGCCTCAAACTTTAGAATGTGATATATCATTTAGAAAACACACTAAACAAAGCAGATATTGTGGCGTTCTTAAATTCTTTTCAAAATTTGTTCCCTAATAGTTAGGAATTGGTGTAATTAGCCATTGTAATGAGTGAAGAAAAAAGAACATATTTACTTGAAACTTTTAATATCATTTATTACCAAATACATTATAAAATTCTTGTACTTACAGTATACAATCACAATTATAATCACAAGTATTACAGAAATTAAAATTGTAATTTGTAAGTTTTTCATAGTGATAAAGGAATATGTTAATTATAATCAGCTTATGCAACAAATTCATTGGTTATTGCTAAATTTTAATGGTCATTGATAAAGGAAAGTAACTAAATTATATTATATACGATGTCTCAATTCTTAATGGCCAAATTGTGGAGGGTGATTCTAGACAAAATTTCCAACAAAAACATTCAATTGAGGCATGGGTCGATTCCGAACAGAAATAGAGTTAGGATTTTTAGAACTGGAAATGGTAAAGGGAACAACTACAACACAATGCTCTTCTCAATATTTAACACATATATTGCTCGCTACTAATGTACACATAGAATTATCAGACTACAGAAAAAATACCCGATGACTAGGTGTTTTTTAAATCATAATTTATAATGAAAATAAAAGCATATTTCCAATCTTTAAGGAATGTAAGGCTCTGCTGGATACAACTCTAACTTCATATGTTGGTTGCAGAGCTTTTTTATAATAGTCTTCGAAACAAAAAGTGGAAATAAAATTTAATCTGTGATGTTTATAATCAACTAAAATGTGTTTAATTATGCTTTCTCAAGATCTCTGAAAACACATTTTATGAACTTTATATGGTTAATTCTGAACAATAGACTACTTTAATAATGTACAGCGATATTTTTTACTTCCTAGTTTTTTATTTCTTAGTTATACGACTAATTTGTCATTTAATTTTTTTAGGATTTTAGTTTCAGTGTCTTGAATGAGATAATGAAATTAGTCAAGATTAATTTATTAGATTTTTCACTCCTGTAAAGTTTATTTTATTTTTTTCAAATTTCAATGTAATCAAATTAAAAACATTACATAATTATACTCTAGTACTCCATTAGGTCTATTCCTTTTCTATGTCACAATTGAGCTTAGATCTCATAAATCTATAATTATTGATAATTTCAATTTAAATATGAGAAAATTTTTATAAAAAATTGAGTAACATCAAAGAGTACCTTCTATTATATAAAAAAGTTTTTAGTGACCATGTAATATTTTATTTTACATACGAGGTAAAATACCAGAGGAGCACCCCAACCGTGAGGATTGCCAGATACTGAGCCCTAATCCCAACACCCAGATAAGATTATTTCAAACTGCTCCAGGAGAAGTTTTCAACTATTCTCTTCTTTAACAATTTCTGTCTTTCATACATTTTTTTCATTTGTATAATTTGTAAAATGGGGCATGGTCTGCCGTTAGGTAGACCTAATAACATATAAGAAATAAATGAAGACTGATGATGGGTTAAGACCCGAAACATCCTAAAAAGAGTAATCATGAATTAATTATATAAACATGAAATAAAAAAATAGGAAGTAAATAAGATTAGTGAAAATTATTAAAATTCCTGAAGACTTCCGAGGACGATATAAAATTAAAAATACGTTATTTTATAAGAGAAATAGGGTATTAAGATACCCTAAGCTGATATAAACTGAAGGAGAGAGGTCCTTCACAGGAACCAAAATGAACAGAAACAGAAGAGGCTGCTGATGAAGGAAGTCCATCAATTAGTCACTCAGCTTAAAGTATTATTTATTTATTAACTCAAAGTTTAATATATATTTATTAATAAATCAGTCAAAATATGTTCATTAATGATTAACCAGGATGGATAAAACAATTTTAACTTTTCATTTCATTCATCATTTTGCACCATTTTGGCTACTATCATATTTTCTTTGTATACCCACTCCTTTCCTTCTCATCATAAGCCTAAATAAAAAATAATTTAACAAACTAAAAAAATTTGAAACGAGTATCTGTCTGATATGTCTAAAATTCTTGGCAAAGCATGTAAATATAATTATTAAATATCTGATGTTAATAAACAAATTATCTTTAACTAATACACACATTATTGAATATACTACATAGCAAGTACAAAAAAAAAAAAATTAACATATGAAAACAAATTTCTTCTTTAATTAAACTATTGAGTATTATTACAAAAATAATAATAAATTAAAATTAAATTCTGTACCCGAAATGACAAATTAATGTCTACAAAATTAATACCAATTAGAAATATAAATCTATGAAAGTATGAAGCAATAAATAATTCAAATTCGTAACAAAGTTCCAAAATTTATTCGATAAAAAATATGTACAAAACGATTCCTTAAATGCAAAAAAAGACTATTGCTTTAAGATTTGGAAGACATTATTTCAAGAGATTTCAATGCCTCTGTCAGTCTCTCCAGCTCGCCTTGACTTTGCCCATGCTTTTCAATATTGCTTTGCTTAACATCTTCAGGAACTTTGGCCTCATAATCAGGAACAGACATGGCCTGTTCCAATTTCTTTATCCTGTCAAGCACTCCTTCCTTTTTCTTTGTTAGCTTGGTAATTTCTTCTTCTATGTTTATCAGACCCTAGAAGAAAAAAATGTATTTACCCATAAATCATTATAAATATGACACTGATCATTTTTTTTTTTTGCAATTAAAATTGAATAAGTAAAAAATGGAACAAAAAAAGAGAAAAGTCAAAATAAATGCCTTATCCTGCATATATTGCCATATAAACTCTCAAATCACTTAACTTGATTCTTACAACTTTAAAAAGAGGTTAAAAAAAAATAATAAAAAGCCTAATTTGACTGATAATAACCTCAGTATTTTAATTTATAGCATATTTAAACCTCAAAATGTCACGTAACTTAAATTTGACCTTTTTACTTATTGTAAATAGAGTGTGAGTGTGCTCTCTGAACACTATTATAAATGTCCTTGATTGTGACAGAATGTAATATTTCTAAATAAACAAATATTAAAAAAAAAAAAATTGACATAAGCATGAATACCATTTGATTGGGAGTGAAAAAAACTAATTCAGTTAGTTATCTAACCCATCTTAGTCAAAATTTGAGTTAGAGAATGATAGAAGATAAGATGACCGAGCACGTTGGTTCATGCGTTCCAGCATGCCAGATTCAAAACGTTGTGAGTTCGATTCCCAACTAGGTCAGTCACTTTTCATTTCTCGGCAGCCCAGAGAAATGAATAGTGACATTCCCACTCTGGTAAGTAGGCAGCGGCAACCTCAAGGTAGCTGTCAGAGGTTGGCAAAAAGGATCACAATAGGGTCCACTTGCCAGACTAGTTTCCCCTACCAGTAGTAGTAGGGGATGATAGAATTTAACTTGAGGATATTTTGAATAACATGATAAAAATTGACATAAAATAAATTTTAAAAAATATTATAAAATAATTAACGTAATTTTAATTTACCTCCAATATCAAGAAAATTTGACATTTATCAGATATTGTCAATATTGCAGCCACAACTTCTGGAGGTTCAGCTGTCGACTTCAATGAGCTACAATTAGCTAAGGTTTTTATTAGTTCTGAATAGTCAGAAAGGATTTTACAAGTTTCTTCATCAGAAGATTTAAAAAATGCTGTAAATATAAATAAAAAGCATTAATAATAATTCAAAATAAATAGCATTTTGTTTATTTAAAATATATTATAGTATCAACATTTAAAGTATTTCAAAGCAAATACTTAAAACAAGCTGTGTAAATTAATATATATATGTATGTAAATTATGTAATAATTAGACTTTGTAATACTTAAACTTTTTAAAACAAAAACAGAGAAATTTTTCACTTAATCAATAATAAATTAAGGCTTAAATGACCAAAAATATTCTCACGAACACATTTTATAAATTGAAAAATCTTTTGAATAAGAAAAAATAAAGCACATATTGCAACTGAAGTACAACAGTGAAACATCAGTCAAATATCAATTTTAAGAAAATTGAACAGTTTGTATAACTGTTTTCTATTATCATTAAAAATATAATTTAATGATAATCAAATATATTTCTCTACTTAATATGAATCCAAAATGCACAATAAATAAAACACATTAAAAACAAAATGATCAGATAAACTTATATTGAAATGATTTAATTTTTTTAATAGTGGTTAAATAGTTGACTGTCGTGAATAATGAGGAGAAGAATAGTTAGGGTGATCAGTCAAATAAGAAGGCAAAATAAATGATAGTATTTATTTTGTCATTTGCCGACATTTCGACCTGAAGTTCAGGCCATCATCAGGGCTAAGAAAAGAACCAGATAACAAGGTATGAGAAACATAAAAATTACAGTAAAATGTAGTTGTTAGAATAATGACAATAGTAAGAACAAGAGACAAATGATAATAACAGGTACAAAGTGCGGAATGATGAAGTAAACATAGTCAAAAAGGTGACATAAGTATTGTAAAGGGAATCTTAGAATAAAATGTAAAACGGAAAAATATGAAATTATATAAGAAATGGAAATAAATTGTAAAATTAACATATTGTGAATAGAATATTTAGATAGAAAATTGAGATTTTCACAAAATTCACAATATCTTAATTTTCCTATTTATTTCCATTTCTTATATAACTTCATATTTTTCTGTTTTACATTTTATTCTAAGATTCCCTTTACAATACTTATATCACCTTTTTGACTATGTTTACTTCATCATTCCACACTTTGTACCTGTTATTATTATTTGTCTCTTGTTCTTACTATTGTCTTTATTATAATAACTGCATTTTACTGTAATTTTTGTTTCTCATATCTTGTTATCTGGTTTTTTTCTTAGCCCTGATGATGGCCTGAACTTCAGGTCGAAACGTCGGCAAATGACAAAATACATATTATAATTTATTTTGCCTTCTTATTTGACTGATCACCCCAACTATTCTTCTCCTCATTTATTTTTTTCTTTAACACTTACTTTCTGTTTTTGCTTTGTTGGGAAGATTATAATCCGATCTGGCTGAACGAATTGAATGAATAGTCTTTTGGATAAATTGCACTTCCTCTTCAATTTTTTCATTCCTCAAGCAATAGGTTTCCTGAAATTATTAATATTTGGCAATAAAAAGTCAATTTTTTTTATGAATACACCTCTCCAAGATTCATTTTGATACCACAAAAACAGATACATACTGGTTCAGGATAAGGTGCGACGATAATACTAGGAGACTTGTCCAGGGGCAGCCTTTGATATAACTCTTCAGAAATAAATGGCATAATGGGAGAAATCAAACGCAATCCTACATCTAATATATTTAGCAGGGTTATCCTGGCAGCAGATTGTTTAACATCATCTTGCACTGAGAAAACATGTTTCAGCCATTCCTACAAAATAGAAAATATTTGAACCATAACGTGAATAATATTTATATAAAATAGACGTTTTATATTTTTTAAGTACTATTAAAAAGTGTTTATATTTTCAAGGATCAAAGAATATTTTTCTTCTATAATGATCTGAATTAATATAACATGACTGAAAGAATTAATGGCGCAGTCAATACTTCATTTACCTACAACATACTACACGATTTTTGATACCAACATTGTGAATTATAACTTATTAATAAGCCTCAATTTTGGTTGTGAACTATTATCATCCAAACGGATTCACAGACCCAATCTATTCAGATATTAATGAGTGGCAATTGCAACTATGAAAAACACTTAGTGAGTGTGAAACCGTCATGTTAAATGCATGTAAAAATATAAATCATTTGAAAATGAAAACTAAATATAAATAAGAAGATTGTCCATCATGCAGATGTACTTATAAATATATTTTTATAATTTTGAAATATACGCAGTATAAGTAAAGTGAAACTTAATTAATTTAAAAGATCACACAAAAAATTTGATTTATCCAAGATTTCAAATTAAACGAATTTAAAAAAATTAAAACGAAATTTTTAAGGTATACCAGTCAATTTTTATAAATACATGTATTTAAAATTACGAAAAAGTTTGATATTTGTTTTGTTTTTTAATTTACACAATAGTCATTAAGCCGATTGGGACATTGAAAATTTAAGTGCCTCACATTTTTTTACCATATAATTGATAGCAATTCCTTCAAAAGGCTGTTTTGTTTTTAAAAGACTACATTAAATTTTATAAATTTGTTCAATCAAAGTAACAGTATATGAACTTTTCTAAATAATTTTTTCATAGCAATGTTGTCTCCTCATTTTCCAAATGGTATTTTCTTATTTTCAGTCCAGCTTAACTTTTCAATTCTAGTTTATCATGATGATAAGTACAAGGCAGAAGTACGTCTCCCTTACAGCGCCTGATAAAAAAAAAATTATCGAACCGTGGAAAGTGAATAAAAAAATATATATATCGCTAAAACTTTCAATATTCCATCATCATCGTCTACATTTCTGAAGAACAAAGGAATAAAATTCTTATTCTTATTATTTTTTTTTTTTTTAAAGAATAGAAATGCCAAGCCACATTAAAACAAAAAAACTATTCCTATTTTGTAAAATTTGATATGTTATCTACTGCAATATTAATATGTAATTTTTTGCTCTTTTTTGTCGTTTTCATTATTTTTACTTGACGTTATGTATACATAAAATTTGTGTAAGTTCATGCATATTTTCAAAAATATAATAAAACCTCTTAATAATTCTAATTTTTTCTTTCCTCTTGATAATTCAAAGTCTCAAGAGTCGACTGTAAGAATTAATCAGTGATCGTTTAGAAACATTTCATTTTTCTTGATAAATGAACTGGTGAACAAGAGACTGACGACAAAATTGAATTATCCAAAATTATAAATTAAAAAAATAAAGTCAAATTGACTAAGAGTACTACTCAGATATAACTCACCAGATAAACATCACAAAAATCATAAAGCCATAAATTATAGCAGGCAGTAGTGGCCAAAGGAAAGTCGTAAGTTTCAAATGCTTTGTTACAAGCCTCAACAGCATCTGAAAGTCGGCTGAGAATCCACTTATCCATTTTACTTTCATTGCCAGACAACTGAAAAAACAAAATTACATTAAGTATATAAATAGAGTGAAACTTATGACTATGGCTCTCTATTATTAATGAGAAACTTTAACTGTAGAATGGTTTTTATTGAGAAGTATAATCTAGAAACTAGCAGTAAAAATATCAATTATAAATAAATATTATAAAATAAGTTATTCTTCTCTTGACCCAGCTGAAATACAAATAAATTTGGCAGTCAATAAATAAATTACCAAAACCACTAAGAAACAATGATAGACTAAAAGTGGAGAAGCCTTATAACACGTGATGATACAGATGACAAGAGAAATCACATAACTCTGAACGAATAAAAAAAAAAAATATATAAATAATCCATCTAAACAGAAGCTGATTTATACTAGTCTGCACATACCATAATAGCTTTACAGTTAAGAAAGATCATTGGCTAATAATAATATCGTAATAATCATTTACATATTAATTTGTCTAGAACAGCAGGTTAAGTTCGGCCCTCCCTACTGGATCAAATTTGTATCGGGATTTTTTTTTAAATGTAATAAGCAAATAAAGTTGAAAGAAGAAAAAAAACAAAACATTTCTTTAAAAAGTTAAAAAAACATTTGATGATGCAGATAATTGCATAAATAATTATATATCGTATCACACTTATTTACCTTAAGGTAAATTGAATAAATAATCACAACTAGTCTTTGATCACTATTTATTAATGAACGTTTCAGGTAATATTTGTTCCCTTCTTCAGCAAATGATATGCCTCAAAATTAAGTAAATCACTATTATTAATAACTAGTAGGCCCGTGCGAAAAATTCGTACAGCATATAGTTATCAAATGCCAAATTAATAAGAAAGGAAAAAAATGCAACATATCAAAAGATTAAGAAATCAAATCCACAAAGAAAACAAAAATAATCTTTTATATTGTCATTGACATAACCAACAGAAAAGTGTTTAATTTTTTAGTTATTCACAAATAAAGTTTCTTTTCTTTCATAACTTTTGTGCTTGAATTTTCATGGTGAATGGACTATTTTTCCTGTCTGAAGGAGAAGGAAACCTTCAAAATTGGTGAGTCAATCTTGTGGATTTGATGAAAAATTAACGATGATATGGCTTGCCGATCAAAAACACCATCGATAAATAATATGAACTCCTCCTCTCTCGATCATAGAGACCTCAAGTCGACGACAAGAGACATTTATTCAATGACATTACTACAATTGATGTAAGGTTGTGTGGATGCGAACCCTATGCCTTGCGTTATCTCGAAAATAGTACGTTTTTAGGCTTAAAAACGCAGGATCTGATAGTTCAGGAGGAACTATCCGGGTCTTGCTGTATGCACCAAAATCTTCAAGATCCAATTTGTCTTGTATCAATCTACAGCCCTGCCACCGTTCCAATATTGAAGCCTAGCAAAATGTTTGTATCAACTTTATTTATTTTAGGAAGAAAAATAAAAGTGGAGAATACGATTTGCTAACACCCCGTGAAATTATGAATCCAACGGTACCCTATTCATGGTATTTGAGCATGACAGGAGCTTATATTGAGTTCGCTTTCACTTTATGTTGGACGAATGGAATAAAGTTTGAATTAAGAGCAGTTCATACATTAGTTAGACCAACTTTCCTGCCTTAGTTGGAGTATATGAGGTCAATAAACTCTATAAATTAACATTAATAAGCATCAATATTACTTAGTATCCCTTTTGATAAAACCGAAGACACAAATAATAATCTACTGGAGCAGAATATGGAGGTCTAAGAGACCAAATTCAACATTCTGTTACTTTGATATTAAACTTAGTAAGAAAACAGAAAATTCTTGTGCAAGTTAGAGTGATTAGTAGAAAAGATCATTGACAATTTTTTAGTGCCAAAAAAAATATAAAAAACAATTTGATAGGTGAAAATAACATGCTTTATATACAAATAAAAAAAAAAATAGAGCAGAAAGTATTAAGAATTATTAAAGATATAATAAATTAAAGCTATTTTTGAAAATTTCCACACAACTCTAGACATTAACTTACTAACTTAAATAACTAACAGAAACCACAATATTTAATATAAAATAAAAAAAGATTAGTAATATTAATTATTAAAAGCAGCATGCTAACATACAATAATATTAATTTAATCAAAAACGAAAATCAATCACCATAAAAAAATACTGAGTTAGTGCTGTTGCATGCATAAGCATAGGTCAAGAGTGAGCCCCATACCTTCAGCAATGTATTGGGATATAAGTTCTTAATATGCCTAAACCATCTGTCTAAATGAGGTAACTTATTCACATCCCACTTCTCGCTAGAAAGGTCATCAAATAAAGCATAATCCAATCCCGAAACCACATAACCATTAACATAGCTGAAATCACTGAAATGATCATTACAGTTCTCTAATAAGCGGTTGTTAGAAAATAAGAAATCTAATTCAGGGTTTACTTGTAACAGTGTCTTTGGATTGCTAACAACGTTCTTGTTCTTTTCACTGTCAGTCTGCAAATATTTCAAAGACAACTTCATAGCATTCCATAATTTATTGCAAAAGAAACGGTATCCTTGAACTCTCAGTATATCCAAATTAATATCACGTCCTGAAAAGACATTCACATAAGCAAAAAAGATATTCCTGAAAACAAAACTACAATAACATTGTACAAATAAAGATTAAAGAGAGTTTTAATTTATAGTTCTTCAAACACATACATTTTATTGAACTGTTCAGGATTTTTCTTTTTTGAGGAAATTATATTAATTTTATTTTTTTTGTGATTTAAACAATTTATAGAACTAGCTACAACAAAGCAACCAACCATCAA
The DNA here is from genome assembly GCA_928085145.1 of Nezara viridula. Taxonomy (NCBI): domain Eukaryota; kingdom Metazoa; phylum Arthropoda; class Insecta; order Hemiptera; family Pentatomidae; genus Nezara; species Nezara viridula. Next base: position 214,919,783 of record OV725077.1, read on the forward strand.
ATTTCTCTTGGATTTTTCTGTTTATCAGAACACAACTGTCATTCAATTTAACGTTCTTACAACTGGAAATATATTTTTTTTTTATTATTAGATTATTTATAAATTATGCTCTAGGTACATTGCAGAATTATATGTGATAGCTTCAGTCAACCCTTCAGTTCAGATTGTCTACAATTCATAAAACTATAATTCTAATGCCAGATTCATTAAATTCATTTAAAGTGCATAAAAAGTATTCATCTAGTTTTTATAAGAAACCAATCCTACCTCTCACCACTCCTATAGCAGAGCATATTTTTTTTTTTGTGAGGGGGAGGGGAGGTTTTCCAGGCTAAAGGAGAAGGTGGAGGATTAATGCCAGAGTTAAAAGTCTCCAGACACCGGAAGGAGAACTTGCAATTAATCACATTATCAACAGTTAATTAGGTTTCCGGGCAACGCATTAGTCCGCCAACACCTAAGGTCACCTTTGCCCACACTAAACTCAGTTTTTTTTTAGAAAACTAACATACTAACTATATTGGAAGATCATTGGTTTCGAAGAAAATTAACTATTTTCTTGAAGAGAAATATAAAGAAAGCAGTATTAATTTGCCTCAGAATAAATTTAAAAATATTACACCATTGATGTCAGAGCGGTCTATGGCTGGTAACAAGGAACAATTTAAGAATACCTAATGCTGATAATAGCATATGAAAATCTGATTGAAGGTGTAGGAATTCATACAGCAATTGGGAAAGTAGATCAGTTCGAAATTAAAAAAAATAGTCATTAGAGGGCTAATTTAAAAGTGTTTAGAATTCGCGATGTTGGAAACCTAATACTTCAGGATAATGATAAAAACTAAAGATAAAAAGAAAACACATTAAAGGATAATTATTAAATTTAAAAGTATGTCAAAATAATTTCATACCATGAGTCATATAAGAGAGCAATGCAAACCGAAGTGCATCTGTTCCACATTCAGGTATTCCACTGGGATAGTCTTGTTTCTGTCCTGCTTTTGCCTTTTCAATCTCTTTAGGATCTAAATTGGAACCTATAAGCTGGGCATGAAGATCTTCTAAGCTGATGCCATTAATAACGTCCATTGGATCGATTACATTCCCAAGTGATTTAGACATTTTACGACCATGCGCATCTCTCACTATCGGATGAAGGAAAACTTCCCTGTAACATTATTTAGCTATGTTGAACAGATAATGGTAAGCATAGGTCAGGAGTGAGCCCCATATTTAAATCCGTGAGCCAACAAAATTCCGGCCAACATGGAATAATATTTATTTTGCAATGGACCAACTAAACAACCTGTCTTACTAAACAACCTGGCTAGAAAAATTTAAAATGAAGAATAACCTGGCCTTCATATCCATGGTTTGAGTACGTAAGTGCATTAAGCCTAATAAACAATTTAAAACAGAAGCAAACACAACAAATCAATGTTTATTGTCACTAATAAATATTATTTATTTTTAATTATCACTAACTATATTTTAATTCTCAAGATTACTTTTTGTCGCCTTGTCAAATCCACCTTAATAGTTTATCAAAACCAAAAATTAAGTCATAATTTTGAAACATTGCCTTCGCAACAAACATTTCAAAATCAATATTTATTATAAAATTCAATCATAGCCAAATATATTGATTAATACCACACAACTATGTTTGTGGAAAACAATAAAAAAAAAAATGATGATCACATCGAGTAAAGAAGAAAAGAAACATTAATAACAATGACAAAGCCATTATATTCTTATCAAATTTTTTACAATGTACATAACGATAACAATATTTTATAATTAGTTTTAAAATATTTTTACTACTTTTCAAAATAAATACTTGAATTTACTTATTTCCACATAATATTGAAATGTGGTGACTAAACAATGTAATATAAAATGCAAATTATTGACTTTCACCAACCGGTATACTCATCTTAAGAGTCAATAATATAAAATTTCACTACAAGTTTTAATAAAAATCCATTATTTATCATGGACTTCATAATAAAAGATAAGTTAAAGAAATGTTTTATAATAACCAATAAATAAAAGATAATCAAGTTTTATTTTACTACCTGAAAGGGAGCTTGCCAAGCAATTTCTGACCAAAAAAAACCATTCTTGCAACCCAGAAAAATATAATATCATGACCAGTTTCCAAGAGTGTTGTAGGGTAAAATACATCAAGGTCATCAGACTGAATAGAAAAAACAAAAAAAATTAAATGATGTATGTGTATTTTTTTAAAAGTTTGAACGATGTTAAAAACAATACCTGATCAGGCCATCCAAAAACAGAGAACGGAAATAAACCAGAAGAAAACCAAGTGTCCAAAACATCATCATCCTGTTTGAGATCTACCTGATCTTCCTTCACATCGAATCTTTTTGCTGCTTTAGCTCTTGCCTCAGATTCACTACGGCCACTAATCCACCTATCATCATCATTTTCCTGAAAAAAAAAATTGCATTTTAAACAAAAAATATCTGGTGTGTCCACTCACACGACTTTCCTACCTATTTCAGAAAAGTTTTTATATCTTTACATATGTCCATGAAAAACCAAAAAGAATTTAACTAGATTTATTTTCCTGAAAATTGATCAAAGAAAAGATTTGAGTGCGATTTATTTGATAAACTAAAGCAATGTAAACCGGCCTAAGGTAGATCAGTGTAAAAATTTCAATACTCACTAATATTGCTGATCAAAAACTTTTTGCCATAGCTTAGTATTGTCAAACAATAATTTCTGTTAAAAGTAGAGGAAATAGTGAAGATTGTGTGATGCGGGCAACAGATTTTCTTACTTTCACTTAGTCATCTTTATTCTCTCATTCATCCCTTTCTGACAGCAGGATATAAACCCGTAATCACACATTGGAAATTGAATAGTTGTCCAAAATGAACTATGTTTATATGGCTTTGTAGAGAATTTCATTACCTTTCAAACGACAGGCTAAACGGCGTGTTTTTTTTGGCACAAACAGACAGACTGACAGACTGAAAGACCAATGGCTAAAAATGTGTTTTTCGGACTCAGGGAGCTCTGAAACATATAGATCCGTCAAAAACCGGATGTCGGAAATTTGACCCGATTGCAATACTTTCCTTACCTAGTATAGGTAGGAAAGTAATAAGTTAAAAAAATGTGTAAAAATTAGAATAAGCAGTATCATCGCTAATACTGGTTCGATTCCGATGATTTTTTTTTTTGGTAATTTAATTACCTTTCAAAAGTTTTACTATAAATTTTACCGTATAATATATACTTGTTATGGGGAGTTAGGCCCCATAACATTTTTCTTTTCATTATAACTTTTTTTCCTGAATTTTTTCAGAAATTTAGTCTATATGCGAAAATTGAAAAAACAATGATTAGAACATTATAGGAAAGTTTCATCAAAATCGTTAGAGCCGTTTTTGCACTACAGTCTACAGAATAACATGTTTTTCATTTATTGTGCGCAATCTATTGTGCATGGAGTAATTCCCGAGAAAATCTTGGCACAGACAGACAGAAAGACAGACTAATGGCTAAAAATGTGTTTTTCGGACTCAGGGAGCTCTGAAACGTATAAATCCGTCGAAAACCAGATGTCGGAAATTTGACCCGATTGCAATACTTTCCTTACCTAGTTTAGGTAGGAAAGTAAAAATGATATGATAAATATATGATAGCATTGAACCATATATTAACAAAATTTTACAGAGTAGAGATTGAAAGCTCTGATATGAAGAAGATTTTACATGTACATATTTAGATAGGTGAAGATGAAACTGTTAGCATAAAATACACAAAGGTGTAGGAAAAGGAACTTCTAAAAGTTGAATGACAAACTCCTCTATTTTCTGAGCCATTCAGATAATAACCATTTAATATAGCCTAATCCTAAAAAAAATAGCCAATTCAGGATATATTTGTTAGTGTTCTTCAAAGGTAAATGACAGAAATCATTGTGGTATTTCATCCAATTTGTTGATTGTTCTAAATGTGGGTTTGACTGTAGATCAATATTTAAAGTTAAAAAATGAAAATGAAAAAAAAAAAGAACTACTGGTAATTTAAATGACAAAATATCACTTAAGTTTAGAGAGTTTTTACATTAATAACCATAAATTTTTATAACATAAAGTAATCCTTACAGGCTGCTTTGTTGTATTTTTTAATGTGGCATAATATGCAGGTATTCTGTGGCCCCACCACAATTGCCTAGATATACACCAATCTCTAATGTTAGACATCCAATAGTGCCAGGTCTTCTTGTGCTGCTCAGGTATAATCTTTAGTTCTCCTTGCTCGACTGCTTTCAAAGCCTCTTCTGCCATTGTATCACATTTTACATACCTATGACAAAAATTAAAGGAATACTATAAAATAAGAAATAAAAGTGATTCCATGAAAAATTTCAGAAATGAGATTTCAGGAACAAATAAAATAAGTAAAGTATTACATCTATCAACAAAAATTCAATTTCAGTTTCTTTTGGAAAAAAGAAATTAAACTCAATAATTTCACAACGATCTCATAGTAATAATAAAAGAGCAAGATTGTGAACAGAAATATCTGGCTTTTGTATAAAACCTTAAAAGGCAAAAAGAAAAAAAGAAAATCTCATTTTAAATTCAGTACCATGGACTCAAAATCTACACTTCTGGTAAAGACATTAAACAGATATCTTACATCTTCTACCATAGCCTCCATTCATAGATTTTCTGTGTTATTTTTTTTGTTTAATCAGCATGTTAGGGATGTAAATATCGATACATCAAAATAGTAATTCAATAAATATCAGGCCCAATATAAAAGAGTGGGGATGTACAAATTAAAATTATTGATGGTTTTCACGCCTCAATGTTTCTAATCTTTTAAAAAAGGGGAAGAGGGTTAGCATTCAGGTATAGATTTCTTAATAGCAACAATTAAATATTCATAGGAACAGTGCTTATTGTAAAACAAGTATCAATTTACTAACCTTTGTCATTGAAAAAATTATTAGTAGGAACAAGACAAAGAATTAATAAGGATGAAAGAGAACCAATATTAAATTAATAACAAAAACCTATCAAAGAATTAGACATCATTTATGACTAAAATGGCTTATTACAAAGAACTATAAAAATAAATTAAATGGCTAATATCAAAATTGAATTAACAATGACTGAAACCAATTCAACTATCATAATAAACCAAAAAAAAAAGAAAAAATATTTATAATTATTATAGAAAAAAGTATTATTTTGATTAAAAAAAAAAATTAATTAGACTAATATTTCATTTTAGTTAAGTAGCTATCTTTGGGATATTTTTTTTTAAATATATCAATTTTCAACATCGATATTATGATATATTGAATAAAAACTATTGAACAAAAATATTGACATATTTCTTCCACACTGCGAGATCACAATACAAGGAACAGAGGATGTTGATTTCACCACAGACACTATAAATAACATCATGAACATACCACACCATGAGTATAAGTTTTTTTATCATTCTTTGGTCGTTAAAGACGACATATTTTCAGTGTTCTTTCCTTCACTTTAGAAAAAGTATCGTTTTTGATGTTCAATATCAATACAAATATCGAAAACAAATGTCAATATTAATTTTTGCTACATGCTATTCAAGCTATGATGTCTTAAAAACAGACAAGCTATTGAAGATTTTAGATCAACTCTAAGTTGGTGGATCAATTCCTTAGATTTGAACAGTACATTACAGGTATTTTATGTATACAAAGGTCAATCACAGTACTTATACAATGATTGAGGCCTGAGGTATGGTAAATAGTGTTTAGCAGGGCATACAGAATTTGAAACAGGTAGTAGCTGCACATTAATGTGCTGGTAAAATAAATAGTATTTTGCGCGGTTTGCGGTAGATGAATGTTTGTCTATATCACTCAGGCTGGTACATGAGTGAGCAGTTACTACCAACTTTCCAAGCTGCATACCCCAGTAACCCCGTTTCACTGATCCTTCATATAGGTTGCACCCTATATGTGGTAGTACATCTGGGTACATTGATAAGGCAGATCGATCCCCTTCCACCTTATTCGGAGAGTGAGGATTTTTTACACACCACCCTTAAAATATTATTTGTCATGGAACCTGCACAATTAGATAATATTCATTCCTGCTTCTAAAACATATCTTGATAAGAATGGATTTATTTGATGAATTAAATTCCAACCCTTGTCTGCTATACAATACTATAAGAGAATCATAACATAATAACAACAAATATGCTTAGTACAGTGACAGTGTTTTGTTTTAGTAATTAAAAATTTTAATACAAAAACAGATGAAGAATAAGTAAATTGCAAGATGAATCTAATATAAGATAATTGCCCAACACTCAAACAGCTATTAAAGATTAGAAAAAAGTAATAGCTGTCAAAGATTTTCAACTTGAACTTCTAAACCACCTTGGACTAGCCACCACGAACACGTTACCAAAATATTTTAACTTGGACTGGAAAAATTATGCACTGGTAAAGTGGCAGAAGTCGTTATCCCAATACTAAAGAAGGAAAAGCAGGCTGATTCTCCAACAAATTTCGGGCTGATTTAACTCACTAGTACGTTTTCAAAAGTTTATGAAGGAATAATAATAAGATGCTACAAAACAAAGATTCCTGGAAACAAATAAATTGATGTACACCAACCAATCAAGTTTCAAGAAACATCAAACCACTGTTTATCAAGCAATATGACTCTCCTAGGAGATCAAGAATAATCCAGCATAAGCAAAGCACGACAGCCAACTTAAACTGCTTTCGATTGGGTAAGGAGACAAAAACTTCTATGCAAACTCCTTGAAAAGGGAGTGAAGGGGAATCTTTACAAGACCATTCCAGTGTTAAAAAAAAAAAAAACAACATTGACAAGTGAGATACAGGAACTTGTCATCAACCTATAGACACATAAAAAAGCAAGGACTCCCACAAGGTTCTGTACTCAGCCCACTTTTATTCCTCAGCCACATCAAGCGCTTAGCTTTGAATCAACTAAAAAAGTAACCAAATGGGCAATGGCTGACCACCTAAAACTGGACTATTCTGGAGAGATTGAAGGGAAGAGGTAAGGAACATTGGTAGAAAAAAATGTATCCCTCCTATCCTTCCTCGAGGACAAGTCACAACGGGATATGACTACCTCCAGAAGCACTGAATCAGATAATACCTTGAGGTATGTCCAGTGCTTGAGGACATCAGATATTTTCTTAAGCATGATGACAGCTTTGAGTGCTTTTGAGAGATATAAGCATGAGTGGTAAAAAGGCTAAATTATATTCGGCATGGGAAATTGCTCAATAAGTCACTGTGTTTCTGGAATAAGGAAAAACAAATTGTAAAATTTTAAAACTATTAGTTTAAAGTAAAAATAAAATGATTTACCATTGAGGTTTGATCAATGGCTCCACCACATCCTTCGATCTACTACAAATAGGCACAACCATAGGATTATCACTTGTATCTCTATACAATCCCTTTTTCTTTAAAGTTTCCAGCACGGCTTTTCTTGCATCAAATCTCTTTAAGCCAGTAAATTCACCACAATCACCAATAATTACACCATCATCATCAAGTATCGTAATGAATGGTAGATTATGCCTGATTCCCACTTCATAATCATTATGGTCATGAGCAGGAGTTATCTTCACCGCACCTGAAAACATTGTCTCATTTAATATGTTTCACCAAAAAGGAACAAACCAGTGGATCTTTTCTATTATCAATAAAGCTACTTAATTTCAACATTTCATCAGCAATTAGTCGCATCATTAGATAAAAATAATAAGCAAGATAAAATAATTAAGATAAAAATAATAAGCATGTATTAGAAATTTTAATTAAGATGAAAATACCTAGTAAGAAACTTTCAACAAGTTAGGGTATTTTATGAAATCTTTTCAATTCATAAAATATTGAACACTAATATAGAGTGGCAGAGACCAAATGACCACATTTATAAAAGGTACGGTTTGTAGTGGGCAGGTGGGGAAAGGACTTCCTCCTATTCCTTCTGTAGCGTAAGCTGGGGAGTTTAATTACCATGGCTCATAGAAGTATTCAACATTGTTTGTTTGCTTGGGAGGCTTTTTTTGTAATGAGTTTAATGATGAAGGAGCAAAACAATTATATTGCTAAACCTTGCAACTATCTCAAAGAATATCTAAATTTTTAAATGGGTTGAATATTTTCCTCAACACAGTAATGATGTCTCAAAGGTCCCTCTACACGTTTTTAACTAGGATGACACCTGAGGATGTGGATCGTGTCTGAGAGTTGGGGAAAACCCAAGACGTACAATGAGACACTACATCCAAGCATTTGGAATTTAGTGCCAAAGCCTTCAATCCATTATGAAAAAACATTTAAATATTCACCCTTATAAAAGAATTGTTGTCCGAAAGTTCCTTTCAATGTCTGCAAATCAATATGGGCATGATAGATATTTTTCAGAACAAATTTGCATTGATCACAACAGATGAAGTACATTTTTACCATGAAGACTATATGAACAAGCAAAATTACTGATACTGGGCAATTGACAACCCAAGAAAAAATTGCACACGCAGCCTCCTCAAAGCCAAAAAGTTAGTGTGGAGTACTTTGTCAAAAGTTAAGATAATGGCACTTTATTATTTGGAGGATGAGAAAGGACAGGCGGTGACTGTTAATTCAGCCCTATGTGGTTATGCCTCATTAATTTTTCGTTTCCTATTTGCAAAAAAATTAATGGGAAACTCAAAACACCTGGTTTTAACAGAACAGAGCCACAGCTCATAGCAAGAGTTTCAATGAATCTTGTATGTGGCATTTCTGAATTTCTCATTTCCATAAATGGTGTTCTGTGGCCACACTGTTCGCCCTAGCTCTCCTCCTGCAATTTCTTCATTTGGAGGTACCTGTCAAAAGCGTACATGACAAACTATTCCACATTAAAAAAAAACTATATAAGATGAAATCGCAGCAATGCCAGTTGAAATATTAGACGATATGATAAGGAACATTAATGACCATCTACACTAAAGTGTCACCAAGGAATTCCAGCATTTAATGGACATCCTTTATAGTAATTAATTTTCCTGCTATATTTCAATAAAACTTCCATTCATTAACTACAAGCTCTGTTCATTGTGATTCTTTCATCACAATAATTTGAAAATTAAAGGTATGGTCTCCAATTCAAATGTGATTATTTGGTCTCCGCTACTATGAACATCAGCTACAACACTGGATCAGTGCTATCAGAAAAGATTTAAACTTAGTTTTAAAAATAATACAGATTTAAAATAATTTCTTCATTACCAGTTCCAAATTCCATGTCAACAAATTCATCAAGTACAATAGGAAGAGTTCTATCTGCAAATGGATGCTGAACGTACTTTCCATGAAGATGAGAATAACGCTTATCTAATGGGTGGATAGCTACTGCAGTGTCACCAAGCATCGTTTCTATTCTCGTTGTTGCAACTACTAGTTCATCATCACTATCACAAACTTTATAAGCAAACGAAACTAAAACTCCAAATTCAACTTTATCTTTGTAACCAGGAATAGAAAGAAGAGTTCTTCCTGTGAGTTCTACTTTATCAACCTACAAAATAAAAAAAATATTATGAGACAATATATTATCAGACAACTATTATATATTATCAACTATCAAATATTATCAGACAACTTTTTCTTATTTAATATCTACTTATTATTCATTTATTTTATTTTCACCATGTACTTTTTATATTTTGTATCTTTTGTAGCCATGATGAGTACCTCTATTATAATAATATTACTATATATGAATACTGCATGGATAGTAAACATAAAATTTGAAAGAGCAAAAGAATTATTGAGGTATAGAAAAAAAAAAAAAAAGGCCATTAAAAGCAACAAAACAAAATATACTGACATAATAACAAAAATTTCAAAATATTTAGGAAAAAAATCATTAAAAATTAAAATAAGACAATAATAATAAAATATCATTCAATACCTCTATATCTGAAATAGCACTTTTGAGTGTACATGACCAGTTTACAAGTCGCTTACTTCTATAAATTGTTCCTTCCTCATGGAGCCTTACAAATGCTTCAATTACTGCTTTGCATAACTTGGGATCCATTGTAAATGCAGTTCTAGACCAATCTGGAGACGAACCAAGACATTTTATCTGATTATATATTCTGTCTCCTTTCCTTAAAAAAGAACGAAGTTAAATCAAAACAAAAAAATTCAAACAGGCAGTATATGATAACATATAGCCAGTTAACTATTAATATAATAAATCTAAAACTAACTCATTTTTCCATGTCCATATTCTTTTAATGAATTCCTCTCGTCCAAGATCATGACGTGTTTTTTTCTCTTCACGCCATAATTTCTTCTCGACCACCACTTGAGTTGCTATTCCTGCATGATCACAGCCAGGTACCCACAAGGTTGTGCGGCCTTTCATTCTATTCCTTAAATATCAAACCTATAAACTAACTTGTAATTTCATGATAAAAATGGAAGGAGTGAAAAAGATGCAATTTTACCATCTTGTGAGTGCATCTTCAACTGCATTAGTTAGAGCATGACCAAGATGCAATGAACCAGTGACATTTGGAGGAGGAATCACCATAACAAATTTGCCTTTAGGATTATGATCTTTTATACTATGTCCCTAAGACATAAATCATCTATTTAAGAACTTGATAAAAATTAATAAAGAAAGATTAAATCAAATCAATGAACATACTCCATATTCAGGTTTGAAAAATCCTTCTTTCTCCCACCACGAATACCAAGCTGCTTCCACATACTTGGGGCTGTAGGAATCAGGCATTTGGGATGACACATCTTTTTTTTGTCCAGGTTCGGTTTTACATGTGTATTCTATGGTTGGTTTAGCTGAAGGTGCTTTCTTTTTTTCAGTTTTCTATTGAAGATTAAAAAATAAAGAGAAACGAAATCATAAGTTGGTGTAAAGAGAGTTAAAAATTAAACTTACATCAGATTTTTCTTTTTGTTGATCAGAAGATTGAGTTTGTTTCTCTTTTTTCTGTTTAAACTTTTCGAGTTTAGCTAATTTTTTAGCTTCTTTTTCCAACTGCTTTGGAGTTTTTTGAGGTACAGCAAGATCTCCATTCTCCATATTGATATATGATTGAAGTACAAAATTCTGCAATATGCCACGGAGTTGACTGTAGTCAACTTGAATGTGCTACAAACTTTCTCGTAACCTTCCCATTTCCAGTACAGCCAACATCCTAGTACAAACGATTTTAAATGCTGGTCTATTCAATGATATTTTTTAAATCAAAAAGTAACAATAAGGATTTAAAAAAACAATAAAAATTTTTTTTGTTTTATTCACTATAGAATAATATATCAAAATAGTATATATTAAATGAAGGATATGTTAATACTGTGAAATTCCCCCCTCTCAGTTTTAACTATGAAAATAATAATAAAATACGTATAGATAATTTTATTTAAAAGAGTTCATTAAATGAAAGTATCGTTTGATCGATATGAACTTAATATTACAGTTTCTCTGTATTTTATTAGATACGGTTGAAAATAGTTTACCTTAATTTTATCAAGCCTTATCTTAAACCTTATCATACTTCGTTTAAACTAGCTAGGTTGAACACGCCTTTCAAACCTTATTAAAAAATTGTTTAAAATGTTAATTTTTGCAAGTTTGCTTGAAATTATAGAGAAAAAAGGTAATACTTCAATAATTATTTATATTAATTTATTTGTCTACTATTTAAAAAATTACACTTATGAATTTCCACAAAATATAAACTTTTTTTTTACTTGATTTACAGAATAATTATTTTTAGTTTTAATTTTCCTGAAAATGTCCAAGAAATTCATAAAATAAAAAAATTATTCCGTTTATATATGCAAAAATATAGTTCTGATAATTGTTTCATGATACTAATGACTAATATTCAATCATTATTAAATAGCATGATGCACTAATGCAATCAATATTGGTCATTATTTAATTTAAGCATTAAAAGGTTATTGAGAAAAAAAAATCATGTTGACTGAATTTTAATTAATTACAAATTTTTACACAGAATTCTCTAGTGAGATGAGTCATGGTGGCACGAATTTATTCAACTGAATTGTAATTGTTATATGGAAAAATTTCTGAAAATAGGATAAACCTAATTTTATTATTAACTATAACTTCTTTAAAGAAACATTTAACTCTCTTGAACTCTTTAAGTGTAATGTTATTCATACAACATATTGATAAATATTTATTAAAAACAAAAAGAAATTTGGCAAACTATTCTAATAAAATTTATTTCTAATTAATAAATTATAGTAATTTTATTTTATGTTGGTACCTAATTGTTTTCATCAACTATTTTGAAATCTCCTATTGGAAGTTTTCCTGAAATTTAATTGCAATAATATTTATTTCACATTTTTTAAAATTTATAACAATTATTGAAATTCCTGATTTAAGTTTAAATTTATGTAAAGATCAAAATTTTATAATTAAAATAGATTTTATGATCTCAAATAGAATACTTTAAAATGAGGGCTTTAGAAAAATTGTTCTGGCAATTCATTAGTTATATGTTACCTAAGATATAATTGATTATACATTACAGGGTTGAGGAGATGCATATCCATGGCCTAATCTTGATCGTTCTTTTACATGGAGTTTTAACTGAACACTGCCCAGCGAAATGTTCATGTTATAGGAACAAAGTGAACTGTGCTGGTCGGTCATTAACAAGCTTGGGTGAATATGACTTACACTTAATACAATCAGTAAGTTCCATGACTACTTTCCTTTAGCTAAAAAAAAAAAATTGATAACTGTAACTACATAAAAAGTTATTTATTTTAGTTTGACCATGTGGATATCTCTAGAAACAAATTTACAATATTTCCTCCATTAGAAGCAAAATTTATTAATGCCTCCAACAATATTGTTCAACTATTTCCTGATATTATAGATGGAGTTCAGTCTCTGTCATTGAGATACAACCAGATGAGGTAATTTTATAATCATTTATGTTTTTTTAAACTATTTAATTATGTCATAATATATTCAAAAAGTAAATTTTTGTTTAACGGATAAATATCAATAACAAATAAAGGAGTTATTCACTGCATTGAATAAGTGTTATTCATTAATAATATACAAATAGAATATACCTTAATTCAATGTAATAAATTATAAATAGTAGTTTAAAAATAATTTTATCAATCTGTAGGTATACCTAATATATACATAACAAAAAAATAAAATAATTTTTTAAAAAATATTAACCTAAAAACCTGAAGCTTAATGATGGAACCACAGGCAGATCTAGAGGGAGGCTTTCAGGCTGAAGCCCTCCCCTCCCCCAAGTAGTAAAATTTAACCATGTTTTATGGACCAAAAATATTAAAAAATTATCTCTTAAAGTATTATTTCATGAATCCCTTAAATACCATTTCATGTATGTAGTTAGTATCTTTCTTTTTTTTTCAAAGTAATTATCGTTTTATATATATATATATATATGAAAAAAAAACTTTCGGGTTGAAACCCTCCTCCCAAAATTAAATCCAGGATCCGCTGGTGAATGGAACTGATTAGTAAGGCCTATTACTTAGGGCATTAGGATGATCCTCATGGCTAAGTTCACAAAGAAATTCTGTAAATACAAATTCTTGTTTATATTTTGATTTAGAGGCATTTAATTTGATTTTCCAGCCAAGCAGAAGTTCTGTGGTCCCATGCTATATTAGGAGATTTAATTTCCATACATGTGAGAATAAGCCATTCAAGGTATTCAGAAAATACAGCCTTAAGTTTTCTGTAGGTTCTTTCCACATATGCTCCATTACATTTCCTAGATGACATTTTATTTTATGAACTCCGGAAAGGAACTTGAAAGGCTCAGCATCTTTAGGTTTAGAAATAAAATTGTTTAATTTGCTAACGCTGAAAACTGAGTTTTATTTAGCATATTTTTAATCAGTGCGTTATTATAAATAATAATATAATAACCCTTCAGGACAGAGGCATAACCATGAAAAAATAAATAAAATAAACAATACTCTTTAGTACTCATATTGTAGCACATTTTTAGCACTTATTCCAGAAAAGTTGTATATATTAAATGAAGATGTTTGAATTATATTGACTTAAAAAACATTAACAAAATTGTTTTCTACATATTTTTAATTTCAAACTCAGAACCAATATTACTTGTAAATAAATTAAAAATATAAATAGACAACGGACAAGAGTCCTGGTCAGATGTCAATTTTGTGCGGTACTACATATAAATGACAAGTAGTTCAATATATTCAAATGATTAACAACCATCACCAATTAATTAATTTATTATTTGTTCATTGTGCAGAGATGTTTCATCTGAAAACTGCCCTATCAGCCTGCGAAGCCTTGATTTGTCAGAAAATCCGATTAAAACAATAAATATTGCTTGTGTTGGACTGGCTGTGCTAGATCTATCACACTGTGACATTGAGGTTTTACCAGAGACATTTCTTGAAAAATTACCATCTCTACAGGTCTTAAATATAGGTGACAATCCTCTAAGGAAAATAAGTGACTTAGTGTAAGTATAATTGTTTTGAATACAATTAATAAGTTTTGGTTTAATGATTCATTGACTTTAGATAACATGCTGAAACTAATTGGTTCTTATTTAAAAAATCATAAAAATTTAGAATGTCTTTAGTAATTTTTAAATTAGTGGTGGTATCTCATATTAAACGATAAATTTCTACTTAAAGATGTGAGATTAATCATTCCATTTTCATAATTTATGAAAATAGTCCCAGTATTAATATAAAACTAGTGCTTTTAAGTAGGATAACTAGGTGGGATAGCTCAAATTTGTATTATAGTTTGCTTAACTATGATGCAAGACAGAATAACCCGATCCATTCTGGTTCTTAAATCTTTAGATCAAATTTGATGTTATTAGTGCATCATTTATGTTTATTATTATTATTTAATTATAATTTAAGGTGTTATGTACATCAACAAAGGTTAGAGGCACCGTATTCCTATTACATAATTGAAATCAGTTAATAGTTTTTTATTCTTCCAAAATTGCAGTAAGTTCTATTGATTTTTCTGGCCCAAAGCTTGATGGTAGCTCCGGAGTCTTAGTAAAATTCTTGAAAAACACAAGCGCGGATAATTTTCCATTGTATCTTGCAGAATTCCCTTCAAGGATGTGCCGATGGGTGAGCCTAGTGTGTTCTATTCTCAGTCTTGAAATTATAGTTTGCTCCAGATGGTTCCCTATTATCTGAGGCAGTGGTCCTTTATCTTCATTTTATTGCTTTGGAACCTTGGACCAAAAGCAGTGCCATGCTTCTTTGCAATGATTCAACACAGCTGAATTAAAGCCATACATCACAGTGTTTAGTTTAGCTTCTAGAAGTATGATAAAGGCTTTTTTGCCACCTGTGTCAGCCAGCTATTTAAGACTCATTTCATTTATATTTAAAACATACTTTAGAATCAACAGTAGATCATCTCAATCTTATTGGATAAGCATTCACTTCCAGATTACGCATGTAGCCTATTACTCAACAAAAGTGCCTAATAATCACTCTAGCTATTTACGATTGAATCATTATAATGATTAAATTGATAAATAAATTAATTTTGATATCAGTACTCATAAATGTTTTCAACATTTATGTTTCATCAGAAAATAAATTACTAATTATTAAAGTTAGTTAAAATCATTAAAATTTTATGTTATTCAATAACACATAATTATTTAATAAATCCATTAAATTGTAATTTGATTGTTACAGTTCTTTTTCACTTCAAGAACTACGGATCCAAAGAACACAGCTTAGAGTTTTGAAAACAACAGTTCTTGCTGGTTTGACTAATTTAAAATTCCTTGATTTAAGTGGTAATAAACATATGCGAATACTTGATTTCAATACAAATACAGAGATTTTAATTGCTCAAAACTGTTCTTTGGAATCTGTTGACTTTTCGGGTGAGTAATTCAATTATACATATTTAAATATCTAACATCATCAGGGATACATATTTTTTCCCAAATTAATATTTAGTCCATTGGTGTCTGCCTTATGGGAAAGACAAATAAACTGTAAACAGTATTAATTATACATAGTAGTTTAACTAAATCGAGCACCCATTGTTCTTGAAACATTGTGTTTGAGTGATTATTGGTGTATTGGCATAAAATATACTATTGGTTTATGGATTGCCTATTCTGGACGGATGAGATAATAGTCAATACTTTGCTTTAGCGTATCAGATATTTCTAATAAATATATATATATACATCAGAATTTACCAGCCTATACCAAAGATGAGTGACAGAAGTTTGTTGAAGATACCAGGATGTGCTGGGGGTTGTAACACATAATAATAATAAAATAACCAAGATCAGTAATCTTGAAGAGAAATTGGTTGGCGTACTCAGTCAAAAATAAATAAATGAATGAACACCCCAACAACTTCTCTTCAATTTTCACTAGCCAACTATCAATCCATTATTAAAAGATCAGTAATCCCTATAATTATGAACTTTGAAATACTTTATACAGAAAGTTGTTAGCATTCAGTGCTGACAATCAAAACAATAAAAAAAAAAATGTTCTTTAAACTGCTCTATCTATGATAATATTCAGCATTTAGATTTAACACAGCTATGAGATAGATGGTCCAATTCTAACATAGTTAACTGGCATTCTACTTTGTCCAGCAAGTCTATTCAAATATAATACAACTGAAATCTACCTAGTGGTCCTTTTCCATCTGGACTTTTATTTGGATTTTTGGGTATTGCCATTGATCTTAAATACCTTTATTCCAGTAGAAGCAGCAGTTAGGTCAGGAAGTAGTGATAAATTTATTTATGTAATCATAATCTATATAATTAAATAATAATACCAGAGATAGCATTTATGAGTGCCACATGAAAATTCATGAAGGCTGAGCATACTCAATTGGATACCATAAGTTCTCCACCTGTGCTATTGACATTCTTCCATTTAATGGGAATATTCAATAAAACTTTAAACAAGAATAAAATTAAATTTCTCATTGTTTAGTTTAGTAAAGTGCACCTTCCTCTCATATATTTTTTTTTTTTATAATGTAAATAATAATTACTACAACCATTTTATCAATAAAAAAAAAATATAGCTTCAAGATATGTGTTTATTCTTAAATTAGGTGTTTAAATGTACAATGTATTAACATAAAAAAATAAAAACACTAAATATGGTTTTCTCAATTTTCAATACAAGTTTTCATTGCAAAGAGGTCTAAATTCTTATACTTCCTGGAGGAGAAACTGAAAAATATCCTTATGGAGGGGTGTCTATTGAGAAATGTTTCCCTGTAACTTATTTAAAGTAACATAAATTATTATTACTTGGCCCTATCGAAAAAAGTATTTAAATTAAATATAAATCTCGAATTATGAAAATACAGCTATAACTCAAAATCTCTACAACAGGTATAAGCATTAACACTAAATCTTGAAGGACTTAACCATGTCTCTGCCACTTATTTTGGTATAAAAAGCTGTAATGATTTTTAAGTTTAACTATTTTTATGTCAAATATGATTTTTTTCTTATTGATACTGATAGATTCAGTTACCATAATTCTTGATTCCAAGAATTCTTAGCTTATATAATTTATGGTGTTCATTCCTATGAATACTGACGTTCTAAACCTCTCCTATATAAAAACACCATTTACATTTTTTCTTATTTCTATTTATTTATATGGCTTTAAAATATGTTTAGTTAAAATGTTCATTCAGTTATTATTTCAAACAAGTCTACACCTACACCTAGTCTCTAGTTCTCTACACCTAGGCTGTGAGAAGTGACAGAAAAAAACTTGTACCACTATTAGAATGGTGGTTTTCTATTTTATTTATGGTGAAGGAAATAAAAAAAAAAAAAAAAAAAAAAAAAAAAAAAAAAAAAAAAAAAAAAAAAAAAAAAAAAAAGCAACACTAATTTGATGAACATTAAAATGTAGAAATGAAAAGTAATTTTTATTTGAGAAAACAATTTAGTACAAATATGAATGCCTAGTCTACTCATTATTAAAACAGTTATTAACAAAACATTGATTTATCTTTTTTATACTCTTCATTGAGAACATATAGTAAAATAAAATTAATTTTTGACCATACCATTTTTTATTTTTTAGGTATGCCATTTTTAAGAACAGCAGTAATTGATCACAATATAATAAATCATATAAATTTTCTGAATTCATTGGTTGAATTACATGCTAGTTATAACTTAATCACTTATATAGACTTACGTAGTCTTAAAATTGCTGACTTAAGCTATAATATTCTCTCTACATTGAAATTAAGACCCATGGATTGGCTTAATATAACTGGTAACCAAATCCAGAATTTGAAATTAGTTTCTATGCATCTTCTTGAAGCTTCTCACTGCAAGTTAAAAGCCATCGAGACTAATGGAGTTAAAATTCACACTCTTAATATGTCTCATAATGAATTGGAACATTTTCCTGGTGGAATGAGTGCAACAGTACTTGATGTCAGTTATAACAGACTGAGTAGCTTTAAGAATCAGATAAATGGTATTGTAGAGATTCGTCTTTCAGGCAATCGCCTAGTTTTAGCAGAGGATGTCATTGCCCAAGGAAAGATGTATCTTAATGACAATCCATGGACTTGTGACTGCAGGATGGACAATCTGTATAGACTGGCTGAGGACGCAAACAATCTATTGTGTGCACATCCAAAAAATGTTTCAGGCAAAACATGGGCAGATGCATGCTACCGTAGCAGAATACCTCGCTGGATGCTAAAACATCCCTATATTCCATTTATTATTTCTACAACAGTTCTATTTCTAGCAATTTTTTGTTTTTATTGGATCAGGAGAATGCTTGATACTCCCAATCTACCTGCAGAAGAAGAAGAAAACAATCATGTCATTGAGACTGTGTTACCACAAATTGTGATAAATGACCAGCTGCCGAGCTATGAAGAAGCTCTTCTGATGCCGGGAATAGCTAGGAAGGTCAATGTTGTTACACAGACTCGGTCGTATGAAGTTTTATCAAGAAGACTTAGTTCTAATTCAATATAAAGTGTTCAATTGAAGTACAATAAAAATTGTGATAATTGACTTTGATACAAATAGTATTTTTAACAATTACTTAATATCTCATCACCAAAAAGGGCAGCAATGAAAATTAAAAAAGATTCTTATTGAACATTTATTTTTATAAATATATGTATCTGTGACAGCTAACAAATTTAAAATGTCATTGATTTTCTCCATTTTGTTCTATATAGAAATAAATATTATGACTTCACAGAGTTAAGAGCTATAAAGACATTATTCTTAAGGATTAGGTTATTATTATTAGAATAGTAAATTATTATTGACTGCAGAAATAATGTGTACATAAATATAATTCAAATTAAAAGTTTTAGAATGTGTAAAGCCATTTCTTTTTAAATAAGTAACTGGAAAAATAAGAATAAAATTATCATGTGCATTAAAATATTGATTCTGACATCATTTAGAAAACAGAATCATTTATTTGGAAATAGTAAATGTACTTCTTTTTTATTATTGTAATATATTTTTTTATTGTATATAACTAGCTCTAAGTTTATTATATTTTTTTCCTTTTAAAAATATTGTAATAGTATTTTTTTCTAGTCAATACCGATAACAAATTGGAAAATACATGAAACATTGAAAATAATAATTGAACTTTTTGAAAATACTAAAGATCATGTATCATATCACTGTTCTTCAACTAAACTAGTTTTTATGAATCAATGGTGGGAGGAAACCAATTAGATGTGAAAAAAAACTATTCTTACTTAAAAGATGCATTTGGGATATAATGGCAAAGTGATATGCAGATGTATTTTAACTACTTTTTGAGAATATCATTACTCACAATTTATTTTCACCCATGTAATGAAAAATTAATCGTATTTTTTTTTACCCTTTATTTTCAATCAAAATTACTGAATTTTCTAAACTCCGAAATGTTACACTTAAGGTGTAAAGTTCTTTCATTTTATAATATAACTTTTTATATGAAACTAGTAGTAGTCTGTAGTAAATTGCTCAGTGATTAAATAATAAAATAATATGAAAATAAAATAATGCAATGTATCATAAAAGAAATCAATTGTTACTTTCTCGCTAAATATAATCGACAGAGCAAACAAAAATTAGAATTTAGTAATTTAATAATCTTTTATATTGTCATTGACATAACCAACAGAAAAGTGTTTAATTTTTTAGTTATTCACAAATAAAGTTTCTTTTCTTTCATAACTTTTGTGCCTGAATTTTCATGGTGAATGGACTATTTTTCCTGTCTGAAGGAGAAGGAAACCTTCAAAATTGGTGAGTCAATCTTGTGGATTTGATGAAGAATTGACAATGATATGGCTTATCGACAAAAATATACCTTTGATAAACAATATAAAATCCTCCTATCTCGATCACAAGGACCTTAAGTTGACAAAATGAGATATGTATTCCATGACAGTACTACAATTAACGTAAAGTTGTATGGATGTAAACCCTTTGCCTTGTATTATCTCGAAAATAGTACATTTTTGGGCTTAAAAACGCTGGTCTTGGTGTACGCATCAAAATCTTCAAAGGCCAATTTGTCCCGTATTGATCTACAGACTTACCACTGTTGTAATATTGAAGTCTTAGCAAAATATTTAAATCGACTAAATTTATTTTAGAAAGAAAAACAAAAGCGGAAAGTACGGAAAGTGAATGAAAGTACGATTCACTAAACCCCCGTGAAATTCTAATCTCCAACAGCACCCTATTCATGGCATTTGAGCATAACAGGAGCTTATATTTGGTACAAAACCGATTTTGAGCCTAACTATAATAATATATGTCTAGATCAATTTTTTTTTTTTTTTTTCAAAAGGAAGGATTGATTTAAACAATATAATTATTCTTATCTCACTTTCCATTGTAACTAAAATTGAAACTGAATTTACATATGACAAAACAACAAAATAAGATAATCAAAACTAATGAATAAGAGCAATACATACTGGCAGAATAAGCTAACCTTCCCTATAGTAATTAAAAATAGAACAGTGCTCAATACTTTTTTGTTTCCTTAAAGAACTACTAACTTACTGATAACTTTTTTGTTATCGAAAGATAGCAAACATGCTTTGGAAATTTACGGCAACTCAATCATCGAATAAAATTAATGCGATCCATTCAAAATTTGTATTTGTTGAAGATTTTAGATTAAATATTTATATGCTATCAGAAATCTTTGTTTTTTCTTGTAAATAAAAATGGGATTCTTAATATGGTAGCAACATTCACTTACCTTTCATATTTTTACTATCAAAGTACTAGAAAACAGAATAGTTAACTCTTTTCTGAAGCACTATTAAACTCATCATAAACAGCAAAAACAGTTTTGCATTAATTATTTTTTCCTCTTTAGAAAAAAAAGTGTATGACATGGTTATTATATTATTTACTGATTGTACTATCTGCAGCTATTATTTTCAAACAATCATAGAACCAAATATTTCTGAGGAGAAAGCTATTTTACACCCTATCTACCCAAAGTAGAAGTACAATAAGGAGGTTACTTCAAACTTATTTATCATTTTTCATTAAAATCATAGAAATATATTAGCTTTTTAAGAAACATTCTTGTTTCTTATAATATGTAATATTGTTTCATTTTTGTTTTTTTCATGAATCATCATTGACATAAAAAAAAATAGAATTTCATTATATTTTTAAGCAATCACAATATTAAACATTTGGTGCTCCTGGACAATTATGTCATGAGTGCCCCACCCTCTCCCCAAAAAAATAAAATTCTAGTTTTAAATCAATTATTTTTATTATGCGCTTTAAATCCGCAAAAGCGGGAATAAAAAAGATAATAATAATAATGCTTTATTTATTCTGGGACGAGTCCCTTTAGAATAATATAGAAAGACAATAATGAGGGATAAGGAGCCTTAGAGATATATATAAACAAAAATATTGAGTACTTAAATACTCAAAATAAAAAAATAATAGAAAAAATTATAAGTTACTTACTAATTCAGATCAGTTATTAATAAAAAAAAAAAATTTAAAATAAACATGCAATAAAAATAATTAAGAACGATCTAATAATTTATATACATATTTACAGTAGTAACTATTTATTTATGGGGATTGAATGAATAAGAAATGATTGAATAGGCGGGATTTAAAGGTAGGAAAGGTTTTGGATTGACGGATGTGGGGAGGGATGGAGTTCCATAGGGATGAGGATCGCATAATGAACGATCTGTAGAAAGCAGCGGTTCGGTGGATCCTTATGTATAAATCAGAAGACCGGGAATGAGTATTGCGGGAACGAACGGAGGATTTTAATTGAAGGAGCTCAGAGATGTATGAAGGATGGTGGAATTGGATGATTTGAAAGAGGAAGGATGCCGGGAAATACTTATGATGGTAGGAAGGCTAAAGCCACTTCAACGCTGAATAAAAACAGGAAACAGAGGCGTCCCTTGGGATCGTACAAAGCAATTTATCAAACGTTTTAATTTTGCCTCAAGATCCACAGAGACGCCCCCATATACCGTACAGCAATAGTCAAGGTGGGGAAAAATTTAAGGAAGTTACTAGGAGTCTACGGGTTTCAAGGGGAAATAGGTGACGGGAGTAATTTAGACGTTTTAAAGTGGAAATGGTACGGCGGGAGATGTTTGATACATTATTTTTCAAGGAAAACGTTTGATCAAAGATCATTTCAAGGTTTTTGTTGGAGGGATAAAATTTGATGGGATTATCATGTAGGAACAGAGTTGGAATATTAGGAACAGTTTTAAGGAGGTGATTGGAGCCTATTAAGATTGCCTTCGTCTCTTCTGCATTCAACTTCAACTTGTTAGCTCTCGCCCAGTCACATATCCTACCTATCCAAGTCTTCTTGAAGTTTTTCTGTGGCTGATAATAGGTCGGTGGGCGGGAAGGACATATATATTTGGAAATCATCTGCATAGATATTGTATTGGGAGTGATGGATCAGGAGAGGAGGGTCATTAATATAAATAGCAAACAGAGTAGGAGATAGAGAGGGACCTTGAGGGACACCACAGGAGAGGGGGAGGGTTTTAGATGGAGGTTGACCTGGGACAACTACATACTCGGACCGATTTGAAAGGAAGGATTTGAACCAACACAGGGTACTGTTGGATAGAGGAAGATTATGCAATTTAGTGAGGAGGATGTTATGGTCAACTGTGTCAAATGCTTTGGAAAAATCTAGAAGGATGAGGATAGTAAGGTAATTTACCTCAATTATTTGGCAGCCCAAAGGTGAACTCATGTGGAAACTAAGTTGAATCTCGCTTCATTTCTCCCTAAATCTCTGATATTATTTACAAATATAGACATACATTGAAAGTTTCAACTAATTGCTGCCTGAGCTTGTCCTAGAGCTGCCAATAAATCCCGATTAAACTATAGTTTTCTCATTTATTATTATAATTGATATGTTCTATATTATTTTCTTTACACTTCTAAGTGTGTAAATAATTTCAAATTAAACATTATTGCAATTATTTAAAAAAAATATAAGGTATATCATATTCATTTTTATATTAAGGGGATGATAAATAATCAAGATTAGCAGAGTAGATTTGTTTTATTCAGCTTAGTAAAGGTTTGGCCCACATATATGTGTCATCATTCATCAGAGAAAAAAATCATTGAGCTCTCGATTTTAGACTAGATAGTAACCTTTTCCCAGATAGCCCACATGCTTAGGGTTAAAACATTGGAATACTGAATAAAATAAATCTTTGACAGCAAATCATGTTTATTTATTATCCTCATGATTAAAAAAAGGGAGGCAACTAAAATATCTATCTCTAAATTTTTTTCAATTATTAATGGATCACTTTATTTTAGATAGAATCAAGAAAATGAATTATATGATCTTGAAACTCTGATAGCTTTGTAGGATTTTATTCTTCAAGAAAGACATCCCAGATTACTCATACAGCCTTTGTAAAGGGCTCACTATTATATTCATCTGCCAACTTAACATTCCTGTTTTGATGAATGGTATAATAAATATTGAATAAAATCAGGCATACCATCAACACTAAAACAGATATTGACATTCAATGGTGATTAATAGTTGGGAATATATAGATAAAGTATTTAGAAGTTTTGATTTTGAAAGAGTGGTGAAGTTTTTTCATTATAAGACAAATTGTAAGAATTAGTATTTTCATAAATAAAATTTATATGTAGATATTTTTTTTATGCAACCACATAAGTTTCACCATGATTTTTCATTACATGAATGATATTCTATAACATTTAAAAACAATATATATAATATTTTGAAGGAACATAAATTTTGAGAAAAAAAGATTTTTTAAAGAATTTAAAATTTATAGACAATGACAATCGTCTCTAATCTAACTGTAAATGAACAAGTCAATTAAAAATGTATACTATATATTTACTATACCAAAAGGAAACTGATAAGGTAAGGTTCTATTAATGTCAATTTAGATAAGATTAAGTGATATAGAATAATCAGCAAATATTGCGTCCAATTTTATTTTGCTTTGTTTAAATTAGCAACACTATTTACAGTAAATAAGCAATGTATCTAATTTACAGGCCAATGCGATATTTAATGAAAACATCAGCAAAGGTATTTTACATGGTTTTTATATATTAAGTTTATAAGTTACTAATTGGGATATACATAATACAGTTGTGTGAAAAATTTCTATTTAATTCTGTATTCTATTTAATATTACTTTTATTTCAGAGCATATGGCATAATATAATACTATTAACCAACATAAAATTATAATTTTACATCAATGAGGACTTACAATTAGAGAAATTCAAAATGAAGTTGAAGGTTCTATTTCTGGAATTCATTATATTATAAAAAATTTAAATAAAACCAAGCAAACTGAAGACCTAAAACATTCAGGCACATCTAAAAAACATAGTCCTGATTTTGAACAACATTTAAAATTATTTTGTTTGCCAACTGCTAAAAATCTAGCAGAAAACTGGCTCAGAAAATAGCCACTATCGTACAAAGACTCAAGTTTTGTCTTCCTTGATCAGAAGGAAACTTTTATTATTTGGCTTTAACGGTTGTAAACCAGGAAAAAAAAAACTTTTTTTGATCTTTAAACAAACGAAAATGACTTAAGTTTACCAAAGAACACAAAAATGGGACTGAAGAAGAATGAAACAAATGGAGAGATGAGCCAAAATTTGAAATGTTTGATTTCAAATGGAGCGATTTAGATTCTAACGAAATCTGGAGTTGAATTTTCGGATGAATGTGAGCAGCTAACAGTACAATGCGGTAGTGACTTCTTTATGGTTTGGGGATGTGGTTATACATCTGGAGTGGGAACCTCATGCAAATAGATCAAAAACTGGATGCAAAATGGTATCATAAAATTCTTATATACAGGAAATACAATCTGGGCTTAAGGTAATTGGATAGAACTTTATTTTTCAGCAAGATAACAATAAAAAATATGATATTTTTCCATATGCTCTAAAATAAAAGTAACATTAAATAGGATATAAGAAAATATTGAATGTTAAATAAAATTACAAAAAAGTCAAGAATTCCAAAATTTGAACAATTTTTAAAGATAAACTCAACATTTAAGAGTTTATACAATGTCTCAAAGTGTTAACAATAAACAGTCAAGACTGAAGTTGAAAACAAAGTAGTGATTTTAAAAAATAACATAGCATTATCCAGATGATCAAAAAATGTCAACACAATGGATTGGTTTAAATATATATTATATCTATATTGTCAGTAAGGTTAAATCATTTTTATAAAAATTTGGTTTGTTCCAAGACTTTTTGACACCATTGCATATTTTTGAAAAATAAAATAAACAACATTACCACTGCCAATGGTGATGTGAAAAGGAAATTATGGTAAATCAACTATTGCTGGTGCAGTGACAACACATTTAGGTAGTTAAAGCCAAGCATGTTAGAGCGATGGTAGCAGATAGTTCGGTTTGGAGCAGTATGGATTTCATTCTCAAATGGATTAGTTACTGCTTATTTTTTGGTGGTCCTGTTAAATGAATTCTGACTCTTCCATCCTGGTTAGCACATGACCCAATCAAAAATGAGCAAATTACCAACTTGCCAATCTAGTTTCCTCTCCAACACCCATATCAGTATTACATAACATCAATAGTTTTTCAGTAACGATAAAATGCTAATTTCTTAGCTTAAATGTGAGTCCACAAGGATAACTGCATACATTATCATATATGACTTCAATTAAAATTAATAGTTGGAATAGAATAGAAAATAAACTTTATTCTGGAACAAAATCCTCCCAGAAACTAACAACAATGATGAATAAATAAAACAATACATATCTGGCCAAAAACTAACTTAATAAAAATTCTAACAATATATACAGAAATTTAAATACTAAAAAATAAAAATAAAATCCTTTCAAGAATAGTTTTAGTTGCAATGTGAGAAACAAAAAAAAAACAAAAAACATATATGCATTATGTATAGAAAGAAAAATCAAAACTTGGAGAAAAGAAAACACATTTTTGATATTAAAAACATAAACAATAGGCTAACTTAATAAAAATTCTAATACATACAGTAATTTGAAAAGTAATCTGGAAATACTAAAAAATTAAAATAGAATATTCTAAAGATTAATTATAGTTGTAATGTGAGTAAAGAGAACAAAAAAAAAAAATTATATTGTATATATATACAGAAAGCAAAAATAAAACTTGGCGAAATGAAAAAATAAGTAAAGAAAAGACAAAAGTCTGTATAGAAGAAGCTTTGTTTTTTGGTGTTTTCACTTAATCAGTCGGCACTATTATTCACTTCTACTAAAATTCAATTCATGAATAGAAATTTTACATTTGCAGATCGCCTGTTTGGGAGGTAAGGAGTTATTTGAACAATGACAGGATAGAGGAATGGCATATGTTATATGGTTAGGAATTCCGGAAGATAACAGAGTGGACTATGAAGGAACATTCGTAGGATTTAGTTCTATGGGAGAGAATATAGAGGTCAGAGACATGTGATATTGTTTTCTGGGAATGAACTGAGGGTTTGAGGTGAAGAAGGCAGTAGATATAGGAAGGGTGCCGGGAGTTGATCGTTTGGTATAGGAAAGTAAGGAAGTATCAGCATATAATTTCCGGAAGTATAATTCCAAGGAAGTATCGGCGGGCGGAAGGAGAGGAACAGCCACTTTAACTTACTATACAGGTGGGACACATGGGACCATCTCGAAGTACCGAAAACAAATCTTGATAAACAGTTACAAGATTTTCTTCAGTTTTTCTTTGAGCACAATCGACAGGACACCATGTACCACACAGCCGATGTCAAAGTGAGAGAAAATCAATGAGGAAAGGAGGAGCTTGTGGATAGGTTGTGGAAGATGATGACGGGAATAGTTTAAGAGTACCAATAGTCTTACTGGAGATATGGGCTATATGAAGTTTCCAGGAAAGGTTTTCGTCAATGAGAATTTCTAAGTTTTTTACAGACGATCTGAAGGAGATAGGTTGGAAAATTAATAATTAAAAAAGGAAGGGTGATAATGGATCTAAGGAGAGAGTTAGAAGCTAAAAGAATGGCCTAAGTTTTCTTTGCATTTAACTTTATTCGAGCTTGACCAGACACTGATCCCATCTAGGTCTGTTTGAATATTAGCAAATGCTGCTAACAAGCCAGTGGGTGGAAAGGATAAATAAATTTGGGAGTCATCATCATATAGTGAGCAATGGGGGATTAAACTAGAAAAGTCATTGAAAAGAAGAGGGGAACCACTCGAACCTTGGGTTACTCCAGAGGACAGAGTAAGGAAGGAAGATAAGGGTTGATTTGGAATATTAACTGATTCAGTCCAATGGGAAAGGAAATATTGGAACCAAAGGATAGCACTATTCGAGGAGGATAGAGATTTTAATTTAGTGAAGAGTACAGAATAGTCAAAGGAATCGAATGCTTTGGAGAAGTCCAGGAGTACTAGTACAATTAGCTTTTTTCGTCCATTGCAGTATGAATGTCATTTTTGATTTTAACTAAAGCGGATTGAGTGGAAAAGCCCAGGTGGAAGCCAGATCAGAGAGGATCAAGAACTTTGAACTCTTTGAGGAAATTGGATATTTGGGATTGGACTATTCTTTCTAAAGATTTTGACAGGTTAGAGAGGATGGAAATTAGGCAGTAATCTTCAGGAGATGTAGGGTTGGGGATTCTGTTAATAGGATGGATTAGGTTTTTTTCCATGAGGTAGAAGAACCAGAATTTTGAAGGGAAAAGTTATAAATGAATAGTTATATAGCTGCTTAAAAAATGAACTGAGACCATTATTCTAGAAAGGTTTAGAAATTTTGCAACAGTTTTGTTGACTTCCAAGACATTTCACAAAATAATAAATAATGCTATATTAAAATCTTTAAGTTTCTTCTTCTTTTTATTACATAATTATTCCTATGTCTTGAACTTTTTTAATTCTAAGAAACATTTCTAGGAAAGCCCTGTTTTTGTCTTTTTCTTATACCTACATAATTCTATAATTTTCTTTAAATTATTTTAACAGTTTTTATCCATCTATCTTAATGGCTCTACAACAGTTTTTGTATTCAATAAAAACCACCATTGCATTTGTGTTACTATATATAATACAAATTAATATTATATAATTTAATAATATTATTAGATAATACATATTAATATTAATTGATGTTACTATTGTTACATGAAGACAACATTCATGTGTTTAATCTTGATGTACACCCTTAAAACTATTTTTTTTTGTTTGTTCTTACCTTCATTTTAGAATAAACATATATATGTAGTCTTGGACAATAGCGGATCCAGGATTTAGTTTTGGGGGAGGCTTCAGCCCGAAGGATTTTTTTTTTCATATACATGTAACGATAATTAATTTGAAAAAAAAAGAAAGAAATTAATTACCTATATGAAATTATGTTTAAGTGGTTCTATGTTCTATGTTTAAGTCCTATAAAATATAATTACACGAACAAGAATACTTTAACAGATAGTTTTTTTTTCTGTAAAACATCGTTACATTTAACCACCATTTTGGGGGCTTCAGCCCGAAAGCTCCCCCCTCCCTCTAGATCCACCTGTGGTCTTGGATAAGAAAGTATTTGCTCTCTACATACCTAAAAAAAGAGGGAGGTATAGGGCAAGAACATGTGCAAAAAATGAGAAACTATTATCAGGGGTAGAACAGGAAATAGTTTCCATCTGTGGTTGTGGTGCACAAAATCCTCCCTCTTCACTTATTACTTCATTCCAAAGCCAGGGAATACCTCTTGAAGTTCTTAGCAATGACAATATACCTACATAAAAAAAAATAATTAAAAAAACTGAAATTATACAAATAAAATAGATGGATATTTAATAAGTAGTTGAAACTATTGTGTTCCTAACTGGAATAAAAAATAAAGGCTGAATTAATTTGTTTTTAAAATGCCAAAAAGCCACTTAATTGTAGGTATGTATCTGAAAATTTCTGAAACTATTATTGCCATTCACTAAAATATTTGAAATTCCACATTTCAATATAGTATATGTTCAAAGTCATTTTGTTTTCATTATTTATTATACAACCCTTGAAGGGTCTTGGGTTCAATACTATTTAGGGAAAGAATTATTTTAAGGCCAACGATTGTGCGAGGCGGGAATCAGGCCAGGATCAGGCTCAAACGTCAGGTTTTCACCCTTAATTAATTATTTAATTAAGGGTACCCAATTTATAGAGGCTGGATGTGCCCCGGGAGGGTCTCCCTACCCCAGTGTTGCCCCTCGGCCAATTAAACAGAATAAATAATTTTTCTGCCATGAGCCGGGATTCGAACCTGGGACCTTCAGCATTGGAAGCTTAGTGCCCTACCACTGAGCTACCCGCTCCCTATTTATTAAATAAACTATATACAAAAGTAATGTGATTGTTACTACATACTCTGAAGGAAAAAAAAATTATGTTTCACATAATTTTATTAGATTAAAATAAGATCCATTTCAGCTCTATATGATTGAATTAGTGGTTCATAAGTTTTTTGATGGTTCTCCTCTTCCTCACCTTTTAGGCTATACAGGGTTTTTCCTGGGACAGAGATTGAGGACGGGGGATTGCCAGAGTTAAAAGCTTCCTCAGCACCGGGATGCAAAACTCAATTATTTTTTCCTCTAAACTTCGGTTATTAGGTGGCCGGGCAATGAGCAATGCAGTACACACTTGTTAGCCCTTTTGGCCACTCCACTATATGATTAATACAATTTTTAGAATTGTCCCCATTTCATTCTACTATGCTTATTATCCCATTTCAAATATTCTTTTTTTCTTTTACTGTTTTGGTTGACTTTATTCTAAATCTTTAATGTTTAATTTTTTTTTTTTTCATTTGCTCCCGTCAGGCACAGAAGTGACTGTGTCAGGGTTATAATATTATTAGAGGGAGGGTAGAATATAAACTTACAACAAGTGGCCAACAGACTGCTTGCAAATCACTTAACTATGGGTACGGTTCTATGGCGCTTCAAATTACAGGGTCAACAGACCAGAGAGACAGATATATTTATCACCATTAAGGGAAATGTGATAACAAATCTCATTAGACAAGTATAAAATATTTCAACTTTTATAAGTACTGTAAGAAGAAGTATCCACTACACCGCCAATCTTTAGTTGGCACGAGAATATGTGATAAAGATATTGGAAGATAGAGTAATTGCTCTCTTATAAATGATGTAACTGAGAGGTAAGTCTCAAATCTTTAGAAGAGTTTAATTTCACATGAACAGTCATGTACCGTTCTCAGATAGCATTATGTTTTATCTCAAATGATATGTGAATACAATTCTTTGGACACCTACAACAAATTGGTAGTTGTGAAAAGAGAAATTGTAACTATATAGATGTACTTATGAGAAGTGATAAAAAAACATGTACTACTAACATGCTCTAGAACGTTGAGAAATAGTGGTGGAGTGTTTAGTTGCAATCTGTTTAATTTAAATAGTTACTTTCGTTAAACAGATACATGGATTACCTTCCATTAGGAGGGGGCAAGTTGTTCTTAAAATCAGTGCTGAGCTCATCAATGCCATCGAATAGATCTCTAAACAGAGAAAACGAAGCCATCGATGAACTCAGTGTTGAGTTTAGGAACCTACCCAAGACTACTCACTTTGCAGGTTAGTAGGTGGAGACAGTAATCCTGACGGGAAAAGAGGGAAACACAGAATCTGTTTAATTTAAACAGCTTCTTGCAACACATACGTAAATAGTTCTCTGAAACAGATAAAGCCCTCCAAAGCAGGTACATTCCTCTGAAATAGATACAGCCTTATGGAACTGATTCAGAAACTGCTCCTAGCAGCAGCACTACTATACTTTTTCTTTTTAATAGTTGTTTCTATGAAACACTGGCCTCACATTGTTGCAATCTATAAACAGCTGTACTGTTTTGCAATTCCTTTCCCCATCTTATTGCTATTTGTTCATTATTTTCACAAACATTTAAATTGATAATTATTACTTATAAGACACTTCACTTTCTTTTTTTTTTGCTTGTCGAATTTCGAAACAGTCATATCTGTTTTGTTTTTTTAAACCGGTTTTGAAAGTAGCAGAAACTGCTGCGACAGCTACTAATGTTAAACAGCTTTGCCCATCACTGGTGAGAAATACTTCCTAATGATAGATAATGTCCTGATCCCACAGAGCATGTATAGTGAAAACTACCTGAATGAGGTTAAGTTCAAGGTGAGTATTTGATCTGGCTCACTCAAAATCCAAATTTGAATCTGGTCGAACACATTTGCAACAATGATAAGGTTTGTGGAATCCAGGTTCTACCACTTTTGGAGGATGTTCTTGATGAATGGGAGTGTATTCCTCAGAATTAAAAATAAAATATAATATATATTAGTAACAGATTAGTTTTTTTACCTTTTTCATTATTTTATTTTATTTAACAATCTTTCGATCAATCATACTTTATTTCAAAATAGTCTACCAGAATTATTTGTGATATACAAGGAGAAAAAGGGTAAATATGGATGTATTGTGATTAAAAAAAAAAAGGTTTAACAAGATTTATTTAATATGATTCACATGATAGAATAGTAAATTATAAAATACATAATTAAAAACATGACTATAAAATACACCTTAAACAACAATATACAACTTATAAAACTATAACATCGTCATGGTATTTATTACGAATAATCATAAATAATTTAATAAATACAGTTTTTCTCATAAAAATATTTGTTTGAATGTTTAAATATTTTAACTATTCAACTCTTATGGCCTTGTCTCTGTGGTGTGTAAATAAACCATTTTTTCGATATTGAATTAACAATTTTTATACCTATAGAGAGTTGAATTTAAAATTTTAAATTTATAGTGGAGTTTGATTTGACATTTTAAATGTTGAATTTTACAATTTTTGTTTGGTTTCTCAACAGAAAAGTGTAGTGGAGAGATTGAGAAAATGAAAATAAAACAAATTTAAGAAGGCACAATAGTATACAATAAAAATGTTCATAAATTATTACAACTAACAAAAAATTAAGAAATTGACTTAAGTCTGATTTTTGTTTTCCTGATATGATAAAAAAAATCAGATTTTCTGACACCCATGCTTAACAACTTTCATTTTTCACAAAAACAATAACAGGATTTTGTGCAGTTACAGTTGAAGTATAAAATTATATATAACTTACATTTTTTTTAAACTTACATTTTTTAACTTACTTTTTTTTACCTTAAAAAACTCTGAATCTTGAAATTGATAAAAGTGGAACAACACTCACTTTACTTAGATAAAAAATAATACTTAACTTTGAAAAGTAGTTCTATTTTAAATAACACACAAACATTAACATTCATTAAAAAAGAAAATAATAAAAAACCTGCTTAAAATTGGAAACAAAGGTTCTCTCAGAAGAGCAAAACTTTATCTAAATCATTTATGCACTTCGGTTAACATACTGACTAATGGTAATTTCAGTTAATTTCATTATATCTGATGAGCATTTTTAAAATTTTTTTTTTGCAATAAAAATTTAGTATTTCTGTAGGAACTAATGAAATCAAACCTCCACATAATGCAAAAAAGATTCTGATGAGAGTGGTTTCTGCAGAAGAAAGTAACAAATTAAAAAAAAGGACAAAATGAGGAGATATGAAAAATTGGCTTTACTGTCATAGATCATCGAAAAATGAAAAAAAGAATGCCCGTAGAGGGCTAAATGGTCAATCTAATATTAAGATAGGAACAAAAACAAGAACAGGGGAGGAAATGTAATTTCTATCAAAATGTTAAGAAACAGCCTGTCCACGTTAATAATTCTTTTCTACATTGGAAGGGTGAACAGGTCCTCCATCTTACTCCATCCTAGCTACACTCACGAAGTCTTAATTTCACAATAACAGTTGTCAGTTTCTATTCTTAATGTACTAGAAATATAGAGAAATACTACTTGTAAAATAAAATTAAAAATGGATTGTTTTCCACTGCCATGCTCAACCAAGCGTTCTCATATATCACCAACACAATTGTTTTGAAAAACGAGATGATTTTCCTTTATATGTTGAAATTCTTGTGATAGATGATCAGGTGTCAAGTAAATAAGGAACTCAAGACTAATTAATCTTGAAGTGTTTTATTAAAGAAATATTGTGAACTAACCTAAGCTTTCACGAATGTTTATCTGATTCACAAAATTATGACAAAAAAATTCTAAAATGGTTGACACTAGGAAATTGTATGTATGTTTATGGAATACCATTTATACCAGGCCCAATATCTTTGTTCTATCATAATCAAAATTCAACTTCAAGGATAAAGTTTTCATTCATACATGGTTTGAATAGTAACTAGCTGAGATCAGAGTCCATCCCTTCAAGTTCCCTTCTACTGTAGGAGAAATTTTTTGGGAGTAGGGAAGGGTCCTTCCCTACTCCCAAAACTCCCTCCTTTTATTTATTATATTTATTTATTCACTACAACTTATGTTATTATTATTTTTGCTATTATTATACTTCTAGAATTATCATTTTTGTTATTATTATACTTCTATCTAAAATAAAATATATAGCAAAATGAAACTTGTTGGTTTAAACTATTTTCTGAATATTTAAGAAGTAGATTAAAAGCTAATAAAAAAAAAACATTTTATTGAGAACGTTTTTTTTCTCCACTCCACTTGAAGGATTCAGTAGTAGAAGGTAATGGTGGTGTTATCCTACAATAACTTGTTTATTATTATCTATGGGTGACTCACTAAATATTTAGTGCGGAGGAAATAGATTTCCTTAATTTAGAAGTTTTAGAAAGAGTTTGCTGTAATATCCTTATCGAGTGTATCAGTATTCTCAAACATATATTTGAGCTATATCTGAATTTACCTCTTATATCTTTTATGTAATTTGTTTATATCTCTTAAGCTTTCATTTATATCAACAATATTGTAAATTTAAAATGATCTGTTCCCAAAGACCTATTATGAATCTCAACATAAACCAACATCTTCAAGCTGATGAATCACCTGTACAGTTTGACGGCAGAGCCTGAGCTTGGTTTCAATACATCCAGGAAAACAGACAATCATCATGAACAATTTTTTAATTTTATTTTTGATCTCTATGGTCATCCCTTCAATAAGGATGAAGGGAGTGAAGGAAACGCCTCCACTATTTTCCCTGCAAGCTTACTCAGCATTGCTCTATCTATATATTCCTGCCTCGATGGTCTACATGCCAGTCAAGTACGATCTAATCTCCCTTACTCACCTATAGTTTTGTACATAGTCATTCAGTTGTTATTTTATTTTACTTAATTAATTAAAATGCCTCTGAAAAAGTGGGCTCTTATATACAGAGTCAATTTACTAAAATAAACGATATCACCAATGATTATATATATATTGTAATGTATATATATATACCTTTATTGGAAGTGAGTAAAAATGATTTAATAAATTAATGTTGAACAATTAAAAGCCAAGGTAATCTAGTTCTATTAGTGCAGGGAAAAGAAAATGGCTACTCTGTAATTTCCCAAGAAGGAAAATCCCAAAGAGGAGAGAGAAAAGGTTTTAGTTTTGGCAAGCAGTTGTTATGTGACTGCAGTGAAGAGAGCTTAAGAGAAGATATCCTATCCTGGCTCCAGTAGGTAAAACCCAGTAATAGTTTTACCATTTTAAAAGATCTTGTTTGGCAGGGAGAATAGTTGTTTGGAATTGCAAGAGAGAGGATTTCCCAGAGAGCTTGAGTTGAGTGGAAGAATAGTATTACCATTTTGGGATATGTGTTTGGCAGAACATAAGAAAATTTGTGAAGACAAATGATTTCAGTGCCACAAAGAAAGAAACATTGTATGTAGAAAAAAGGTTAGCTTGTCAATTCATACTTGATTTTATTTTAAAATCAATGTTTAATTTTAATATAAATAGTGTAAATAATAATAGTTTGTCTTAGTTGATCTGATTGTCAGTAAACCACACCCGAGATAAATAAATATATTAATATTCTCATAAATTTGTTTTTTATTTAACAACCTCTTATTTATTTTGGAAGTATCCCAACTTCCGAGGTTATATTATTATTATTTGTTAAATCTAAGAGGGATGTTACATTCTGGCGCTCAACTATGTGTGACCTTATTCTTTAAAAATTAGGTCACGACAATCAGACCACAGCTCAAATAAACAGTTTGTTTTAATTGTATAGTTTTTATTAATATTTTTGAGTAATATGGAGAATAACCAGAGAGAGATAATGGAAGGTAGAGATCTTAATACTATAATTCTTGGGAAATCTAATGGGAATGTTGTTATTGTAAAAAATAAGGCAGAGTCAGTAGTACAAAGCCTACTTGATGAAAATAGACAGTGTGAAAACTCTAACAGTAGTTGCACGGGGAGTGTGGGGGCGGGGTGGCCGAATAGGCTAAAGCGTGTGCACAACACCGCTAGTTGCCTGGCAACCGGATAACAGAGATTTGCGATGATATAAAAAGTACGAGTTCGCGTCCCGGTGCCGAGGGGATTTTAAATTCCCCGCCCTCACCCCCCGGCCCGGGAAAATCCCGTATAGCCTAAAAGGCGGGGTAGGGAAGAACAAAAAAAAAAAAAAAAAAAAAAAAAAAAAAAAAAAAAAAAAAAAAAAAAAAAAAAAAAACGTTGCACGGGGAGTGAAAAAATAGATATAAGTAGTAGCAACAACTTGAATTGTACTGATATTAATAATATGTTTCAACGAGTAATGGCTATGCTTCATAATTTTAATATTCAATTTGTTAATTTAAACAAAAAATTAGAAGACAATCAATTGGAAATTAATAACAAACAGGAAATTTTAAAACAAGATTTAGAAAATCAAATCCAAAAAAATAAATTAGAAACTCAAGAAATTTGTATTGAGGGACTAAAGCATGTAAGAAGGGAATTAGGGCAAAAACTGGAAAAAAGTTGAAAATAATTTGACCGTTAAAATAATCCAATAAAATTATGAACTAGCCGAAAAAATTACTGAGTGCCAAAACAAAAATGTCCAACTATCTGAAAAAATTGATGAGTGTCCGGCAGAAGGAAATAAAACCAGAAATATGATTGTTGACCTAGAAATAAAACATAAACGAGAAATTGAACACTTAAATCAGGAA
This sequence comes from Nezara viridula, assembly GCA_928085145.1. Lineage (NCBI taxonomy): Eukaryota > Metazoa > Arthropoda > Insecta > Hemiptera > Pentatomidae > Nezara > Nezara viridula. Next base: position 214,956,595 of record OV725077.1, read on the forward strand.
ATAAAGAATAGACAAAATCAAGTAGTTTGTGGAGGAGTTATGGACTCAGTAATTAATTCAGAAACTATCAAAAAGTTGAACTTTAGGGATAACTGCAGGATGATCCATATGAATTTCAATCAAAATTAAAACTGATAATTAAGCCATATATGAAATGGGAAGAGATTAATAATTTGATTAAGCAGTACCTTTCAGAGTCGGCATACTGCTGGTACCTCATCAATGAAAAGTTTTAATAATTTTGAAGACTTTGATTTGGAATTCATTTCTAATTTTGGGGAAAAAAAATGCAAGGCAAATTTGGTAGGTATATTAAATGGGGATTATTTAAGTTATAGAAAAATGAGTCCAACTGAATATTTAACATATTTTTTTACAAGAATGATCACCGCTAATGTATTTGATGAAAACACTATTTGTAACATTTTTACCAGATATTTTGGGAAAGAATATTCAATCTCTGTGTCAGTAGAAAGACTGAAACAATTTCAAGTTTTGAATATGACTAACAGGAGTGCTATAATTAATGATCTAGAATCACCTGGGAAAGATAGTCTCTTTCATCAAAGATGTAAAAGTATAAACTGGAATAGTGATAGTGACGATACACAACATTTCAACCAGAGAAGTTGCCCCCCAAAAAGTCAAGGAGGTGGAAATAATCACTATAGTTATGATTCAGGAAGAAATTTTATCCCAAACCGTCAACAAAATTATAACTACGGGGGAAGAAATAAAATGATTCACAGAAATTACTCAGGAGGGTGGAATCCCCGATTTCAAAACCAACCAAACTAAAGGCTCAATGATAGAAATCAATACGATGTGAGAAATGTAACAGAAGACAACAGCAGAAACATACCCAGTCAGCCTCATGTAGCTGGACCTAGCTATGGAGAACCACTCATTCATCCAAATGATATAACACCACCGAAACAAGGTCCAAGTAATATCCAACCATGAAGTGAAAGTGCTCTTTTTACCAGTGAAGATTATTTTTTAAATAACTTATTTGAAGATAATATATTTTTAGAAGAAAACCAACCACCAAGAAAAATCCGTTTTAAATCTCCTCAAATAGTAAGTAAATTTGGAAATGTAATCTATCTGTAATGTCCTCATTGATAGTGGAGCCAAGGTATCCATCTTAAAAAAATCTTTTTATGACAAGTATAGAGGGGAATTTGCTAAATTTAAAACATTACCAATTATTAAAACTAATATTATATCAGTGACAGGTAAGAAGAGCACCTGTATTAATAAACAAATTTTTATTCCTATTCAAATTGGAGAATATTTTTTCGATGAAAATTTTCTTATAGTACCCGACATCACTCAAGAATGTATATTAGGAGTTGATTTTCTTATTTGCAATTCTGCAGTCCTTAATTTTGAGAATAACTTTTTAAGCATAAAAAATGCAGAAGGAAATTTGGCAGTCATAAATTTTATTAACTTTATAGAGAAACCACAATGTATTATTTTAAAAGATGAATATAATCAGAAACCAGAGAATAATTGTGTGGAATCATTTGAACGTCTTAATCATCACAAAAACATCTCTATTAATTATGTAACTAACAATAGTGAATTGATTGAACATGAAAATATAAATGATAAAATAAATAAAATATGTGGGGAATTAAGCCATATTCTGAACGATGAACAAGTGATGGAATTTAAAAATATTTTGTGGAATAGTAAGATTATTTTTAGAGATAAACCAGGTCTTATAAAAACTTATGAACATGTTTTAGAGGTAACAAATGACACACCTTACAAACAATTTCAATACAAATTAAACCCCAAATTAAATGAATTGGCTAAAATAGAAGTAGAAAAAATGATTGCTGATGGCATAATCGAGGTATCCCATTCGCCTTACATAAATCCTATCATTTTAGTCGAAAAGAAGAACATGGATTCAGTCTCGGGTGAACTGATGGATTCAAAGGTCCGTATTTGCCTGGATGGACGTTTTATAAATAAACGTCTTATGATTCACTACCATCCATTGATAATATTTTGTTTCAGTGTAGAAACAAAAATTGAAATGTAGTTTAGGGTTATTTAAGTTATAATAATTTAAAATTAATACTTCTCCTCTACTATCATTTTTATTCTATATACTCTTTATTAATTTTATGCCTTTCTTATATTGTAATATGGAGGTGCTTCCTGGTCCTCCCGATCTATCTATCGTCCTAACCAATAAAAGAAAATGGGCTCGCCATAAAATTAAATTCCCTCCGGACAAAATCACCCGCAAAGCATAATACAACTCCAACATATCTTGTTGCTAAACGATGCGATCAAGAAGACTTTAGAAAAACCTCTCCATTTTTTATTCAAAAGGTGATCGCTCAGTTAGCAGGTGATGTTAAAGCAGTAAAAAAATTAAGAGACGGTTGTTTATTGATACAAACACTTAATGGACAACAATCAAATGGACTTTTATCCGTTACAGACGTTGGAGGCCAAATGAAATTTGAAATAACACCGCATAAAACTTTAAACTATAGTAAGGGCGTCATCCGTTGCTATGATTTCCAATACATGGACATACAGGAAATAAAGAACGAATTAACTCCGGTAATAAAAGATATCGTCAGAATAAAATCAAAACGGAACGGTAATGAAATACTAACACATAACTATATAGTTACCTTTCCAACACCTCTACCTCCAGAAACATTACAAATTGGATATGAAACAGTTAGAGTACATCCTTATGTACCGAATCCATTACGATGCTTTAACTGCCTAGGATTCTCTCATCTGACATCACAATGTAAAAAGATATCAGTATGCGTGCAATGCGTGCCGGGAAGACTTGGAGAAAATATAAGATGCAATTTGCTGGCTAAATGCATAAATTGCAATGGTCCTCATAATGCCCTAGATCGCTCCTGTACCGAGTTCAAAATACAAAAGGAAATAATTAATAATTAAACTTTATGATAAGATTCCATTAGGTGATATAGACTTATTTTGGTCAAGAATACAGTTAGATATTTCAGAAAGAGTAGAAGGTATTTTAACTCTACTGGGCGAAGTTTCATCATACAAAAAGCTGGTGCATCCGCTTTCAACAAATCGATGTCCACAAACCTGTACTTATAAGGTTTCATTTTCATATAGAGTGGCATTAACGTTGTGTTTTGGTATTTAATAGTAAAAGTTTCCACCCTATTGTATATAAATATTCGCCCAATTGTAAATAAATATTAGTTTAAAATTTTGCTAAGGGACTAGAGTTTAGAGGAGAACGCACTAGGAGTATAAATAATTTTGGCCTGCGGCAATAGAATAGAAGGATGGAACAAAAAACTATTGACTCATAAAATATCATTACCTAGAATTAATAAATTTGTTTATTATAGGAATACAAAAACAGAGCCAATCACCATTCCTATTTTAAAAGATGATATATATAAGGGTTATATGGCTCAGAACCCTGTTAGGGCAGGTCGTTTAATATCTCATTTTAAGACACGGTAGTCTTTATCCCTTCCAGAGGGGGAATAAAAAAGAGACATTTTATTGAGAACGTTTTTTTTCTCTACTCCACTCGAAGGATTCAGTAGAAGAAGGTGATGGTGGTGTTATTGTACAATAGCTTGTTTGAATGAGTCAGTTACTAGTGGGAAGAGTCAGGAGAAATGTGCTCAACGCCATACAAACAGATGAGTAGACCCCATGGGATGAGGTCACTAGAAGACTTAAAAAGGCTTATGGAGGAGGGCGCTGGACACCAGAGGAGGGTGTTTACCGCCTCTTCACCAAAACTAGAAGGTTGGGGCAATCCGACTATAGTTTTGCAGAAACCATGTTGAACCAATTTACAGCCATCTAGGAAAAACTAGTAGAGACTGTAGAACAGGCGGAGGCGGCTCAGCAGTTTGTGATATATGGAAAAGGTCTGAAGGTACCGCTAGGTCGAAACTTGAGAGTGAAGGAAAAATTGGCCGCTGAAAAATCCTTCGCCAATTGCTTCCGAGACGTAATGCATAAGGGGAGAGGAGGAAGAAGCAGATTAACAGTAATGGAGACAGGTACCGTTCAGGGATAGAAGAAACCATAGAGAACGATTTGACTTCAGACCTGAACCACCTCAAAATTTACGAGTTGAACATAGAAGAGGCCCAAGAAATGTTAAAGACAATCAGAGAGGCCCTAAGCCATGAGGAACCAGAATAGAGGACAATCGTAGATGTTACGAGTGCAATCGCTCGGGGCATATTGCTGCTAACTGTCCTTACGTTAAATGCTTTGAATGTGGGGACAAAGGACATGTCCCTAGAGCCTGCACTTAGATCCACAAGAGAAGCTCACCAGATGAGCCGATGGAGGTGAATTCACATAGAACAAGACGGCATAGGGATGTGTCAACTTCAAGCTCTGAAGAATACTCAGAAAACAGCTCCACTGTTGAAGAGGCAGATGGTTGAAAATAGCTGGAAGTGCGGGTGAAGAGAGGAGCAGAATACACAAATCCAAGAAGGCGGACGCGAAAAAGGAAACCACTATCTGATGAGTTGGGGGCAACCCATGCAAGCGAGAGCTGGTAAATGGTGCATGTGAAGGGTGGGAGAGGTTGCTAATAGTGCAGGGATGTGGTGATAAGATGAGAGCGCTAATCGACATTGGAAGCACAAGCTTGAACCAACATGAGTTTTGTGTTACAAAACAAGCTTTCCCAACAAAGCACCTTGGTCAGCAGAGGGGTGTTGAGGGGGCTGGATGAAGAGATCAAGATATGTAAATGCTCTGTTATCACTATGAGTGGCCCTTGTAGAGTACTGATGGAGTACACGTGGGACCTAGAAAATCTTACTGGAGTAAAAGTGAGTACGATCGTGCATGTATTAGAATTATTAACCGATCAGTATGATGTGTTAGTAGGATGCGACGTCTTAGACAAAGTGGGTTTTAAGATGCAGGGTAGTTATGGGAGTTGGGAGACGACCCTGCGAACAAAATTTTTTCACGGAAAATTAAAAACGAACGGTACATAGAGGTGATTGAAAATGGTGAGTCAAAGGTCGAGACGCTAATTTCAGAATTTACGGATATTTTTTATAAGCAGGGCTAAGCATTACCTGCGACAGGAAGGACAGAACACGAAATAATTTTAAAGGAGAATAAAATTTCGTACACGAAGGGCCGAAGATACCCTCAAGTTAATGACGAGATCAAATAAATGACCTCCTTTGTCAAGGGATTATAAGACACCGTTTAGTAGTCCCCTGTGGATTGTCGAAAAAAAGAAATTAAATCAACAAGCAGATCCCTCATTTCGTCCGGTGATCGATTAAAGAAAGTTAAATGAAAATACAATAGAGGAACTTTACCCCTTTCCGAAGCTTGACCGGTTAGCTGGTGCATGAAAGTCCCGCGGAAACACGTCATACACAAATCAATGAGACGGATACGATAGTCAAACAGCATATGCGGTAGATTATTTCGAAAACGAGTACGGAAGGAGTATCGCGAACGGACCATGCAAAAAAATATGGTCGGCACAATATTGTTACTGCATGGACAGTCCCTTCGGTTTCATCGGCAGACATTGTGCGTATCCTTAATGATATCACGAAACAAGGAAGAACGTATCATATGTATGTGGGGAATAAGACAGGTCTGAACAGTATTAAGCATCTACGGGAAACAGAACGTATAGAGGCCGATAGGAATCTAATTTTATGTTCAAAGATGGTTGAAACGGTTAAAGAGCCCGAGCGTCAAAAAGACTTAAAGCCTACTACAAAGGAAAAACTAATCATCCTAGGGTTCCGGAAACTCTTGCAGCATTACGGGGCAGGTATTGTTGGCATCACATGCGCCGATCTATTCGGGAAGTTCCAAAGGCGTGTACTATATGGCATCGTGCAAAATACGACAGACATACACTTACGGTCCGGTCCGTTCATAGGTATCGCACATTCCGAATTCACCATTACTAGACTTACAGGTTGACATACTTACTTGGGAGGGGTCACTTACTAGGGAAGATACTAGATAACTTCAGTAAACTGGTAATGGCGTATCCTCTGACGAACCAAATCATGGACGCCATCTGGGAGGGAATGCTTGGATGGATGGCGTGTTACGGAATGCCGCACAATATAACATCGGATAATGGAAGATAATTTAAGAACGCTCGTACTACAACGGAATGTGCGAAGTTGAATATGAAATGTAGTTATAATTCACCAGGTAACCCACAAGGGCGCAGAGCCATTGAACTCCTCCACAATACATTAGGGGAACATCTCCATCTGTTCCAATTACACAGAGGACTTGGAGCTGCTAAGGGGTACAATAACACGATCCATTCCGCTACGGCGTTTACACCGGTAGAAATAGTGTTCGGACATCCATTACGAAATAGGGGGATTTACTCACGTCCGCGTACCTACGGGACGCCATGATCCATAAACGTAGACAATTACGGGACATTAAAAGACAATAAGACTTTAGTAGGTCAATTGCGAGTTGTGTTCCAGGAGTCGTCGAGTGAGGTTGGTTTAGGACGCTCCTCCGCTTATGTGCGTTTTAGTTCGCGAAAAGTATTGTTCTTTGGTTTAATCGTTCTCAAAACTGTTTAATTTGTCTCCGTGTACCTTTGTGTAAAAGTGAAGTGGTTTTTACCTGAAAATAACAGAGATATTAGTGAAAATAACATCAAGCGGCGCCCACGTGGCCCTGAAACCGCTATTTTTCCTGTTATTTTTCAGCCGGAGAACTTGTTACAAGTGTTTTGTGAGCCTATCTTTGTTCGGGTCATTAAGTTACACCTCTCCCATAAATTGGGACAAAATCGGTCCGTTGGAAGGAAGGTAAAACTTCATTCATTAGTTTTGTATTATATTCTGTTTATCTGATTAAATTGATAAGCCTTGCAAAGGGGTAATCGAAAATGGGAGAGGAGGAAGGAAAAGAAGAGGAGAGGGCCCAGGCGATAGTAGAGGGCAATCTGGAGGAGGTACCTAGTGACAATCTCCTACAGAAAGAAGAGAGCTTGGCAAGGAAGTGCCCTATTGAAAAGGCGGAGATCATACAGGACTTGTTAAGAGATTACCTGTCAAGGAAGAAGGTGACGAAAGAAATACAATATTATGTTATAACAATATAACAATATTATGTTATAATACAATATTCCAAATTTAGGGAATTAACTAACATAATAGTTGAAATAGAGGCAGTAGCCCATTTCGTAGAACATAACAGAACTGACGAGCGGACAACTCAAGTGCGGACAAGCCGTGACGTTTTTACCAAAGATAGCACACCGTTGGTAGAAATGAGGACAACCGGAGTCGTAGTTGCGACCCCAGTGAGCATGGGGAGGAAGATGGAAGTCCCGACGAACAGGGGCATAACCGTGGAGGAGCCTATGAGGGATGAAGAAACCCAGTGGAGCGTGGTGAAAAAAAGGCGTGAAAGAAGGAGAAAACACCACAGAAAAGAAACTCACATTTGCCAGCGTCCTGGCCGGCGTGCCCGTCTCACAGAAGAAAGACAGCACGAACACCTTCATCACGCTCAAGGGAGCGACGGAGGGGTGGACGATGGTTGACATCCACAAGCAGCTGCCAACCGAGGAGGAGCTGAAGGAGATTGGTGTCAGCGCTAAAGTGGTTAGACCTCTGAGCGACGGAAAAGGGGTCCTAGTCAGGACGGAGGGGTTGGTGCAGGCCAACAAAATCTTGGAGTGGGATCGCCTGAAGGAGCAAGGACTGGAGGCGAGGCTGACCACGTCGCGACGCCCCCGACTGGAGGTCAAGGGAGTACCCAGGCACTGGGACGCAGGGCTCTTGGAGGAGTTCCTATGGAAGAAGAGCGGGGTAGGAAACCAGACCCAGGAAAGAAGAGGCTGGATACGAACCTGCTTCTCAACTCCTTCAAGAGGAGGAATAACCTCGATGTGGGTCCTAGAGGTGCATCCAATAATTAGGACAGCTCTGAGGAACATCACAAGGGCCGACCTGGATGGAGGTTGGTGGAGCCTGACCATCAGGGACTACCTGGACCCCTTGATCTGCCTGAGGTGCCAGGACTATGGCTACCCCGCAAAGTCCTGCAAGAAGGAGTTGGCGTGCAGATGGTGCACGGTGTCCGGGCACAAAGCCAGGGAATGCCCAGAAAGAGAGAAAAAAGTGCCACCATGCTGCCGGAACTGCAAGGCGCAAGATAGGAAGGGGGGACATTCCCAGCACTGTGCGGGCAGCAGAGAGAGCCCGATACACCTGGAGATGATGGTCAGGCAGGCCAAACTGACCAGATATGGATAAACTCCATATCTTACAGCTCAACATGGGCTGAAGACGAGTAGTGGCGGACGAATTGAGAGCTCTCGCCCGAGGAATCGACATCATGGTTATCCATGAACCATCATGTCGAAACAATGTGGTCGTAGGCTTTGGTGTTAGGTCAAGGGTGGTCTCCTTGGACAGTGGAGAGAGGAGGCCCAGACTGGCGATAGTGATAGTGAACCCCGCCCTCGACGTAATGGAACTGAAGAATTTCACCACGGCGGACCAGGTGGCATGTTATGTCAAATGGGGTAGAATATCCTTTGCCCTAGTCTCCTCATACATGCCGTCTGGGCACGTAGACGTAGAGGAAAATATTACTGCCGTGGAGGCTGTCGTACAGAAGTACGATAGTCTGTTCCGACACCAACTCTTGGGGCACGGCCTGGGGTTCGGTCAGCACGAATGCCAGGGGAAGAGCGGTAGAGGAACGAGATGTCAGATAGAGGATCGTGACGAGATGTCAACTCGTCGTAATGAACGAGCCCTCTGGACCCATATTTGTTAGAACAAGGGGCCAGAGTAGTGATATCGACGTGACTGGCCACGACCGCTATGGCAAGGAGGGTGGCTGACTGGACCCTACGGTCTGACACGAGCTCCGACCATCGGATCATAAAATCCAGGGTAATGGAGGAGGAAGGTAGAGTCCCCATATGCGAGAGGGAGTTCGTGACCCGTTCGGCGGACTGGAGTACCTACTCCAGTACACTGGAGGGAATAATGGAGGAGAGGGTGCCCGTTGAGGAAACGGCGGACATCGACGAGCGGGTGGCGAACCTAATGGACGCCATCACGGATGCAGCGGAAAATTGCCTCCAGCGCCAAAGGTCGAGAGCACGTCCGGTCCCATGGTGGACGCCAACCCTGACACAGCTGAAACGAGAATACTACAGGGCTAGGCGTAGGTGCCAAGAGTGCAGAGATGAGGAATGAAGACCTGCACTCAGAGAGGAGGCAAAGCATAGGTATAGGGTATACCGAAACGGCGTGCGTCTCGAGAAGAAGAAATCCTGGGACGAGTTCATAGTGCAGGAGTCGGAGAAAAATCCCTGGGGTATACCATACAGGTTGGCACTGGACAAAGTAAGACTGCAGCAGATGATGGCTGCTATCAGAGTGGCTGGATCCCAGGCCACCACCCTCGAGAAATGTGCAGCGATGTATGTGGACTACACCTACCCCAGGGATGACCCGTCCCAGGATAGCGAAGCTGATAGCATGGTGAGACGCACCACGTCATACCCGCCTGGTACCGACCTATGCCCACCATGGGACATTTGGGACCTTCGTCGTACTTCCCAAGCAAGTGGAGGATTGCAGACTTGAGACTGCTCTACAAGGGAGGAGGCAAAGACAAGGAACCGCCCGAAGCTTATCGGCCTATCTGTCTTCTCCCGGTCGTCAGCAAGGTCCTGGAACAAATGATGGCCGCTAGCCTGAGGCCGATCCTCAATGCAGCTAGCCATCCACGGCAGTTCGGCTCGACACGTGGCAAGGGAACCACAGATGCACTGCTTAGAGTGCGCAGGGATGTGGAGGGGAAGGCGGAGAAGTACGTCCTCCTGATACTGTTTGACATATCCTCCGCCTTCGACAGTGTATGGTGGCCCTGCGTACTTCAGCGGTTGCAAGAGCTCGACACCCCCAGTTACCTTTATTCTCTAGTAGGCAGTTACTTCAGTCAAATAACCGTCAGGATCAGGGGTAACTACTACGATGTCGAGAGGAGGATAGAGAGGGCTGTCCACAGGGCTCAGTCCTAGGTCCAGCCCTGTGGAAGCTCGTCTTCGACCAGTTGCTGGGGGAACTGGAAAACAGGGGTTTCCTTGTCACGGCCTACGACGACGACCTGGCGGTAATCGTGGCTGAGAACAGCAGAGCCAGACTAAAGACGGAAGCGGAGAGATGCTCCAGTCTAGTTTCAGAGTGGTGCGTCAAGCGGAAACTAACCATGGCCGCTGCAAAAACGCAAGCCATACTCATAAGAGGCTCCACGGACAGGGCTCACCCTATCAACCTATACATCCAAGGTGCAAGGGTCAGGGTAGGTGAGGAGGCGACATACCTAGGGGTACGAATCAGAAGAAACGTCGACGCCACTCCTCACCTAGACTACCTAAGGGGTAGGGTGACCCTAACGATTAATGGTCTACGAAGAATCGGAGGTGCCTTCTGGGGCCTCAGGTACCCGGCAACCATGGCAATATACAAAGGAGTCATCCTGGGTATCCTGAGGTACTCATCCCACGCGTGGAGCCGAAACTTGAAGCAAAACCACAAGCGACGACTGGCCACCATACTTCAAGGCGTGGCCTGGTCCTGCTGGGCGTCACGAGAGCTTATAGAACGGTGTCCCACGAGGCAGTGCAGGTGCTGGCCGGAGCGATGCCCCTGGATCTTATTCTCAACGAGGACGCCTTGAAGTTCGAGATCAAGAGGCAAAGACTGGATACGCTACCGGAGGGACTCCGAAGAAGAATCTGCGAGAACCCTAACCAATGGAAGAAGATAGTCAGGGAGGAATATATCCAGGAGTGGAACAGACGGTAGGTGACAAGCGGGAAAGGATCCACCCTCAGAAAGTTCTTCCCAACCGTCCAAGACAGACTTAAGGCTACTTGGGTCCGCCCTGATTATTGGGTCTCGCAGATTCTCACAGGACATGGTGGGTTCCGGGGAAAGCTGGCTGACCATGGAAAGGACATCGACCCCCAATGCCCTCCCTGCGGAATCCCCGAAACGGCAGAACACATCCTGGTATCCTGCACCGCAATGGAGGGACGCCGTGCCAAACTCTTGAAGGAAACAGGGCTGTATAGCCTAAGAGAACAGGATTTTCCCCGCATAGTGGAGGAAGAAAATTAGCCGCTCTTTAGGAAGTTTGTGTACGGGTGGAGAGACACAACGGCCCTGCACATTTCTCTCTGGGAGCGGCAAGAAGACCACCAGAGGAGAACGAAGAAGATTAAGGACCGGACGGATGCGGTGCGGACAAGGTGCGGCATCTACCCTGGCCCCATCATAAAAGTGCACAATTGTGTACCGGGCCGCACCACAGTATACCCAATTTAATTTTTACGTCAAATAAATGAAAATTCCCAAAAGAATATTGTAAAAGATAAATAAAATGTTGATTATTGGCAGCAGTGGTTATACGAGAACCCAAACGTATTGACCCACTGCAGCCAAAAGCCCGTATGGCAACAATGCCAGGCAGGGTGAAAAAAAAAAAGTAGGTCAATTGCGACCACTCAAAGAGCTGTGGCGGCCGAACTTATAAAAGAAACCAACAAGAATAGAGTTGACTTTATTCTTATACAGAAACTATACTCCGAAAATTCTAAAATCTTTGGATTTGGTAGAAAGGTTGTGATACAGGCCAAAAAGGAAGAGCCGAAACCATGAGCGGCTATAGTGGCTAGCTCTAAAGGATTCAGATCATTAAAACACACTCAGCTATCAGACTAGTACATTCAGGCTATTGAGGTCAGTAAAGGAAATAAGAGGCTGCTCTTGATCTCAATGTGCATGCGATTCAACATGCCGATAGACTCCTCCTTAAATCAGATGCAGAATATTTGCGAAATACTGAACGAACGCTGTTTGCCACCGATGTAAAAGCCAAGTCCCCTTATTGGTGCACAATTACTAAGGAAGATGACGGGGATTGAAGTCGAATTAGTAATCGACCAAAATAACCTACACAACAGAACAGCTGCGACATTTTTTCACAACAAAAACAGCTAATTCACTAGACGTCATCCAAGCGAGTAACCAGCTAAAAGAACACGTAAAGAAATGAAAAACACGCAAAGACAGATGTTTAAGTCAACATGTCTTAATCGAAACTGCAATAATGATAATCACAACACCAGTAAAGAAGAAAGAGGCCCCAAATTTCAATTTCAAGAAAGCGCATTGGGACATCTACCGAAACACCCTAAAAATCGAAATAAACAGAGTTCCAAATGAAATCAAAACCCCCCTATGAATTGGTTGACAATGATGAGCTATTGCAAAGAATACTACTAGTCAAAGCCGCCTCTCAGGTAATACCCAAGGTCTATAAAACTACCAGGTTTGCTCACTCAGAAATGGCTGGTGGGGGAGAGGGGACTTGAAACCGTGACGTAATGATTAGACCGCCAAACCTACCTATTGATTTTCAAGCCTTTTATTAAAGATTTATTTCAATATTACTGTGCTTTTTTTTTTTTTTTTTTGCTTTGCTTGTTTAATTTATTGAAAGGACTTTTCTTTTTGTGTTTTCGGCGTTTGATCAAAGATAATTTCTAGTAGGTAAATAAATAAATACGATTAGCAACATAGAATAAAATTCTATGAAAATTACATGTTTACATTATAGACCTGAAACGAAAAGAACGAAATTGATATTAAGATTATTTTTAAATTCTTTATTTCAAAATTACTCACAGAAAATCAACCATTTATATTTATTTAGAGAAACAAAACAACATAGTAGCACAATTTATGTTTGAAGATTAATGGAATCTTATATAATGCCAGGTACAAGGTACGCAGTTGCACCTTCAACAATAATCTAATTGGCGCAAAGAAGTTGGGAAATACAATTTCATTTCATACTACTGTTTCAAAGGAAGCTGGAAGAAAAGGTTGGATTTTAAAATACAAGCGAGCTGATAAAGTCATTTAATCCAGCCACTTCTTGCATTTGCTAAGCGAACTTTTCAGATGAATGTTTTGAAAGAGATTTAAAAACAGAATTGCTTGGCCTTCAGCATAAAATACAACTGAAAAAAAAACTGGTAAAATTTAGATCTTTGGATTATATAACGTATACAGTAATTTTATAATAAATTTAATTCTTTTTTTCAGCAATTCCAACTTGGAAGCAAATTTGGACAGCAAAATAAAAATAAGTACTTCTCAAATTTTCAAAAAAAGAATTTTGAGCTTGAAGTGAAATCTATCCTTCAAGACATTTTCTCTGAAAGTCAACTGAATTTAGTATTTAAACAAAAAAGACAATCAGTCCATTGGAAGGGTATAGAAATTTCGAACCCATTTGCGGTCAGATACTTCAGTAGAAAATGTTACTCTTTTTTAAGAGGCCATCTGAATTGCCCATTGCCAGGCCTCTCCTCGCTTATAAGTTGGGCAAGCAAAATAGATCTAAGCAGAGGGTTTCTCTACGATATAAATAGAATTATGAAAGTCAAAACATTAGCTATCCTTCAAGACATTTTCTCTGAAAATCAACTGAATTTAGTATTTAAACAAAAAAAGACAATCAGTCCATTGGAAGGGTATAGAAATTTCGAACCCATTTGCGGTCAGATACTTCAGTAGAAAATGTTACTCTTTTTTAAGAGGCCATCTGAATTGTCCATTGCCAGGCCTCTCCTCGCTTATAAGTTGGGCAAGCAAAATAGATCTAAGCAGAGGGTTTCTCTACGATATAAATAGAATTATGAAAATCAAAATATTAGCTATCCTTCAAGACATTTTCTCTGAAAATCAACTGAATTTAGTATTTAAACAAAAAAGACAATCAGTCCATTGGAAGGGTATAGAAATTTCGAACCCATTTGCGGTCAGATACTTCAGTATAAAATGTTACTCTTTTTTAAGAGGCCATCTGAATTGCCCATTGCCAGGCCTCTCCTCGCTTATAAGTTGGGCAAGCAAAATAGATCTAAGCAGAGGGTTTCTCTACGATATAAATAGAATTATGAAAGTCAAAACATTAGCTATCCTTCAAGACATTTTCTCTGAAAATCAACTGAATTTAGTATTTAAACAAAAAAGACAATCAGTCCATTGGAAGGGTATAGAAATTTCGAACCCATTTGCGGTCAGATACTTCAGTATAAAATGTTACTCTTTTTTAAGAGGCCATCTGAATTGCCCATTGCCAGGCCTCTCCTCGCTTATAAGTTGGGCAAGCAAAATAGATCTAAGCAGAGGGTTTCTCTACGATATAAATAGAATTATGAAAGTCAAAACATTAGCTTATCCTTCAAGACATTTTCTCTGAAAATCAACTGAATTTAGTATTTAAACAAAAAAAGACAATCAGTCCATTGGAAGGGTATAGAAATTTCGAACCCATTTGCGGTCAGATACTTCAGTATAAAATGTTACTCTTTTTTAAGAGGCCATCTGAATTGTCCATTGCCAGGCCTCTCCTCGCATATAAGTTGGGCAAGCAAAATAGATCTAAGCAGAGGGTTTCTCTACGATATAAATAGAATTATGAAAGTCAAAACATTAGCTTATCCTTCAAGACATTTTCTCTGAAAATCAACTGAATTTAGTATTTAAACAAAAAAAGACAATCAGTCCATTGGAAGGGTATAGAAATTTCGAACCCATTTGCGATTCAGATACTTCAGTATAAAATGTTACTCTTTTTTAAGAGGCCTTCTGAATTGCCCATTGCCAGGCCCCTCCTCGCTTATAAGTTGGGCAAGCAAAATAGATCTAAGCAGAGGGTTTCTCTACGATATAAATAGAATTATGAAAGTCGAAACATTAGCTATGACCGAAGTCGAAAAACTAATAGTCATATAATTTGACGAACTAAAAGTTTCATCGATGTATGAATACTATAATATGTAAGACCAAGTAATTGGTCCTTACTCTCAAGTGCATGTAATCATGGCGAGAGGGATTACATCAAATTGGAATGTAGCGATCAGAGTGTAAGGAAACAATGAGATTACCTACCGACAGCAACTGATACGCATATGAGGAGAGATCAGTTTTGGTTATGCATCTTTTGTGTAATACAATTTGTGAGTAATAAACCTTTGAGTTAAACATAGTGTTTTTGTTTGATTTTATGTTTTAAAGACATTACACAATTTATATATGTTTAGATAAAAAGGTTATTGTAGAAATTTGAACAGAATGCATCAAATTATTAAACTTAATTGGCTACATCGTTTATGCTTAAATTAGCGTCTGTGGAGATAGACACTTTGGACACAAATGCGAATCAATATAGTTAAAACATTTTTTGTTAACCCTTGTGATATATTTTAAAAAACAATCGTTTTTGCTGATGTACCCCATCTTTTAAAATTGATCAGGAATTAGTTCTTAGATGAGGAGTTCATTTTAGAGAACGGAAACATTATTTCCTAACAGCCAGTGTAAGATTTATTTAACATTATCAGAACTATTTTCTCATGGTGTTGGAACTGCTTTAAAGCGGTACCAGGTAGAGAATAAAAAGCTGGTGGAAGATACTGGTAATATCATATTGCTGATAAATAAATGGTTCTACATCATACTCAATGAAAGGTGCGATACCCTCCAAACACATATTTGGTATCAATATAAATGCTTAAATTGAATTATTACATGAGTTCATTAACACGGCTATCTCGAAAATTTCTCTACGCGTATTTCAGAAAGGAGTAATCATTTCTTCGAAATTTTCATCAGTCTGTATAATGAGATGAAAAAAAAAACGAAGAATTTTTTTTTTATATGTGCTCATAAATTGAAACAAGATGGTTTGGAAATTTTTGTTGGCCAAATACATCAACGGAGAGGATTTAATGATCATCGTCTCCATTGTCAACTCTTCACAGAATACGATTAATCATTTTGGGTAAAAATCCAGAATGTGTGAAAACTAATGCCAATACTCCTGTGGACTCTGAAGAATTCGTGGTAGCAGATGTGATTAATAAATCAAATGTAATAGTGATAATGAATATATTCGACGTTACTAAATTTCATTGTTTACTCTATGTCTATGTTATAAAGTTTAAAGAACCACATGGGTTCGAACTCCTTCCTGGATCACCATATAGTCCAGACCTCGCACCCTTGGATTACTACTTATTTAGATTCATGGCCCATTTTCTTTAAGGGAAAAAATTGATAATTTTGCGGAAGTTGAAACTGCGGCCCAAGAATTCTTTGACAGCCATCCCAAAGAATGGTATCAGCGTGGGATCGAGCAATTGGCTAGCAGATGGTTAATGTCGGTAGATAACAATGGACTATACTTTTAGTATTAATTGTATTTTGTATTAACGAAATAATAATACAAATATTTGGTTGAAAAAGAGTCTTTTTTTCCATACAGCCTCTTAATTTACTAATTTCTTACCTTGTTTTTTTATAAGTGGGTAAGATCGTTACAACCTCTGTGTATTTTACTCTTACTCCTTACTGATCTTCATTAATAATTCCATTGATAACACATAGTTTTCCTATGCGTGTTTTTATGCTTTATCAATCTGCTATAATATATGGCCATTTAACAGTGGGAAATCTTTTTACCATTAGAAGTCACATTTAGATTAGGCAGTGATAAGGGAAGCCGCTATATGTTTTAATATTTAATGGAAGTTAGTTTGTTTGTATAAGCATGGATATAAATTCTTATTTTCATATTTCCGTCATCTATATAATTAGATATTAAACAATAACATGAAAGCTTCAAAAACTCACGAAGGCCACACCTTATTCACGTATGGTATATAAGGTTACTCTTATAAAGATGGAAGTAGCAATAATACGAATGTAGTGCACATAGCAAATGAAAAGCAACGTATTATATTCCAATTAAAATGTGACTTAAGTTTAAATAAAGACTAAAGAAAAACTTACATAGAATCAAGAACGCAAATGACATTACTTATAAGTAACAAGTCCAACTCCAACAAAACTCGACACTATTTTTTTTTAGTTATAACATATGCTTTAACTTATTTATTTTGTTCAAGTTGAAACCAAAAAAATAATGGTAACAATATAATGATATTATATTTAAATTCTATTAAATCATATTATATTTTCTTAGCCCTGATGAAGGCCTGAACTTTGGGCCGAAACGTCGACAAAAATAAAAACAAATATACTTATTTATATTTACTATTTTTTTTTTTTTTTTTTTGACTGATCATCCCAACCATTCTTCTCTTCAATTATTCACTACAGTCAACCATCAATCCACAATTATGAATCTGCATACACGGGGCCAATGACCAGATAACAACCTGCTTACTACTCACCAACGAATCAGATCTCAAAATCGCTCTAGACCTTTTCAGTTTCCAGTAGCAACATCTTTAGGGCGCAGGGAGCTCATCGCCCTGTCATTTGACCGCAATCAGCCACTGGTTCTCCATGTTTGGGGAACAAAAACACTGACACCCACACAGTATAGTACCACAGCACACAAACATAAAGGACACCTACAGTACACACCCTAGAGCCTAGGGTCACGTTTCCTTGGAAGCCACCCCAGAAGGGGAAGGTCAGGAGAGGTGCACGCCTGTCCAGGTTACCACCACACCCAACCACAGAACAAAACACCTAAAGGTCACTCCTGTTGTCCTGTGTCCCTTCCCTTCCTGAATGGTCGAGTCCGCCCTGGGGAGTTGCTTCAGAGGGTACAGAGGAAAACGAGGGATGGCACATCTCGGCCGCTGGGATAGTACAGGAGCCCGCACCTCCTAACTAGGAAGGAGTGGCTGCTCCATCAGACCAGTCTAAAAGTTCGGACGTTCTATTAGTGCCAGTTGGTGACTGGATCGGACTCTGATGCACGGACCGCAGTTGCTCCTCCGAGATCACTGGTCTTTACTCTCGAGCGATACACTCTTCCAGAAGCCGCTGGGATGGCAGCATACCTACACTAACATTATACACTCCACTAATAAAGAGGATGAGCAGCCTAATGTGCCAGCTGCAATGGAAGTAGGATGCTGGCAAGAATTTAAACCCAGACAAGATAGGGTTTTTAAGGATTTGCACATGCTGCCACCCCCTCAGGTGAATTCAAGAGATGATGTGGCCTTGAACCTGAACACCAAGGTAGGCACTAAGTAGTAAGATTAAAATGATAGTTGGATCTATTTATATTCCTTGTAATTTAGATCCTATATATATCAATATATAGATAGACTTTTTAATTTTGCAAAAAAAGAGAACTTCCCATAATTATAAATCCCATAGATATAAATGCCCATCATCATATGTAGGGTAATACAGACACTAATGAGCGAGGTGAAACTTTGTTAGAATATATAGCCTCAATAGACTTGGAGATCTTAAACAAAGGTAGTGAAGCCACCTTTGTAACAAAGAATAGAAGTGAGATCTTAGACGTCACATTCACAACAAGCCGAATTAAAAGCCTTTTTAAAGACTGGGTTGTCACCTCAGACATTACATTATCTGACCACAGAATATAAGGCTCCTGGTACGGATGGTATATTTTCTTGCATACTTAAAGAGGGTTTTAACGTATTACTTCCTTAAATTAAAGCATTGCTCAGATCCTCACTTGCACGGACCTGGAAAAAAGCAGGTAAAGAATGGAGGGAATGCACTGAGCTTAGACAAGACAAACAATTTATTGAAAGCCCCTCTCCCTCCAAAACTAAGTGGCTGCTGGGCCTAACTAAAAAAGAAATCCAACTTATCATCGGAGTACTAACAGGCCACTGCAGACTTAAAGGATATTTAAAGATCTGTGGGATAGTAGATGATGAACTCTGCAATCTTTGCATCAATGTGACCGATTTGAATCACTCAGATACAGACTTCTGGGCGCAGACAGAATACAAGTATGCAAAACTACCTTCATAAAATGGTCCAACCATCCTTTTGAACTTCATTAGAAGAACAAAAAGGTTTGAGACAGAGTTGGAGGTACAATAGACGAACATTGGTAGTATTGCCTTCGGAGTTGGGAAAAAGGACCAATAGGCCCACTTGCCGGCTTAAGCCCTCCCCTCTCCCATACCAGTACCAGCGACCTCTTAGCCACGCTCTTCTGGTTCCTCTCCAGCCATTACCATCTCTCCCGCCAACTCTTCTTCTACAACTCTTCAAGCATTGAATGTACAACCTAATATATCCTTCTCTTCCTTAAAATCTTCTTACCCTCATCTTAAATCGCGCATAAACAACCTGTGTTACTTCCATAAACGCCTTGCAAATAGTACCGAACGAATATTTCTTCTCAAATGCCACTCTAATTCCATTTTTCCAAAATTGGTCGAAAACTCTAGCAACCGTATTTCCATATCACCTCCAATCAACTCAAAATTGTTAACTTTTACTCTTAAATTAAAAAAGTCTCTACTCAAAATTCTCACTAGGTACTCTTCGAGTTTTGCCCCAGTCAGAACTTAACATTTGGACTTGGATTTCAGGAGCAACTTAGGAATACTTGAGGTATCGTTAATATTGTAAACGATAGTTATAGTGCGTTATAGTTACAAACTCTGGTATAATACTGGAAATTATAATAACGTAATTAACCGCTAGCTACCAGTTAAGAAAATAGTGAGAAGCGAAATGACGAATACGTACGAACCTGAACCTCCTGACATCTTTAAAAACTATAATTCAAAAAGCAAACGATAGACGAAAAAATATCTAGAAATGTCTTTTCTAGAGGACAATAAATCATTCAAGGATTGTAGCCCCTTCAAGGTGAGTAGATTTTTAAAAAGCTACGCACTGCAAGCAAATATTAAATTTACTAAAAATGGAAAAGTACTTCTAGAAGTAAACTCAGAAAAAGATTTCTTTAACCTGGGTAATATCAAGAATTACGAAAATAATACAGTGAAATTTTCGCTGCATAGATATTTAAACTACTCAAAAGGTGTGATCTACTCTCCAGAACTAAACGGCTGCTCGGAACTGGAACTGAAGGACGAACTACGGGGAGAAGGAGTCATCGAAGTTAGAAGAATATACCGGAAGGCAGGCGAGCAGAAAGTTCCTACGCCAACATTGATCCTAACTTTTGAAAGGCCAGAACTGCTAGGTAATATTAAGCTAGACTTTCTAAATATAAAAGTAAGGCCATACATTCCTAGCCCTCTCCAATGTTTTAAATGTTTTGCTTTTAACCACACTTCCACGAACTGTCAAAAAAATATTTGTGGTAAATGTAGTAACCCCAAACACGAAAATAACTGCAGCAGTGATATTAAATGTATCAACTGCTTAGGGTCACATCCAGCTTGGTCACGCTCCTGTCCATATTTTTTAAAAGAAAATGAGATACAAACAGTAAAAGTTACAGAATGGGTTCCGTACATAATAGGGAAAAAGAAGGTCGAAGCGATAACTCATACAGTCTCGGACTCTAGGGAAACCTATTCCCAAGTATTAAATTCTCCAAATTCAAATAGACAGGTTAACAACAATTATAGATTCTCTGGTAATTAAAATCAATGAGTTACAAACTAAATTATGTATGATTCCCTCCATCCTCAATGTGGCTGTCTCTGAAAATCCTGATAACACAAATCATCTTTCTCCTACAAATCTAATCACACAAAATTCAGAAGAAAATAAAACTGACAATACATATCAATTACAACACACTGAAATCCACTTAAACCCAAAACAGACGGACAAACCAGAACACACTGAATCTGGTAACTCTGAAGAAGATCTGTACAATAGTCTATCCGGAACGAATAAAAACTTAGATCCTTTCCCCAACACAAAATCCATTCCAAATCCTCTCAAACTCAATTCTGAATCTCCAGCTCCTCAACAACAACGAAAGAGAACAAAAGCTTTGAAACAACTCAAATAAAAATACCACGGACGAAAATTAAAATACAACATTAAAAATCAAAATCAATACTTTATAAAACAGTAAAACTTTTTTATGAATTCCTATCTTTTAAAATATTAATATTAACATGGAAATATTACAATGGAATATTAGAGGATTCAGATATCATAAAAATGACTTAGAATCATTAGTGAGTCGCTATAACCCAGTAATTATAAGTTTACAAGAAACGCATTTACTCCCAGACCATCCTGCTATATTTCGAAAATTTGACATATTTCGCAAAGATTACACAAGTGGCCTTGAAGTATGTGGTGGTGTCTGCATTTTAGTAAGAAATGAAATCCCCTGCACCCATATCCCAATACAGTCTCCACTCCAAGCAGTTGCAGTTAAAATATTCACTCCTTTCCCGATCACAATATGTTCGTTATACCTTCCTCCTCCGCCTTTTAACCCCTCTGTAGAATTATTAGACGAGCTATATGAACAGCTTCCAACACCAGTACTCCTCCTTGGTGACATGAATGGTCACAGCCCACTTTGGGGTTCATCTCACGCTGATTGCAGAGGAAAACTCTTCGAGAATTTCATAGAGCTGAGAAATCAAACTGTCCTAAATGACGGTTCTAATACTTATATCTGCCCCAGGACCGGTAATCTATCAAACATTGATTTATCAATAGCTTCCCCATCTATATCTCCAAGATTTGAATGGTGCACTATAGAAGATACATACGGTAGCGATCATTTTCCTATCCAAATAAAATTTCTTGATAGAGTTCCTACTAAAATAAATCATAGTCATTGGCTCATTAAACATGCAAATTGGGAATTATATCAAAACTTAACAGATTCTCAAAATTTACAGATTTCTGACCAGACTGTATATTGCAAATACAAAATCATCCTACAGACAATAACTCACGCCGCACAATGTTCTATCCCTAAGAGTAAATCAACGAATGGAAAAATCTCAGTCCCGTGGTGGTCGAAGGAATGCAGCAAAGCTGTCAAAAATAGAAAAAAAGCTCTGAGAAAATTCAAAAACAACCCAAACTCAGTCAATTATGAAAAATATATCTCTAGTAGAACTCATGCACGGTATGTCATAAGAAATAGCAAAAAGAGATGTTGGCAGGACTTCATTGGTCAGATAAACATAAACACCCCAATCGGGGAAGTTTGGGACACCGTAAGACGGATCATGGGAAGAAAATGTGCGTCCACTCCCAACCTCTTAATCACTCGAGATAGAGTCACCACAGACCCGATAGCTCTTGCTAACTCCTTAGGTGAACACTTTAGACTTTCATTTTCAAATATATCTTATAACTCCTCATGTACAAATAGCCCATATCACGAATGTATCCTATCACAACACAAATCCCCATTAAATCTTCCGTTTTCTTTCTTCGAATTCAATGCTGCCCTCAAGTCATGCAAAGAATGTTCCCCAGGCCCTGACGATCTAACATACATAAATAAAATTAGTGTACATAATTTTTTTAATGAAGCATTTAAATTAGGCTTTTTCCCAGACGACTGGTGTAGGGCTTACATCGTTCCTATTTTAAAAAAAGGGAAACCAAAAGAACTTTTATCTAGTTACAGACCGATCGCTTTGACTAGCTGTCTATGTAAACTCTTTGAAAAAATGGTTGCCTTTCGACTAAAATGATATCTCGAAAGTAAATATCTGTTAAATATTTGGCAAAGTGGATTTCGTGCTGGTCGCAGTACTGTAGACAATATAATAAAATTAGAATCAGAAATATTAAATTCCAAAGACCACCTACTAGCAATATTCTTAGACATCGAAAATGCTTTTAATTCCGTTAGAAGCAATAGCTTCTGTTATTAAAGCATTACTTAATATGGGAATAAACGGTGAAATCCTAAGATTCATAAAAATTTTTCTAAGTAATCCTAAATTTAAAGTGAAGTGCAATACAGCAATATCTACAGATTTTGAACAGCAAAACGGAGTACCACAAGGTAGTGTGCTTAGCCCCATATTATTTAATGTGGTCATAAATAAAATTGCAGAAGTTAAATTACCAGTAAAAATTCTACTTTACGCAGACGATTTAGTATTATACCTGAGTGGGAAAAATCTGCCCTACATTCATAGCTCTATACAAAACACTGTTAACAGGGTAGTTGCGTGGTTCGCAATAAGGGGCTTGTGGTATCCAAAACGAAGTCCCAGGTAATATTATTCACGAGACACAGAAATCCAAACGTAAATAATATTAAAATAAACGGAGAGCCAATTGAATATTCTCAAAGTGTTAAGTACCTGGGAATAACATTTGATAAAAATCTGACGTGGGCAACTTATATAAAAAAAATCAAAAGTGAATGCCTGCAATCACTTAATTTGTTAAGAACGGTCAGTTGCCATTCATGGGGAGCTGACAAAACAAGCATACTTATGTTATACCGGAGCCTCGTCTTAAGTAAACTTGATTATGGTAGTATAGTTTACAATTCAGCCAGTGAAAATACCAAAAAAATGTTAGTCCCAATCCAAAACACCGCTCTTAGATCAGCTTTAGGTGCTTTTCGCTCTAGTCCAACGGTAAGCCTACACGTGGAAGCAGGAATCATGCCTTTGGATTTTAGAAGAAAGGCACTTTCTCTTTCCTATTTCATAAAAGTAATTTTTCGCCCCCAGCACCCTCTAAATCGTCTGTTTTCTGAAGACATAATCTTACTTCAAAATCACAAAACATACCGCCCATCATTCCCAGAAAGATGTAAATCCTATCTCACTGACTTAAACCTAGCACTACCATCCATACCAAAATTCGAAAATCCAAAAATAGAACCCTGGTCACTCCCTATCCCTAAACTTAACAAAATAAAATCAAAAGGCAATTCGCCAATTATACCGTTAACAGATTTCGATCGCTTCAAAAACGCCCATCAGGAATGGACATTTATTTATACCGACGGGTCTAAATGCAAAGAAGGAGTAGGCGCTGCTATGGTGACGGGAATGTTATAATGTTATCCCTTCCTCAGATTTGTAGTATCTACACCGCTGAGCTATCTGCTCTAAACCGCGCCATAAAATTCATTGACTCTATACTAGCCAGCCACGTCGTGATTTGTTCAGATTCCAAATTTGCCCTTATATCGATACAGGACCCTTTTTCTCAAAATGGGTTAGTTGTCGATACTCTAACTAAACTTAAAACATTGGAAATGGCTGGATGTATGGTAAAATTTTTATGGTTACCAAGTCATGTCGGGATCAAAGGCAATGAGATAGCAGATAGTATGGCCAAGAGAGCTATCAAAGAAGGTCAACCTATCATCACCACTCAACCTTCTGAAGTTGTCTCTTTAATCAAAGAAAAATCATGGTTGGCGTGGCAAATAACTTGGTCTGCCACTAGAGATAATAAGCTAAGGGTTGTGGAGCCATACGTCCGGAGAGTCACTCCAAATATCCTACTGAACAGAAGGGAAGAAGTGGTACTGACCCGGCTAAGGATCGGACACACTAGGCTTACTCACGAGTACTTAATGAGGAAAGACTCTCCTACTCAATGTCTTTCCTGCGGGCTACCTCTTACAGTGAACCATATCCTAACCGAATGTTATGCATTCCAATCTTCTAGGGATCAACACCTTCTCCAAAATAGCCTTGAAGAATCACTCCAAAAGGATCCCAATGCTATTAAAAACTTAATATTGTTCCTTAAGGAAATCAAAATATTTAACAAAATTTAATCACACCTTGTAATTGTAAATGTTAAGCTTTTTAAGTTTGTAAGTTCCTCTTTAAATTGTAAATATACCTGTTAATTTTTTCTCTTTTAATCATAATTTTTAACTATAATGGTTTTTCAATTTTTCCTCTCGTAATTTTTAATATTTAAATTGTACTTCCTAACTTTTCTTCTTTTAATATTAATTCTGTTTTTTAAACTGTATTTTTAGATTATATTCCTGAAATCCTTTTATTTAAATGTCCTTGTTAACTGTTAACTTATCGTTCTCTAATCTTTAATGTTTAATTTTAATGGTTCTTGTACTTTCTAATATTTAAACTGTATTCTTTAACTTCGCCTCTATTAGTATTAATTTTTATTATTTAAAAATGTATTTTTTAGCTTTTATTCTTAATATCATTAATCTTTATTGTCTCTGTTATCTCATCTTCTATTAAATCTTTAAGTTTCAATTTTTATAATTTTAGTTCAATTGTACTATCATAATCATCTGTAATTATTCTTAACTTTTCAAACTTTAAATTGTATTTCTTAGCTTTAGTCGAGTTATGTGTGTAGTAATTCATAAAATTGTAATATAGGGCGAAAATGACCCAAGTGGTTGAAGAGCCCAAAACATGAATAAATAAATAAATAAATAAATATTGTAAACAATTTTTATTTTATTTTTTGTTTTAAAATTATATGGGAAAAACCAGTGAAAGACTTTTAAGATCTCGAAATATACAAATCGAAACAACCATGCCTGTAACGTATCAAATGACTAAAGAAAACTATGGATACTTAGTGGAATTCGATGGGAATCCAAATGATGTATTTTTTGTAAACGAAGTTAGACAAATTTATAATAATGTATGTACAGATAATAATACACTAAGGGAATAAAATCATTTACAATTGCTTACTATTGTCAAATCTAAATTAAAAGGCTTTGCTAGGGATTGTCTATTAACAAATTCTTTCGAAACAGTAGAGTCATTACTATTATATTTAACCCAGCAATTTAAGGAATCAAGGACTGTTGAACAATTAAAACGGGAATTAATGCATACTTATCCTTATAAAAAGGAGCATCCGATTGACTTTGATTGACTTTATTAACCGTATAGCTAAAATTAGATCATTAATATTCTCTCGTATAAAATTTGATGACGAAATTAGCGACAAAGATTCAATGATAGGGAAATAAACAGTCACATCCTACATAATTTACACCCTAACTTATCTGATTTCTTAAACCACATGATTTTGACAGACGTAGACCAAATTAGAAACGCTATTTTAAATAGATGTTCAGACATTATGGAAACAATATATGGACAAAATCAAACATTATATACGTCAAGACGAGAACATACTTACTCTGACAATCATAATAATCATGAACAGAGACCCCATAAAGACTTTAAAAAACATAATAATTACGAACCAAGAAGATATGATCATTATAAAAATTCGAATTATCAATACAGAAACAATAACGATTACCGATCCTCACAAAACTATAACCGTCATGAAAATCACAATTATCACCATCCTCAAAATTATAACCATCATGAAAATCGCGATTATCGCCGACCTCACAATCAATACCAACATGAAAACCGTAACAGATACGATGATAGGCGGGACAGCCAACAATATAGAAAACACCCACCCGTGGGATCAAAAAAACAACTGGCGCGGAAATGACAAAACGAAAAACTCTTTTCCATCACAGCCATTTAATCCGAATTCTCAAAACACGGTTTCAATGAGAACAGTTAAAAGTAATGATGTCCACCACCTAGAAGAAGAAAATTATGAATTAAAAGAAAGACTAGCTACTTTAGAAGAGAAATTTAATCATTTTTTAGAACTAGGGAGGCCGGAACCGAAACCACCGAACAATACGACTTAAATTTAAATGATAACCTGGTTGAATTTACGGATTTATTAGGCAGCAAATGGATGGTTGATACCGGATCTCAAGTTAGTTATATAAACCCAAGTTCTGTACCCGACGGAATTAAAATACTCTTGGATGAGTTCATACTTAACACTCCTAATGGTCGTAAGCCGGGACATGGAGGGATCTTCATAGATCTCGCACCCAGATTAGGACTGGAACATGAATTGTTAATTAAGTGTAAAATTTTTGAGTTTAATAAGAAATTTGATTTATTACTTGGTATTGGAACTATAAGAAGCATCGGAAAGAAAATGAATTTTGAAGAAAACGACGAATTAGCTATGAAAAATATACGTATAAAAGATGGAAAAATAATAAAAATAAAGTATGAAAATAAAAATGTTAGAAATGCTAATAATATTGAATCAAATGGTAATAATAATAATAATAATAAAAATGATTATGATTTAAATAAAAATGGACAAATAATAAAAATGAAGAATCTATCAAAAGTATATAATCGAAAGAAAAATTACGCACCAAATACTAAGAAGGAAAAAGAGAGAATCTCTCAACAGGGAGCTGGAAGAAATGGAAGAATGTTTCAGACGAAACGATACTAGAGTATTCTACAAGGCTTTTAATCAAAGAGTCAAAGGCTACATCCCCCCAGGAATAGTGCTAAAAAGAAAAGACGGAACACTGGCACAAACAAACGAGGAAAATTGCAACATACGGGCGGATTATTTCCAACAACTGCTGAACTGCAAGGAGCCCAAACAGAGAATGACTCCACATGACAACACCCTCCTGGAGATGGAATCGGACCCACCCGACGAGGAAGAAATAGAAGAAATAATCGCGGGACTTAAAAACAATAAAGCATCTGGAGAGGATGGAGTATTGGCGGAAATGTGGAAAGTAACAGGTGATGAATTCAGGAAGAAGATCACAGAATTGATGATGGACATCTGGTTAGAGGAGAAAATCCCCAGAGAATGGAAAACCGCCTTGATACATCCACTGCATAAGAAAGGAACAAAAACAGAAGCTGACAACTACAGAGGAATTTCCCTACTAACCATCAGCTACAAAATTTTCTCCAAAGCACTACTCAACAGACTAAACCCACAAATAGACCCTAAAATCGGAGAATATCAGAGAGGCTTCAGAAAGGGAAGATCATGTCAAGAACAAATCCTGAGCCTAAAATTATTGATAAAATACTACAAAACAAGGCCCAAAAAGAACCTCTACATCTCGTTTGTTGGTTTTAAAAAAGCGTACGACTCAGTGGATAGAAAGACACTACTGGAAATACTGAGAGAATACGGAGTGGACCAGAAGACCAGAAAACTAATAGAATTAACACTAACTGCCACCGAATCCAAGGTAAGATTCAGAGGAATCACCAGCAAATCTTTCCGGATAAGGACGGGACTCAGACAAGGAGACGGCCTCTCCCCAACACTGTTCAACGTGGTACTAGATAGGATAATGAAGGAATTGTGGAAAACTAATGATATGGGAGCAAGTATAGGGACCAAAAACAACCATATCAAGGTAAGGTGTCTTGCCTACGCAGACGATCTTGCACTTTTAGCGGAAACGGAAGAAGAGGCAATCGACCAAATAAATACACTGACGGAAATAGCCAAAAAAGCGGGTCTCCAAATCTCCTACGAAAAATCAAAATTAATGACCACAGACGCAGACTTCAAGAAGAAAACAGTGGAAAGCAAATACGGGTCAATAAATGTAACAAATAAATTTAAGTACCTGGTTGAGACTACATGTAATAATGGTTCGGAAAAAGAAAGTATCAAGGAAAGAACAGCCAAATTGGAAAAACTAACTTTTGCAACCAGTAATATAAACAACAAGAGAAACCTGTCCACGGAAGCAAAAATACGACACTACAATACAGTTGTTAAACCTGTGATACTATACGGGACGGAAACCACATGCCTCCCCAGTCTGGAAAAATTTTTGAGAATAGAGCAAAGAATTCTAAGAAGGATTTACGGCCCCAAAAAGACAAAAGAAGGATACAGGCTAAGATCCAATCAGGAAATATACAAGGACACAAGAGATCTAAAAATAAGGATCAGGAGACTGAAATTCCACGGGCATATGGTAAGAATGGCCCCAGAAAGACTTAACAAGGAAATATTCCAAAAAATCTGTAGATACTTGGGAGGATACATCAGGCAGATGAAGGAAGAAACGGAAAGACTTGGAATAACGGCCCAGGACTGTCTGGACAGGGGTATGGTAAGGGACTAAAGGAGATCACGGTTCTTGTTAAGAAGAAAAGTTCGAGAAAGGGAGTTGCGTGGACGAAGGAGAGAAAGCGGCGGCTCGCGGAGATAATGAGAGAGAAGTGGAAAGAAAGGAAAAACAAGAAAGCCAAATGTCATGATATTCGCATGGTCTCTATGGCCGTTCCGTGAAAATTTTAATAATGTTGAATTAAATGGTGATAATAAAAATAATAATAATAATGATAATAATTTAAAGGAAATATAAGATTTAAATATATTAAATATGAAAGAATGCATCAGAGTAACACATTTAAACAAGGAAGAACAAAATTCGGTTGTTAAACTATTGGATAAATATCCGCGAATAATAAAAGAAGAAAATGAGAAATTAAGAAAAACAAATTTATTAAAACACGTAATACCATTAAAACTGACAGACCCATTTACACAAGAAATGATCGTTATCCTCAACAATTTTTATGACGTAGAACCATATTACATTACACCAGGACATCCTGATTCAAAAGGTTTATTAGAAAGAGCACATTTAACCTTGATAGAAATTTTAAACGCAATACAACTAGAAAACAAAAATATGATAACAGAGGAACATATGAAATTAGCACTTATTGCATTTAATAATTCTTTAAATTCTAATTTAAAATTTATGCCAATGGAAATCACATACGGAATAAGTAAAAATTCTTATTTAGAAGAAGTTACCGAAACTTTAAAATGACAAAAGAAAGAACAGATGAATATTTAGAAAAATTGAATTTATTACATAAAATAATTAAAGATAGAATTGAAAAAGAAAAAGATTCCAGAACAAATAAATTTAATTTATATCGCGAAAAAGAAATTAACATACCAGAGAATCCCTATTTAAAAACGACATATAATAAAAAAGATAAACCAAAATATTTTGCTATCAAATATAAACAAAAAATTAGGAATAGGTAAATTTAAACAAACTAAAACCTTTAAAATTCACCCTAACCGAATTAAACGCCCAAGGAAAATAATTAAGAATGATTCTGTTACAGGACATGATCTTTCTACTTCTACTTGTGATTCCAGTCGGAACATACAAAATAACAGACCTCAGTAAATCGACAGGAATAATACCAATCAAATTACAAGACTCCTATGTTATTAATGACACCTATACTTATATGCATAGTATAAATATTAAAATTTTACAAACAGAATTAAGCAATATTAAAAGATCTTTAAAAGCACTTAACTTGATACATAATGACACCAATGAGAAAAAACTAATACAAATGCATTTAAAATAAACACAAGCCAAACTACAACAT
Organism: Nezara viridula; assembly: GCA_928085145.1. NCBI lineage: Eukaryota > Metazoa > Arthropoda > Insecta > Hemiptera > Pentatomidae > Nezara > Nezara viridula. Next base: position 214,986,695 of record OV725077.1, read on the forward strand.
TTACAGCCTAATAATCATAGAATAAGAAGAGGACTTATTAACGGACTTGGAACAGCCATTTCTTGGATCAGCGGTAACATAAACGCCAACGACAAAGCTAAGTATGACGCAATATTAGATAAAGTCCAGGACAATGAATATAATTTAGAACATAATATTAAACAGCAATTATCAATAAATAAAGAACTAATGGCAGAATTTAATAACGATATTAAAATAATTCATTCAAAAAATTTAAAAATTAGCAATTATTTTGAAACCTTTTCAAATGAAACTAGCGTAATAGAATTTAACCAACAATACTTATTTTTATTCCATACATTAATGTTATTATATAACAAAATAAATGATTTAGATACTAGCTTAGAATTTTGTAGATTAAATATACTTCACTCTAGTATTGTAACATATAAAGAATTAGAAAATATTATTAGAAATGCTAAAGTCCCTCTCATCTCTACTGATATAAGAACTTTATGGCAACTAGCGACTGTACATTGTTCTATTCACGATACCTTCTTATCTTATTTTATCCAATTTCCTACAAAATCACAACTTTATGAGACGTTCTTCCTTCTTTCCTATCCTGTTATTAACAAACAAAATGAAATTATGACAATAAAAGAACATCCATCCCTAATTCTAAGATATAATGAGTTACTTTTAAGTGGAAAATATATATTATTGAATTAAAATTATTATTGTGACAATGTAACAAATGATTGTATATTCCAAATAATGAATGATAACGATTTAAATAATTGTAAAACCTTAGTTTTAAATAATACTAACCCTTTTGTTAAATTTATACCTATTATTAACATATATTCAAAACTAACAAAATTATTGTATGTTAATAATACCGAACAATTGTTAAATTACCCTAGACCCCTTATATATTGGGAAAGTTATATTTCAATTCTTTCTCCTACTAATATAATAAATAAGCAATGTACTAATTATACTTTTGAAGATATTCACAAAGCAAATATTAATATTGAACCATTACATGAAATAAATCAGCTTCCCCCTAGACGTAATAATGATCTATATTTCATTCTCACAACACTTGTACTGTTGGTTTTGTATGCAGTATTTCATAATAGGAAACGTATTCTTATACTCCTCAGATGTCAACTTCAAAACAATAACATATCAACAGCGAAACAATTACATCAGCACCTGACCTATCTATTCTTTTTCGCTGAGGACAGCGAAAATCTTACGGAGGGAGAAGTAGTGGCAACGCATACATGACGCAGCCGACATCAGCAGGTATACGATATATAAACCCATTGAACTTGAATGGAAATTCCGATAAATAGAGGAATCTTTCAAGGGAACTCTCTAAGCTCACTTTGGTTCTGTTTGGCGATCAATCCTTTGAGCTTCTTGTTGCAGTCATCAGGTAAGGGTTATCAACTTGATGCAGAAGCTGTTGTTAACCGTTCTTTATACATGGACGATATAAAGTTGTATGCCAAGAATGAAAACGATATGAGAAGCCTTCTCGAAATAGAACGGATTAGTATAAATCTACAGACATCAACATGAAAATGAGTCTGGATAAATGTGGTGTGCTACATGTCAACAAGGGAAAGATTAAAGGTGCAAATGGTATGGAGCTCTATAATAAGGCAGTGATCGACAGCCTGAACAAAAATGACTCGTACAAGAATCTTGGTATTTATCAGCTTTTAGAATTTAAGAAAGACATTAAAAAGTATTTGGAGGATAAATTCAAGAGTCGTGTAAAGATCATCCTCAAAACATATCTTTCAGGAAAAAATATAAAAGCTTTAAATACATGGGCGATGCCAGCTTTATCCTATTCCTTTGGCATTTTAAAATGGACCAATACAGATCTGGATACTATAGATTCTTATCTAAGAATGCAAATGACGAACTCCCCGAAACGTCATCTGAAATCGTCCGTTGCAAGAATGAATCTGTCAAGAAAAGAGGGAGGAAGAGAGCTTTCAATTTTATTAAAATCATGCCACGAGGAAGAAGCAAAACTCCATAACTATTTTAGAGCCAATAGTTCATCTGGAGTCATCTCAGCTATTGCAGCGCTGGACTCTGGTTATACAGCTTTGAATCTTCAAGGTGAAAACTTTCCTCCACCTATAAATCAAGAAGTTCTGCTTGACACGTGGAAGTACAGAGAGCTACATAGAAGATTTTACCATAGTTTATCGGCAGCAGGATTAGATAAGGATGCGTCTCTGATGTGGCTACGTAGGGCTACACTGATTCCTTAAACAGAAGGATTCGTTATAGCCATACAGGAACAGGTCATCGCTACAAAGCCCTATAGGCACCGTATTTATGGAGAAGCTGTAGCTGAACTGTGTCGACTGTAAAACAGCAAGAGAATCGATCCAGCACATCACATCAGGATGTCAAGTGCTTGCTGGAAACCAATATCTAGTTAGACACAACATGGCTAAGATCGTGCATCAGGAATTAGCCAAGAAATTTGGAATTTTAGATGACACTTGTTCTTATTATAAGTATAGACCACAATTGGTCATTGACAAACGTCAAGCTATACTGAGACCAAAATATTATTAACCAACAGACCACACTATTCCACACAACAGGCCTGATATTTTGTTCATAACGAAGGATCAGAACCATGCAAAGATTATCGAAATAAGGGTGCCATCGGATGATAACCTTCACGAGGTGGTTGCGGAAAAAAATCGCAAATATCAAGACCTTGGTGAGGAGCTCAAGCAATTATATAAACTTGATAAAGTGAGGGTTTTGCTGCTGGTCATCTCTGCAAACAGTGTGGTCCAAGCCTCTGAACGGTTGGCATGTAGCAATTATATAGTCAGAGTTTAATTCGTGAATTTCGTAGTTTGTACACGGAGATTCGTTGTATACTTTTACCAGGCCCGTCTATTAAATGTGCTGAATCCACGGGTGAGAGTGAATCTTTATTTCAACTGGAACTTGTGCCAAAAGGAGCGAGTTAGCCAGGATTTCAGTCGGCTTACAGGTAGCTCGTTAGACATTTTAGTTGAGACGGGGAGTGGGGAGCGCATGTGTTAGATAAGGCCTAGTTCTAGCCTCTATCTATAAGTCAGTAACACTAGTATCCAGATTGGGGTTACGTCAACTTTCGTCACAATATTCAGCATATTTTTTTTATTTTTCACTATTTTTATCAGACAAGATGGTTTCATGCCCAATATGCGGCCAGACAGTTGCCAGAGAGGATAAGAAAACTGATGTGAACTATCTCTACATGTCAAGCTATATGCTACATGGCAAATGCCTTATTGCAGACGAAGGTGAAATTGAAAAATGAAGGGCATCACGGAAGAATTGGACATACCCAAAAAATTAGTCAATCGAGCGATAAGTGCTCTAGTCCAGGAAGATTAGCTTCTCAGAAACCAACTGCCTCCGACGCCACATCACAGCTCCTCATGACCGCCATCCAAGACCTAACGGCGGAGATAAAAGGATTAAAATTCACCCTAGATGCTAATGCCAACGAGGTAAAGGAGTTAAAGATAACGCTGGAGAAGGAGACCGCTATAACACACGAAAACGCGGAAAAATTAAATGTAATAGAGATCCTTCTGGATATCCAAACTTCGAAATTGGAAGGACTAAAGATGGAAAATGCGACACTCAGGTCCGGGTTGTCGGAGCTTGAAACTAGACTCAACAGGACTGAACAAATGCACCTATCCAGGTCGATTGAAATAAGGGGTGTTCGGTGAGGTCCGAGAAGACACCCATGGGCCTGATGATGGGCGTGGGGGGTGGCCTGGGCCTGAACTTAAAGCCAGAAGAGCGACTGCGCGGAGCGGATGAGATCGAGGCAGGATGATACACCCGCTTCTGGTGAGATTCGTCAGACAGTCACTCAGAAACAAGTTGTTCCAAAGGCGCAAGGTTGTACAGGACTTCTCAAATCGTTCCCTGGGATGGCAGGAGGAGAATGATGCTCACAAAATATACGTTAGCGAGGCAATTTCCTTAACCAACCGACACCTGTATTGTTTAGCCCAACAGAAGAGGTCTGCAGGGAAGATCAGATACGTCTGGTTCAATGCCGAAGAGATGACGGCCAGCAGGTTGTTGTGATTAACTCGCCATCAGACCTGGACAGATTCACATGACAAGCACTCATATGTTTCATTATGCTGCATATTTTATTTTTCATTACTGTATTCGCCGTTTTTTATTTTTATTTTCCAGATTACGATTTTGCTGCTTTTAATTTAATATATTTTGATCACCCCAACTATTCTTCTCTTCATTATTCACGACAATCAACCATTTACCCACAATTATGAATCTATCTACACGTGGCCAACGACCAGATAACAACCGTCTTACTACTCATCACCGAACTAGACCTCAAAATCACTCTAGACCTCCACAGATACCAGCAGCAACCTCTTAGCCACTAAAGCACAGAAGAAACTTATACTAATTTCCAAGTTCAAAAATTTGTACCAAGTCACTCTTAAAAATAAAGTTTATCCTGCAGGAAAACAAGAATGGGTAGACAATATCTCTTCCACAGACATCCCCTCCAAAGTTATTAATATTTTAAGTTTAGGACCTAATTTTACCACACCCAACACCTATGTCAAAATCATTCCACAACTTATCACTGACCTCGAATATATTTACGCAAACGATCTTTTCACATCTTCAAAAGAAAATAAAGAGTTGTCACGCATTTCCATCTGCAACATTATTTCCAACTATCTCTTACACCCACAATTATCCTCTTCTTCTTTTTCTCCAGAATTTTTCAAAGACCTCTCTTTTACCCGATCCTTCTTAAAATCTCATGACAATATAATCATAACCAGAGCTGATAAAGGCAAAAAAACTGTAATTATGGACCACACAGAATATACTGACAAAATGACTTTACTCCTATCAGACCGTTCCACTTAGTCTCCTACATCCCGTGATCCCACCTCATCATTAAAAACCAAATTTAACTTACACCTAAAAAATCTTTAAATTCTAAACTTATAACCTATCCTACTTACACAAAACCTGATCTCCTTTAATTCAGTTTCCCCCCATTTTTATGGACTTCCTAAAATCCACAAACCTGGCACCTTACTACTCATCGCCGAACTAGAGCTCAAAATCACTTTAGACCTCCACAGTTACCAGCAGCAACCTCTTAAGCCACGCCCACCTGGTCACTACTCACCTTCTTCAGCTCAAGCCAGTACCACATCCCGCGCCAACTCTTCATCGCCAGCCATCACTATTGCTCACGCCAACTCTTCTTCTTCATCTACCGCTCTTCAAGCACTTAATGTACAACCCTCCACACAGCCTCATATATCCTTTTCCTTATTAAAGTCTACCTACCCTCACCTTAAACCGTGCATCAACAACATGTGTCACCTCCATCAACGCCTTGCAAATAGTACCGAACAGCGGATATTTCTTCTCAAATGCCGCTCTAATTCCATCTTTCCAAAATTTATCGAAAACTCTTGTAACCGCGTTTCAATATCACCTCCGTTTAACTCAAAATTATTAACTTCCGCTTTTAAATTCAAAAAATCTTTGTTTAACTTAAAAATCTCCGAAACTATTCAAAATATTAATTTTCCCAATAAACAAATTTCAGTTCTCACCAAGTTTTTAGATCACAACATCAATCAAGAAGACGTCAATAATCTTTCCGTTTGCATTTCTGATATCTTCAATTCCACTAAAGCACAGAAGAAACTTATACTAATTTCCAAGTTCATAAATTTGTACCAAGTCACTCTTAAAAATAAAGTTTATCCTGCAGGAAAAGAAGAATGGGTAGACAATATCTCTTCCACAGACCTCCCCTCCAAAATTATTAATATTTTAAGTTTAGGACCTAATTTTTCCAATTCCGTCCGATCACTACCAATATTAATTCTCCCTTAGTCAAACTTAGCAAATTCTTAATACCTTCCTTACAAATTTTCAGTCACAACAACCCTTATAATGTACATAACTCATTCCATCTCCGTGAACAGTTACTCTCCTTTACCATTCCAGACAATTTTATTCTCTGCTCCTTTGACATTGAAAGTTTATTTACAAACATACCCATAGACATAGACAAGGTACTTACAATAATAGATGAAAATTGGACTATCATTGAACCCCACACCTCACTTAACCGCTCCTCATATCTTGAATCCCTTCATCTATGCTTAAATCAGGCTACCTCGCTTTCCAAGGACAATTTTTTAACCAAATCTCCGGACTAGCAATGGGTAACCCCCTCGCTCCCGAACTTCTCCAACGTCGTTCTAAACGACATTCTAGACTCCATTATTCCTCTTTACCCAGAAGATATCATCTTTATTCGAAAATACGTAGACGACCTCCTCCTAATCATCAATCGAAATAAAATTCCCGAAACGCTATCAAATTTTAACTCTTACCACCCCTCCCTCAATTTTACAGTACAACGCAAACTCAATAATTCTATCCCTTTTATCGGCCTTCTAATCATTAAAAATCCCAATAAAAGCATATCCACAGACTGGTACACTAAACCAACTTACACTGGCAGACTTCTAAATTTCCATTCTAAACATCCCTACCACCAAAAAATTAACGTTGTTAAAAATCTCATCCACCGTAGCCTCTTCCTCTCTGATCCCCGATTTCATGTTACCAATATCAAACGCATAAAACAGATCCTGTCAAACAATAATTTTCCTCTCCATGCCATTAACAAACTTATAACAGACCACAATAATCGCTCTTGTTTAATCTTGACTTCCACTAATTCTCCACAACCCTTTTCGGCCTCTATATACAGATCTCTACCTTATATTCCTAACCTTTCGGACAACATAAACAAAGTTTTACGATCTACTAACCCTAACTTACGACTTGCATTCAAATCTCACAACGCACTAATTAATTTGTACATATCTTTAAAAGATCCTGTTCCTCTTTCACATCGCTCTCATATCCTTTATCGTATTCCGTGTTCTACCCCTAATGATCAAACGGTCTGATTCCGGACATAACAGTGGGCTCCATAAAGGAATTAGGTCTTTCAATGAATTGTTCGATGAATTGTTGATATGTTCGGAGCTGATGCAGAAAGCGGTGTTATTTGGAACAGCTAGTATTGTTCGTAAATTTATGAAAGCAACAGAGTAATTTGTTTAGACTACCCTTGACTTAAGTCCGGGTAATGTGCTGTAACCAGTAAATGCTGTGAAACAAGGGATTTCGATAAATAATCATATGAATAATATACCTATAGCTAGTAATTTTAGTGATAATAATTGTTTAAAAAATGATACTCTTACTATTAATCCTATAAGTAATATAGATGATAATACTTAATATATAATAGAATAAAAAACCTCATGAGACATGAACATATAGAAGAAAAATTATTTAAATAAATTATTGAATAAATATCGAGAAATGATTAACGACAAAAATGATCCATTTAAATCAACTAAATTTAATAATTTAGCGCATTTTAATAAACACGCAATAAATTCAAAAACCAATTTACAGTAGAAACTATACATATTATCATAAATTTAAGGAAGATATTTCACAAGAAGTTCAAAAATGATTAAAATCTAACATTATAAGAGAAAGCAAATCTCCATATAACTCATCCCTTTGGGTGGCACCAAAAAAATAGATGCTAGTGGTAAAGGAAAAATTAGGATGGTGATTGAATACCGAAAACTAAATCGGGAGACTATCCCAGATAAGTTTCCACTATCTAAAATCGAAGATCTTCTTAGTCAATTAAATAAAGCCCAGATAGATCTTTTCCATCCTAGATTTAGCATTTAGTTTCCATCAGATTAAAATAGATGAAGAATCCATCGAGAAGAGAAAACCACTTTTTCTACAAAATTTGGTCATTACGAATTTCTTAGAATGCCATACTTTGTAAAGCATGACCAACTTTTCAGAGGGTCATGAATATAATGTTAAGCAATACTCTGAACTGTTTAGACTACATGGATGACATTATTATATTTTCAAAAATATTGAAGAACACTTGAAACACTTACAAATTGTCTTTTAAAAACTAAGTCAGCACTCAGTAACAACTAAACTTGACAAAACCAAGTTCCTACAAACAGAACTACCATTTTTAGACTAAATAGTAGCCAAAGAAGGTCTTAAAACTAATCCGTCCAAAATTGAAGCCATCGAAAAATTTTCTTTTCCTACAACCCACAAAGGAATAAAACAATTCCTCGGTAAGACTGGGTATTACTGAAAATACCAAACCTCACACACAATCTCTTCGCATTGATGAAAAAATAATTTGTCCAGCTTCTTATCAGGAAGTTTTTAGCCTCCTAAAGGAACACCTTCTCAATGCTCTGATACTATGATTTTCTGACAGGAATCTGCCATTTATTTTAACAACTGATGCAAGTATTTTTAGTATTGACTTACTGGCCGTTGTGTATGCTTGTAATCATCTTTATGAAAAAAATATTATGATACACATCGATCTTAAGCCATTAACTTGGTTATTTACGATGAAAAATACTAACCCTCAGATCAAGAAATGGATCTTCCAACTTTCAGACTTTGAATTCTAAATCAAACATATTGAAGGGAAAAGCAATTATGTTATTAATGCCCTATCAAAAAATCCATACCTGTTAAATGCGATTGAAGAAATTAATGATAAGGAAATAGACCAAATTTTAGAAGTAACCTCCAATATGCCTATGGCCTCATCAGATGAGTTTGATAACTTAGGAAATGCAGATTTGTCAGTTCAGGGGGCGGGGTGGCCGAATAGACTAAAGCGTGTGTAACAGCACCGCTAGTTGCCTGGCAACCGGATAACAGAGATTTGAGATGATATAAAAAGTACGAGTTCGCGTCCCGGTGGCGGAGGGGATTTTAAATTCCCCGCCCTCACCCCCCGGCCCGGGAAAATCCCGTATAGCCTAAAAGGCGAGGTAGGGAAGAAAAAAAATCAAATAAAAAACCAGTAGCCTGGCAATGGTACACTCTCAAGAGTCATATAATCAACAAATTTGGATAGTTGGATAAACCTGTAAATATAGAAAAATTATAAATTTTTATTGAATGTAGAAAAAAACTTTTCAATACGAAAAAACTTGTTGGTATTATATCGAAACGGCTTACCCATGGACAAACGACTTAAACGAAATATTGCTAGAAATTATTAAACCAACTACCATTTATGGCACATTTTATGAACCTAACATTGAAACAGTTCATAGTAATATTTTAAAAACTTTCTCAGACAATTCAGGACAGTTATCCAACAGTAAAAATCGGGATATTAAAGAAATAATCAACAAAACATGCATCCACCACAACAAAATGATTGGAATACGGTTTCAAATGAGAACAGTTTCTATACGTCTCTATAATACAGAGGATGATAAAGACGAACAAATCAGAATGTTAACGGAAAAACTAAATCAATTAGAAACTCAAAAAGAGAATTTTTAGAGCTGGGTCTGAACAACGGAAAACTGCTGGATCAGATATAAAAGAATTGGAAATCAACTTAGAACTTTGTCTAGATAATTCACCACTGCTCACGGATCCGGAAAATAATAAATGGTTAATTGATATGGGAGTAACAAAAAATTATATTTGTCCAAAAGTGATTAAAAAAAATGCTGAGTATAGATTTTTTTTTACTACAGAATACTTTGAGATAAAAACCCTTACAGGACATGCAGAAGGAACACCTCAACCTGCAGTCTTTAATAGGAATCAATCAAGAAGTTAAATTCATAGTTTATCCAATTGGCACACGATTTGATATTCTTCTTAGGTATCAAATATTACTACAATTAAGAACAAAAATAAATTCAGAAAAAATGATATAAAAATAAGGGATAAAAAATATAAATTAGAAAAAGATGTCATCAAAATTTAAGATACAAATGAAATAAAAAAAATATAACACGTCAACATATTCATCCAGAAAAAACAAAAAAATTAACACAAATAATTAGTGAAAAGTAATAAATACGACGAAGTAATAAAAAAACCGAAAAGAAAAAACTAAAGCCGATAAAATTATTAAAACATAAAATAATAATAACTACAAAAAAAATCCAATTTATACACAAAATAAGTATAGGGCTCGACTTACTGAGTCATCATCATAGACTCGACTCTGAAATATGATCATATACTCCAAGTAATTGATTTATCAGGTTTCATTCCATTTCGGTCTTACTGTAAAAAGGGAACATCAAAAGCCAGCTTAATTTTTTTTAAGCTAATTACATAAGCTATTCTTACTACAAGTTGGCAAGTTAATGTTTCCTGTCAGAGATGGCAGAGAACTATCAGTTCACCCTTTGTTAAAAAGATGATAAATAGAGAAATTAACCTCAACACATGTTACATCTGTGAAAATTATATAAAAATCTGTGAAGAAAATACCACTCAGTAGTGTCCAAAATGAATAAATAAATCAACAGCAACAGTATGCATATTAGATAAAAAATGGAAGAGATGCAATGGGCAATCAAAATATTAGAGATGAAGGATGTCAAAAATGACATAAGGAAGAGAAACTTAATGATGGATAAAGCGACTCAAAACATCATAATATAACTGGAGAATGGATTAATTGAAGATGGATGTGTCATCCATCCAATAACATAATACAGACTCATAAAAAAAAATTGAACAAGTATGATTTAAAATATTCCAGAATTTAAACCCAACATTGAAAAATAAAACATTGAAATATTTGTCTTAAGAATTATTATAAGTTTCATTACTATCTAATTCAAAAGAAGATGTTAAAGTTTGTATTATCTAAATTAACCTTTGTTTCCTATTAAACATTGTTTTATCCATTTCAAACAGCAAAATAAAACAGTATATAAATAAAAGCAAAGATTTTTTAAAATCCTAATTGATAACATAAATTAGTGTATTTCAATACTTTTATATCAAAATTGAGAAAAAGCAGACAGTAAGATTTTTTTTTCCTATGTAAACAATATGAGGCATTGCGGATACCAAGGGAGAACTCAAGAAACCTGAAAATTGAGAAAACCCTAGCTTACACTACAGGTGAACTCAACAAGTCATAGTATAATAAAACTTTGACTAACCAGATGATGATTAAATGAGCATAACATTTATTGTTCACTTTCTGTTAACTGTTACTACAGCAGAACTAAAAAAAAAATTATTTTTTTAAACTTGCGATGTTATGTTAATTTAATTTAATTATTGTTAAGTTAATTTAATAACATACACGCTATAGATTATTAGATAACATTAATTTGAAAAAGTCAAATTAGTAAAACAAAAAAATACCTAAAACAGAAGGAAAGTTCATTATATTCATAGACTCAAAATCTCAGAATTATTGTTCAACAGGAAATGAAAGAACCTGAATGAGACTGTGGGTTTCTGAGAAAATGTAAACACCATGTCATAGCCCTCCTCAATTAATGTCTCACGTCAGGAATTATTTGGAGAAAAGATAAAAAAAACATAAGTTTTTAAATTTATTAAAACATAAGTATACAATAATTTCATAACTCTATTCATAGTTCTCCACCTTTTGTTATTTTTGTCCTCCCCTTCATCACCTTTTAGGCTATACGGGAGTTTTCCCAGGGCAGAGAGTAAGGGCAGGGGATTGATGTCAGAATTAAAAGACACAGGTGCTGCGCCCACTAGGCCACCATATCCCTATTCATAGTCCATCTGATCATCATCGATTATGTAATCTTCATCTTGGTTTTGTTGGATATTTATGGCAGGTTGGTTGTCCAGTACTGTTGAAAAATACCCTGACCATAGTTAAGGAATGAATGGCAACAAATCTCTTAAGTCCTTTAGCTTTGTTTGAAGTATGGGTGGGTACCGGAGCACTATACAGCTGATATTATTTTTAGCAATTTCACGTCAAAGTTTTAATTTTGTGAACAAAAACACCCTATTTGTATTCTTTCAAAAAACTTAAAAATTTTCCCATTCTTGAACACCCAGCAGCTTAGATTTTGAAATACGTTTTTGAAGTTTAAAAAAAAATCTTGCTTAAGGTAAACAACTATAAATCGATGCTTCTGGCGACTTTTCTCAATGAAATATCCATAATTGTTTTTGGAATAGACATTGGAATGAGGTACCGCTTTTTCTATGTGGCCAAATTCCTCAACGCATGGAAGAATGAAATATCTAGGAATCCTAAAATAGTGTTTAATTTGATCATATTTACATCAATGTATAAATAATAAATTGTCTAAAATCATATTCAAATTTTTATTTTTGCTGAAGCAGTTATCACTGAACATCAACATTTGTTTAATGGTTTCATCAACAGCTGTCAAATAGTGAATAATGCAGCTTATAATTTCGCATGAGCCATGCTTTGCAGGGTATTCATCCCACACGTACATCTTGGAAATTTTTATGTTGTAGATGCAAAAGTTATAGGTCAACATTTTTTGTTTGTAAAACTGGATCCCGCTGGTCAATATGGGAGTGGCAATGCTTGCTGTAGGTTAAATGTGATAACAAGTACTGAATCATTGCACTCATCATTCATTGATTTCATGAGATACTGTGGAGCTTTTGTCCTACCCAAATGAATTTATTCCTCAAGTTCAAGTTTTTTATTTTTACAGTAGAATCTTGGCTGCTACTGTTATATATTGGTTCAAAACCAATATTAAACTCGCTACTGAAAATGTCTAGATAATAATGCAGAGTGACAGGGTCATTTTCAGAATAGTTCTCATGAAGCCATTCTTTATAAAGAATAAAGAGTATTGGTGTTTAAACCTACTGGTAGGTATTTCCGATGAGGACTTTTGGCCAGACTGTAATGACCGGACACAGTTATCAATGGTGTTATGTGCTGCTTCACTTTGAACTTCTGATTATCTTTTATTTTATGACCTGATTATTTTTTACCTCTTTGATCTGTTGCTACTGTTTCCATCAAAGATATTTTATCAAACATAACACAGACTCTCGTTTTTCTGTTATTCCATGTACACGATAACATGCTTTGCCACACACGTCATTTTTCTCGTTATTAACAAGTATGGCATGGTGTATACATTGTTAAGTATGGCTTGGTATTCCTACTATTAACATACGTATTGTTTCCTTACTTACAGCCAGCTTAGACAAATACCCATTTTACAAATCATAATCTCCTAGTGCCCACAATGAATTAAAAGTTGTTTGAACATTATCATGACCTATCTTATCAAAACACTCACAGTGACAAGGTTCACCAATTCCACAGGCCGGTAAAATCCTTTTTGTATAGCGAGAGACGTATTCCATACCTGTGTTCCGTTTTCTCTTCGCTTCTACTTTTTCTCACTTTTAGGCCATTTCCTAGAACACCCTGCTGGCGCACTTTCCATAATGAAGAAATAATTTAATTATCAGTAAATAATTTTTAAAATAAAAAATAATCCGTATTGATTGTTTGAAATATTGCATCATACTAAACAGGTGGCAAGTACTAGAAAGAGAGTGGGAGAGTGGTGGACTTTACACTAAGTCAGGAGTTGGGGAGAGAAGTTGAGTTTGCTGTTCATATCCGTAATTCTATTGCTCATTTCAGTTGTCTCTAAATGTAAACACTCATTTTACATGGGAAAGAAAAGAGAATTCGACAATGAAATTGTACCTGCTTGTACTACATGCCATAGAACCCTTTTGGCAAAAAATTTTTTTGATCAAGTGTCAAGTTCATCCTTCGTATCCGCACCATCTCATATGTACACATATGTATATTTTTTAATAGATACAAAATTAAGATTAAAAATGAGTAAACAGTTCTACCTCTGTTGTGCATGGCATTTAGATAATTAAATAAAAATAAACAATATTTATACAAAAAATATAATTTATAAAATAAAAAAATTCCAAGACATATATGAATGATATTTAGACAATTAAACTAAAAAAAAGTCAATGAAGGACTTGAATAAATCTCAGTTATTGAAATAATGCTAAAAATATGTAAATTTTATTTACTAGATAACAAGCTGCTAAAATATTGGTTTAATATTTATTTACAAATAATTTAAAGTAGGAGAAGCTTAGCTTTGCTAAATCTATGATTGAAGTAAAAACAGAAATTTCCTATAAAAGCTAAATGAAATTTTTTTTTAAACATATAAACAAATTAATTGCACAGTAAATTTAAATGTATTTGTAAAAATATAATTTATTTTTATAAAACACAATTGAGGTCTAACAAACTAATTTCCCGATATTAATCTATTTGTCAATATATTACTACATTTTCTAAACACTACAGAATTATCAGGCAATATACTACGCTTATACAAAATGTACTTAAAAAGAAAAAAAAGAAGCTTATCTGGATGCTGTTATGAAAAAGATTGTAAATTTCTAGCTGCTGCTGTATCCACAAGCCAATGTAACTTCCCCGAGGTAGGTTTTACTCTGTTAGCTGGTAGGTCTTCATCGCCCAAGAAGATTCTCTAAAATTGAAAAGTTTAACTATTAATTTATACTGTTCATGGTAAAATCAAATAACTGCAGTATCAGGAGAGTTTAAAATGTTTATGATTGATTCAATAAATTTGATATTCGATAATAAAATATATTAATACCTTTGAATGGAAAATATACAAAATAGATTATTTTCATAAAAAAATAAAAACAATGTCGATACTCTCAATATTTCATTAGTGTAAACTCTCGTTTTTACGTCTTATGGTGGATGCCAACTAAGTACTTTTATGATATAAATAAAAAGATTTTTTTTTTACTTTCACTTATATATATAAAATATATAGTAAGGGAAAGTATAGTGATCATGAAAATTTTCTAATCCAAGATTTCAACGGAAATACACTTTTTGAGGTCTGCTGAGTCCAAATAACCAAGTCTCACAAAATGGTCTGTGTGTGTGTATGTGAACAGTCTAGCACAAAAACAAAAAGTCTTATGGAACTGAAATTGCATATTCAAGGTTCCTAAATGATTGGGATATTACAGCAAATTCTTTCTTAAAATCGGAAGTCATACACATTTTTACAATTTTCTCAAAAACGGCTTTAATGATTTTAATTAAACTCGGTGTGTCATTATTTAATATCATTTAGGTCTTATCTCCATTGATGTCACTTTACAGGGCTCAAATGCTCAATGTTCATATACGTTGTACTCTTAAGTCCCTTTAAATATGGTTTATTTATAAAAATTAACTCGCTTTTATTGACAGTAAATATAAAAAATAATTAAATAAGAAGTTTGAACAAATATGATAATTGGAAACTAGAGAAAAAATAAAAATGCTTATCCAGGTTGAAAATGAATCTCCGGAAATAACAGTCAGAAGGTATACATATAATATATCGTTGGAAAGTGGAGAATTTTAGAAAGAATAATATTAAATAAATAAAGTTGTAGAAGGTAACGGAGAATGAGGAAAAAAATATAAATAATAATTTCAGAAGACTAACATTAGTTAACGTAAATCACATGTTTCCAAGGAAATTAAATGAAGTTTTCTTACTAAATGTAAACTTTTTTTGTAAGCTTGAAAAAAAAGTATTTAAAATCCACCGAATCAAGCTGAATTGTTTAAAATACTATTTCATTGTACTTGTGTGAAAGAAGAAGTGAAATATAAAAATATTTCATGGATATGTCAATAACCTTATATACATTTACTGTAGTTTATTAACTGTAGATCTGATATTATACTTAAATAATTGGGTATTTATCATCCGTTTATTCAGAAAAAAATCATCATTTAACTTTTTAGAAAATTAAATCACCTAGTGAATAATTTGATGAATGATGTGATATCCCAGCAGTATACACTTATAGTTAGTGTGACAAATTTTGACCTATCTATGACAGGCAATGCAAATCTTGTAATTCCGTTTTACTAAACTTTGTAATGGATAACAACAGTTTAATAACTAATGGTCGTACAATCCATAATTAACAGCTGATATAATAAATAGGATTTTTGTTATTTTAATGGTATTAATGATTTGTTAGCTGTAAGCTTTAAGCTTTAGCTAGGTTAAAAATGCACATAAATTTTTTTAAAATATTCCAACATTGTCAGAAAATAATTTATATTCAAAGTAGAGTGGTAAGCGAAAGTTGTGTGTTGCGCGCACTAAATTTTTAATTAATCATTTCTATATTAAATTATTGTTTAATTGCTCACCTGTAGAATATCAGCTTTGCCTTTTCCAGAAATTGCAAACAAACAGTTTCGGGCATTATTGATCACAGGAAAAGTCAGAGTAACTCTGGAAGGTGGAGGTTTTGGAGAATCATTGATAGGTGCAACCCATAACTTATTTTCATTAAGAAGAGCATGGTGAGGAAACAGTGAACATGTATGTCCATCTGGCCCTAAACCAAGTAACAGAAGATCGAATTCGGGTAAATGATCCCCAAAATGAGACTTAAGTTCCTTTTCATAATCTATTGCAGCTTCATTTGCTAAAACAATACAATAATCAACATCTTAAAAAAAAATTATTTGAAAGTTGCTGTCCATAATTTTAATTTAAGGAGCAGTCAAAGAAATTGAAACACACTACAAAGTAGAAGTCAAAACGTATGCACATAATAAATAAGAGCCCTACTTATTAGAAAGTTTCAACGTCTATGATTGCATACCTGACCAATTTCTTGTATTTAAAAAATTTCAAAGGTGTAAAACAAATTATTGTAAGTATATTAATATAAAAATAGGCGCTGTGCTGCTTATGTTGAGTAAGCTTAATGTAAATCCCATAACTGGCAGAAAATTAAAAACATTTATATAAATAATTTATAAAACTGCAATATCATAAATACAAGGAAATGTGTGAAAGTGGTAAGAATACTAGTGGGTTCTATTCAGTGGCATATTCCATTCATGTTCACTTAAATATACTGAAAATAAAGAATAAGACCAAAAGAAAATAAATGAGGCAGAGGTCCTTGCTATGACCATTTTCAACTGGCATGCCCATGGTGGAGAGCATACTGAAAATTTTAATTTAAGGAAAATTTCAAACGTTATACCTAAATTAAATAGTGTATTTTACATGTTTCGTTTTTAATGAAAAGGTGCATTTTAGTAAATAATTTATTACAATAAATAGGTCACAGAAAAAAATAAATGCTGTGTGATTATATTTGCTGAAAACACATTTAGTCTTTCTAAAAGCAGGGAACCTGTAGTTCATTAACAGGTCAATGACAACAATTTATAAATATTTTTTTAATAAAAATAGGATTTTGTATAGTTTAGTCTGTTTAAAATCCTCTCAAATTAAAAAAATATATATATAAATGAATACTTGCTTTTTAAAACAATTATGTATAATAACAATAATAATAAAAGACAGTTTTATATATATATATAGTTACTTTTAGTAGAATGTTTTTCAATGGTACATAATGAACTTATAATTGGTGTCTATAAGTATAAGTAAGCCCTTATAGTCTTACTTTTTATTCAAGTTATAACATTTCGAACTACTTTGTTCAAGGTATCAAAATCCAACGAAAAATATTTCAAATATTCTACAACTTCAACATATTTCCATTATATAATTCGATTATAATTTATTTCTAGTCCACAAATATGAAATAATCATGTTCCTAGCATTTTATTTCCATTTTGTATAATACTTGTCAATTTCGAAACCCGGTACTACCTCCGTAGTAGTGGGTTTCGAGAATTGATAAGCATTAGACAAAATGTAAGGAACATGGAGGTTTTTATATTTGTGGACTAGAAGTTAATTATAATAGGAATGTACAATGGAAATATATTGGAATTTATAGAATATTTGTTGGATTTTGCTAACTTGAAAATGAGTAAAGTAGCTCAAAACATTGTTATAACTTGAATAAATAGTAAAACTATAAGGGCTTATCTATCCTTGAAGAAGACACCATATATAAAGAAAGATTTTTATTGTAATTAGGAATTAACTTACTTAAATAGATTTTTAGTTATAAATAATTTTAACTTGAATAGTTTTTTAATTTAGCTTCTTATTAAAAAATCAACGTGATAACCTTAAAATGACACAAAATTTAAATTTACTCTTCATGTACCATGTACGGGATTGGACTATAGTACAAATAAATATATAAGTTCCTTAGCAATGTAAGTAAAAAAAAATAAAAAAATTATACTAAACGGTGATTCCTAATGAAAAAATAATACAGGCTTTTAGTACAACCAGAAAAAAAATGGTATCTCAGGAGGCAATGAATTCATGAAAGAAATTTTCAATGTCGCCCTGGTTTTAGAAATTTCTCTCGTGCGAAAATTTGTCCGAGTCCTGAATACAGGATATTCAGTAAGAGGGAGGTGAGATGAATAAGGTGGATGTTGGAAATTTTGTAACCTAACTCGTGCAGTCGTCGCAGTGTTGGTTGTGCAGTTTATGGACAGGCATTATCAGAGAGAAGGATCGGCTCCTTCATAATAATCAATACAAAGCAAAGATGCTGCAACTTCCGATTCATGTCATCAATTTTTTGGTATTACTTGTTGGCCAAGAGTGATGGTTTGGCCATAATTGAGAAAGCTATAGTGGATAACAGCAACAGTAGACCACCAAACTGTAGCCATAACTTTTATTGGGTGCAGGTTGGGCTTTGGGAAATGTCTTGGTTGTTCATCTTTGATCAGCCATTGACTATATAAGATCCATTTTACACCATCCATCACTATGAGATCGATAAATGGATAGTTTTTAATCTGTATCAAAAGAATAGAACAAACTTCAAAGCAGCAATTTGTTTGGTTATTGTTTAATTGACGTGGCATCCCCATGGCTAACTTTGTGCATTACCAATTGCATCCAAGGGAAGTATGATGGTGGACTGGTTCCAGCCAAGTTCAATCGTCACTTCTCAGGTGGTTTTGGTTAGGTGATCTTCCAAAACTTTTTGTCAACTGCATAATGTTGACCACGATCTTCCTTGTCTTTTAAGTAGAAATCTCCAGGGCAAAACTTCTGGACTTTTGTAAAACCTTTTAACACACTGAACATAATAGTTCTACTGATTAAATTCTTGGTGAAAGAGAAGGTATTAGATAAGGATTATAATGGTATATAAGAAATATTTAGTATTTACTTTCTTTACAAAAATGGTATTAAAACATAGCAATGGTGGAAGCCTGCATTATTTTCGCATCAACCCAATAGTTTTTTTTACTTTTCCAAAACCACAATGGACTGTATTAATGTCTAATTTTTTTATCGACAAATTATAATGAGAATATGAACACAGTTAAAAATTACTACTACTAAAACTAAACTACTCATAAATTAACAAAAAGAAAAAAAAAAAAGAATAAATACCTGATAGTTTTGTATTTACTTTTATAAACTGGTTTTCATTAATTGGCAAAATCCCAATAAGTTTTTTTTTATAAAGTCCATATGTTGACTCTGGATCATCATATGAAACAATTCTTTCATCACAGAAAAAGAACTGCCAATTCTTCCATGTAGTTTCAATTTTTGGCAACACCAGTTCCAAAAGATTTACCAATGACCCACCTAAAACGGAATGATGAACTTTTAGTCAAAATTAAGAATAATATTTAATATATATTAATTTTTTTTGTTTAAAATTATAAACTATTTAATACTATAACCCATTAGTGAGGCTTATCGAATCTAATAGATGAAGTACCTAGTTTTTGTTGTGGTCTTAAGGGCAGGATTTGTCAACAAAGGATAAGGGCTATGGTAGCTCCCTAAACTACCTAGGTACACACCTAGGTATGGTTTAAATTTTCTCAGCACAGTGATGATATTAGAGAGTAATTTTTGGTACTTTTTGACTAGCAGGCCGGCATGAAACCTCACTTCTTATCTATATGATCTAATGGCACATCACATAACCTCCCTCTTCTTATCCCGCCAAACCTTTGAGTTATTGCATTTTTTAGTTTTCAGTTATTCCCTTATTACGTTCACTTATTAAATTCTTTGCTTTTGGCCCATTTTTCATGATTTTTAATTTTTTTTTAGTTTGTGGCCCCTTTGTATTTATTTTTCATTTATTTTCGTCATTTTATGGATCTTATAATATTATAATTTTGTCGATCCATCACATGGGGTTCATACTCAACACATAGAACGATTATGGGGCTCAGCGAAGTGGAGAAATAAAGTACATAAAGGAACTGCCAGACAACACCTCGATTCATATTTGTGCGAATTTTTGTGGCAGCTGGTTCACAGAGAAGAGGACCCGTTCCTCGCTATTTTAAATAGCATAAAACAATTTTGCCTTCCAAAATAAAAAAGACAAAGTGAAAATAAATTGTACATATGTTGTTTATAGTGTTGATATTTTTTCTTTTCTATGTAAATATGTTCTTTAAATGTTTTTTTTATTATTTCATTTTCATCTTTTGTATCTAAATATGTTCTTCAAGTGGTTTTTTTATTATTTCATTTTGATGTTTTATATGTACATATCTTCTTAAAGTGTTTTTTTATGATTTAATTAATAAAAGTGTCATAAAATAATAGTATTTTTTTTGTTATTACATTTGTTTTTGTATCTGTTTAAACTTTCAATAATACAAATATAATACAATAATAAGAAGATAGAAAGTAGGAGAAGGCTTATCACTGCGTTATCGGAATTATCAGTGTTTAGGTTATAAACATTGGCAGATAGCAGTCAGTGCCGGCCTGCTAGTCAAAAAGTACCTAATTTTTAATCCGATGGATTAATTGAGCTGCTAGAGATAATTCCTGATTTTGTAATTTAATAAGTTGTGAAGAAAACCTACAGTGATGCAAGATATCTGTGGTGTTCAATAGTCATATTCGCACCAATGAATTCATTGGTATTAATTCAGTGGTCCAGATGGCACAAAGTGACACAGCAGCAATATTGGATAGAGCTAAATAAAAAGCAATTCTCATCACAAAAGTTCAGTAAATATGAAATTTGAAAGAATTGAAAATTTTCAGATCAGCTTTCAGAAACCTTTCAGCCATTTCAGATCAAAAGAAAATTTATTGTGCTAAGTTGAAATTTGAACCAGGTTCGTATATGCTATAATCCTTTCCCTTTTTAGTAAAACAAGGTTAGAAAAACATAAAACTAATACTAACTTAAGCCTTTTAGAAAGAATACAATAAACTTTTAAAAAGTATAAAATAACATACTTATAATTTATTTTCAGTAAATATAAAATTTGAAAGATAGCCTCAGCCAATTCACATCAAAAGGGATATTTATGGTGCTGGATTAGAATTTAAACCAGATACTTAAATGCTACAATCGTATTCTATTTTAGTTAAACATGTCTCAAAACTGATAAAAATAATATCAACAATTTAACCATTTGAGAAAGAATAAAATCATTTTCGATTCATACTTTTTAATAAAACACATTAATGACAACATTTGTTATAATGAAAAATAAATGAAAAAAAAAAAATGAACATTTCATTTACCTGACAGACCAACATTACAGATTCCATACTTATTTATGGCTTCATTTGCAATTGGTTCTATAATTGATTTGAAACTATCTAAAAAATTAGATTGTTCAACAATGTTCATTATTGTTTCTGCCATTATCACTGGTTAATCTAGGTAAAATAAAAGCAGGTTTCTTCCAGCTGAAAATTTTCAAGGTATTATGAACCAGGATTATACAACAATTAGCTTTATATAAGAAATCTTAAACACCTAAAAATTAATAAAAAGTACAGCAAAGGAAAAGGAAATCATCACTGTAGAAGCAGGTTGAAGAATCTCTAATTTTTTTTTAAGCAAATGAAAATACATAGGTTCTATTTCAATTAGCTAACAAGAAAATTAGTTTTCTAAATTTTTGAATACGATATTCAATAAGACATTGTGAATGGTAAACATGTATCAATATAGTTAAACATTGTGATGTATAAGAGTCTACAGAGATGAAATATTACTTCATAGAAGCTGCTGGCGGTAGAACAAAATGTTATTGTTTATAAGGAAGTTAGACGACTGTTCTACATATCATGGGTGATAAATATCCAAGATGCAGTCATTTTTAATATTTTTTATTAGTGCCGACGATTTAACCCAAACATGTGGGTGATCATCATGCCGTGTTTCGAGCACTGAAGGTACTCAGGTACTAGTACTTGTATACCTTAAGTGCTCAAAACATGGCCTGATGATGACCCACATGTTTGAGTTAAAACATCGATACTAATACAAAATGTTAAATATGACTGCATCCTGAATATTTATCACTCATGTTATTATATAGATTTATAATCAGAAAAATAGCATAGGTATGGTGTCAATAAGAATGGTAGTCTGGAGATAATATAATGAAATCTGCATACTAAGTAGTCTTGACAGGGGAAAACAATTTTAAGATCTAGGTACTAAATACTGTGCAAACGCAGTTACAAAATTTTAAAGTTAACACCGTCATTTTATAAGTGGCAATACATTAATTAAGAACAAAAACTAAAATAAAGAGGATAGTAAATGATATATAGAGAAATGGCAAATATATTTAAATGATAAAATAATTTCGAACCAGTTTATTAGAATCTATTTGAAATTCAACTAAATTTTTTAGCTTTTTCTTACAGTTAGTCAATAAAGAATAATAACTTTATTCTTAATCATTAAATGAATAAATATTAGAGCTCAATACAGTACTCGGAAACTTCCTTTCATTTACTATATTTAACACAATTTAAAATCCTGTTAAATCAACGAATAAGTTGCCTTTTCTCTCTCTAATTTATGAATAATAATACCTGGTTAGGTACTTATTAAAAAAAAAAATTAATGAAGAGTACTTCTAATCTTTAGGTTGCTGAAGAGAATCAAATCAACAGGTGGTTATGGATACATAACATTGAATATAAAATAAATTATTTAGTTAAGCTCTTAACAGAATTAAATAAATGGCAAATTCAAATAATTAAAATTATAAAATCCACTTTTATTGGGTAATCAATGTAATTATTTAATGAGCCCATATCACAAAGATCTTTATCAAATCTATCTTATTTAAATTTAAAAATAACTGTAATTGTATTATCTTATCCTGATATATAGTACTATAACAACCTAATAATTAAATCAGTTAATTTAAATCAACGGAATTCAGGAATATTTAAAATGTGAATGACAGTAACTGACAGTCATTAAATGATATATGATTACTTACGGGACAGTTTAAACGAACTCGATCCTGATTAGACATAGGATAACCTTAAAGTAGGTATGGCTATCGATAGTAGACAACATTGAAATATCGATATTTTTCTTCCGAATTTTTATATTTTACCATCGATGGCATCGACTTCGTTATTTTCTATCATCCCAACGATATTTTACTATTTTAATTTAAAACTATGTTTTAGGAAAACTCAAGGGGTTATATATTAATCTGATCATTAGAAAAAATATATATATATTTTTTTTTTTTTTTTCCGATCCCTCTGAAACAAAACAAACCATGATATCATTGTCATATCGGACCAGTGCACTAGCGGAACGATACTTTGAATTACCTTGACCTTTTTCTACCTGTGGTATTTGAAGGTGCAAAAAAAAAAAAAAAAATATATATATATACTCATATTGCCTGTTCTCATATAGTGTTGCGCCATCAAAATTGTTGAGTGGAGCACATTTTGGCTGGGTATTAATTTTTTGAGGAGGGGGGCGCATGCTGATCATGAATTATTGGAATGTAAAGTTTCAAACCAAGAAAAAGAGGAAAACAGGGAACAGACCGCAGCAAGTGTAATTGTATATCATCTACGATCTTTTAAATTTTACTTTCATTTGCACTGTTATTAAGAAGAGGAGAAAAATAAAATATCTTGAGAAGAAGAGGGAGAAGGCTTATGCGCCATCGACCTTGGGATGGATGAGCAACCCTGTAAGAATTGATATTTTCATTAATTAATTTAAAGAGAATAATAATACGATGTCCTACCTTAAGGTTACGAAATAGGTGCAAGACGAACACAGTTCTCTGGAACAATTAAAATATAGCAACATTATTTTGCTTGCTCATCCAAGATAGGGAAGCATTGTATTCGTACGAGAAAAAAAAAAAAAAAAAATGTGCTCAGAATCGAAAATTTCCACTCGCGTTTCAGACATTAAGGATTAAATTTGGTTCGGTGTCTGTAGTCAAATCGATACATCGGACATGCCACCTATCTATGTACTACAGTTTATCCGATTTTTATGAAATATTGGGGGAATGTGCAGGTTTGTGCTTAGATAGCCCCATATAAATTTTATCAAATTCCACCCAGCACTTCCGCTTACGCACACTAAAATGTATTTTTATTAGATATGCTAATATTTCAGAAACGGTACGTTCGATTTGCCTCAAAGATGGACAAAAGGTAGATATAAAAGTGATGTAGTATCAATTTTATTAAATTTCGTCCACTACTTTATCTTATATATTATATGCAAATATGTTTTTCTTGATACGTCTATATCTGAAAAACTGTAAGTTCCATTTAGCTCAAATATGGACGGAAGTTAGGGATAGGTAAACGGATAATCAAGTATACATAAATTTTATCAAACTCCATCCACTATTTTCAAAAAAATATTCCGGCTTCTGGATCATTAAACGTATTATTTGACGCGCCTATTGTTTGAAAACGGCTTATTCGATTTGACCCAAACTTGGAGGAAATTTGGAGAATAGTATAGAAATTGTTTAGTATCAATTTCATTGAATTCCATTTAAAAATTAAAATTAATATAAATAGCTGTTAACAATATAATGGCTGTGAAATATAGAAGGCATTGATCATAGGAAGTGAGTGCTAGTTTAATCCAATATTTTTTTGAGATTTTTTTTAGGTTTGATTCAAAAAATTAATTTATCCTGAATTGTAGACTGATGGTTGACTGTAGTGAATAATTGAAGAGAACTATCGTTGGGGTGATAAGTAAAAACATAAATAAATAATTATATTTATGTTTATATTTGCCAATAAAAATAAATATAATTATTAATTTTTTTTTATTGGTCCTGTATTGTTTGGTCGCTTCCATTACTACCGCTATTTAGATTTCGTATTATTTTCAGTTAATTTAAATTGAATATTACTCTGAGTTTGTAAAAAAAAGTCTTATTAATGATTATGTTTGTTTCTATTGAAATTCAACCAGCTCGTCCTAGTCTCGATTTCCTCCTTAAGCATCCAAGTTGTGTGAACTTCACTCATATTTTTATATTCTAGCTTAAATTAATTTAGTGCTGACCACTAGCGGATCCAGAATTTAATTTTGGGGGGCTTTAGGTCGGAAGCTTTTTTTCATATATATATAACTATAATTAATTTGAAAAAAAAGTGAAACAACCTAACTACTTATATGGCATGGTGTTTAAGTGATTCTTGTAGTCCTATTAAATGTAATTAAGCGAACAATAATAATATTTTAAGAAATAGTTTTTAATATTTTTTTCTATAAAACATGGTTATGTTTTACCATTTTGGGGGTTCTTCAGCCCGAAACCCTCCTCCTCCCCGTAGATCCGCCTGTTGTGCTGACTGAAGGAAAATATTGGTCTCATTAATTCTAAAGAAACAAAAGGTTGATTTTTCCAATGGATTTTTTTCCATCTATTTTACTGATCAAAATGTATAATGCTGCTGTCAGTGCAAAAAAACGTATATCAATTTTTACAGTTTATATTTTATTTATGGTAGAGGTGATATTTTTTAGTCTTTAACTAATACAGATAGTCTGCTACTATGGAATATAACAGAAGGAAATAAAATATGAAATTATACAAATAAATCATAAAGGAATAATTATTTTTCATGGAGCCGCGGTAGCCGAGCGAGTTAAGGTGCCTGCAAAACTTTTGTAACAAGTGTTCAAATGCCGTTCCCGGGAATTAATTAACAACACACACACAAAAAGTAATTAATAATAAATTAAAATAATTAAGTGCAAGCCCCATACTACTTAGACCACTACGGCGTGGGTTCGATTCCCGCTTGGAGACGATAACGTTCCTACCCTGAGATCTCAGACAGATTCATAGAGAGGTGAGCGACCTCTGTGTCTTAAACCATAGCTCCTGGTCCTCCAGGTTGGGGGTTGGGTATAGGGCTCATAATCCCCTATCCCATAAAAAACTGAGTGGAAGATTCAAGCAAAAGATTTGCCAACCATCCTGTATGAAAGTTCCTGATGAAGAGGATGTGATATGTGATCGCGGCCGGTTAGTGCTCCCTGGATATCTCGAAAAGAGAAAACAAAAACGATCACTACTGTGCCGCAAGCTGCTGAAGGAGACTCATGATTTAAAAAGTCGAAGTCAGCAGGCGTAGGAAGAGAAAAATAAAGTTTTTTATACGAACAGTTGCGATATGCATTATTAATATTAGTTTCAGTTAGCTTCTTTATTTATTTAGTTTCTCAGAAACTAGTGGTAAATTCAAATTATAATTCCAAAAAATTGTGAATTTCAAAATCAAGACGTAGTTGCAAACTAAAAAAAAAAATGCTTGACCACATCTTCATCCTAAAACAGGTGTCTAAAAACGATGGGAAGTATGTGAACGTGTTATTTGTCGTTTTAAAAAATATATTAAATAAGTTTAAGAACCACTATGACAATATTTTAAATACGGGAAATTATGATCTGTGTCCTCCTGAGTACCAGAGTGCTGAACCGTTAATAGAAGGACCAAGTAAAGAAGAAAGCCGCGGGAACCGATAATATTCCTACTGAACTAATTAAGACATGCGGGGAAGCTGAAGTTTCTAAAATACATCGGTTGGTTAAAAAGATCTGGGATAATGAGAAATTACCTAAAGAATGAAAAGAATCTATTCTTATTCCAATTCACAAAAAGGGCCCGAGGACAGATTGTAATAACTATCGAGGAATTTCACTCCTTCCGGTATGTTATAAAATATTCACTTCAATCTTAACCAGTCGAATCACGGAATTCGCCGATGAAATTATCGGAGACTACCAATGCAGATTTAGACGGAATCGTTCGACTGTTGATGAAATATTATCTTTACGACAAATATTAGAGAAAAAATTAGAGTACAACGGTATTGTTCAAAGACTGTATATCGATTTCAAAAAGGCTTACGATTCTATTGAACGCCATAAACTGTATAATATTCTGATCGAGCAGAGGATTCCAAAAAAAAACTAGTAAATCTAGTCAGAATGTGCTTGACGGAAACACTCAATAAAGTTTGAATCGGTAATAATCTGTCCGAAAAATTTGAGGTTCGTTCAGGTTTAAAACAGGGATATTCCCATTCACCTGTTCTGTTCAATTTGGCATTATAACATGCCATTAGGGAGGTAATGCGTACCGAAAAAGGGTTGGATCTGGGTGGTACAACATCCGTGCCGGGCAATGCTGATGATCTGGTAATGTTAAGCGAAGACATGGAAACTATAAAACTAAATACGACAACGGTAATAAAAGCCGGTAAAGAATGAGGACTCGAAATAAACGTGGATAAAACAAAATATATGGATAGCTGCAAAAATGGCGATACTATATCGATATAGATGGTAATATGTTTGAACAGGTAGAGAAGTTTAGGTATCTAAGTTCTACGGTAACTAGAAAAAACGAAATTGAAGAAGAGATTTAGGTTAGACTGAAGTCGGAAAATGCTTTTTATTTTTTGTGACAAAACTACTTAGCTCGCGCCTCTTGTCCCGGAATTTAAAAATTAGAATCTATAAGACCATTATCTTACCTATAGTTCTTTATGGATGCGAAACTTGGCCGCTTACATTAAGAGATGAGTAGCGTATTAAGGTTTTTGAAGATAAAGTATTGCGTGGAATATTCGGACCGAAGAAGGATGAGTTAACCGGAGAGTTCAGACGGTTACACAACGCCGAATTGCGTGAACTGTATCCGGGTAATATAATTGTGGTAATTTCATGGCGGAGAATCAAATGGGCTTGTAAAATTGTTGGGCTTAGTAACGATAGAATTTCTAAAAGGTTAATATTTGCTGTACCGAATGGTAAACCTCCGAGGGGTAGACCGAAGCGAAGGTGGGAAGATTGCATTAAAGCCGATCTGAAGGGTCTGGGTTTGGACGGCGAACGGTGGAGGGAGGTGTGTAATAAGCGATTGGTGGTGTCGGCATCGAACCTTCGGGTTCGCTGAGCCTTTTATTATTATATTATTATTATTATAATTTTTAGCAGGGGACCTCATGGGAGGCCAGAAAACAAATTGTTATAAGAAGGAACATAAATGCAATAGAACTGCACGAAGAATAAAAAAAATAATATTATCAAATTTTGATATATGACTATATCGAATTTAATTAGAGTAGATTTAATGATAATTATAGATTATAGATTTAAACATTTTAACTTGGAAGTGCACATAAGCTAGCAAAACCGCTTGACTATGCCGAAATTTTAATTTTATTGAACAAATCACCACATGTCAATTAACATAAAATGTTTATGAAAAAAAACAAAACGTGGATTTTCATTTCGTCTAATAGCAGTACTAACAGTGGGTAGTACCTCGCCAAGTCTGTTCATGTCATTATTTCTAATTTTTTCATATTTACTGGTTGTATTTATTTAACACAGTTGTAAATTTAAATAAATAAAATCAAAATTTGTCTAATGATTCTTAATGAAAGATGTACTACTGGATATTGTTCATGTTTGATTTTCTTTATCTAATGCTCTCGTTAGGCTATTTAATAACTGGCAAATTTATATCGTAACAGAGAAAAATGCACTACGGTAACTTTCAACATACATCATATAGGCAATTTTGGGTTTCTTCTATTGTATTTTTCTTTGTTTGTTTCCGAAGTGTTTGTGTTCTACAACTTTCTATTGAATAGAAAGTTTTAACTGCAGCAAATAGCAGTTTTAACTGCGTAAAACTGCTGAAATTCGCGTTAGAACATCATAGAGCGTTCTCAAAACTTTTGTAAATTCATCGGTAGGACTTCCGAATATAGGTGAATTGGGCTAGAAAGGCTAATTGACATCAATTTGGAGAATGACAAAACTAAAAACCTGATGAAGGAACCTTTCACAGCACTTCAGTGTTATTTCGTTCCTTAAAAAGCCGATTAGTGAATTATCTTAGTGGCTTTTACTAGCACTTTGGCCACAGATGCAGTTGATTCTTCTAGAACTTTTTTATTTCTGATTCCGTTGCCATGGTGTAATTAGGTTGGATTCATCGACTTCTCTTTAATTTTCTTCCAAAGCACTTGGTATTGAAATTAATTGATTTAATGGCTTAAAAAGAAGAAAAT
The DNA here is from genome assembly GCA_928085145.1 of Nezara viridula. Taxonomy (NCBI): domain Eukaryota; kingdom Metazoa; phylum Arthropoda; class Insecta; order Hemiptera; family Pentatomidae; genus Nezara; species Nezara viridula. The sequence goes on from OV725077.1 coordinate 215,016,008, forward strand.
TAAAGTAATAGACTCATCGTACTTATAAATCAATGTTTTATTTGCACAGTTTATTACAGTAACTGAACTTTTAATGTGCTTTCAATAAATAAATGTAACTTAAGCCCGGTTGCACCGACCGTTGTTAACTTTAATTTTACTAATTATGATTAGTTTATAAAATATATTTACATATTATAAATTATCAGTAAACTGAATTTTCGAAGAAACCAATGTTAATTAGCCATAATACCGTGTTGTTATCATATATAATTTGCTAATTCAACGTGAGACCTTAATAAAATTCTTAAACAATGTTAAAGTGTTAACTTATATGCGGTTACTTATAACGACAAACAAATATCTGCTTCTTCTGAGAATACTAGTATTGTGTTTTTGTTTTGTACGTTTTTCAAGACGACTACAAATTTGATATTATTTATTATGACTTTTTTAATTTCATGTTAAAATTCAAATAGGCTGTCTTAATCTGAGCTACTGATCGAAACCCGTTCTTGGCGGCATTAAATGCTTCTACAATCACAATGCAATTTTTTCCTCATTACTGCTAACCTGTTGGTTTTTTGTTTTCTATTATTTTTAAATGTTCAGAAATTATAGAAAACAGTAACTGTTTTTCATTTTCAGTAAAATTGCTTCCTCATTCTCTTTTTTCATCATCTTCACAATGATTAACAAGTGGTAATCACTGTAATAACTCGAAAAGTGTAAATATCAAAGTTTACACCCAAATGGATGAAAGGTTTTATAATATAAACCAAGTCCCTTTACAAAGACCGGTTGTTGTTAAAATACATCACATATAAGATGACGTTACATGTTAACCCCTTGTTAACTAACTCGGTTTAAAAATTATTTGGAGCAACTGGAACTTAGTCAAGTTAGACTAAGATGTATTTTACAACTTTATTAACCACTTATTATTAGCAGATGGAGGAGTGTGGACCTAAAATTGAAAAAAATAAATAAGAAGAAGGATAACAAAATTATAAATTAACAATATACTTTTGTTTGCTTCTAAGTCCCTTATAAGCTTCAACTAAGGAGAAAGGAAGGGGATATCTTAAATGTTAGCAATCTGTTCCAGCTAGACTAGGAAAGACAAGATCCATTTCGTGAGTTCTCCACGAAATAAATCTAAACCGAAGTTTAGTTTTGGTAAAAATTAGAAATCAAACAAACTATCTTACATACATGAACTCGCATTGGCATTTTGCGTTGGTGAGGTACCCGTTCCTCCTTCCATGGCCGATCGGACAAGAATCTTCTGCTTCCCCCATCCCTTAAAATTTTATTGCTCTTATGTTCTTAAAAAAGTGGAAGCAAAAGTAGAAATAGAATTTTTTTAGATCATATAGATATAACAACACTTGCTATGGTCTGGTTCATTTTTTTCTCTTGTCTCTAGTTTTAAAACTTTTCGTTCCGAAAATACAATGTGCCCCTCCTCAAAATTTCAAACTCCATCAAAATGTGTCATCTCAACAGTCTTGATGGCGCAACTTGCATCATGGAACCTCCTGAGAACTCCTGATTATTGCGTTTTTTCTCACTCAATGGCAAAAAATCCTTGGTGTACATCAGATAACTTTCACTTACCACTCTGAGTAGAAGTTATTTTCTCTCGCATTTGATTTATTTTGAAGTGCAAAATATCATTGAAATATATCTTTAATAGAGTTAAATTTTAACGAACACAATGGTGAATTTCGTTCATATTTAACAAAGCAAAAATTCATCATGACCTCAACATCCTTTACGTCCTTGACGTTATTCCATCCTGAGTCTCAACTGTCATCATCACTTTTTTTCTTTTTTCTGGGAAGTTGTCTAATATTCTTAGTTATTTGGCAATAATAACTTCCAATAGGTAACAATTGAATATATTTCTCTTATCAACGTTACATGTTAACAAGTTAGTTGACGTTTCGGGATATTTACTCCCATCTTCGGAACTACAATCCCAATAATCTTGTGGATGCAAGGATAACATTTTTTTGAGTCAAAATATTGTGCATGTTACATTACATGTTTGAATTTTGTAGTTACAATAAATTTGCAATTACCTTAAAAATAATAATAATGTGCTCCATCGTCAAGTTTCTAATTCATGTTATAAAATATATCATCTAGAGCAACATCCTGCTTTTGACCAATAATTGGATCTGCCATAGTAAAATACAATTGACCTTTGGATCTGACTGTTTTATCTGACTATTTTTATACTATTGTTGTTAATGTTTATTTTATGTATCTGTAATTTAACTTCTATTAAATTTTAATTTTGTTTAATATGTCCGTATAATGAGTTCCTAAATGTTTAGTATCTGTTTTGTAGTTGACTGTTGTTATATTGTTTTTTGTGATTGTATTGCTTCAAGTAATTTCCTATTGGTGTTTTTTGGTTCTGTGCCTATTATTTGTGGTTTATTGAAGTTAAATTTATGCTGTAATCTTATAGTGTGTTGTGTTTATGTTTTTTGTATTTTTACAGTTGGTAATATGTTTTGTAATTCTAGTCCCTAATTGTTTGGATGTTTCACCAATGTAGATGTTAGGGCAGTTTTGACAGTTTAATTTATATATTAGATTTTTCTTGTTTATTGGTTCTATTTTATCCTTTGTATTGGTGATGTACCTGCTCAGTTTCTTATTATTATATTGGCCGAGTTTAATTTCTGTTAAGTCATAATTTTTGAACACTTCTTTAATTAGTTGATTTAAAAATATAATTAATTCTTACCTATTGGAAGTTATTATTCCACATGAATTAAAACAAATACGTGCTCCACAATCGCTTGAAGTATTTTCCTGTAATTAAACCAATTATCATTTTTGATTCTCAGAATGGACAACAGACAGTCGATCAGTATTTGAGAAAGGAATGAAGTGCTCCAGTATGTCCGATGAAGCGAACTGTTATTAGCTTAAGCTCCTACAAATTAGATGGGGGGATGCCTGCGGAGGGTGGGCCCTGGAGGAAGTGGGGCCCCTTACGCTGAAGTATTATGACAGGGGAGCTGCCACATATTGATTTGTTTGTTGTTTTTCTCCACAGCCTTCTAAGGGTCCCACAAACTAAATTATTTGAGAAAAACCTCAGCCGCATTAACTAAATTGGCGTCAAACAGATTTATTTCGCTCTTCTAACAAGGTTCAACTTTTCAAAGCGTTCTTCACCGGCGAAACCCAAGAAGGACTGCCTATTAGCGGCGCTTGAACGCTCCCGAAAAATGAGATTCGAACATTTCTTTTCAAAATTATCCCTTCTCGCGACAGATTAAGGGAAAAAAATACATAGGGTGGGTCAATGAACTATGACTGGGTAAGTTATATTGAAAGTTTTGGTAAACGAAGAAGATAGGTAAACTAATAAGGAATTTTATTTTTTCTTGTAACCATTCAACAGTCAGTTTCTCCATTGGAATAAGCATCATTGGTCGGTTATCAGATATGGGCAAATGCTACTCCGAGAACCAAATAGTACTTATTGTACTCAAAATGAATCTCTATAAGGAATTCAATCACTACTTCAGTTAGTCGTATGAAATCAACTAAATTAGTAATTAAATTCTTTGGTACTCAAAACAAAGTGTGTATTTGATTAAAATACTTGGTACTGAGTATTCAGAATAGCATTTGCCCATCTCTGTGGGCAACAGTTAAAGATGGTATAGGTTCTGCGTTAATTTTACGCCGTAATAAAGAAGTAAAATGTTAATAGTTTTTCATAATTGGTAATTGGTTGACTGTCGTGGATGATGAAGAGAAGAATAGTTGGGGTGGTCAGTCAAAAAGGAAGGCAAAAATAAATGATAATATTTATTTTTTACATATGCCGACGTTTCGACCTGAAGTTCAGGCCTTCATCAGGGCTAAGAAAATAACCAGATAACAAGGTATGAGAAACATAAGTAATGATGGTAAAAAAGATAATAAAAAATAAAAAAAATAAAATAAAAAAATTAGAAAAATAAAATAGATAAATATAAAGTAAAATGAAATTGTTAGAATGATGACTAAGAACTTAGAGATAAATAATAAAAACCGTTACAAAGTGTGGAATGATGAAGTAGGCATAATCAAAAGGGTGACAAAAGTGTTATAATGGGAATCTTAGAATAAAATGTAAAACATAAAAAAGAAATATGAAGTTATATAAGGGAAAAATTATAAAGTGAAATGTGAGTAATAGTTTTTCATTAACAGACTTTGAGTCATGATGCCAACAAATTGACAAACAGCAATGAAAATATTTTGCTTAGCGAACGGAACATACACGAGTTGTGGAATTTTCAATAGAATTTACTAAAGGAATAAAGGAAGGTATTGATGAGGAAATAATTTATTATTCGTCATAGTGTTAAATAGTTTACAATTAATCTATTAACGTATAAGAGTGCTTAAGACTACGGCTTGTAAATAACAATAGATGGGGCTTATTGATCACAAAAGGATAATTTAGTTAAAAATGAAGGGCATAGTTTAATGGGACGTAATACTTATAGACTCTGAACACTTTATACGTAAGCAATAAACAAATCTTCAAGAAATAATGTTTCACTGTATTTTTTAGGGTTTTGGAAATAATTAGGGTTGAGTTCATCCAAGGAAAGAGTATGCTAAATTTTAGGTTGGTGAGAATTCGAGAGAGAGGTAGACAAGAGCATAGTCAGCTGAAAACCGAAGGCGGGGGAGAGAGGACGATTATTTAAGAAGGAAGACGGCAATCAATTCGGTTTGGGGGAATTTGTCTTCATTTTGTAATTATTTTCTTTCAAAATGTTGGAAAACCAACAACACTTTGCTGTTAATATTATTTCGAGATATCCGTTATTAATATTTTTGACACGTTTGGTTGGCATTGGTTGGCAGCCCCATCTTACCATCCTCCGGATCCGCTCAAGGAGAAAGAACGAGCAATAAAGAAGTTTCCAAATGGTGCATTTATATGAAAATGATAAGAATGGTATTTAAAGTGTATTTATTATTTTTTTTATTTCTACCCTCCCCTGCTGTGAGTAATACCGGTGTACATGCTGCATATAGCAACTGGGTGTTTCGCACTTGGGCGTAATACCTTACCTGCCGCATAAAACGATTTACAATTTTACAAAAATGAAGCATTTTCATGTTTCGTTTCGACCTTCTTCTGCTTATACGCCTTCTCTGCTCGATCTTACGAATGAGCTCTCTTCGGTTAATGTTGAAGTCGAAAACTTAGCAAACTGAACTTTTCATCAAAAATCTTTATTTATTTAAACGAATAAAATTGTTTATTTAAATAAATGATTAGTTACTTGCTAAGGAAAACCTTTCTTTTTAAGGAAACATAGTCCGGTTCCCTTCAGTAGTTTATCCCTTAGCGACTAGAAGATGGTTCACTCTTCGATAGTGTGTCCTGAAATCTCCAGACTTCCATAGCTAGGTTATAAAGCACAGGTAGGAAACTGTGGCCTCCTTGACGTAACTGCGCCCTTCAAAAGTTTTTGCACGATATTTATTAAGAATTAATTATTATTTCATTATTTAGTTTACAAACATTTTAAAATTAATAGAATTAAGATGAATATATATATGTGGGTGCATATATTTAGTGAAAAATGAAAATATAAAAAATTGTTGCGGTCTCCGTTAGCAATGTCTTAAACTTCCTACGGCCTCTAATTATAAAAAAGTTCCCTACCTATATAATATGGAGTCGATGTACATTTCATGGAGATAATCGATAGTATAAGGGCGATGATAGATATTGTGTGTTCAATGAAGGAGTTGGCTTATCATGCCTGCTCTTTAATCTTGCACTAGTAAAGGTGATAAGTGCAAAGAAGTGGGATGATTCTCACCAAGTCAGAACAGATTCTGGCCTACGTAGATGACAAACATATTAGGGACTTAGAAAGGAGCTTCTTATCTATAGAGGCTGCAGGACAGGTAATGAGTCAAAGTATTAACCAAGCTAAGACCAAAAATATGATTGGCAACTCACCAAGGCCACCAAAACCTACAGTTACGATTGGAGAATAAACATTTTAAAACTTAAATAATTTCGTGTATCTAGGGTCCTTAGTTTGTGCAGATAATGTGCCTAGTCAAGAAGTGCAGAGAAGAATTACATCAGCTAATAGGTGCTATTTTGGCATAGCTAAAATTTCACACCCTGTGAAATATATGCGGGAGAGACTCCAAAAAGGATATTTGGAGAAAATGTTGTATTCCTATGCCAAAGCTGTTCACAAAGTATATGTCAAGTTCATTTACTTTAAGACTGACCAGAGATTAATGTTAAAAATTATCGCCCCTGACTAACGGTACGTATAAGAGATATTTCGGGAATATTAACTGAAATGCCTTTTTTTCTCGAAAAAGATTGATCGAAGAACCTAAAGAGAGAACCATATGTGGACAGAGATGTGGGAGGCTGAAGAGCATACCGTGACGTGCTAATTGGCCCCAGTCGGTCATTAGCCAAGCCATTAGGAGCTGTACCGTTTTCTGGGTTCGACCCATCCGCAGCAACAGTCCCAATCTTGTCTTACCTATTGTACTAATAATAATTGTACAATGTCATTGGTCATATTTTCTTAAGCGTGTTAACTCCGTGAAATCTACAGCCATTTCATTGTTGGTAAATCAAAATCTTTATTTATTGTTATATACTTCATCAAACTAATACTGGTACTAGTGAGGAGGATTAGCCCGAAAAGTGGGCCTTGTGATCCTTCTTTCTTCCTTCCTTTTGCCATCCTTTTTGTAAATTCCTTGAAGTTTCTTCCCCGTACTTACCAGAAAGGTAGGGTCATGATTGATTTCTCGAGGCCGCAAAAAAATAAATATTTATCAAATTAGATGGGCATTGAAACATGTGGGTTTTCGAGTTAAGTTACATATCTTTAGCCATCACATGGATCACGACCTTCACTGCATTCGAAGTAATAAGGGCAAAAATGATGAGAAAGGCGGGAATTTCCGTCCTAACAGAGGAAGAATTTCCTCGGTTGGTAAGTAAGGAGAACTTCCCGCGGTTCAAGAAATTCATTTATGGCTGCAAGAAGGCAGTGGGTCCACCCCTCTTCAAAATTGGAGTACCAAGAAGAACGGCGGAAGACGGTCACCCTAGATTAAAAGTCACTGAAGATTGAAACTTGTGTACTGTTTACCTTGCAGTAGTGTGTTTATGGATGACTGCATAAAATCCCACTAATAAATATATATAGCCTAATGGGCAAGGGAGGGTGGCAAATAAATACAAACCTGCTGCTTACGCCCTCCGTATACCTAATAAGAAAAGTTTTTATCGGGATTAACAAAAATGTATTAAGTAAATGTCCTTTGGAGATTATTACTTGCAATGGTTAATGAAAAAACTACCCTTATTTAGAAAGGAGGTTAATGCCTCTTCTACATTTTATTACATTATTTTTATACACGATTTCTCGGGAATATGTTCTGACGGTAGATTACGAACTAGTGATTATATGTGGTTATGACATCTGAAATTGTGGGAAGTTAACCCTTCCGGCTTCCTCACTTCCGAGAGTATAGTAGCTTTTGATTCATGTGGGAGGTTAACGACATCTTTAAAAACGAAATTTTTCACTCGTCTTTTTCATTTTAGACATCAAGGATCAAATTCGGTTCCATGTCTGTTTGTCTGCGGTCAAATCCACGTGACGGCCTTATCCCCTACCTTATTGACTACTAGTCAAAATTTTCAAGCAATATTCAGAGATTGTCCAAGTTATAATCTATATGACACGAATAAATTTAATGAGATCCTTGACTATCGCTTAAAAAATTGTAAATATATTTTCTTAGATACATCTATAGTTCATAAAATGTTCGTACGGTTTTACTAAAAGTTTGAGAACACTTGGAAATGATGATCAATTTTATTGAATTCCATTCATTACCTACTCTTATTGTTGGGGTCAGGGGTACTTCAAAATCGAAGTACAGATCTTTCCCCGGTGCGTTTCCTCAATGGTGGGAAAATTCGAGAAAAATTAAAAAACTTTGGGAAAGAAGGAGAAATAAAAGAGTAAAATAATGAGACATGTAAAACATTAAAGAAAAAAAAACAAATGCATGGACAAGAGAATATTAAAAAAGAGAAATATTCAATAAATCGAATAATGGAAAAATGAAAACCCCCTTTTGAATGTTCACACAGTTATATTAAATAAAAAAAGAGATACAAAATATATGTAAAACAAACAAATGAGAAGAAAAAAAATTATTCAATTCCAAAGAGAAGAAAATATAAGTATTCCAATAAAAGAAAACATAAAACATCATTTTCAGTGACAATTAAACATTATGAAAAAAAAAATATAATAAAGCCCACTTCTAAAAGCTATAAATAAAACATGAGAGACAAATTATTTTCCAAAAGAATAAACTCATTTACAGGTGAAATAAAAATTGGTTAAGGTTCTAATGTCTTTGTGATGGTGATAATATAAACAAAAATACGAGCCAGGTTGGAGGTTCCACCTGGTTACCTTCTACGATGTTCAGCTGTTGAGTAATCGATGGTGGGGTGGCATCGATATGAATCGATTACTCAGCTGCGCCCAACAGCTGACCCTCGAAAATGGCGTTAGGTGAGATGTGGCGAGACTAGACGGCCTGGAGCTTGGTGAGATGGGCGGGGACAGATTTCCACTACATGGGTCTAATGTCGACAAGAGCTATCTCCAGACTGGCTTAAGACTGCATCCCGACAGTATTATGGCATTATTTGTGTCTTAATCCCTAAGACTGGGTATTACTGCCGGGCTGGTGTGTATACAAATGAGCGATAATACATCGCAAACGAAGGCAGATATACAAACACAAATATATTTCTGTGACAATTGTCCCTCAATTTTTTCAAAAAAAATAAATAAACATTTTCTTCATTAACATTTAAAAGGGAAATATGATGAGAGAAAAAAATATAGATCTGCAAGTATGCGGCGTTAACACTTATATATATGTAAATTTATTTTCGTTGATTTTTCTATACCTAAAAAACCTCATGTTTGATTTGACCAAGTTAGAGGGAAGTTACGAATTGGTGAAAAAGCGATCTCGTAGGTATTTGTGTTTATAAAATTATATCCATCACTTTAAAAAAAGAAACTTTCACTAACGGATGCACAAACGTATTTTTCTTGATATGATCTTGAATAATAGCTCGGATTGGCCAATAATTTAAGGAAATTTGGAAAATGGTGTTCTGATGGTCTAATACGAATTTCATCAAGTTCCATAAAGCAATTAAAATAAATTATTATATACTGTATGTAGATACACCATATATAGGTAAAATATTTTTTCGTTTATTGGTTCCTCCAGTTGATAATACCTTACAGTTTAGCAAACAATGACACTGGCCGTTGTATGTGTATTATACTTACATGAGGTTATAAGTTCTTAAACTGTATGTGTTTTTGTAGCCGAATTCTTGTGACTGGCATAACACATAGTTAGTTCGCTTTTATGAATTTTAAAGGGATTATGAGGGTTGAAATCTGTGTGGTCTATTATAAGTTTTTTTCAAAAGTCATCTATGTCTTTCTCTTAGACGAGTTTTTTTCCTAGACAAGACTATACATTAAAAAAAACTTTTTATTGTAGATTTTTTCTCAAACGAAAAACCATAAACATTGAAGTGTAGGTAATTAAGAGACCGATGGGAAAGGTAAAGATATACTGGTTATTCTCAATAGCTTCGATGTTTGATTGAAAAGGATTCAACAATCAGGTAATTCTTATACATGGATAGGATAAAAATAAAAGGATGATCAGAATTTTAAAAAATATAATGGTGGGTATGCTTTAGGCCATTTTTTCTAATTATAATAAACTGTTTTTTGTTTTTTTAATGAAACATTATATTTCTAATTTGTCATAAAGTATTGAAAATATAAGATATTTACATTAGATTCTACCACACTTTACAAAATTATATTTTATTTACAAGGATCCCTGATCTAGTGCATGTGTGAGCGAGAAAGATAGGACGCTGCTAGATGGCAAAAATTTTATGACAAACAAAAAGAACAGAAAATTGAAGGAATTAAAAAACAGAGGAGAAAAAGATTAGTCATATTATAAAGCAGCTAGTTAACAACGATAATAATAATAAAAAGGCTTAGGGAACCCGAAGGTTCGATGCCGACACCACCAATCGCTTATTACACACCTCCCTCCACCGTTCACCGTCCAAACCCAGTCCCTTCAGATCAGCTTTAATGCAATCTTCCCACCTTCGCTTCGGTCTACCCTTCGGGCGCTTACCATTCGGCAAAGCAAATATTAACCTTTTAGGAATTCTCTCGTTACTAAGTCCAACAACTTTACAAGCCCATTTGATTCGCCGCGATGAAATTATCTCAATTATATTACTCGGATACAGTTCACGCAATTCGGCGTTGTGTAACCGTCTGAACTCTCCGGTTAACCATCCTTCTTCGGTCCGAATATTCTACGCAATACTCTTATTTTCAAAAACCTTAAGACGCTGCTCATCCCTTAATGTAAGCGGCCAAGTTTCGCACCCATAAAGAACTGTAGGCAAGATAATTGTTTTATAGATTCTAATTTTTAAGTTTCGGGACAAAAGGCGCGAACTAAGTAGTTTTGTCACAGAAAAATAACAAGCATTTCCCGCCTTCAGTCTAACCTTAATTTCTTCTTTAATTTCGTTTTTTCTAGTTATCATGGAACCTAGATACCTAAACTTATCTACCTGCTCAAACATATTACCATCTATATCGATATCACCAGTAGTATCGCCATTTTTGCAGCTAACCATATATTTTGTTTTATCCACGTTTATTTCGACTCCTAGTTCTTTACCGGCTTTCATTAATGTTGTCGTATTTAGTTTTATAGTTTCAAGGTCTTCGCTTAACAGTACCAGATCATCAGCTTAGCCCAGTACGGATGTTGTCCCACCCAGATCCAACCCTTTCTCGGTACGCATTACCTCCCTAATGGCATGTTCTAATGCCAAATTGAACAGTACAGGCGAAAGGGAATCCCCCTGTTTTAAACCCGAACGAACCTCAAATTTTTCGGACAGATTATTACCGATTCTAACTTTATTAAGTGTCTCCGTTAAGCACATCCTGACTAGATTTACTAATTTTTTAGGAATCCCCTGCTCGATTAGAATATTATACAGTTTCTGGCGGTCAATAGAATCATAAGCCTTTTTAAAATCTATATACAGCTGGTGAACAATACCGTTGTACTCCAATTTTGTCTCTAATATTTGCCTTAAAGAAAATATTTGATCAATAGTCGAACGATTCCGTCTAAATCCGCATTGGTAGTCTCCGATAATTTCCTCGGCGTATTCCGTGATTCGACTGGTTAAGATTAAAGTAAATATTTTATAACATACCGGAAGGAGTGAAATTCCTCGATAGTTATTACAATCCGTCCTCGGACCCTTTTTGTGAATCGGAATAAGAATAGATTCTTTCCATTCTTCAGGTAATTTCTCATTCACCCAGATCTTTTTAACCAACCGATGTATTGTAGAAACTCCAGCTTCCCCGCATGCCTTAATTAGTTCAGTAGGAATATTGTCGGTTCCAGCTGCTTTATAAGATTTTAATTTTCCGATAGCTAATTCAACTTCCTCTTTACTCGGTCCTTCTACCAACGGTTCAGCACTCTGGTACTCAGAAGGAGGACACAGATCATAATTTCCCGTATTTAAAATATTGTCAAAGTGGTCCTTAAACTTATTCAATATGTCAACCGGATCGGTCAGAATATTGTTATTATCATCCCTAATTCCAGATGTTACGGATCCTACACATTTTCGTGATCTGTTTATACCTTTGTACATGTCTCTTACGTTATTTTCGATTTTATTAGTTTCTATTTCAATTATTTTATTTTTAAGATACTCCTTTTTTTTTATTTTTGAGCAATTTTGTCGTTTCGTTCTTTGAGGTTCGGAAGTATTCCAGATTGTCTTCGCTAGGATTATTTAGAGCTTTTAATTTAGCGGCTTTTCGTTTTTCGCACATGTTTAAGCAATCTTTATCAAACCACGGTTTGTTATTCCTTTTTTCCTAGACACGAGTTACCGACCGCTTTAATATTATCCCTGATCTCTATCCATAACTTGTCAATATCCTCGTGGTCCTCGTCAGGAAGCTCTAAAGCTTCAAACCTATTCTTAACATCTAGCTCGAATTGGGTTCTAATTGATGGATTTTTTAATTTGTCCAAATTAAAATTCTCAAAATCAAAACGGTTTTCTTTTCTCTTGTTTATATTAAGTTCTTGTCGAAGTTTCGAGATTACTAATTCATGATCCGACCCACATTCTTCTCCGCGATAAGACCGTACATTAATTATACTGCTTTGTCAGCTATGTTGTATCAAGACATGATCGATTTGATTTCGTGTTTGCGAATCCGGTGATGTCCAAGTATATTTATGAATATCCTTATGTTTAAACGTCGTACTTTTAATTATCAGGTTTTTCGAGATGGCAAAGTTTATCAGACGGATCCCATTATCATTACTATATTCGTGCAAACTTTCTTTACCAATCGTCGGAATATAAACTTCTTCCCTTCCTACCTTTGCGTTTGCGACACCTATAATTATTTTCATGTAGTTTCGCAGTAGTTTATCATAAACCCATTCGAGTTTATCGTAAAATTCACTTTTGACTTCATCGTCACTGTCTTCGGTCGGACAATGTATGTCAGTAATCTACTTCTAATTAGAAACCCGGTACCCAAACAGTAATTCCCGCTTCCTCCGTACCAAATAGTGTACTTTCCTTCCCTCATCGAGCCTTCCCCTGGCCAGCGAACCTCTTGCAGAGCCACGACATCTAAATTGTACCCATTCACCTCATTCGCGACCGATTTTAGCCCCCCTGCTGTGTTTAAACTTCTTACGTTCCACGTACCAATATTTAAATCCCTATATTTCAACTTGCGCCATGAATCCCCTAAAGCAGTCCACACCTGGAGACCCGAACGAGGGACTAGTTTACTTCCGGATAATAAGCGTTTTATCTTAGGGAGATCCATGACTATTTGTGGTGTTTGGTGAACTAAAGATATGTGAGTAGGGCGTTCAATCCTACTTCACACCCTCCAGCAAGTCTGGTGCGCCCCTACCCCCAGCAAGTCTGGAGGTCCCCTCCCTCCAGCAAGTCTGGAGGTCCCCTCCCTCCAGCAAGTCTGGAGGGCCCCTCTCATTGTTGGTCAGCGAGTTCATCGGACTTAGCCGGGAGGAACTTCCAAGGAATTTCCACCGACCATCCCCACATCCGCCACCCGTGGGACGCTCCCCATACGCGGTAATGAGCCCGCGCGAGGAGTTCACAACGATATAACATCTAAAATCAAGTTTTCCTAAAATATAGTTTAATTTTATTAACTTTAGATGTTTATGTAAATAAAGCGTGTTATTGTTTATTTATATTTTATATACTAAGCTCCTTAATGGTAAAATGGATTGGGATGCTTACAGGGAAATTCTGGATTCAGAACTTTCAATCCCTGGCTCGATTAAAACAGCAGATGAACTAGAAGAGGCAGTGGACAAATTTACAAAAAGTGTCCAAAAAGCAGCTTGGTCTTCTTCTCTACCAAGGTCATCAAGAGCAGAACACTTGCCAAGATATCCTATATATAAGAGACTTGATCACGGCAAAGAGGAGAGCACGTAAGGTATGGCAGACTAACAGACTTCTTTCAGATAGACGGACATTTAACAGACTAAATAACGAACTTAAACGACTAATACAAAAATTCAACAGAACGAATTATGATGCTTATTTGAGCAGCATATCAACTGACGATGGAAGTTTGTGGAAGCATACCAAAAATTTGTTAAAACATCGAGGGGTGTCAGTACCCCTGCGAAACGAAGACAGTTCATGGGCTTTGTCGGATAGAGAAATATCTGAACTATTTGCAGACCATCTTTCATCAGTATTTACACCATTTACCGACTTCACGAACACAGAACATGAAACGTTAGTATTTGATACTCTAGACATACCATTACAGATGACACCTCCCCCTCTTCCTTTCACTGCTTTACAAGTCGCACAACAAATCAGACATCTCCCAAAAAGAAAAGCTCCTGGTTATGACTTAATAACTGCCGAGGGTCTCCAGCAAATACCTAGGAAAGCTCTAGTGTTCCTTACGACAATATACAACTGTATTCTGAGGACAACTAACTTCCCATTACAATGGAAATACTCACATATCAAGATGATACACAAAAGGGACAAAGACATTTTCAATCCCCCATCCTACAGACCTATCAGTCTCCTTCCGATATGTTCCAAAGTTTTCGAAAAAATAATATACAAAGGACTGGTTGACATACTGACAGACCAACAAATAATACCTGACCATCAATTCGGTTTTCGTACATTTCATTCAACTACACACCAATTACACAGAGTTACTGACTACATTGCTGGAGCGCTACAGCAAAAACAATATGCTACCGGCGTATTTCTGGATGTTGCCCAGGCATTTGATAAAGTCTGGCACCAGGGACTTCTCTTCAAACTCAAAACTATACTGCCTAATACATACTATCTCGTTCTCCAATCTTTCCTTTTCGACAGATTCTTCTCTGTCCGACAGGGTTTAGAAATTTCCTCAATTCGACCAGTATCAGCAGGGGTACCTCAAGGATCAATATTGGCATCTTTACTCTGCATTGTCTATACTCATGACATGCCTACCAACTCTGAAACATTGACTGCTACTTACGCTGACGATACAACAATTTTAAAAAAACACCATGACCCCAGACTAGCTTCATTAAATTTACAAAATCATTTACTAAATTTACAAAATTGGTATTCACTCTGGAAAATTAGATTAAATCATAACAAATCACAACACATAACATTTACGCTTCGACGAGAAACATGCCCACCAGTTTATATCAGCAACAAGCCAATTCCTCAGACGGACAGTATACGCTACCTCGGACTAATATTTGACAGAAGGATGACCTGGGGCCCACACGTTAAAATGAAAAGAAAGAGTTTAAACAAAAAACTGAAAATACTGTACTCACTGTTTTCTAAATCAAAATTGAAAATTAGACAAAAACTAAATACATACACTTACCTGCTCAAACCCATTTGGACATACGCCTCACAGATTTACGGTTAAGCAAAAAAGACTCACTTACAAAAACTACAATCCTTTCAATCTAAAATTTTAAGACTAATAACTGCAGCTCCCTGGTACGTCAACAATAAGACTTTATATACCGACCTAAGACAACCAACCATTGACCAGCACATACGTACTCTTTACTCCCGATTTCATCTAAAACTACACGGACATCACAATGGACTTATCAAAGACATGGCCACGGCTGAAATGCGCATCAGGAGGCGACTGAAAAGGAGCTGGATGAGAGATCTCCTTTCCTGATTTTAGGATGTAAAGAGACCAGGGAAGAGGTGCTGCTGGGCTCCATTCTTCCTCATGCCTATCATGTCATTTTCAACTTAACATCAATCTGCTAATTGTCACTACCATGACGAAAAAAAAAATTTTTATATATTTGAAAAACCTAGTTCAAAAAATTAGACACACAAAATAAAAAGTATTTGTGAAAGATTTAGTGGAAGTAGTTTTATATTTTTTCATAAACTTTAGTGTTTTTGAATGGATATAAAGGTAAGTAAAGGGGTCTTCATAACTAGTTTTCAAGGTGTCCATAACTAGTAGAGGTTTTCATAACTCATCAAACAGAACAATCTTATATTAAAAAAATGTGTAAAAAATATAACAAAATTATTTTTTGGTTGGATAAGGACAGATAACTATTCTTTACATGGGGGAAACAAAATTATATCATCACATCATTTAAAAAAGGATAAATAACTTGTTAGGTGTTGATAACCAAAAACATTGGCTTAAGCATGTCCATAGCTGGTCATTTACCCTACTTTTGGGAATATGGTCTCTTCGTTATGGTCGATCCGCTTTGTATATGTAAAATAAAGTATTTCATGGTCATTAAAAATTTTCTTATACATTAGAGAAATCTATTGAGTTATTTGAAGAACGATTTGTATTTTTAGTATTGTATTATTACATTTTTGTAAACCACTTGAAATATGTTTTTTTTTTCAAAACTCTGCGTTATTTGACATACACAGTATATGGAAACAGCCATTCAATATGTCAGCTTCATAGCCATTTTTTGAGACACAGTGATCAATAAGTAAGTGAATGAAATGCATCTTTCTTTTATATATTGATATTACCTCAATAAGTAAGTAAATATATAATTCTGTGCATTTTCACAAAGGATTACATTTTCAATTCTGATTTTGATTACAAAGGAGCTTCAGTTAAAATCGATTTGTGGAAAATGTGATTTGCTGATAATGTGCAAGAGTACAAGGAAATATCGTTGTGGATGAGGAATTCCACCATTTCATCTTTTGGATGTTACGGTACGTGGTCAGTAGCATGCAGTACTCCTAACGTAACCTGGTGATTAGTAATGTAATTGTGGTCTGGAGTAGATGGGAGGATTCACCACAATATTCACCATTCCGTCTGGGCATCATAGTTACAGTTAGTTCTCTTCATCTGAGATGGTGTTACAGGTTTCCGTAGGTATGTAAAGATAACTCGTTAATTATTTCCGAGTAGATAATATCACTCAGTTATATTCTTTTTTCTGCTTTAAATTTAAGATTTTCCAAATGAAAATCAGAATATTTTCCTCATTAGAAACAATCTATAAATGGGATTAAAAATTTCAATAGATCCTTTTTGCAATTAGTTATTTATTGAGAGGATCTCATTTATTTCAACGTTAAAATAAATAACCTCAAAGTTTTCACCATCAAAGCTCATAATCCAAACATGTTGGCTCTTACGAATAATTCACATTGAATATTGTTCAGTCATTGAGTAGTAATTTACTTTGTAAACAACAAAATACAAATAAATTTTGAGATACTACAAGGCGGTTAAATTATTTTTGTTGGTTCATCACAAAGATTCATTATTCATAAATAAACCAAACATGAGTACAAAATCCAAAAGGCTGTGTATTCGCTAATAATGCTCTAAACCGGATTATTATTATTCAAACTTCCCTCAGATGGTGATGTCCGGGATTAAGAATGTAAACTCGACGGTCTTCCTCCTCGGAGCTCCTCCAGACCACCGTAAAGCTTCATTGCCATGTCAGTGGATTTGGCCAAATTTATGTCCTGTAGTTCATTTTTTGCTTTCTCAAAAGCGAAGGTAATGAAGCTTTGTGTTCGTGAGAGAGGTTAAAAAAATGTTTGTGCTCAAAATCTAAAATTTCCACTCGCGTTTTACGTTTCAGACATCAAAGGTCAAATTAAGTACCTGTCTGTCTGTAGTCAAATTGAATTGACGGACGTATCACCGTTTACTGTTTATCCAATTACCATGAAATTTTCAAGGATTGCTTAGGTTTGTGCCTGGATGGTCCTACATCAATTTCATCGAACTAAGTTCAATACTTCTGGTTACGCCCGTGCAAACGTATAAGATAAATGTATTCCTAGGATGCTGTATAAATTATTTTTTCTACAATCGACTTACTCAAGTATCACTTTATTTTACACTTTTTTTACAATTCTATCGATAATAGCTTCAACGATTTCGATTAATATCTTTATATCAATGAACAATGTAATGGATTTAATATCTAATAGGCCTTTGTATTCTCATTGAAATATTTCAACAGACCTTAAATATCAGACACTTTGCATCATTTATCGCAAACACAATTCTTTATTTTAGTATATATTTCATGTATAGTTAAGTTAAAATATTGTGATATGATTTAAAATTACATGGTTTAGAAGTGCAAAAACAGAATTTAATAATCCACTATCAAACATTCTTGTTCAACGAATGGTCCATCACCTAGAAAGGATTTTTTACCAAGCGTGGACTCGACCTAGAAAACTCGTCTTGAGGATAGAGAAATGTATCTCTTTTATTCGTGGCTAGGTCAGGTAAATGGTTGCAATTTGGACGCAGCCAAATAGCGGGTCGCTGTTTTTTTTTCTTCTTCGTCTGTTTTTCCTCTTAGTCTGTGTCGGACTAGACCGGTCCGTTTTTGCGGTGGAAATAATACCGCAGCCCGTCTCCGGTAACAAGGTCCTCGTGATCTATCGTCTGTTGGATCTCTAATCTAGGGTCGAAGTCAGTGTGTTAGTTGTCAACAATTCGTATATTTATCCAAAGTTAAATTATTTCGATTATATATATATCCATATAAAGAACTATTATGATTGTAAACTTTTATATTAAAAATATTTCTTTAAAATTTCATTAACACCCCAGCTTAGAAACTGTACTTTTAAATTATTTCAATTAAATGGAAATAGAATTCTATACTTGAAAATACATAAACTAACGAGCAGTTTACTTTAGGAATCAAGAAAAAACATTCTGAAGACAAAGAGATTACAACAAAGAAACCTTGAATGGTAAAAAATTAAATTTTCTTATATGATATAATAATTAAATAGTCGTATGATATAACCATGACTAAGGGATGCTCCGTACCTCCCGTACCTCTCCGATGGACCAATGTCAAACCAACCATAGATACCTCAATTGCCAGACATAAAAAGGATATCGCATTTCCAGTTGAAGTTCAAAAATTATTTTTAGAAAATTTGGAAAATACAAGGAGTGTAACATCTTGTAAACGGATGCATCAAAATTAGATAAGGAAGTAGGATGTTCGGATATAAATTCTAATATTCAAACTTCCGGAGGCTTGTTCAGTTTTTACTGGTGAAATGGTAGCAATTAGAGAAGCTCTTAATCACCTAGAGACAAGTGAAATTACCAAGTAGTGGCAGTGGTGACAGAATCTATGAGTTCATTACTAGCCATTGAACATACCAGGCCCAAAACCACTCTCGCAAAAGATGTAAGAAACGTTTGGTGGCTATTAAGGGACAAGGGCAAAGAAGTATTGTTCATTTGGGTCCCTTCGCATTGCGGGATCACCGGTAATGAACAAGCCGATCAAGCAGCCAACATGGCAAGAAAGCCATATATAACATCCGTGGAATCAATTAATGAAATTCCTCTAGAGGATTACCTTAAAAAAATTAAAGAGAATGTGTGGAACATGTGGCAAAACAAGGTGGAACAA
Organism: Nezara viridula; assembly: GCA_928085145.1. Classification (NCBI taxonomy): domain Eukaryota; kingdom Metazoa; phylum Arthropoda; class Insecta; order Hemiptera; family Pentatomidae; genus Nezara; species Nezara viridula. The sequence continues at coordinate 215,035,196 of OV725077.1, forward strand.
AAATAATCGAAATTAAAAACCACTCTTTAAAATGGGAAACCGCTCACCGGTCATCTAGAAAAGGAGAGACAGCCCTCCGTAGACTAATAATTGGACATTGTGAGTTCTCGCACTCCTACCTACTAAGAGGACTTGATCCTCCGACCTGCGAGAGCTGCAATCAATGTCCAAAGGACGGTAAAGCATATTATACAAGGCTGCCCTATATTTGAAACTACAAGGAAAAAATGGACATGGAGTCTAATAAAAAATCTACAAGACTGCGAAAGTGCAGTTAAAAAAACTTAAAGATTTTTAAAAGCGATAAAATTCTACAACAGAGTGTAATTTAAAGGTGTTGTCAATGATCCTACAGTGTAGAGGCAACATAACAACAAATAAATAAATTTTCTTCTTCATACAAATTTAAGGCGTGTGTGACCTATACGCAGGCACGTAAGAATTACTTCCTTTCTGAGCTTATTCCTAATTGACGATGCCCAAGAGGAAACGTCACCCTTAATCTCCCTCAATTTATTTCCGGTTACATTCGACCATATCGTCATTTTCTGTTTGATGACGTTTATAAAATCCTCTACAGGTACTCCCCGATAAGGTATTCCATCAGTAATGGTTTTTTTGGCAGCTCGATCAGCCAGTTCATTACCAGCTATTCCACAGTGCCCAGGGACCTTGACAAAAATACTGATATATTATTTCTACTTGCGGAGTTTGTTGAGTGCAGAATATTATTTATGATGATATTAAATGAGAAAATATTTCCTAGACTAATTAAGGTGGATAGAGAATATGTGCATATGACCATTTTGATTTTAGTGGGTTGTACGATATTTAAACTTTTATGTATTGCGACCAATTCAGCAGTATAATTATTACATAGTGGTACCTGTTCCTTATAAAGAATATCTAAAAATCTGTATTATATAAACATTGAATGTGCTAAGAATTCGTATTTGTATTTACTTATTCTCTAACTCAGAAAATTGCTTCGAATTCAATGTGTGAATAAAAAAAAGAATAAATAAGTAGAAAATAAAGTAAAGCTATTACGAATCTGGAGTAATGAATACCTCAATTTATATCATACATACATTTAACCAACTTATTATAATAAATGGTAGGAACGATTTATTTTTTTAATAGCTTAAAACAGTTATTACTAGGATGTACTTTTCAAGAAATCTTCGGAAAACAATAAATTAATTTTTATAGTTGAAACAAACTGTAGGCGTTGATGACCTAAGAGTTTTACACTTTTAAGCAAAAAAAAAACAACAAAAAAAAAACAACCTCAAAGTCTACATCTGTACTAAGGAGGAAGATTTGTCGTTAGAGATTATCTTGGGTCTTAAAATCAAAATCAATTGAATGAAATAAATCTAAATCTAAAATGTATTTTACTTTCTCATTCTTGTTTATGACTACGTTAATAATATAACCCTTTAACATTATGTACATAATCAAGATTAGTTTTAGGAATTTTTAAAATACCAGTGCCCAGTACAGATACTCTTAATCCACATTGTACAAATCCGTTAACCCTTCACAAAGTCGACATATTTATACATTTGTATTTATTTATTTATTTAACATAGTGTTAGAAAATTATACGATTATTTATATTATATTTATTATTTGTACATTAATATAATTTCTAATTGTAGATACTAGTAAAAATATGTGCGTGGTTTATAACATGAATAATACCAATATGGGCAATTCCATGGCGACATTGTATATTTAAGCCCGCGTTAGCCATTTTATAAATTTCTTTATATTGCGACACTTGATTTTACAGGCTTAGTCTTAACCAGAATTTTTCTATTCTTGATTGTGATGATTCAATGTGAATTTATTTATTTTTTTGCAAATGTATGGTGTTGAAATTTAATAACATATACATTTTACTTATCTTTTTAAATAAGTTCTTAATAGACAAGGATCAAATAAAGCATTGTTAATGTGGCGTTACACAGTGGTCGGAAAAAGCATAAAAACAGCAAAAATCCCGTGAAACTTATAATTTGGGTAAGATACAAGAAAACTACAATGTCTTACAGCATGTCGAGCCTTCTGAATTGGTATAGATTAAAACCATTTTGGTAAGTCGTTATGAATAATAATATTAATTAAAAAAAAACAACATATTTTCAATACCGTACTCTTAATCTGTATTAGCAAAATAATATGTAAGTTCACAGCTCACAGCGGGCATTCAGCTTTTAATGAAACAAGAAGAAAATGTTTTAGCATTTGAAAAATGTTTATATAATTTAAATGAAATAAAATTTATTATACTCCTTTGCCCTCTTCTTTTTTCTTATATGTGTTTTTAATTTTGTTTTATATTATAAATTTTGAAATAGAAATATTATAATATGACTTTTGAATTTTAAAGAAATAATTTTCTAATTATGAGATAAAAATTAAGTGGTATATGTCTAATTCATTAATGATGATATTTATAAATTTCTATTGTTTTATCTGCTGATATATAAATTTATATGTATATTCATAAGAATGTTAATTATATTATAAATATTATTATTGACTTGAAAAGGGACAAAATTGTCCGAAACGTCGTCGTAATATAAAAATGAAATAAAGTTTAATGAATTAAATAATAATAAAAAATAAACACAAGGAGGAGTCGGTCGGGGGGTGCGGTAAAAATTTATTTGACCGCATCTCCTGACCAATTCCTTTTCATATTATATCACTGTCGACCATCTAAAAATCACTTAAAAAAAAGTAAATAAATAATAAACTTTATATAATAATATATACCTTTGGAAAAAAGGAATAATTTATGAGATAAAATATATCTTTAAAAATAAGTTACAAAATATATAGATATAAAATATAATAATTATAAAATTTGTTGTAAAATTTAAAATGTATTGTATAAGGTTATTTACCGAAACAATTGTAAATATCTATTACCTATATTATTATCTAGAGGATATAGAAATATTTGAAAAAAGCTGTTATAAGAGAAATATTTCAGTCTGTCACGTGGACAATAATTATAGTGATACATGAACACATTCATATCATATATTATATTGTTAACTAATTAACTGCATATGAAAAAAACTGCATAAGACTAAATTTGCTGAACTTTATTAAAACCTATTGGGAAAAATCCACCATTAGAGCTAAAGCAGCGGTCACATTAATGTAAAATTTCTCGTAAAGTGTTTATTACCCATGCATTTACCTTATACATTCAAAAACGAATCGATCAAAGAATTACAAAAAAAGATCACTGCATGATTGATTGTGATTATAAAGGTTTTATTTTACATGGGATTCAACCCAATTTATTTTACAAAGCATTTAAAGGTCGATATTACATGGGTTGAGGAGGAAATAAAAAGTCAACCTTCGCAAACCTGATTCGAAACATTGCTTATTTTACACTAGTAATGCTGGGATGCTGTCCCAGATAGAGCAATGGTATATAATCATAAAAACAAATTGCACTATTGGATACTGATTTAATGTAGAAATAAAATACTATTGCTGGATATGGTTCCTCGTTGAAACGCCTGCGTTAGTTACTTCATTTTATGTCTAAGTTGTTCCTTTAAAATTTTTGTGTATAGTGACGTTCCTAGTGACTTCTATGCAACTACACCATAAAGCTATTTTACGTCATCCTTTCTTTTCGTCAAAGGACTTATTGATGTCAATGTTGCCCAAATGGTTTCGGATTGTTCCTCATATGTTGTGGCGGCCTTACTGCTGGAGGAAACGCTGACTGTAAGTTTAGGTTCTCATTGGCAGGCATTGGATTTTCCTTAGCTATCTGGATGGCCCTATTGTAGGCCTTGATTAGAAAACTGTCGTCCAGATCTTTCGTCATCGCCGTTTACTAATGGAGAAATCAGGCTGAGCAGAAATTTATTGAAGCTCTGAATATTTTTCTATTAAAAACTTAACAGAATATTAAAAATGCTTTAGATATTTCAGGAAAATAGTTATGTAACATGTGATCATTCATATAATATCCACATGCTACAACGATATTAAAATCCATTTTTAATCGGAAAAAATCTGTAAAATGAAAATATATTATTCTCAATTTCTTTATTAGTAATCAGATAAACATTCTTAGTAACCTTGTAGTTTTATTCTACCTAAAAGCCATTCAGTATGAGCTCGATTATTGGGCATAATATTCAACTTATCAATTTGCATCCATAAATTCAATTGTACTTATTCCCATCTTTCAAAAAGAGAGCAATTTATTAGATTCCATTTTAATTCTGTCATCGATTATCTGCTTTAAATATTTTGTATCGGATCTGTAATACATTCTGTAAGGCAGACAAGTCCAACCCACCAATAATGAATTATTTCTACTACATCTTTAGGAGAGATATTTGTACAAATTTCCATCTATAATTTTCAACCTACTCCATATTTTGACCACTCCAAGTAATGAAGAAATGGAACTGAAAAAGATTTAGATAATTAAAGCTTCCGTTCTTAAATATTTTTTTCCAATGAGTAAAAAGCTTACTTCTTTAAATGTTGGACACTCTTTCCTTCTTTTTTTGTTCTATCTATGAGCTAACGATTCGATATCAATTCGGAGATCGAAGGCATCTTTAACTGGACTAACTTTCAATGTTCATACCACTGTCACTATTTTGTCTATGAACAATCAGTTCAAATGAAGTATTATGTAGATATTCAGTACATTAGTATTGATGTTAATGATATAATTTTTAAAAACATGAATAAAAACAATGCTTGATGAATAAAAAATTGTAAGGTTTATTCCCAAACAAAAAAATAAATAATAACATTAATTTTGTACTCCGAAGGTAAAGGACACCATTTTCCATTTCTGTATTTGTTCAGAGAGCCACTTTTCCATAATTTTGAGCTATTAAAATTTGCTTCTTAGTGACTAAATTATTTAATTAAAAAACGGACATGGAGTTCCTAACTTACAGGACACAAAATTAAATGTGTTCTTGGAAAAATTTCAAGCAGTCAACCTACTGAAGGTTTCCATAACTGACTGCCCATAGTTCAAGAGTGTCATTTAGAGTAAACAAAGTCTGGTAAACATAATAGTTCAGTCTATGAATGATTATAGGAGAAAATGGCGGCGACACAATTTTTGACTTTGGGATATAGTTTGGACTGGTAAGGAGGTAAACATTCTAAAAATCTCAACTCCGAGGTGGTGAGCCGGCTAATTTTTTGCAGGTCACTTGTGGAGGAGATGCCTAGTCGGTCACTTTTTTCGGGTTTTCGCATAATAATAATAATAATAATAAGGCTTAGCGAACCCGAAGGTTCGATGCCGACACCACCAATCGCTTGTTACACACCTCCCTCCACCGTTCGCCGTCCAAACCCAGTCTCTTCAAATCGGCTTTAATGCAATCTTCCCACCTTCGCTTCGGTCTACCCCTCGGACGCTTACCATTCGGCACAGCAAATATTAACCTTTTAGGAATTCTCTCGTTACTAAGCCCAACAACTTTACAAGCCCATTTGATTCGCCGCGATGAAATTACCTCAATTATATTACCCGGATACAGCTCACGCAATTCGGCGTTGTGTAACCGTCTGAACTCTCCGGTTAACTCATCCTTCTTCGGTCCGAATATTCTACGCAATACTTTATTTTCAAAAACCTTAAGACGCTGCTCATCCCTTAATGTAAGCGGCCAAGTTTCGCATCCATAAAGAACTGTAGGCAAGATAATTGTTTTATAGATTCTAATTTTTAAGTTTCGGGACAAGAGGCGCGAACTAAGTAGTTTTGTCACAGAAAAATAACAAGCATTCCCCGCCTTCAGTCTAACCTTAATCTCTTCTTCAATTTCGTTTTTTCTAGTTATCGTAGAACCTAGATACCTAAATTTATCTACCTGTTCAAACATATTACCATCTATATCGATATCACCAGTAGTATCGCCATTTTTGCAGCTAACCATATATTTTGTTTTATCCACGTTTATTTCGAGTCCTAGTTCTTTACCGGATTTCATTAACGTTGTCGTATTTAGTTTTATAGTTTCAACGTCTTCGCTTAACAGTACCAGATCATCAGCATAGCCCAGCACGGATGTTGTCCCGCCCAGATCCAACCCTTTCTCGATTCGCATTACCTCCCTAATGGCATGTTATAATGCCAAATTGAACAGGACAGGCGAAAGAGAATCCCCCTGTTTTAAGCCCGAACGAATCTCAAATTTTTCGGACAAATTATTACCGATTCTAACTTTATTGAGTGTCTCCGTCAAGCACATCCTGACTAGATTTACTAGTTTTTTTGGAATCCCCTGCTCGATTAGAATATTATACAGTTTCTGGCGGTCAATAGAATCGTAAGCCTTTTTAAAATCTATATACAGCTGGTGAACAATACCGTTATACTCCAATTTTTTCTCTAATATTTGCCGTAAAGAAAATATTTGATCAATTGTCGAACGATTCCGTCTAAATCCGCATTGGTAGTCTCCGATAATTTCCTCGGCGTATTCCGTGATTCGACTGGTCAAGATTAAAGTGAATATTTTATAACATACCGGAAGGAGTGAAATTCCTCGATAGTTATTACAATCCGTCCTCGGACCCTTTTTGTGAATCGGAATAAGAATAGATTCTTTCCATTCTTCAGGTAATTTCTCGTTCACCCAGATCTTTTTAACCAACCGATGTATTTTAGAAACTCCAGCTTCCCCGCATGCCTTAATTAGTTCAGTAGGAATATTATCGATTCCCGCTGCTTTATATGATTTTAATTTTCCGATAGCTACTTCAACTTCCTCTTTACTTGGTCCTTCTATTAACGGTTCAGCACTCTGGTACTCAGAAGGAGGACACAGATCATAATTTCCCGTATTTAAAATATTGTCAAAGTGGTCCTTAAACTTATTCAATATGTCAACCGGATCGGTCAGAATATTGTTATTATCATCCCTAATTCCAGACGTTACGGGCCCTACATATTTACGTGATCTGTTTATACCTTTGTACATGTCTCTTACGTTATTTTCGATTCTATTAGTTTCTATTTCAATTATTTTATTTTTAAGATACTCCCTTTTTTTATTTTTGAGCAATTTTGTCGTTTCGTTCTTTGAGATTCGGAAGTATTCCAGATTGTCTTCGCTAGGATTATTTAGAGCTTTTAATTTAGCGGCTTTTTTTTTTCACACATGTTTAAGCAATCTTCATCAAACCACGGTTTGTTATTCTTATTTTCCTTTTTTCCTAGACACGAGTTACCGACCGCTTTAATATTATCCCTGATCTCTACCCATAACTTGTCAATATCCTCGTGGTCCTCGTCAGGAAGCTCTAAAGCTTCAAACCTATTCTTAACATCTAGCTCGAATTGGTTTCTAATTGATGGATTTTTTAATTTTTTCAAATTAAAATTCTCAAAATCGAAACGGTTTTCTTTTCTCTTTTTTATATTAAGTTTTTGTCGAAGTTTCACGATTACCAATTCATGATCCGACCCACATTCTGCTCCGCGATAAGACCGTACATTAATTATGCTGCTTTGCCAGCTATGTTGTATCAAGACATGATCGATTTGATTTCGTGTTTGCGAATCCGGTGATGTCCACGTATATTTATGAATATCCTTGTGTTTAAACGTCGTACTTTTAATTATCAGGTTTTTCGAGATGGCAAAGTTTATCAGACGGATCCCATTATCATTACTATATTCGTGCAAACTTTCTTTACCAATCGTCGGAATATAAACTTCTTCCCTTCCTACCTTTGCGTTCGCGTCACCTACAATTATTTTCATGTAGTTTCGCGGTTGTTTATCATAAACCCATTCGAGTTTATCGTAAAATTCACTTTTGACTTCATCGTCACTGTCTTCGGTCGGACAATGTATGTTTATTAATGCGATTTTAAACCAACGTCCCTGAAATGTAGCTACCGAAATTCTATCACTAAAGAATTGTACGTCCCTCAAAGCGGATAGTAATCTACTCCTAATTAGAAACCCGGTACCCAAACAATGATTCCCGCTTCCTCCGTACCAAATAGTGTACTTTCCTTCCCTCATCGAGCCCTCCCCTGGCCAGCGAACCTCTTGCAGAGCCACGACATCCAAATTGTACCCATTTACCTCATTCGCGACCGATTTTAGCCTCCCTGCTGTGTTTAAACTCCTTACGTTCCACGTACCAATATTTAAATCCCTATATTTCAACATGCACCATGAATCCCCTAAAGATTGAATTGTTCGGGTTTTCGCATATATCAGGCAAATTATCCATCGCATCGACAAAGACGTTCTATACAAAATTACAGCTGATACAATTTTCAGTATGATTGATTATATACCTATTCTCGCTATTTTGCTTTTTTCCTGCGATATCCGTCCTCAGCTGTCGCTAATATGGGGAAACAAATTTTTTACCTCATGTTTTTTAATTAATTTAACTACCTAACTTTTGAATAATTTGTTTTACGATAGAGAAATGAGGAAGAAATTTTAAATAATTAAATTTTCTTGAAGGATATAAGGAAAAGGAATAAAATTGTATTATAAATGGAAAAATACAAAATACAAAGCCATGAGTTTCCAACGTACAGATGAATAGTTAATTTGTCAATCCAGGCATCATCAGGTTGAATTTAAATTAAATAAATCAAAAATAAAAACGTTGGAACTGCAAACTGAAAGTGACTAATTGGGGTACAAGAAAATTCAAATTAAAGCCACAATATCTTTGGAACACGATTTGGTATCAATTGGCGAAATGGCTCTTAACAGTATATCATATTTCTCTGTTTAACATCTTGCATACTGTGCAACCGTGCAACAAATGTCTAATTGATCGAGTTGTATTGGTGACTCATTGTGATTTTCCTTTCAATGGCACTATAAAACAAATGATGTAAGACTTGATTTCACCACTCATGTTCTCAACGTAAACAAGCAATCCTCATCAGAAGAACGTGTGAAGGAGGTCCAAAGAAGCGACCTTAATGAGCCGCTTCCAGAACGACACGATATAATATCTAGTTCCAGTGAAAGGATACAGTTCGTGTAGGTCTTTCTTGGCTTCCAACCCAGATATAACGCTCCATGGAGAAAGCAATCGTCACCCCCGCGGCTTCCTCTGCTTTCTATCGCCAAAGGTTGTTTTCGAATCAATCAAGAGACGATGCTCTGTCGCGGCTAAATATGTGCTATCTATTTGCCCTTTCACAAGGCATTTAGTTTTCACTGCAATCTCGATGCTGTTGAATTGACAGAACAGTGAAAGGTGGTTACCGGTTTAGTTCCAAAAAACCGACGCGTAAAGACGAAAGGAAAAACAATCTTACCACAAACGCCCTTGGATGATTCAGAGCTGTTATCTGAATATTGGTATGTGACTATCCACTAAAAAAAATGAGAATACCTATTTGATTTAATGATATCTTGAGCTTATTTAATTTAATTTTTTTTATTAATGTTTTTGTATAGGCCAAAGGCTTAGAATAACTATAATAAATCGACTTTCTCAAAACAGCATCGTAATGTTTACTTGATATATCATTATTTAATTATTTAAACTCATTATTTAGGCATACATATTTGGTTAACAATTATCATTTTCTTTTTGGTTTATTATTTTCAATAATCAACCATTGTGATCGACCAAAAAATTCAAAAACTTAACCCCCTCTCAAAATTTGAGGTTTCATGTTTCAGGATGCGTAGAATTAAAAAAATGAATACAATTTTTACTGTCCGTCCGCCGTCCGCCGAATTTGCTCCGAAACTACTCGACCGATTTTTTTCAAATTTTGGTATAAAATCAGAGGTCACCCGAGGATGATCCTCCTTCATCGACATTATTATCCGCCTTTTACTTTCAAAATGGAGGCCGAAAAAACTGCGTTGCTATAGACTGTAGATCCTAAACGAACGTACCAATTTCAATAAAACTTAAAGTAATTTTCTATACGCCCTTTAAATTTATCTATATAACATACTTCAACGAAAAGAAGCTGGAAAAAAAAATTACGAGGTATGGTAAAATTTAATTCCGAATAACTCAAAAAGTTTACACTTTTTTGTCGATATTGAGATAAGATGTTTCAAAGGTATTTAAATTTCCTAAAAAATGAAGGAAGTTTCATCGAAGTCAAAGGCACTATTAGTAGAAATATCGCGAAATTTAAATATTTTTGGTTTATTATTTTCATTAATCAACCATTGTGATCGACCAAAAAAGTCAAAAAGTTAACCCTCTCTCAAAATTTGAGATTTCACGGTTTTTAAAATTTACTTTTTTTCTGTTGTCATGCTGTTTTTTTTTACTCTTTTGAGGTTGTTCTATTTTTATTTATTTTTACAAAGGCTGAGACGTTGCGACGTCTTATTTTATTATGTGTAAAATAAGATTTCTTACTTCTTTATTACCTCATTAGTGACCAAACACCTACCATCCTATGTCGATTGGTGTATAAAGGGAAAAAAAAGTTGGAATAAACCAGTATAAAAGATATGATAAACGAAAGAGATAATGAAATATTATACATCCTTTTGAACTAACACATAACGCCTGTTAAATTTATAATAAATGTACCCGTATTATTTCATCGTCTAACAGGGCTTATACTGACATGGATAAACAAAACCATTGTCATAATCGAATTAAGACTAGGTAACAAAACATATGATTATAAAATAAAATTAAATCCTTTATATTCCATGGAGAACATTAGGAAACACCGGAAGCCGGTAACTTATCATGAGATATAATTCACTTTGCCTATAAAGCCGGCATATAAAGCACCCTAATGCCCCATAATACCCAACCAAAAAGAATACCCGCTCAGAGATTAGCCTTTGAGTCACTAACTAATTGGAGTCCATCTGTCATCCACATCCAACTTGGGTCGGGACCGCACTTACTTATGGATTACCTCGCTTGTCTTGCGGGAATAACAATAACAGATCCCTTCAGATCCATTAGGCAAATTAATACTAAAACTTTTTGGTTTTTCTTCTTGAGGACATCTCGATACAGGCTCTATTTGGGAAACATGCAGTTTTATGCATACAGAAATTTCGTATGAAAATATAAAGCTTTAATTATCAATGTACGGTTTATAAATCACTTATAAGGTCAAGAACGACAGATTCTTGAGTATGCATTCTGAGGAGTTCGGCCAGCACTACGTACTATACGTGCTGATTACTCGTTTCATCCCTTAACTAATGATGGGTTTTAGCAGTAAGCAGATAATTTTTGAGTTCGAGTTGCATTTTAACTAATTATGTATAATTATAATTATATAATTACATTAGTTTTTATAAAATGCATTTTCTACTCGTTTATGACTTTAAAAGATGGGTATATAAATATTCTGATTTTATTTTTAATTTAAATGAAAGTTTTCATTATCCCCAATCCTTAAAATGCCCTCGGGTAGTGGAAGGAATTTATTACATGTATATATTGTATTATTGTATACTATATATGTAATTGTTTCAATAAACATTTTGGAGGGTAAGAAAAAAAAAATTAATTTAAATGTTTGTGCTGGATTATTTAACTATGAATGTCTGATTTTTATGCTAAATACTTTTTTTGTGAAATTCAAAATCCATGGAAAATTCTTGGTATATACGAATGGATAGCTTATAATTTCTATTTGAAGATCCTTACAGTGTGCAGTGAGTTTACTTACGTTTAATGTTTTTAGTTGGTAAAAATGTTGCGAATGTTACCAAAATACATAAATTAATTTTAATAAACATAGTTCTAGTTATGAGCTATGTTTATGAGCCCAGTTGCTACCAGACAAATTCTGTTCACAGTATCTGAAGATTTGTTGTTTTCTTTTTCTGGAACATTTAATCATAGCTCACTCAGAAAGTGATATAAGTTAAGAGCAATCTAAATTAATTCGAATTTGGGAATGAATAAAATTAATAATGAAACCAAATTCTCCAATCAAAATTTTCCCTTTCTTCGTGTCCATTTCAACTATATTTAACTAAACGACATACATTTTTCTCTTGTAGGAAGATTGAAAAGCTTCTCCCTGGAGTTGCATTATATGTTCTCGACAGAAGACAGACCTACCGCTAGACTAATAGAAAGCGTATGCGGTGTACTAGACTTCTCTCCCTTAAATAGAAAAGGTTCGAAAAGAAATAGGAGAATGGCCTAACGATGGAAGAAATCCATTTCAGAAGTTTCACTTCTATTCAGTAGAGATTTTCAATCATGGAATATGAATGACTTACAATGGACTTTTCCTTAATTTTTTTTTGTTATTTACTTAATGAAATTTACAACTGTATAAAAAATACAACCAGTAACAATGCACCACACATTTTAAAATAATGACAGGAACAGACTTGAAGAGATTCTGCCCAGTGGTAGTGCTCCCTATTTAATTCTAGGTAAGAAGATCACGAGGCCATCTTCTTTTCAGACGCCTAGGAGGATTATCTGGAATCGAGGAAAAAGCAAGGCTGGAAACCAAGTGGATTCGGATGGAACTGGAGTTTATCATGAAAGGATAGATATCTGGTTCGGGCTAAACCAGCGGCATATGGAACATTAATGTCTTTATGAATGGTTTTATTTGTTACAAAATATGAAGTATTAAGGATTTTGGATTGTGAGGATTGGATACGAAAGAAATTCAATTGTTTGGTGGAGTCCCAAAGCTCCGTATGTCTATATAGGTCTTATTATGGTTAAGTAGATGAGTATTTTGTAATTAATTGAAAGATTTGAGAGAGCATTTGTGTAGTGAGTGTTAGATCAGTTCGCAACGTTTCTTGTCGTTTTAATCTAGTATGCGGATTCCAAATGAGACGTTTATCCAAGTGGAGTCCTAGATAGCGGATTTGTTCAAGAGGAACAAGTGGTATATCATTGAAGGATATTGTAGGACAAGAAGTTGTAGGTTTACGACTAAGGATAAAAGTAATTTTATGGGATTTATTGGAATTTATTTTTATTCTCCAGTTATGACACCATTCTTCAAGGTTTGTGATATGTGATTGGAGGGTTTGGGATGCAATTAAAGGCTCATTATTAGCAGATAGAATACAGGTGTCATCTGCATAGGTGGTGATGATCGTGTTGGGATGGGTTGGGATATCAGCTGTATAAACTGTATAAAGGATAGGACCGAGGATGCTCCCTTGAGGAACACCAGCAGACTGGGAAAAGAGGGATGAACATGCATTATTATGATTTACTTTGAAGTATCGATCAGTAAGGTATGAAAGGATAATGAGGAAGTATGTATGTGGTAGGAATTTACGAAGTTTGTACAGCAGTCCGGAGTGCAATACTTTACCCAACGCCCTGTCATTATTAAAAGTTAAAATGTTGCTTTTGTAGTAATTGTAACTTTTGGAAATGTATATATCTACTTATTAGCTATCATTTAATATTGTTTCGACTTCTATGGCCATTGATTTTATGTACACGTTTTCTCATTAGTACTATTTTCTTAGTATGGTGCTGCGTTTTATATTTTGTCTTTTGTTCGTACTTTTCTGATATTTGTTAAGCTGAAATAGGTGTTGGACAGTAAGATGTTCATTACCACACGTTCGGCTTGTAGGTCGGTGTAGCGCTAGAAGCTGGTGGAGAAGAGACAGCTCAGTGTGTCTAACTCTTAATCTTAGCTCGATAATCATGGAATATTCCTTTGACTATGAATATGAATGACTGACTATAAATATTGTTTTATATATAAAATTGATTTAATTTGTGAAATGATGTCCTTGAAACAATATCATGTGTAATAGGTTGAAAATCAGTACTCCCTTCATTCCCAGAAACCCCTCCGGCGAAGGTAGGATATGCAATAGTGATGCGGGGTCGCCCCATGGTGAAATATGGAGATGTCTTTGGAGGGTCCGGAGTGCCTTCTCTTGTTTGTCTTTCCGCTTTGGAAACGATTCGAGGAGATGTGGATATTTCATGCCCTGGATAATACTTTTTCTCTGCCTCCTGGTCCCAACTTATTTATTAAAGACCGTCCAACGAGCAGGGGCGTTGCGAGGAATATATTGTGGAGTGGCCCACTCACCAAACACCCGACTTTATACGAATTTTTCTTCAGAGGAATGAGAGTATTCTAGTACATAAAAAAAACAAAAACATTTTATAAATACTGTATTTCTGCCATACATTATATTTTTAATTTTTTTTAATAAACAAAAAGAGTTTGTTTTTTTAAACCTAAAATCATGCATTCACCGATAATTTTTAATTATTTAAAACTTATTTCTATATAGCTTGACTGACACTTACCCTTTTAAACTGGATTATGGTCTGGCTTAACGTTAACTTGCGCAACTGATTAACCTCAACATTTCACAAAGCCAAACATAAAAAAATCTGGTGCGGCGCCCGTATCACAGAACTTTCACTTACCACCCTACTTTAAGTAAAAATAGGTCTTTTCATCGATTGATATTTTAGGGATGGTCAAAACATCTATTATACCCGATTCAAAAATAATACAATTTCTAAAATACTTAGCTGATAGGAACATCATACATAGGTATACAAATGTAAAATAACACTATTGTCGGATAAACAAAAATCGTATCTCTTAATTATTTATTGTAATCCAAATTTATAGTCGTGAAAGAAAATGGTTAGTGACGATAACAGGCATAAATTCAATGGATTAAACGAGTTGGAATTATATATACATCGAGGTCAGCTTCACATCAAAGACGGACATCGATCATTTTCAGAAAGTGGAGAAAAAGTGTATATATATATATATATATATATATATATATATATATATATATATATATATATATATATATATATATATATATATATATATATATTTACAACTTTTCCTTAATCGACCTTTGAGTATTAAATTTAAAATTAACTATTTAATTGGGAATACTTATTGACCCTACTTACTTGGGAATACTTGTTTATTGACGTTTCGATCCCGGTATTTTCTTTTTATTAGTCAACCATGGGATCCTCTTCAAAGCTAGCATTTTAAAAAATATAGAGCTTCGATCAGGCCAGGGACACACCGACAGTCTTAGCACCGTCCACTAGCACATATATTAAGCTAATAAACAGAAGAAATGAACATTCAATAGTTTATTAAATAATTAATAAGTGACCTTATTCCCAATTAAATAGTTAAGTTTAAATGTATATATATATATATATATATATATATATATATATATATATATATATATATATATATATATATATATATATATATATATATATGTTTAAATAAATAACATATACTCGAGGGTGTACTGGAGTTTCTTAAATAGTTCTCGGCTCTTATTAACCCGTTCCATAGTTACCACCTTGTTAACCCGAGTGCGCGCTCGATAATCTTCGGCAATTCTCCTTTCCTCGTTATAATCCTTTATTTCTCCTTTAGTTATTAATATATTTTTTTCATGTAAAATCCTTAAATGCGCCAGTGGGACCAGTGGGAGTTATTTCGATTCCGTTGTTTGGAGCCGTTGTAAACTATTTTCAGTTTTTCTTGATCACAATTCATTCTCTTCTTATGTATTTCATTTAAATATAGGTAAGTAAGTGTGAGTAAAAAAGGTTTTAAAAGTTGAATTTTCATTATATCGATATATATTTTGGTCAGTTACTTCCTAACATGTGTTCTAAAGTTTAGAAAAAAAAAGAGAACAATTTTTTTTTGTTCGAAAAAAATAGGTAATTAATGTAAGTGATAAAATTGAAAACTTACTTTAATTAAACGAAAATTCATTGATAAATCTATGGTTGGAAATCTAATTATATAGTATTGTGTATTACATAACTATGTATATAGTATTTATATACTTACATCAACGAAATTTTTTTCTGATATAGATATCCTCGTAAACATTCTCGATAGTACATTCTTTTCCAAATAAACTGAATCATTAGTGTCCAATCTACTTTATTTTAAAATCTTTCTACTGGCATCATTGCAAATTGGGATGTCACGAAATTCTTTTTATTTATATTTGTTTTATTTATCTATTTATAGTCTCCAGTGTTCTTTAATAATATTGCTCTACCACCTTCGAAAACTGTACGATTTTTGGGTCTCCACTTGCACAAACGACTGACATGGACTTACCACATAAAACAAAAAAGAAAAGAACTTGATCAGCGATACGGACATACTTTTTAGGCTACTTGACAGACGTTCTAAATTATCTGTGACTAATAAATTAACTATTTACAAAGTCCTCATTAAACCGCTTCGGACATATAGGATCGAACTATGGGGAACAGCAAAGACATCAAATATAAAAACCATCCAGTCATTCCAGTCAAAAGTCCTTCGGAAAATTGTAGACGCACCCTTTTATGTTTCAAACCTCACGTTACACACCGACTTTAACACTCCTTTCATCGCAGCAACTGCCGCTGACCGCTTTAACAATTTCCATGAGAGACTAACTCTAAATTCCAATCCACTTACTCAAGCTCTGTCTACTGCCACAAATCCATATAATCCGCCCAGAAGACTGCTGAGGCGCTGGCCAAGAGACTTATTGCATTGAGCTATTTGCTGCATTATCTTTTTTTTTTTGTTTGTTATTATATTATTATGTATGTGTTATTTTACCGCTGTTTTTTTTTTTTTTGTCTTTCTGTTTTGTTATTTCTATTCTTTTTTTTATGCTGTCATTTCCTTTCCTTGATATCATATTTGCTGAATACCGAGGTAGATGGAAAATTTATTGTGAGCCACGAATATGTATAACTAATAAATAAAAAAAAAAAAAGTAAAGTACATTGCAGCGTTGTCATAGATTATCAAAATATTAAGTTGACTTGCATAGATGTAGTAAAACCTATTTTTTGGTTTGAGAAAAGTCCACCTGTTGGAACAAATATTGGCTGACTCCAAACAACCACCCGACCCACTCTCACTGATCAAACAATGAGGGTGATGTGATTGATGTCTCAGGAATCTGAAATGGCAATCCACGGCCCCGATGTCACAGGGATATTGAACCATCTTTCCAAGCCAGTGCTCTTCGTGACACTTAAGTTATATTACGGGGTGAGTATTGTATCATACTCGACTGGTGGATTGGTTCAAGAATTTCAATACTAGAAGCGAAGTCCAAGATATTTAAGTTCTTAACGGATAGGGGTTTGAATCAAAGACAATACAAGAGTCAATAGGTAACACTACAATATCGTAATTATATAGTCCTATAACCTTGTATATCGTAAGTTTTACCAAGTGGTGTTAGGTTTGTTGTTTTACTTTCCTACTTACATTAGGTAAGGAAAATATTGCGATCGGGTCAAATTTCGGATATGCTGTTTTCGGCAGATCTATACGTTTTAGAGCTCCCTCCGTTTAGCTTGTTTTCTTGAACGGTATTGAAATTTCCTACAAAAATATATAAAAATCGTTCGTTTTGGACAACTAATAACGAAGTTACAGCTATTCTATTTCCAACGTAAGATTAAAGGTAAATATGTTTGCTTCAGAAAGGGATTAATGAGAGAAAAATGCGAAACGTGGCCACTTACAGTATGAGCAACATCTTCAAGTTTTTGAAAATAAAGTATTGCGCGGAATATTTTTCTGACCGAAAAAGGACGAGTCAACCGGAGAATTTAGGCGGTTACACATCGCTGAATTGCGTGAACTGTATCCCGTTAATATAATTGAGGTGATTAAGTTGAAGCGAATAAAATGGGCATGTAAAATCGCTGGGCTCAGTAACGAAAGTATTCCTAAAAAATTAATATGCGCTGTACCGACTGGCAAACGTCCGGGGGGTAGACCAAAGCGAAGATGGGTAGATTGCGTTAAGGCTGATTTGGCGTTGTTGGGTTTAGACGGAGCCCGGTGGATGGAAGAATGGGGACATCGATTGGTGGTATCGGCATCGAACCTTCGGATCTGCTAAGCCTTATTATAGTTATTATTTAAGTACGATAAAAAATTAATATTTCCATTAACTTGTTTATAGAGAAACGTCTTTTTTGATGCGCCTATGTGCTAGAGAATCAATATTTATATTATTTATTTATATAATATTGATGAAAATATTGACTGTCGATACTTTGATGGTATAGATAATTATAGACAGTATCGGTATTAGGTTTTCGATATCCCATCCTTAAAGAGAGCCATATAGAGATGGTGTCTTGATATTAGTTTTATTTGTATTTATTATATTTTTAAAACTTATTTATTAAAGATCAAAACGAAATAATAAATTAAGACCTCTAGAAGCAAAGGGTTACAAATGACAAAAACAAAGTTTTGGGTAAACGATAGTTAAATCTAAACCTGTCCTGTAATTGCAATGATTTTCAACACTGGCGGACATCTTGTACTTGTTTTAAGTCTTTCAAAAGCCACTGTTATATTTAAAATATATTTTGATCACAAATGAAAATATATTAAATTATTTTTAGAATTATGAGTTGCATTTACCACCTCTAGACACTAATTAATACACGTTCATAATTGTGAAAAAAGACTGTACATAGCATATCGATTTAATTATCATATTTCTTCAATATTAGTACATTTTTGAATTAACAGAGACGTTTTTTATGAATATACAATATACTTCAAGATTTGGTGCTGGTTTATTGCTATTTCTGAGCTTATCAGATTTCTTCAATTTTGAGTTTCTTTATTGGGTTTTAAAGAAAGTCTATGGATTTTTATATTTCGCCATCGCATATAGGTTTCTTGTGATTTTTTGAATGTCTTCTTCAAGAGTACTTTATCATGTTCTTAGTCAAATCACTAACTATTTCAAGCTCATTCACAATATATTCCAACCATCGTTATTCCAGCTATAAACGAGAATATTGAAGAATTTTAAAATATATCGAAAAGTGAGAATTTTATCTAACAACCGTAATATTTTCCAAAAGTAGTTTCCATTTTTGAGCATAACACCATAAGGGAAAAATGAAGTATATTTATGGAATTATTAGTCATTTAATAAGTTTGTTAAATCTATTTTATTGAATAATGAACATGTAAAAAAAGGAATTAAATAGTTATTTAAAAGGCTATACATTTCTACTTCTTTGGTATTCCAATAAAATTTTCCCAACTGTGGATTGTATTTTTTTCACCTCTATATGCCAAATGACATTTGTTTGGAGGTTAAGTAATCGTTTAGTTTAACTCTTAACTGTAAATAAATTTAAAAAAAAATCCATGCATTTAACTCTAATTTAAAAAAAAAAATATACTTAAATCTCTTTAACTCTATGGTTTTCAGATAATATCTTTTGGTTTGAACAAATTAACCAAAGATTGGTTAGATGTTTTGATGTTTAGGTACTAAACCTCAAGGTCACCAGTACACGATCAGTGAAATAATACTACTAAAATAATAGATTATTCTACTTATATATATATCATTTATTTCCCTGTGTATATTATATTAATATAACATATATATATTCTCGAATTGAGGCTTGATGACAAGCAGGAGAGGAGGACCACTATAAGTTAGTATGATGAAGGTCTGATCTAAGACCGAAACCTGTTGCGTTACATTTATAAAAAAAACATATTTGGTGCGAGCATCACACGACTCTCACTTACCATCCTCATATTAGCAGAAATAAGTTTTTTCAGACAAAGGGGGAATGAAAGTAAAAATTATAGACGCTATATTTATTATATTTCATTGTGGGTATTTTTACTTATTTAATTACCCTGAGATATACATACATATATATTTGATGCGACAACCCGTTGACTAGACCTCCTCCAAAAGTCTCCGCCAGTTGGCTCTATCTGTTGCTCCAGCTCTCCAGTTCCTTGCGCCGAAGAGATTGTGTGCGTCAATGTGACGGAAAAGCCTACCCTATTTTTCGGCCTACCCACTCTTCTCTTGCCATGAAGCTCTTCAGCCAATGTCCTCTTAGCGATCTCGTCCTCCTTCAACCTTGCTACGTGGCCCGCCCATCGGAGTCTTCCAATCTTGATCCACTTGATGATATCAGGGTTTCTGTACAGCCTTGAGAGTTCCTGATTCATTCTCCTTTTCCAGGTGTCTTCCTCTCGAACGGGGTCCAAAATACTTCTCTATGTCTTCCGTTCAAACACCAGAAGAAGGTTCTCACAGGCTCTAATAAAGACCCAGGTCTCTGACCCACACGCAAGATGTATTCAAGGTATCTGATCTTGAAGTATTTTGCGAGCCCAAAATAGCTTCGATTAGATGCGGAAATTCTCCGGTCGATATCCTGTTATAGGTGATTTTGTGTGTTTATTTCTGAGCCCAGGTATACGAAACTTCCCTCTCAAATCTGTATGGTCCAACTTCGAAGAAACCTGATGGATCTATTCTGGAATACTTTGTCTTAGCTTCGTTGATGACCAAGCCAAGAATTTTCGATTCTTGTTCTAGAGCCAGGATCGCTTCTCTTAGGGCACGCTCCGATCTGGAAGCTATGTCGTAGTCATCTGCTTACCCTAGTAAATGGACCGTATTGTTGAATGCGGTGGCCCGTGTTTGGATTTCCGATCTACGCACTGCTCGCTCCACCACCAAATTAAAGAGAAGACATGCAAGGGAGAGTCCCTGACCCTTAGATATACAAATACTGTTTTTTAAACCGCAGTAATATAAACAATGAAATATTAAATAATACCAACGATAACATTTTTGGAAACCGCGTATGTATATGTATGTATTATCGGAGTCTGTATTATATTAAGCTCATGTTACGTGTTGGAAGCCTGTTCTAATCTTTCGGGTGAACTCGGGCGCACTCGTATTAATTTGGTTCCTTCATTATAACTATTATTCGCTACGATCTATTATTTCTCCTTATTCTTTCAGATTTTATATTCAACTATCTTTTGTATCAAAGACCAATGTAAAAATTGTTAATTATTTTAATTGAAAATTAGCCATTTAATCCCTGATAGAGAACATCTATGAGAATAAAACCTACATTATATTAAATACTGATTAATAATACACTTATATATTCAGATTAATCAAAACCGTTAGAGCTGTTTTTAATAAAATCGTAAAAATGTGTTAAATCGATTACATAAAGTACCACGTCTGGTTTGCCGATTTTTAATAAAATGTTGCTGTAACATCCCAAGCTTATAAAAACCTCAAATACGCAATTTCAGTTTCCTACGACTTTTCGTTTTAGAGCTACGCTGAAAACATACATACCCACATGGACTCACACACAAAGATTATTTTGTGGGACTTGGCCATTTTGACTCATAGGACTTCAAAACGTGTATTTCCGTTGAAAACTCAGATTCAAAATACTTACCCTAACTATATATTACATATATAGGCAAGTGAAAGTAAAAATACTAAAACATTTTATAAAAAGAAAATAGAAAATGGTGAAAAGTTTGAATGAATTAATTATTTGGGAAATATATAACGAATTACTAAATTACTTGGTTTCAAGTAAAACAAAATTACTAGAGGGAGTGACGTCATCCAATCACAGCCAATTAGCGTTTTGAAACTAATGATCGAACTAGCACAGGATGATTTACCTTAGATATTAGTTTACTCCTTCCGTTCTGTTCAATCAAGATACTGGAAAGATTAACAACAAATAGAATATTACTGAACAGAATAGACTCAAATGTTTGTAAGTTTATATTTTAGTTGCTTTCAGAAATTATTTATCTTAAAGACAACATTTATGCGTCTGATTGAAGTATTCTACGAACCAAGTAATGTAGATAATTTCATTCAAATAGATTTATGTTTTCATTGCGGGGTAAAGACGAGTATAAATTTAATCTTAAAAGTCTCTCAGTGTTCGGTATATATATTTAAACGTAGTGGTGTAGTTTGATATTCTATAATCGGCATCTTTTTTTTTTTTTTTCAATAGCTAGGTACAAAGGAATGAAGGAAAAAAAATGGAAACTTTTCTCTGATAGTTTTGACAGGCGTTTCGCACCAAAGGTTCTTAAGAAGTTTCTTTTGTGACAGTTGGTAGGGTAGCCGGAATGCGATGACACAGAAGTTGCACCCCCATCTGGGAGGAGAGTTGTCCGCGAAAGTCTGTCCTTTCTGTTTGCTATCACTTGTTTCCAAAATGGTACACCGTTTCCTCAATTGGCCTTTGTAAGTAACCCACGCATTGTGTACCATAGAGCGTACCATTCAAGGGGTAGAAATAATTTTAAATTGGCGAAATATTTTTTTCTTTGGATCAGTAATTATAGCAGATAGTAATGGAATCCAAGTTTCGATTCTTGATCACCTTAACTACATTTTCACTCTTAAATCTTTTTTTTTTTTTTTAGATTTGATTTTAAGAAACATATTTTTCGAACTATATAGATTCTCTTCAAGTATGTAAAAAATGTTAATTAATAGTTTCCGCAGGATGTATCTGTATATGCTCATTTTCACCGATATAAAAATGAAAATATTGAAGAGAGGTCTTGAGAATGAAAACTGACAATTTAAAAATACCTATCTTTGTACATTTATATTTGTAGGATTTAAAGTTGTAGTTGTGTAAAAAAAATGACTCCATAAGAATATCGTTATATTAGCAGGTATATGATTGTTATTTAAATAACTATAAAGAAGAAAGGTTGAAGATCAATTTACGTTCAATTTATGTTGTAGGCGAAAAAATTATTATGTCCATATTTGAGCAAAAATAAGGTATTGTTTGTATCTTGATCAAGTTATTATAACAGCCTTACTTGTTTCGAGAAAATAATGCATTCGATCAAGTGCTTTTTGTTTTCGATATACGTGGTTGGGTTATTGATTAAATAATCAATAAAAATAAAAATTCAATAACTACAACCTACATTGATAAAGGAGTATATTTAGGATTGTAAACAAATTTATTCATAATAGTCCGTGGTACAGATCCCTTTTCATCAAATGATTAACATCCGTCTGAAACTTCGTAAATAGCTTCATCTCATCGATTCATTCAATTTACAAATATTTTATTTACGAACATTTTTGGAATTGGATTGTTTTCAATCTGGAGGTCGGCAAACTTTGTCTATTTAATTACAAACTAAAAACTCGTAAGTTTGCTTTCCACTTTAATCGTAAGATAACTTGCGCACAAAGTCGAGAAAAAAGTTGGCCTTCAAAAATATTGAACCGTTTAGCGTGACCTACACCCCCAAATAGTCAAAATAACGAGGTTATATAGGCCGAATGGCTCAATATATTTGAAGGCCACTTTTTTTTCGATTTAGTGCTCAAATTATCTTACGATTAAAGTGGAAAGTAAACTTACGAGTTTTTAGTACGTAATTAAATAGACAAAGTTTGCAGACCTCCAAATTGAAAACGCCCAATTCCAAAAATTTTCGTAAATAAAATATTTGCAGGTTACGATGAGATGAAGCTATTTACGAAGCTTAAGTCAGATGTTAATCATTTGAAAAAAAGCGGTCTGTACCACGGACTATGCAAAATGTGATTATGCAGGATGCCATATTTTATCAAAACGTACCTTTGAACTTCTTTTGATTCAAGTAGGAAAAAATGCAGTTCATAAGCGTTTAATTAAATTGGTTACAATTAATTGCATAAATATTTAGGATATGAAGAATGTTGGTTTGTTGACTACCAAGGCTAATGGTTAACCATCCTATGAAATTTAGTTTACAGGACATTGTTCATTCATTTTCTTAGTCCAATTATTAATGGAGAAGAGAAAGAAGTTTGGAATTATTAAAAATACCTCTTCCCTAATGAAACAGAACAGTAGCAAGAGATTTGTTCCATGATGCTTTCAAGGGATTCTATAAAGTGTCCAGGTGTTATTCTTAATTGTAACTTTCGTGAAATTCAACTTAAAGAGCTTGTTTTGCAGGGAGTGCCCATTCCTCCATAGGAGATGACGCATGCCATGCCTTCTTTCTATCCCAAGGAAATGTATTGTTCTCCTCTTCTTAAAACGGTGCAAATGAAAGTAAAATTATGAAAATTGTAGTGTAGTTGTTTCTCTTCGAGTGAAATCAGAGAAAAATATTCTTACCTCCAAAACTTGACAACTCCTCAATTATGTGTGCCCATCATCAAGTTGCGCCATGCAACCTCCTTCTAGACACTTCTTTGTTTTACAGTAGTTTTTAAGGCTTTTTTCTTCTTATCTATGTCACTATAAAACTATCCTGGATTACCAAAATTTTTCAAATTTCATCAGAACCTTAGAAATCATCCAGATCCCCTCGCACAATTCCCTATCTAGCTCCACCTATCCCTATAATCCTCCTCCAAGGTTATTGTCCATGCGACAGATTGTTATGCTTCTAAATAAATAAATTAAAAAAAAAAAGATTAGCAAAATAACGCAATGACTTCCCATCAAATGTTATGGGCGCACATGATTTATGAGTATATATTATTTTATTTTATTTATTTATATTTATTTAGCCTGCGCGGCTGCGCATCTAGCAAATTTGTTGAGTTTGTACTGACTTTGTGTAATTGCTTGATTTCGTTTTTATTGCTGTAGTAGGTCTCTTGGCCATTTTCTTCTTAATCTGCGTTGTTCAGGTAACAGAGAGCAGGAGATAGAAAGAACCAGAGGATTGGAGTGATTTTGTGTTGAAGAATGAAATGTAGTGTATTTGTCGTGGATGTAGGATTTTACTGTTGGGGTGTTTAAGTCGGTATGTATAGTAGTGTTTGAAATGTGCGTTAACAATTTTTCGAAAAATTTTGTATTGTGCTGTTTTTATTTTTTTTATGTGTGTTTGTTTTACTGAATCCCAAAGTTCTGCTCCATATGTCCATATTGGTCTCAGTAAGGTGTTGTAGATCAGTCGCTTGTTTCGTAAGTTAAGTGAATGAATGAAAGAATGAAATCTGTAGTCCAAAAGATGTGAAAGTTGGCTATATCGTCTAGTAAGTTCTTGTCTTTTCAATTTCGTATGTATGTTCCAAGTAAGTCTTTTGTCTAAGTAGAGTGCAAGTTACCGTACATAGTTCTTTAAAGGCACTGGATTATTGGCAATTGTTATGGGAGGACATGAGGCTTTCCTAAGAGAGAAACTAACGTGGGTGGATTTATTACTGTTTATTTTTATTCTCTAGTTTTCATATATATATATATATATGCGTATATATAAGGCAAGTATATTTGTTTTTTGTTTTTTTTACTGATACATACTGAAGAAACAAACGACATCCCGAAGACATTTCACGGTAAACGTTTCCGTTCGATACTATTCGTAGTACCTATTTCTGAGCCAGCCACCCGCGGGCTTCGGAAGGTGGCAAGGGTCAGACCCTACTTCGTGAACCTCCTGTCCCTCGGTTTGGGTGGAAACTCGCAAGAAAGGCATGCCGGATGCGGGAGATATGCCTTACCGTTGCTCGGTGGAGGGGATGGGATAAGGCTGCCTTCGCGGGCCCCCTCTGTCAGTCGAGGTCCGATCTCCAGCCAGTATTGGTCCTCCCTCTTCAACATCATCTATCGTCTTTTTCGCTACGACGCGCAACATTCCACTCAGTCATCCCACTTGTCAAGTGTTTATAGTGAATCAGTCGAGCTAAGGTGAGTCTGGAATAGGTCTTCATAAAGGTTTTTTTTTTTTTTTATAAGTTGTTATATTTCGGAAGAAAAATAATAAGAAAAACTGTCGAAAGTGAATCGTAAAAATTATATATGAAATACCTATACTGTTTTTTTTTTTGTTTTTTTATTTCAACTAGCTATTTTTTTTTTTAAATCTAATGCCCGGAAATAAAAAAAAACATGTTAAGCATTTTGACTGACCATAACTCTGAATGTGGTATTTGCTATTTAATACAATTTATACATATTTATTGTATAAATTGTATTAATTGTATTAATTGTACATATTAATTGTGGTATTGTATATTTATACAATTTTTTAAATATCTCTACTAAAAAGATTTTAAAAATAAACGATCGTCATAGTCGATTAATATAAAATCAATCTCACAAATTAAATTTGTTTCACCGAAGTTCCACCGAATGCATGCTTATAGGTACACATACTTCGGCATTGCCTCGATTTTGATCATTTTCAAAGGTTTTAAATAACTTGACTATCGAAATTGATATAGATACAGTACATTCAATCACCATCGTCTTTTCAGGAGATATATTGCGTTACCACTGCTTTGTTGATGCTAATCAGTTTCATTGTTCGGAAATATGCCGCTAATGAAAAATTTGAAGGAATATTTTGTATAAGATTATGGTTATAGTAAATTCGTTCCAGATACAAAAAGGCTATTGTATCGCCTATGACGAGGTCTACGCCCCTTCCATCTCCCTAATTCCTCTCACTTCTGCTTCCAGGCGGCGCTGGAGGACTGTCAGTTCCACCGTGACTGCCTCCTCCAGTTACTGCCATTCATTGAATTCGCATTCAGCTTCCCAATGGTGGAGTAATTTCATCGGCTACTCACAGGTCTCTAGCTAGTTTTACATTAAATAGAGAATCAGATTGTTCTTGGACACATTTATAAAATTCCTGAACATTTATTTTACTCCTATCTCAAATTGGTCCATAACATGCATTAGCAACTCAATTAAAGTTATTCAAGCTCAACCCAATCGTCGCTAATTTGCATTAGACTTTCTTGTTGTTGATGCAATGATTGTTACTCATGACTAAAATATTTTTTTCTGCATTGATTCAATTGTATTCTGAGTTCACTGGAAACAATGAAAGTTAAATTATGAATCGAAATCCAACCTAAATAATCACCAAGCGTATAAGGGTACAAAACGTATGATCTAGTCAAGAGAATTTCAATATAGTGTTTTTCTGCAATTGATTAAATCGGTAATAATTTTCATGTTGAAGTTTCTTCTATTTTCAATAATATACCTATTCTATACACATACCAAGAGTTTTATGTGTGTATATTTTCTTAAAATTTAGTGCAATCACCTGTACACAATCTATCTCCCTTTTCAAAACTATCGATACCTTATAAAAAATATTTACATTTAATTATGATTTTGTAGGTATAGTTGTTGATATTATTTACAAATCGGTTAAAATTATGTTGGCTTGATTGATTGAGAACTTTTAATCCTTACTGTAAGCTCTATAGGGTATGTGTATAGGCTCCAATTACGTTCCACCTGTCGATTCACCGGCTAAATATACCCTTTCTTGATTTCCGATGTTGGTTTTCCATCTTTGTAATTTCTCAGCGGGAACGAACTAGACAAAATTCATCCCTTTTCGTTAAACTCCATTACTTAATAAGGATTTTAATAGATTGATCTGGTAATAACATATTTGTCGTTTTTGATATAAGAATTTAATTAATTTTATATATTTTTCTCTTGAATGATTTGTGAAAACGTAAATATAAGGATGTCCTTATTTTATTTTAATATTTGTGATAAATAATGATACATGTAATAACCGTAAAATTTGGAGAGACTGAAAATGTCCACTGTATATTATTTGTTTTGGTTCCAAAAGGTCTTATGAAACAGATAAAAATACAACTAGGAGAAGAAAAAAAAAAAAAAAAGAGACCATGAATTACTAACTTTTTACCATTATGTATATATTTTTAATAAAAATTTGAATCGGAGATATTTTCTTCATTCAAGCGTTTATCTGATCTTAGTAATAAGGTTTTGAAATAATTTTTGAGAGGAATATCGTCATAGTATCCTTAATCATTATATTATCATATCATATTGCATCAGGACAACACTGAATTATTATTGAAAGAACCTTGATTGACTTTAGTACCATTTTATTCGTCTAGACGATTCGTACCCAAATGCTTAGAGGTCTTTATCTGTATGGGAATAAATTTTATTATATCCAATAATGTTTGTGTGTGTGTTTATATATATATATATTTGTTTTTTAATACAATTTATATATTTAATATCTATTTTTATAAGATAAATCATTTACAATTCCATCTCTCTTAAAATGTTTTACATTTCGATAATCCCCAATTTTTTTTTTGTTATAACATCCCTCCAACACGGTCTGGCTCGATAATTTTATTCAAATTCATGAATGTGTGAACAAAGAAGCAAAACAGTGGCTTAATAATTAACTGCTTTGCATAGAAATTGAGAACAAGCGGCTTCTGAATTATGTAAACCCGCTGCCAGGTTCTCACGTCTTTCAATCTTCAAAGTTTTTGGCAAATTACTTACTCATGAGAGGTCCAGAATTGTGTGTTTCGTTAGTCAAGTTATCCTCATCAATCCTAAATAAATCATCCTCCTTTTTTAATTTTAATGTTTTATGTAGTAGTTACATTTAATGTATCATTCTTTACTTAAATATAATGTATGTATTTTTTTATACAGTTGTGAATATCATAATAAACAATCATACAAAGAAATATTTTACTATATTTAAGTTTGATTACTAATTGAGATATTATTGGTATTATAGAATTTTAAGTAAGTACTTATTAATTCATAAAATAAGATTGCAACCAACTTATCGACAGTTTCAATCATATAACGGCTGACAAGCCAGATTATATCTGGAATGATTAACATATGACGTTTACAGTTAGTTCAAATACTATTATTGCTTAATGAGTTAATACCTGTACATAGAATATAATATTATGTTAAATAAATTTGAAGTAAGTCTATAAACCGCATAAGTTGCAAAAGTCTTTGGATTGAAATATAATAGTTTCGCAATTCAAATCTGTTTGTCTAGTTATTTCTGATAATAATAATTCATATGAACGTTTGCTTGATGAAGGTTGATGTGATGGAAATCTTGCAGATTTTTTTTCTTCTACCAATCCTGTGCCAGATGAATTTGATTACTGGTGTTTATGAAATGTGGTAAATTGTCCATTAATTACAGATTAGTTTAGCATATGTAGTAGAGGTAGGGAATTGTGTTGTATAAATCATGCTAACCTCGGGAAATGTCGGAGGAATATGAAAAAGAAGATAAATTTATGATTTTTTTTTTAATGCTCTACCCGTGAGGTAGGAACGGGTTTTTAGAAAATATGAAGAGGGGGAAATTTATAAATTTTTTCGAAGCAAATCTGGATATAAGGCTCGGTCAAAGGCCTGTTCGAAGTCTGTATCGATACCCGTTTAGTACATTCCGCGTTCCAGTGTAGGGACCACGTCGACTATCCAATGACTTTGCTGAATCTCATCTCATTGTATGTTGAGGATCCAAACTGGTGGTTGTTATAGAATTTTATTTAGCTATATTTTTTTAAACTTTATTTTGTTATATTTATAATAAACAACCTTATTTTGATTTTTCAGTTTTACTGTGATTTATTTTTAATTATTATATTTAATAAATCAAATATTAAAGTTTTGGAAAGACCGCATCTCTCCTGCTATTTTATTTCACTATAACAAATATTTTTAACAAGATGTTTATATATAAATACTATGATGTTTCGTCTTTAAAGCCATTTTCAAATATTTTAATATAAAAACAAAATTTATAAAATAAAATATATATTACTAACTACTTACTCCTTGGTAGTACTTGTTATGGTAATATTATAAATTTAGTAATAAATTTTCTTTTTCACCAATTAACACGATACTTCTGCATTTTATTTATCTTAGTAAAAACAGATTTTCTCAAAATTATTTATTTATTTCTTTATTGAGTATTATAACAATCTGTCTCTTGGACATTGGTTATAGTGAGATAGGATGACATTCACACTATATGTACAAAAAGATAAAATAAATAGAACAAAATAATAATCAAAAGTATATACAATAAAATAACCTAAAAAATAAGAAAATTAAAACTAAGCAAAAAAAAACAAAAAAAAAACACATGCATACCTATATATAATCAGGCGAGGGAACTCCAGGAGAACCCTGCGCTACTCTCCCAACCGCGTCACTGGTACTAAAGCCAGCGGAGATTCTCAAAATTAGTTATTATTTAAAATTATTTGTTTTTTTTATATAAAAATTATAATTACATTAAAAAAAATTGTTTATCGTTGATCTAATAGTTATATTTATAGTTTTTATAAATAGGCTAAATCGTGGTAAAACTATTTTTATTAAAATCCAACGTTTCGAACAGACTTTGCAGGTCTTCTTCAGGGAGGTGTGTTCAGCTAGGAGTTTCACTTAGAACTCAAGTGAATTCTAATACAAGTTTGAGCTCTAAGTGAAACTCCTAGCTGAAAACACCTCCCTGAAGAAGACCTGCAAAGTCGAGTCGAAACGTTGGCTTTTAATAAAAATATTTTACCACTATTTAGCCTATTTATGACTGCCACCCCGAACCATCTCCTTCCTTTATAATGCAACGGTCAGTATTAAATATTCAATTTATGGTTTTTCTTTTGAATGAATAGTATAAAATACTCATTAAATTTCCTAATAAGATTAGCATAATGTCTTTTTATAGAAAATGAAAATTACTATCTATGCATTCCATTGGCCTACTAATGTAACTATTTCACGCCTATTAAAAATGATTAATGCCATTAAAAATATTTCCTACATATTTTACATTAGGAAAGTTTACATACTTTAACTGAACTTCAATCCATTCATGCACAATATTCTAGGATAGGATATAATGAAATTTGTCTGCAAATTACCTCCAACGTTATATACACTTTAGATGTAATTTAGAAATAGAAAATAACTTTATTCTGGAACAAAGTCCCTTTAGAATAACAAAATAGAACATAATTAAAATACTACATATGGCCAAAATAAAACAATAATAAAAAAGAGAAAGTAAAGAAAATATTAGTTAAACAAGCTATATCCAAAAAAAAAAAAATCTATATACAAAACACTTAAAACTATGATAAAACACTTAAGACTATGTACAGTAGGAAAAAGTATAATTACACTCTTTATTATTATAATTATAATAATTCAATTACTAATTTATAAAGAAAAAAACAATTAGTACTTAACACTGACCTTGTATTATTTTTGTTTTGTATATAATATAAAAGATAATATTATTTAATCTTAATGTTATGGTAACATTAATTTCACACAGTGAAATATTCTTTTTAAAACTGAAAATATACTGAGGGAGTGAAAATATCGTAGTGTTTCTGAAGTGACCATGTTTCGATCAACCAATAATAAATTTTTAATGAATTTATTCCTGTATATTATCTATAAATCTGTGTTAATACTCATATTCATATTATCTTCAGCTATTTTTTATTTGAGATAAATTCAATTGCATGGAGTTGTTCCATGTGCCAACTCCTTTTTGGCAATTTTTTTAAAAACGTTTTTTCAATAATATCTATTAGCATTTAATACGATAAGTTTAGCTTATACAATATATAATAGTTGCTTCTTACAAACGAAATAACAATGAAAATGTTGGAATTGAAGACGTGGTACTTGGAGGCGTGAGATGTGTTGCATGATGGTAGCACTGCTCCTGGTATTTTATCGAGAGTAATTCTAGGTTCGTCTTTACTTTCTCTGGAGTGAATCCGTTTCTTCGCTGGACGTTCTCTTTCCCTTTCTGTAGCAATTCTATCTCTAAAGACGTCGGAAACGGCTGAGATATGCTTTCCTGTATTGTCTGTGAGTATTTTTACTAATGAAAAATAAAAAAGATAAAAATATAAATAATATCAATACTTCAAGCAGAAATTTCTTCAAAATTGGAACTATTTTTGTCAAATATAAAAACATTATTAATTACTTTTATAATGGAACATAATTCTGAATGAAATAATAGGAATGAAATAATAGAAATGAAATAATATATTCAAATGGATTGGGCGAAACTTGCTATATGCTTATATAAAATAACAAAATACAGAAAGTTTCTAGTTGAGTTATTGATTTCAGCTAATAATCAGGAGCGAAATTATTTGTTCCAACAATAATAAATAAATATTGTGGTAGTATTGTATACGTTTAATTTTATTCAATATATAGTTTTAAAATCTGACAAGGCTGGGTATAGAGTGGAAATAAGTATAGACTAGTAGGCCCGTGCGAAAAATTCGCACAGCATATTGTTATCAAATTCCAAATTAATGACAAAATAAGAAAATGCAACTTATCAAAAGATTAAGACATCAAATGTTACTTTATCGATAGATATAATCCACAAAGCAATAATAATAATAATAATAATAATAAGGCTTAGCGAACCCGAAGGTTCGATGCCGACACCACCAATCGCTTGTTACACACCTCCCTCCACCGTTCGCCGTCCAAACCCAGTCCCTTCAGATCGGCTTTAATGCAATCTTCCCACCTTCGCTTCGGTCTACCCCTCGGACGCTTACCATTCGGCACAGCAAATATTAACCTTTTAGGAATTCTCTCGTTACTAAGCCCAACAACTTTACAAGCCCATTTGATTCGCTCGATGAAATTACCTCAATTATATTACCCGGATACAGCTCACGCAATTCAGCGTTGTGTAACCGTCTGAACTCTCCGGTTAACTACTCATCCTTCTTCGGTCCGAATATTCTACGCAATACTTTATTTTCAAAAACCTTAAGACGCTGCTCATCCCTTAATGTAAGCGGCCAAGTTTCGCATCCATAAAGAACTGTAGGCAAGATAATCGTTTTATAGATTCTAATTTTTAAGGCCCGGGACAAGAGGCGCGAACTAAGTAGTTTTGTCACAGAAAAATATCAAGCATTCCCCGCCTTCAGTCTAACCTTAATCTCTTCTTCAATTTCGTTTTTTCTAGTTATCGTAGAACCTAGATACCTAAATTTATCTACCTGTTCAAACATATTACCATCTATATCGATATCACCAGTAGTATCGCCATTTTTGCAGCTAACCATATATTTTGTTTTATCCACGTTTATTTCGAGTCCTAGTTCTTTACCGGCTTTCATTAACGTTGTCGTATTTAGTTTTATAGTTTCAACGTCTTCGCTTAACAGTACCAGATCATCAGCATAGCCCAGCACGGATGTTGTCCCGCCCAGATCCAACCCTTTCTCGGTTCGCATTACCTCCCTAATGGCATGTTCTAATGCCAAATTGAACAGGACAGGCGAAAGAGAATCCCCCTGTTTTAAGCCCGAACGAACCTCAAATTTTTCGGACAAATTATTACCGATTCTAACTTTATTGAGTGTCTCCGTCAAGCACATCCTGACTAGATTTGCTAGTTTTTTTGGAATCCCCTGCTCGATTAGAATATTATACAGTTTCTGGCGGTCGATAGAATCGTAAGCCTTTTTAAAATCTATATACAGCTGGTGAACAATACCGTTATACTCCAATTTTCTCTCTAATATTTGCCGTAAAGAAAATATTTGATCAATCGTCGAACGATTCCGTCTAAATCCGCATTGGTAGTCTCCGATAATTTCCTCGGCGTATTCCGTGATTCGACTTGTTAAGATTAAAGTGAATATTTTATAACATACCGGAAGGAGTGAAATTCCTCGATAGTTATTACAATCCGTCCTCGGACCCTTTTTGTGAATCGGAATAAGAATAGATTCTTTCCATTCTTCAGGTAATTTCTCGTTCACCCAGATCTTTTTAACCAACCGATGTATTTTAGAAACTCCAGCTTCCTCGCATGCCTTAATTAGTTCAGTAGGAATATTATCGATTCCCGCTGCTTTATATGATTTTAATTTTCCGATAGCTACTTCAACTTCCTCTTTACTTGGTCCTTCTATTAACGGTTCAGCACTCTGGTACTCAGAAGGAGAACACAGATCATAATTTCTCGTATTTAAAATATTGTCAAAGTGGTCCTTAAACTTATTCAATATGTCAACCGGATCGGTCAGAATATTGTTATTATCATCCCTAATTCCAGACGTTACGGGCCCTACATATTTACGTGATCTGTTTATACCTTTGTACATGTCTCTTACGTTATTTTCGATTCTATTAGTTTCTATTTCAATTATTTTGTTTTTAAGATACTCCCTTTTTTTATTTTTGAACAATTTTGTCGTTTCGTTCTTTGAGATTCGGAAGTATTCCAGATTGTCTTCGCTAGGATTATTTAGAGCTTTTAATTTAGCGGCTTTTCTTTTTTCACACATGTTTAAGCAATCTTCATCAAACCACGGTTTGTTATTCTTATTTTCCTTTTTTCCTAGACACGAGTTACCGACCGCTTTAATATTATCCCTGATCTCTATCCATAACTTGTCAATATCCTCGTGGTCCTCGTAAGGAAGCTCTAAAGCTTCAAACCTATTCTTAACATCTAGCTCGAATTGGTTTCTAATTGATGGATTTTTTAATTTTTCCAAATTAAAATTCTCAAAATCGAAACGGTTTTCTTTTCCCTTTTTTATATTAAGTTTTTGTCGAAGTTTCGCGATTACTAATTCCTGATCCGACCCACATTCTGCTCCGCGATAAGACCGTACATTAATTATACTGCTTTGCCAGCTGTGTTGTATCAAGACATGATCGATTTGATTTCGTGTTTGCGAATCCGGTGATGTCCAAGTATATTTATGAATATCCTTATGTTTAAACGTCGTACTTTTAATTATCAGGTTTTTCGAGATGGCAAAGTTTATCAGACGGATCCCATTATCATTACTATATTCATGCAAACTTTCTTTACCAATCGTCGGAATATAAACTTCTTCCCTTCCTACCTTTGCGTTCGCATCACCTACAATTATTTTCATGTAGTTCCGCGGTAGTTTATCATAAACCCATTCGAGTTTATCGTAAAATTCACTTTTGACTTCATCGTCACTGTCTTCGGTCGGACA
Source organism: Nezara viridula (assembly GCA_928085145.1). Lineage (NCBI taxonomy): Eukaryota > Metazoa > Arthropoda > Insecta > Hemiptera > Pentatomidae > Nezara > Nezara viridula. The sequence goes on from OV725077.1 coordinate 215,069,886, forward strand.
ATGTATGTTTATTAATGCGATTTTAAACCAACGTCCCTGAAATGTAGCTACCGAAATTCTATCACTAAAGAATTGTACGTCCCTCAAAGCGGATAGTAATCTACTCCTAATTAGAAACCCGGTACCTAAACAATGATTCCCGCTTCCTCCGTACCAAATAGTGTACTTCCCTTCCCTCATCGAGCCCTCCCCTGGCCAGCGAACCTCTTGCAGAGCCACGACATCCAAATTGTACCCATTTACCTCATTCGCGACCGATTTTAGCCCCCCTGCTGTGTTTAAACTCCTTACGTTCCACGTACCAATATTTAAATCCCTATATTTCAACTTGCACCATGAATCCCCTAAAGCAGTCCCCACCCGGAGACCCGAACGGGGGACTAGTTTACCTCCGGATAATGAGCGTTTTACCTTAGGGAGATCCATGACTTTTTGTGGTGTTTGGTGAACTAAAGATATGTGAGTAGGGCGTTCAATCCTACGTCACACCCTCCAGCAAGTCTGGTGTGCCCCTACCTCAGGCAAGTCTGGAGGTCCCCTCCCTCCAGCAAGTCTGGAGGGCCCCTCTCATTGTTGGTCAGCGAGTCCATCGGACTTAGCCGGGAGGAACTTCCAAGGAATTTCCACCGACCATCCCCACATCCGCCACCCGTGGGACGCTCCCCATACGCGGTAATGAGCCCGCGCGAGGTATATATATATATATATATATATATATATATATATATATATATATATATATTAAATTTAAAATGATGTCTTTTGAGATTTTCAAAAAAAAAGTCTTGCTTTATGATTGTCATGTTACAATTCATAAAGTACCTCCTCTCTAAGTTCCGGCCAAATAACTAGTACGAATTCAGAGTGTAGCATAGCATTTTTCAATAGTGGAGTTACAAATTCAACAACAACCGTCGCTAATCCATGTTTAACATGAATATTTAAAAACAAGATGTATTAATTAAAATTTCAAACTTTGTAATCTATAAAAAGAGTAAACATTACGTAACAGAAATGTAACATGGCGATGGCGTTTGAAGTAGACCCCGCAGGCAACACTCCAACCAGCTTTATCGCACTTGGCAACGGGAACAAACATGTTTTTTCAAACTGAACATAATCTGAAGTGTTAGGGGAAGCATCATAACGATCTAACATTTAAAATATAATCAAATATTTATTTCTCCGGGCAAACACAAATCCACAAAGCAAACAAACATTAATTTAAATCTTCATTTTTGTTTGGAACCAACATGTATACAAATTTCAGTTAGCTGTATATTTGCTAAAAGATGTCCGATTGCGATGATTTTTTTTTTCCTTTTGTAGGGAATTTAGTGTATAATTTTTCAGTTATTTGCAAATAAAGTTTATTTTCTTTCATAACTTGTTTGCCTGAATTTTCAGGGTGATTGGACTATTTTGCCAGCCTGAAGGAGAAGGAAGCCTTCGAAATTGGTGGCTCAATCTTGAGATTTGGTGAAAAATAAACGATGATATGGCTTACTGATCAAAAACACCATCGATGAATAATATAAACTCCCCCTCTCTCGATCATAGAGACCTCAAGTCGATGAAATGAGACATGTATTCAATGACAGTACTACAATTAATGTAAGGTAGTGTGGATGCGAACCCTATGCCTTGCGTTATCTTGAAATAGTACGTTTTTCGGGTAAAAAACGGAGGTTCCGATAGTTCCGAGGGAACTATCCGGAATTTATTGTACGCATCAAAATCTTTAAGATGAAATTTGTCCCGTATCGATCTACAGACCTACCATCGTTCCAGTATCGAAGCCTAGCAAAATGTTTGTATCGACTTTATTTATTTTAGAAAGAAAAACAAAAGCGGAGAATACGATTCGCTAACCCCCCGTGAAATTCTGAATCCAACGGTACCCCATTCGTGGTATTTGAGCATGAGAGTAGCTTATATTTGGTACAAAATCGATTTCGAGCCTTACTGTAATGAGTATGTACGGATGAAGTAAAGGAAACGGACAGGGTGCTTATTGTCTACCTATCTTTATAAGATTGCTTTTGTTGCGTTATGTAATTGTATCAATGAAAGCATTTATTCATTCATTAAACATAATTTTTGTGAGCTGCGAATCTGACTAATTGTACAAGTTGTAATAGATACATCGTTCAAAAACCTGTTACAACCGGTTAATTGAGCGATTACAACTTTAGTACTAATATATCGACCATAAAATAAAAGCCGGATCATTTATTGTAATTTATGTTAATATATTTAAATGTATACAAGATTCGAAGAAAAGAACTGAGAAATCTAATTTAAAAGCAGAATAGTATTTAGTAGATTTTAATAATAACCTTTCAATTAAGCTCCGATTATTATTTATATTTATAAATTGATGATAATGTCTTCATTACATTGCAATATTTATTTAACATATATTTAATTTGAATACGGTAATCTTGCCAAGCCTCATGAAATCACTTATTTATTTCTTATTTTTAATTATATTTTATTTTATTTTTTTCATTTAAAGAAAGGATATGCAGTAGACAATTTCTTAGAATTATAATTAAATAAACGCTAATTGAATTTAGGATTGGAATTGAAATTGGGATTATTTGACTAGGAATGGAACGGTCTAGTTGGATTGGATATTTGTCTGCCTGCGGTCCAGACACCCCTTACTCAATAATTTCCAGCGAACCCAACCAAAACTGGCCATCTGTTTGGTCAGTGTCTGTTTAATTATGTCTGACACCGCATAGTATTGTTCAAGGAAATCGATAGGGTGGAATTACTAGTATTCCTCAGAGTTTGAAGTATACACTGCGGGAAAGTATGATTAATTTTTGATTTATTTAGTGCTTCAAAACAAAAAGGATTCTCTAAATTTGTCGAAAACTTGGAGTAGTTATTAAGCAAATAGGATTAAATATAGGAGTAGTTATGCAGTAAATTACTTTTAAAAAAAAACTTTAAATAAGAAAATAACTATCCATCCTGAAAAAATTTACTTGCATATCTGCTTAAATACCTAGGTAGATTGTGAGGGACTTTGCCATCTGCGAATATTTGAACTTGATCTCTATTAGTCGGGTATCTTTCTTCCACGAACGAAACTAAAGACTTACAGAAATTGATCTAAGGAGTAATAATCTACTTGCCAGACAATTTTCCTAACAATCTATCAAAGTGTTAAAGTATGTATGCAATTATATTCCCTTAAGGTGGATAGAGTTATTTTTTATGTAGCCTTTTTTTTAATTAATTTTTTCTTTCATTGTAACTTTTTTAATTTTTCATGTATTTACCATTTATATTCAACACATATAATCACGTTGTTACTCATGATATGATACGAAAACTTAAAAAAAATAAGAATACTTATAACAATTTTTTTTCAGCATTTTGATTCTCAATTGTTCTGTAACATTCAAGAAATCTCGATTAGTTTAGTATGATCAGCCGAGCCGTTTGCTCAAAAAATCTTCATATACCTATTAGCTGTCAATCCAACCAGATAACCCAGACCTAGGTTGTGAATTCGCCGTAGTCTGGTATTTAGTATAATACGATTCAGTCACGTTTAAGATTTGTCAAATATAAAAGACATTAAACTATACGGTTCTGCCTCTTAGAAGTTTAGAGTAAGCTTAAAAATAAATATTACATTTAATCTACATATGATTATTTATTTATCAAAACACTTTTTAATCTCACGTTCTTTTATTTTACATTTAAAACATTTTTACAAACATTTAAAAATTATTATTTTTTAACGTTTCGGCTCTAAGAATCATTTTCAAAAAATCTTTTTCTTTTATTTAAAAATAAATAATTCTTCTTGTCCAGCCTTGTTTTTATTTATTTATTTTTCTCGTTCTTAGATGACTAAGCATTCGATCTAAGGAAAATTTTTAACAGATTCTGATCAGTCATGACCCTTGAAGAAGTTCCATCGACGATCTGCCGATCAAAACGAAAGTCGGGCAGTTAGCATAGCTGGATTAAAATGTAATCAAATGCGGTTTTTAACTGTGCTCTTAATCGAATCTTTGTTCTTTGACCTCATTCTGTTCACCTTCCTTCTTGGACCAATGTTTTGTTATGTTTCGCCTAAAATATTTTGATGGGTATCACATTAATTGTTTTTAACTAACCTCATAAAGCCCATTAATATTTTGATCATAATTTCTTAAAATGATCTAATTTATTTAGTTATTTGATTTCCCCCTATAGGATAATTGGCGCTATGCTGTTTGTTTCCTCCTGTATTCTTTGGTACACGCAGTTAATTTTCAAAAAATTCATTATTTTTTCACAATCTTCTAGTTGCTTTCTGATATTTCCTGATAACTTCATAGAGGTTAGCGTGTTATTGAATTTAATGCAGTCTACTAGTAAGTGTTTCACAGTCATAACCGAGCACTTTTTGCAAATGGGTGGGTCTAGTTTTTGTAGAAGATATTCATGAGAGTATTTGCAATGGCCAATGCGAAATTTACTACCAGACATCATAAAATAATTTCTTCTCTTCTGGATTATCTCTCGCTAGTCGATGGCGGCCAGTTTTGCATTTCTGTTTTCCATCGGATTTACCATTGTTTTAGAAATTCACGTGTGATATCTTGGATCCAGTCTTATACAGCAACTAATTCGACCTCTATGGCTTCGTGGTCATGTTTTCCCTTGCCTTAGTAGCAGCATGATCAGCTTTTTCATTATCTTTTATACCTGAATGACTAGATACCCACAAAACTATAACACCTTGGTCATTTGACTGTAATGACCAGAGAGTATTTTTGATATGTTCAATTATTGTATTTTTTTGCGTAGTTATTTTTTGATGCCATTAGAACATTCATGGAATCCGTTATAATCGTCGATTTATAATTGCCATTTTCTGGAGCTTTCTTGATGGCTATAGCTTCCGCAATAAGAACTGAACACATACTTGGCAATGTGCACAGAAATACCTCATTTTGATCTGTTACGACAGCGCGACTAAGATTTTCGTCTAACTTTGAACCGTCGGTGACGAAAATATTTTATCGTTATGTACCCAATGTACCCATTTTTTCATAAAATGTTTTTTAAATTTCTAGTGGTGTGGTATTCCTAATGTTCATCATATTACTGTCTGTGGTTCTCTCCATCGGGGTCTTACTTTTTTTAGAAATTAAAATTTATTCTTATTTAAATTCGACTTCGTGATCATAATGTGTATATGTCGTCCGTAGTAGCTCTAGAGTTTCATTTATACTTTCGAAAAGAATAAGGCTTATAAAATGAGTTCCATTGACTGATATTTCCGCTATTTCCTTAGTAAGAAGCATTTTTCTGCGTAATTCAAGAGGTGGTTGTCCTGATTCAGCGTAAAGGCTGTTCACTGGAGAAGTTCTGTATGCTCCTGTACATATCCTTAATGCGTTATTATGGATCGTGTCTAACAATTTTAGAATTCTTTCATTTGCTGTCTAGTATAGCCGAAAATCGGTCTTGGTTTTGCAAAGTGCAAGACTAAGACCAAGACTGGTAAAAAAATCGATATTTTAAATAAAAATGATTGAAAAATAGTTACTACTAATTTACGGTCTTAGTTACTATATGTTAATAATTGGTATAACCAATATATTTTTGCATTTAACTCGTCTAATTTTTCTTTTGGCCTTAGTTAGGTTTCTTTTATCTAAAAAATTACAGTAATATAAGTATAGTAATAAGCTAATTATTAGCTTATTATTATATATTATTATAGTAGAAAAAATTATAGTAATAAGCTAATAAGTAATTGCAAGACTGTTGCGAGACTCTTGGGCAAGACCAAGACCATAATCATGACTGAGTTTGCAAGAACAAGACTCGTCTCGGTCTCGTTTTTGGGCAACACTATTGCTATACAATTGCTCCATAATCTAATTTACTTCGTATAATAGATTGATAAATTTTGATAAGAGTGTTTCTATCTTAACCCCAGTTTGAGTGTGAGATGGATTTCAGAAGGCTCACTGTTTTGGTAGATGTTTCGCGAATATATTTTACGTGATCGATCCAATTTACCTTTTCATCTAGGTTTAGTTCCTAATAACGATTGCTATCGGAAACGCTACTTTAGTACCTTTCAGTAATAGTTTAGGGTTGAGGTAACATCCTTTTTTGCAACAGATATGCATAGGTTTTGGTTTAGTCGACAATATTTTCAATCCGTTTTTGTCGTATAAGAGCCAATCAAATTATTTGTTAGGTTGTTCATCTTATAGTTTAAGGAACATTTTTTTTAGTTAATTTATTCATTTTTAAAAATCTAGTTTCTTATATGTTCTTGATATTAATATTGAGGCAACCAATCATGACCATTCAATAGATCTCTCAATGTTTGGTAAGTTTTACTCTACATGAACTCTGTAAGTCATCAAAACAGTTAATATTTTTCTACAGGTGCTAAAGAAGAATCTGCGACGGTTGTCTGGAAGTACAAGAGCGTCTGCTACCGTAAACTGAGTCGTAACTGAACGTGGTCAATCGGAGGAAAATTGCTCCTCCCACTCCCTTCAAAACAGATTGCGGACTCTGACCAAAGCAAAAAACACTCAACAGCCTCCAAAGGTCGATTGATTCCAAGATTATGTCGGCCACTTCCTCCGCCCCTTCTCTTTTCAACGAATCTTCAGTGAATATCAACCATCAAGATTGAATAACACTGTTTCGCACTTTGAAACACATTACTCCCTCATTGACCGTTGGTCCTGTCAGAAACAATATTAATATTAAACAATTCTTAGTGCACAAATCAAACGTAAACTAGTATAGTATAGCTTCCTCGTAATTTTTATTGGACATATAAGAAAATGAATTCTATATATACGCATACACTTCGCTAAGATTATAATTTTATTTAAAATTTAATTGAAGAAAAGCAATAAAAACATGTCTAGTTGATCGTATTAGTTACAAAACTTATGTAACCTCCTATTGGCATACTTACTGACTACCGTATTTTACAACCATGATAAACTGCCACCACTACCACCTAAATAATGACCATTTATGAATTATTCCCAAAATTTTCTCTAATTTTGAGCGACCCACTCAAAAGTGGTGGTATCATTCATCAAAATGAATAGGCGTATTACTTCGTAAGCGGAAATAGTGATTCGAATTATATAAAATTGATGTGGGATCATCTTGGTACCAACCCAAACTATATCTAAAAATTTCACTAATTTTGATATAACGGTAGTAGAAGATATGTCAGTCACATGGATTTAACTACATTCATCAGACAGACCGACGGACGGACATAACATCGAACTTGTTCCTTGAAGCCCAAAACCCGAGAAAATTATTTTTTTTTAATCCGTTTTCATAACGAAGCGTCAGTAGTACTTGGTTTTAGTAGTTTTTCCGTCTTATATTGTAGTGAACCTAAAGTGATTTCATCTACTTTTTGTTAGTAAATATATCAGAGCAATTCAAGTGTAATAAAAATGATTAAATATAGCTATATAAATTATAAAACGAAGGATGTTTAACAGTCTACAAATTCTCTACAGAAGATTCTTAAAATTCCTCTTCAATCACTTGGGGACAATATTGGCTTTATATACGGACCGGTTTATGGAAATAACTTTGCTTTAATATCTTCGATATCGTTGAGTCAAGAATATCTTTTGATGTAAATAATCCTGGCGATGCAGAATTTGCTCTCTGAAATATCGGGGTCATTGGATATTCCGTTATGCTGCCCACACAGCTGCAACTGATCTCGCTCAGTCGTCAGGAATCTTGACAATTTTATTTTAATTTAAATATAAAAATATCTCTTGTTTATGCAGAAGTAGAACACGAGTAGAAAAGAATAAAAAATTCACCCTTCCACGTTTTGCTTTTTCGAAAAATCGTTATGTGTGGTGGATTTGAATTTTAAAATTTTTTTATAAGAAAAATAGTTGGGGATTACCAAATCAGAAAATCAATACAATATAAATTTAAACTGTTTAAAATTAATTTAAAAAAAAATTGTTTAGGATATATAAGGTACTACAACATTGAGGATAGATCTTAATATTATTGTAAAGTCTACATTTTACCTGAATATCTGCAACATATCCAAACTATTTTAGCCTTCAGTGGTTTTCAGTCTTGGTTTAAGAAGAATCGTTGGGTTCAGCTGAGGTATCGAGGAACATTTAATTCTTTTTTCTGGGAAGTTGTATATTCTTAGTTATTTGACAATAATTACTTCCAATTAGCATCAATTGAATATATTTCTTGTATTATCGATGTTACAAGTTTACGTTTCGGGATATTCCCATCTTCAGAACCACAATCCCAATGATCTTGTGGATGCAAGGCTAAAAAATTGTTTGAGTTAAAAATAGTGCATGTTACTACAATACATGTCAGAATTTTGTTGTTACAATAAATTTGTAATTACCTTAAAAATAATGTGCTCCATCGTCAGTTTCTAATTCATGTTATAAAAATCTAGGCATATAACATCTAGAACAACATCTTGCTTTTAGACATGAATTAGAAACTAAAGATGGTGCGCATTATTTTTAAGGTAATTACAAATTTATTGTTACAACAAAATTCTGACATGTATTATAACATGCACTATATTTTAACTCAAAAATTTTTTTAGCCTTGCATCCACAAGATCATTGGGCATTGTGGTTCTGAAGATGGGAGTAAATATCTCGAAACGTAAACTTGTAAACATGTAACTTTGATAATACAAGAAATATATTCAATTTTTGCTAATTGGAAGTAATTATTGCCAAATAACTAAGGAACATTTATTTATTTTTTATTGGGTAAAACGTCCAATCTATTTTTTATTTCTTCTCTCATACAGTAATACTATACGAGGGCCGCGAATTTGTTAATATTTGTATTGATTGTTCTATGCATTAAGAATAACATATATATCAATCTAAGCACACAGTTCTTATATAGAAGTAACAAATTATGTTGTGATATTTATAAAAGAAATTGATAAGAGAACAATAAACGATAAAAATAAAATACAACTGAAATCACGAAATATTGGAAGTTACAATTGTTCTCATTAAGAAAATGAAAAAAAAATAAAAATCTTAGTAGTCAGTTTGGTCTTGTAAGTGTATATTTCTTCAACTCCTTATTTTATTCCATGAAGATATCCATTTCCTTGAATGGTCAGTTGTCTCCGTGCAGAACATTGGTCAGTCGTTTGTGGTGAAATGTTTGATGAGTTTGCACTCCGCTGTCTCATGACGTATCGAATGTTCGTTAGATGAAAACTTTAAAATATTTATGGATCGTTTAAGATTAATTGTTTTTTTAAATAATAGACAATGCGAGAAACAACTGCTTGTTACATCATGTCAATCAGTTTTAATTACATTCGTTATAAAATAATAGAAAAGATGTCAATCCATGTAAAAAATAACATGTGAAAACATTTGTGATGAGATAATTTGGATTGTTAGTGCAACAAACGAGCACTGTCATCTATCTGTTAGCTAAGAAAGGATCGATGTTGTTTACCGATGGTGTTTGTGTGAGGTCAATCAAACGTGTCCCCTTGTTGGAAGGGGCTTGGATACTTTTAATGTTCCATCTCTCCACTTCTCCTATTCGATGGGGTGTCGGGTCCTTTCAGGATAAGTGGAACTTTTTCACAGCCGAGAACTTTTCCACTACTTTTTGTTTGTCAGGATATTCTCAACGGGAATAACAGAAAAAGAGGAGTCTCTAAATGTCAGAATCCTATCTTTCTTCCTCAAAGGATGATAGAAACATAAATATATTGCCTATTTAAACTTTTATCTGTATCAATATTAAACTCCATGTAGATCTATCTATATCGGACAATAAACTCTTATTTCATTCAGAATAATATTAAAACAGCTGGCAGGTTATCAGTTCGAAAAAACCTCCTTATGGCTTTTAAACATAATATTGAATAATTAGTCATCCTTTTTGATGCTTAACTATGTTGTGTTCAAATAATAGGCAATAATACCACGAGAGTTAAGTTCCTAATCTCTAAATGCAAACCTAATACGTCAGACGGTAAGACTGAAATCGTTTTTAATAAGATGTTTTGTTTTTTATTAATAAAGGATAATGGTGTAAAAAATAATAAATAATTCAACCTTTTTTTTTCTTTTGGACGAGAAAAGCTACAGTTTATTCGAAATGGTGTCAAATTATAAAATAAATAATTTTAAATCTAATGGCCTATTGCTGAAAAATAACAGTATTACATTTATAAACTAAGACAGGGACAAAGTAAGGCAGTGTATTAAATGTGGATTTAAACCGCCAGATAATTGTAGTATATAGCTAAATGCGTTTGAAAAAATAATTAATATATATTTATAGATCTGTCAGATGTAGTCAAGTAACCTTTTAAATTGCACCAAGTGCTGACAAGAAGTTTCTTATTTTTTTGCGTGGGATGAGATTAAGATGCAAAATCCATTTTTTCGAATTCGGTGTCTACCCAAACCATTTTTGAGTATTCCAGAAACTACTATATTTTCAGTTTTTCCTTATTTTAGCCATGATAGAGCACGCTTTTGACAACAAATACTCTATATATTTTTAAATTAAATTTACTATCATTGATGAAAGTATAAACGTAATGTAAGTTAAAGATGTTGTTGTTAGTTGGGGTTTCAAGCCGCAAAACTTCTAGGTCATCGACGACTGTGTTTAATTTTGATTATCTGAACTATATTTGAATTTCAATTTATACATTTTGTTTAATAAGTTGCTTGATTCCGAAAATTTAATACTAACTGTACTGTGTCTTTATCATTTTTAAGGATTGATATTGGGGGCGTGAGTCTGAAACTAGTTAAATTTGAGATATCGAAAGAACATTCTTGAAAAATGTGGCTGTAAGTGCACTATTACAGTGTTAACATTTTGGTGGTGACTGTTTGCTAATGAGATGTGAATGGTTTAGATTGGTGTGGCCTGTTTTTAGTCTGGTCAAGACAACCTCCTCTCAGCGGATATAACAATTTGATGTTGACCATGGCTTTACTGTTTAAATAATTAACATTAAGTTAAAGGTGTTTCACCCTGTTGAAAGGACCAAGACCATGCGAATCCGCATATCGAATACCTTTATGGTATCAATTAAAACTATACTCTATATTATACTATAATATAGTATAATATAATATTATAGGATACATAATATAATATTATACTAAATATTATAGTATAATATATTATTATGATATAATATTATAGTGTAATATAATATACCATAATATATTCGGGCTTCTTGACAAGCTTTTACTTTGGGATATTCAGCAAATAAATATTTTCATTCCATTTCTATAATTTCTATAAATGAAGGAGGTCGATTAGCGCATTTTCTTCGTCCTGGTTTTTCGGATCGAAAGAAACACCTTTAATTCACACTTTGTTAAAACTTTTATTCACTTCATTTACAGTTTTTTATACACTTGATGTAAATGTTTGTAAAATGAATTCGGTTGGCAGGTTTTTAACAGTTAACTCCCTCTCTCCTACCAAATCTTTCCGTTCCTTCTCTTTTTAACATATTAAATTGGCTAAATGTTTATTTTAATGATTAGTATCCGACAGGTTTTTTAGAATATAAATATAATTACATATGATAAAAAGTAAAAATTATTACAACTGGAAATTTTGGAATTTGAAAACTTTGTCAAATTTCGAAAAGGTGTAGTTCGAAATCTATTATGTTTAGCGAGCCTATTCTGGCCTAAAATGGTCTAAAATATTTAATCTAATTTAAACAATTTTACGTTTTTTTTTTGTTTTGTTTTTTCAAATTTGCCTCTTCATGGTCAAAATGGAGAAAACCGGTAAAAGCGCAAAATTATAGCATTTTTTTTGTATATAAATAAGTGATAAATTAAATAAAGTGAAAAAAAATCCATTTAAGAAAAAAAAAATCGAAATCTACTACCTCCACTTCTACCTATTTTCATGACAAAGTTAATGGTCTAATGTACACTCGCACACATTTGTTACAAAAACTTGATAACTTAAGATTAATGGTTTTTTAGTGTATAAAGTTTCACGTAATAAGTTGTTTTTTCCGGGATAGGGTTATTAGCCTTATGCCCAACCCCTGACCTGGAGGACCAGAGGCTCTGGTGTAAGACGCAGGACCAGCGCGGGAAGGAAAATCATTCCCGAGAGTAGAAAAATTCAAATACCTTGGCTCAACAATAACAATGAAGCACCACCGGGCAGAAATAGACCTATGACTACCGCAAACAGAGCTTTCTTCTCCCTCTCAAAGGTATTGAAATCCCAAAAAATCTCAAACTAATATAGTAAAGCCAGTTCTAATATATGGCTGTGAAACCTGAATACGAACCAGCATCGTAGAAATAAGTGTAGAAAGATTTGAGAGGAAAATCCTCCGCACGATAACCGGAGCGATCTGGGATCTGAGTAATAACACATGGAGAAGAAAGACGAGTAGAGAACTGCTTACAGAAACTTGTCAATCAATTTCCCATGATATGAAGGCACGGAGGTTAAGATGGGTGGAGCATAAAGGTCGTAGCAATCCATCTGGAAGCTTCTACGTAACAATGAATGCCTCAATAGAAGACAAAAGACCACATGGAAGGCCAAAAATCAGATGGATAGATAGAATCAACAAAGATGCAATATAGCTGAATGCAGATAAATGGAAAGAAATAGCCCAGGACAGGCAGAGAAGGAGCAGGCTTTCATTTATGATTTGGCCTGCTTTATCATGAAGACATCATTTATGATTTGGCCTGCTTTATCATGAAGACAGTGTACTTTGGACGGTAATGCACTATTATTTTTTATTTTGTCCGTTAGACTTACAATAATGTCTTAGACTATAATAAACATAATCTAAAAAGTATAATATTTATGCAGTGAAGAAAACGATTCTAGGATTTGTTCAATACTAGTTTATAAGTTCCCTTTTAGAATGATCGATCATTAATAATTTTCCGTCGACAAGGAAATAAACAGATAGAAAGCTGTGAACTAGACAATAAAAGGATCGGTGAGATAGAACATAGGATAATAAGATAGGGGGACAGACATCACTGTATTCAGCTGACAGCGGGATGAGAAATGCCCCGAGTTGCTGTGTCCAACATTCACTTAATTCTCCAGACGAGGTCCTCCAGGTGATCATTCACTGTGGAGGCTTGACGGCTCTTGCAGGCGCTCGGTGGACCTCGATGCTTAACAGCTTGAGGGCGTTACGGCTTGCAAAAACAATTATCTTCAATTAGTCATAGCATTCCCCATTAACCTTTACAGTATAACTTGCTGCATCTTTAATCTGCCTTACATAAAATATAAAAAATGAAACGTTAATTTATTTTATTAATTTTTGTAACTCTTAGTTTAGGATATTCTGCGACAATAGATTTCTTTAAAATAAAACAAATTATAAATCTGTGGTGTAATAAGCACAAACAAAGCTTTTTTCCTCTCTTTTATTTGTATTGACATTTTGGAAAATCTGTCTCAAAATAAGAGTGTGCAAAGCTACAATATAGCCAGTTCTGATATATATATATATGTCTAACCAGTACCCTAGAAAGAAGAGTTGAAAGATGTGAGAGAAAACCTCCGTACGATAACCGGAACGATCTCGGAGCATATTACTAACGCATGGAGGGTAGACCGATTGAAAACTGCTTAGAGAAGCTAGTAAATCAATACCTTATGATATAAAGCCATGGTTAAGATAGCGCGGCATATATAGCTTGTAGCAGTCCAGCAGAAAGTCTTATTCAATTACGAGGAAGGATAAAATCCAGTTAGATAGATCAGATTAACAAATATGCTACAGAGTTGTATGTAGATAACAGGAAAACAATTGCCCAAGATAGATTGAGTTGGAGAAGGCTGGTTTCGGCTGAAAAAGGCATATAAGGTTTTTTAACTTTCATCTTCCCCCAGGAAATGTCTAGCAAACGTTGTTTAGGGACAATGAAACTTCTCAGAATAATTATTCAGATTTCTCTGTATTATAATTTGTAATATCTTCTGTTGGCTTTGGTGGAAAATTGATCGTAAAAATAATTCATTAAAACCTGCCTTCAAAATTTTACTATTGCTAAAAATAGGTTAAAAATTACCTATCCTTTATTCTTTTAGGTATCTAGGAGCAGTCACCATTTAAAAGTAAAAAAAAAAAAAAAAAACAGACAATATTCTTTCAGTAGCATCCACACATGCTTCTAAAAATATTTTAATTAGAACAAAAATATTGTTCTTCACCCCAGATGAACAAAATAAAGACTTAGCTCTTCATGAAATTTCGCTTAGAGCCATTTTGGAATTTTTTACATCAAATTTCAAAACTTCATGAGTACAATCATGTAAGCATATTGAGCAGTCCTCAAAAAATACTTCATAATTGAAGCATGATCGGAAATAAGATCAGGAACTTGGACATCAATCAATCCTTTATCTCTGATTAATAGGCGTGAATGAAGCAATCATCTATTCTTTTTTTTTTTTTAAATCTCTTGGATAACAAGAAAATTCTGGAACAGTTGTCTCAATACGATCGCACCTTTAACACCCACGAAATAGACAACTTCATTTAAAAATAACTCTATTCTCACAATCGACTTCCTGTTGGTTCTTTGGGACATGAAAAAAGAAGTGTGGACAATGAGTGCACAAGAAGATTCAATTCCTCCAATGAGAAGTGCCACCATACAATGCGGCAACAAAGCGCCTGATTTCCGTTGTACAAGAGACAATGATAAAAGTGTCAGCCTTTGGAGTTAATAACCTCCTCGACAGTCTGAGCAGCTACGGTGTTCATCAATCTCTTCTGTTTATTTCCGGGCGCAGAGGGATTTCAATGCTTCGTCTACGGGTAATCTTCCCTCATTTTACTTTAAGATGAAAATAGGTAATATTGTGAGCCATATTCATATTCCTCCGAAGTACCTTTTTACATCTCTATTATGGAGCTTCGTTCGGCTTTTTATCATGTTTAACTAGGTAGAACAGTTTTAAACAAAGAGATATTTTGAAACCGAGCTATTCTAAATTTTCTAATCTATATATTATGCTAGGTTTTGGGGTGTTGAATTTTATTCGGAATGCCACAGGATAATTACTCAGAAATGTTCAATAATGAATAAAAATCAATAATGAAAGATTAGTCAAAGAAATTTGGATCTATATTATATTGATTGGTCCAGAATCAATTATTTTATATTATTATATTATTTTTAATCGAATAAATAAAAATCAAAGATCGGTTTAAATTTTTATTTATAAATCAGGAATGGTTTTTAAATTAACAATAAAATATAATAATTATTTCACAAATTTGTGAGAACAAAAAAAAATATCTATTTCAAACCCTGATCAACTTCTTACATCAATCTGAAAATATTAAAAAAAAAAATAATAATGAATATTTGTTATTTCGATGATTATTATCAAATACATTATGAATAATTGTAAATTTGCTATAACGAATGTTCATACAAATTTTAATTTAATAAAGATGTTATCTACCTTATCAGGTATATTATTAATCAGGCATTATTCATTTTAATTATTATTAATTAAAAATCGATCAGCGAATTAAACTAAAATATATTTCATATATAATTTTTAATTAATTAACACAACGCCGAATTAGGTGCACTGTATCTGGTTAATATAATTAAGGTTATTACCTTGCGGTGAATAAAATTATTGGGATCAGTAACGAAGGAATATTTATATACATTAAAAGTTTAAAAAGCGCTCTACCGACTAGTAAACGGCCGAGGACGTGGACCAAAACGAAGGTGTGAAGATAACGTTAAGGCTGATATGGTGGGTTAGGTTATTTTTCTTGTGGAACTCAACAGGTATAGTCTTTAGTTTCCTTCGAATTATATTTTCCTTACCACTTTTTTCCTATTATTACCTTAGGGTTTGGGTTTAAATGGTGACTAGTGGATAAGGTGTATAGACAGCGATAGGTGGTGTCGGCAACGAACCTTCAGGTTTGCTTACCCTTTTATTGTTATTATTATTATTATTTTTAATTCTTAATGAAAAACAAAAAAAATCTGCTCCTAACTTGGAACTGAATAGAATTTTAGTAGCACCAGATATCTTATCTCATTGTTCTTTGCTAATAATCTATCCATATGAATTCAAAAATTTAATGGGTAAAATAAATCGAAACCCCATTTAACCTCCCCAGTACTTTACAGTTCAAACTAACTCTGATTTACAGGGAAGCAGGAACATGAGCTTTTAAATTTATGACTATCACAAACGACTAACCCTTCACTACGACAAAAGGATTGGAATATTTTCAACGCCCACTAACTGTCATGTTAAGTTAATTTCAAATGCTTTATTATAGGTTTTATTATCGTGGTGTGATATAAAATAGATTAATTGCTATCAGGCTCTTGTTAGCTCTCATATACCCTGGATCTATTTATTTTTTTATTACTATATCATTGAGTGATGATTTAAAAGCCGTGGGTATTGATAATATTTCATTTTTTTCGATATAAAATATCTCATCTGTACTATTATTGTTCATGGATTAGGAACATTTGTTTTATTTTTTCAAAACTTTAATTTGGAAATCTCTTAAGATGTGAAGAATCTTCGTTAACTGTTTGAAAACAAAAACAAAAAATTAACAAAATATATATAATGATAATCTACTGATGCTACTCAAATACGTTCTTTACGATATATCTCACAGATATTATTTTTGTTCATGTAATAATGGTTATCATCGGTGGTTCTTAAATAAGGAACTATCAAAAATATAAAGTTAACTATTTATTTTATTAATATTTGGAAAGGAGTAATAAAGTAAAAAATAAATCTTCCAAGATTTAGTTGTATGATGAAACATTCAAATCAGACGTTATTGGTATCTCGCTGCTTCAATAATGCAATATCGCTTTGAAGTGATGTCATTCTTATTCCGTTGGAAGTGTGGTGCATGAGTTATGTGTCTCCATTTGGTCTCAATTACTTTACATCGAACTTCCTTCTATCAATCAATTCAGATCGAAATAATATCATATCACTCAAAAGAAAATTATTGTGACAACACATTTTTTTCAAAGTTGTTTTTCAACAACCAAGTTATGCTTTACATAAAAATCTACAAATGCCAGCAGTTAACAATCATATACAAACATATTACACATGATTTCACTGGTTCAAATAATGATTTCCCTTAACTATAAATATCAAAATTAAGGTAGGAAAGGACGCCGCTGGGCCTCTCCCTCAGGCCTATCAATGACCACCTTCAAATTCTTCATCCCAACTGACTAATGCAAGTAAAAAAATGAAGTTAAAAGTAAAATAAAATATTTGAATATCAATTTCATGAACTAGTTTCATTAATATTTAATTTGACATATCAATATATTAGAAATGGTTCTTCCGATTTAGCAGGAACATAGGTAAAAGTTGGTAATCAGAGTGGAAATGATACAACGTCGATTTTACCGAATTCTATATACTATTTCGCGTAAATTTACGCAAACAAATTTGCTTGGAAAAAAATTACATTTATAAATTGGCCCCATGAAATTCCCAATTATAATTATTAAATATACTGTGCTTTACTAATGGATCTTTTTTTTAAACAGGAATATTTTTAGATTTTTTCACGAAGTGTCTGATCAATGACAAAGTGTCTGACATTCGTTCCTCCAAAATTTAAAAAAAATATAATTTATTCATTCTTTTTTATGCGAAACACATTAACTTGGAACAGCACACGAATTAGGAATTTATTTTGGATATAATATTTTTGTCGTTTTAATTTATTTCATTCTTTAGTTTAGTTACTTTAAAAAAAATTTAAATTATTGTAACTTTTAACTCTCTCCTTTAACTTTAAAACTTTTTGTAGCCACATAAGTATATTTAAATTCATTACTTGCAGATTAATAATCAAGTAATTAGTAAGTTTAGCGATTTAGAGATTAGTTACTGTATTTTTCATGTTTTTTTTTACTGCTTATTTTGCTGCATATTTCAGGGTTTTTTACTGCCCATTATGTGGCATATTCTTTGTTTACTGCATAAAAATCTGGGCCTTGGTGATATGATATGGATATAAAATTTTCTTCTTTTGGGATTATGATAGGAAAAGAATATCTATTACCTCCCCAATCGCTTTTATATAAGACTCATTTTACAGTTCAACGTAGTTAGGAATCATGAAATAGTCAACAGAAACCTAGGTAGTAGTGTCGCCCAGATGCCAGACCTAGACGAGTCTTGGTCTTGGTATTGCGCAAGAGTCTCGCAACAGTCTTGCAGTTACCTATTAGCCTATTACTATAAAGATATTACTGCAACTTTTCAGATAGAAGAAACCTAACTAACCCCCGATGAAATATTGGATGAGTTAAATGCAAACTTATATTGGTTACATTAATTCTTTACAATTAGTGACTAAAATTCTCAAGTATTAGTAACTATTTTATTCACAAAAACGATTTATTTTTACCAGTCTTGGTCTTGGTCTGGCAACAGTCAATCGGTCTTTGGGCAACACTAATACCTAGCAGCTTCCGTTACCGATTTCTGCGCCCTTAACAGCCTGTTCCTGGATACATTTTACAGATTCCAGAGGCCTACTACCTGCTCGGGTCCGTCTGTTTGTCAGAGATCTTATCTCACTGTTTCTCGTTAACATGAGTGGCGGAAAAATAATCGAATCTCGCTCAGGTTAAAAAAAAAAAGAAGTAAATGGTGATTTTTTTTTTCGTTTATAGTGATCAGTCAATAAGCCCTCGTGTTTTGACAGCTAAATTTTCTACTACCTGTCAGTGTTTTTGTGTGCTTTTCAATAAGCATCTACCTATTATTTGTGTAGGCTTTGAAAGTTGACTTATTAAGAAGATGGTTTTGATTAGGAAAAATTGTGAATATTATTCAAAGAATCCCATTTAGCTATTACAATTAGATCATGAAGGAAATGCTCATTGAAATACCGTCCTGTCACTTTTTAAGATAATCCCTTTAAACTCTTTTAAACTACAATATTAGAGGCTGCTGGAATTAGAAAAAAATTAAAACTGGAAAAAACGCTGCAAATTATTATTTATTTATTTGTTTGTATGCCTCTACCCGCTAGGGTCATTGGTAATCGTTAACTCACTCACACTTTTCATATTCTATTATAAAATCCAATAGTTTTCAAGAAGTCCAGCAAGACTTCCACTTCTCTCTCCGCATCCTGCAACACGTCCCTGATAGTCTCATGCATGTTTAGATTCTTTCGGATAACTGTATAATGTGTGCAATCCACGAGTATGTGGTCCACAGTTCTAAGAGAACCACACCTGACGCAAGTAGGTTCTCGACCGTGGAGATTAGGTGCTGCAAATTATTACACAATGGTTTATAATTTCCAAACAAGTATACATCTAAAGTAACATTACCTTCCTAGTAACAAAGAAAAAGAAATAAACGGTTATTCCAATTATTGGCCTAAATTTTTTTTTCATAATTAGTAATTTGCTAAAAAAATACACTATACAACATCAAACAAAAAAGTTTTTGAGTGAGGAATCTAATTTTACCATCCCTCGTAAATTTTTTTCCATCTTCTTTTCGTTGGAGTATGTTATATTGATAAATTTAAACGGCATTGAGAAGAATACTTTATACAAGTTTGATTAAAATCGGTAAATTCGGTTAGGCGCTACAGTCTATAGCAACACAGGTTTTTCGGCCACCATCTTGAAAGGGAAAGGCGGATAGTAATGTCGATGAAGGAGTGACCTCTGACTTTAATCGGTTGAAAAAAAAACGGTCCAGTAGCGGACGGCGGACGGACAAAACAATTTTTATTTGTTTTTTGAATTCTATTTATCCTGAAACGTAAAGCCTTAAGCTTTGAGAGGGGGTTAATTTTTTGAATTTTTTGTTCTATTGAAAATAAAATATATTCAGAATATAATTTATTGAATGCCGAAGAAAATAATGGTTTAGTTTATGCAGAAACGGAAATAGCTAAATCAACCATGCTTAGAATTACATGGACTTTCAATTTACTTATTTCTTGGTTCTTAACAACGTGAATATAAAAAGCAATTTTAACTATCCAGAAGCCACTCATTTCTGTCGAACACACTTGAAAGTCATTAACCTACTAACTATTAAGAACAAAACTTACTATGATTTAAAAGTTTTGCTTTAACTAGGGACTAATAAAGCAAGTAATGTTGGGACTATTCATTGTTCTTCGCATATTGGATAGTTTCAGGCCAATTCATTCATCAGTAGCCAACTATTCAGTTTTTAAAATTAATAAATTTAAAATTAAAACATATTTATCTGAGATAGTTTATGAAATGCAGGATCAAATATCAAGTAGGGATATAATAGGGATAAAGGAGAATCGAAAAAAAATTTGAGTCGATGGTACAGTAAGCTTTATCGCACCCCTAGAGGCCGGGAACAGGTGGACAAAAAGGGAATGAAAAAGTGCTTAAAAAAAGGAAAGGAAAACCGACAGGAAATGACAATCGTTTACTTTTGCGCCTTCCTACCTGTGCGCGCGCGCCTTGTGTGCTTTTTTGTTCAATAGACCTTCCTCGAAGGACCCTTCTACGCTGTTTGCGCCACTAATCAGGATTAAAGGTCGTCGCAGTCCAAGAACAAAAGGAGGATAGGAAGAATTTTTTAACTTCCCACAGATGGGTCTTTAGTAACTTAAACTTTAACGGTTTATTTATGAGCATAACTTCGTTTTCACGAAACACTAGTTACTGTAAATCATAACATATTCAGTCAGTTAGTTTTCTTGATCCATCCCATGGAGAGATCTCAGAAAATATCGACAACAAATCGCTTAAATAGAAGCAAAAATATTTTAAAAAATCAACTACAGAATTGTCTTTTTAAATTTAAAAATCCTTACAATGTCTTAAAACCCAACTTGTAATATTCCAATCAGCTCACACAATGCAGTTTTACTTGTATAAAATGACGTGTACAATAGAACTGTACATGTTAACTTCAATGACAACTTCCACTGTAAAAAAAGCTAATATTTTTGTTGTGAGAGGTAGAATTTCCAAAAAAAATGTTCTCATTCCAACCAACATAGCCAACCTTAATAGCTCCTTGTGACTAGTTGCCAATCGGAAAAGACTAATATTAAAATGAAATGTATACACCTATATAATTCTAGCTTTTGTTTGCTTAAGTAACACCGGGATAAGCCAACGTATATTATCTATTTCAATTTTGTAAACTGTTAAAAAAATTAACCTTTAGATAATTTGATTATGTTGGATTTTTAATTTGATTACATATTTGCGTCAATGACAACTGTGATAATCTGCTACTGAAAGAAACGGAAAAATAAAAAGCAATATCATGTGATATTGTTCATCTTATAATAAATTGGAAGAGAATAAAAAGTAAAACTATTAGGATAAAAAAAAAGGATAAATAAAAAGATAATAAAATAATTTTTAATAAATATAATTTTCTATCGGAACCTTTACTTGTTGGGCGCCTTTTATGTCTAACGAGATAATTATAGATTATATAAGTTATTTAGCCATTATTTGACCGTGATTAATCATTTATCCTACCATGCTAGCTCAGGTGAGAAGGGGTTAGGTTGGATATTTTTATAAAGCAGCAAAAAAGGTTAAGAGATCTATTAACAGAAAAAAACATTTACAGAATTTATACTATTTACAAGCAAAAGGAATGCAATAAAAGAAAAGGGAGAGAATTTAAACATAATTGCTATATACAATTAAAGATTAATTGGAAGATAATAAAAATAACATAAAAGATACTTATTCTATGTACAATAGTATGGCATGCCATATATAAACATCAAGAAACGATAGTCAAGGTAAAAGATATCAGAGCACATGCTAAAAAAGAAATTAATTAATAATTAGTCACAGGAAACAAAAGAGAGAAGAGTTCTATTTTTTTTTTTTAATGCTTCCTGAATCTTGGTTACACTACTTACTATTGTTATTTAGATCTGTAGAAAACTTTTAGCAATATCAAACACGTTTTTCGTAATTTTGAAAGGAGGACGAGTAAAATGGAGGAATTAACTATAATTATAACAATGAATTCGACATCTGTTATGTGTAGTACTAGTTACATAGTCACAACGGTTAAAAAATACGAGATTAATAATAGTTGGAGGATTTGGAAAGTTTGCTATGGTGGTAATAATAATACCACCATATATGCAATATTATGTAAAGTACTAAAGATAGTTGACATGGTTTTTTTTTTACATCCTCTGATCAGTCCTCAATTCTCCTACATCAACAAACCACAACCTGACGTGTAGGTCTTTGGCGCGTTCTGGACTCAGGCTGGTCCCTTTGGGAACGTCTTATGCCGTGCTCTTTCGGTTTCGTTTTGGTGGATAAGACCAGGCTGTTTTGCGCCATATTAAACTCAAACAAATTACATACGCTCCCCCCAAAAAAGTTTCAGAAAACCTCAGTAATTTCTTGTTGAAAATATCAATGATTATTTCTTTAGTCTAACCATTACATCTTACTACGATGTAGAGATAGTTGACCGTGATATGACATGAGAAGGAGTTGATCGGGGGGTGCGATCAAATGATGCGGTTGAGTGTTTCAACTGCCTCCCGCAGTGCTACATCGTACACCCTGATGAAGACCTGCAAAGCGGGTCGAAACTTCGGCAAAAATAAAATAATACTATTTGTATAATTTAGTAATTTATTTGACCGCACCTTCCGATCAACTCCTTCTCACATTATATCTTACAATTGAAATCTTAATATACAATTGCACAACCTTTCTTGTAATAGGTATTCAGCGACCATTTGCATATCAACCCTGAAATCTACACTGACACCCACACCATACCTGTGACCCAGTATACAATACTACCTTGTAGTAACAGAACGTAGCCTCTATGGGAACCCGGAGTATCTTAGGACTTTCTATACCTCACCGGGATGGGTTCTTTAGCTCTGCCATTGTACTTTTGACTACAATGGTCCCTTCACGGCATTGATGTCGACTCTTGAATAATAACTGGATATGTATATGAATAATTACGATAATCTGACGTGCATTTATCGCATCTGATAAATGTAATATCGGTGACAGAGCTTATAGTGAGTGACATCCTTCCATGACTGATTAAATTCCCGTAAATGTATTCTTATTATGGCGCTGTTAGTTCGATTTAATTGAATATGAAATATTAATGTTTTATTTATTTATATCTGTTTTGAAAACAAGAAAATATACTTAAAGGAAACCGGCGAGGATAACTGGATTATTGTTAAAATTATTAAATTCCAAAATACTTCTTTAATTACTCAACACTTCTTATTTTGTCACTAATAAAATTATCAATAATGGACCTAATGTTTTTTCCGACATTGCCAAATATAGATACATCCTATACTTCCATAATAAAAATAAGCCAACACATCCTGTCAGGCTTGCAACTGATAAGAACATAAGCCTCGGGACCTAATAATATAAAACTGTTGAAAAGCGGAGAGCTACTCCATTAATTTCTCAACGAGCGTTTATCATTTCATTGTTTCACAGTTCACAAATACTTGATGTATTTTTTTATGTTTTAATTCATTTATACGTTTTTCACACTTATCTATCAAGTAGATTTCGTCTTTTTAATCTAAATATAGATTCGAGAGTAAAAATGTGAACCAGTCCTTGATTATTGTATTTTTTATACTTACCCAGACAGTCTTCTACTACCGCTTGAGGAGCTATGATTAAATCTTTATATTTACTTAAATATAAACGTATCAATACATTTTAAATAAGTATTGAATGTTGAATAATTGATTATAAATCGAAAAACAAATCTGTAATTGGTTTAACAAATTTAATAAAACAATTAGGTTCCTCTAGCCTACCGCTCTGGGTGCGCTCTGGTGTTATCTACATTTACCTGAGTTCCCTTCCGTTTCCTTGACATGCAGAGCTTTCATTTAGGGTGCAGTTTCCTCGAGATTCTTTTAGCGCTTGTTTGATGTTTTGATTTTTATGTGGAGAACATGTTACGACATTAAACAATAAACAACGTTCTGTGAAAGCACATGTTCGCAAAAATTTGAATATGTGCATGATTCTTGACTCAAAGAGTGACAATCAGCACTATACTTCAATCACGTTATTCATCCGGCATTAATGTCATGTAAATATGTTAACTCAGTAAGCATTGTCCTCATCCTGATAGAATTATTAGATACATGAGAAATAATACCAATTTGATTTTTTTCCTCTTAATTGTCTGACTTTTGATGATAACAAGAATTTGAAGTAAATTGTATGAAATTTTTATTCAGTAAACGTATATCAAATAACTATTAGAAAATTAATTAAATAGTTGATGTATGAAGTATTTAATGCTGCATTTTGGTCCTCAATAATCCATTTTCGTTTTCAAATTCAAATTATTTTCTTTTTACGGCAACGTTATATAATCTTACAATGAAGAAAATCAATATATTTAAACCTGACTGTTGCGAATATTTAACATTATCAAAGTTATAATACTGCACTGCATATCACAGGAGATAAATAATCAGGAAGCAGTCATTTTTGATTTTTTTTATTGTTGCCGACGTTTCAACCCAAACATATAGGTCATCA
Organism: Nezara viridula; assembly: GCA_928085145.1. Classification (NCBI taxonomy): domain Eukaryota; kingdom Metazoa; phylum Arthropoda; class Insecta; order Hemiptera; family Pentatomidae; genus Nezara; species Nezara viridula. Next base: position 215,094,551 of record OV725077.1, read on the forward strand.
TCAGGGCATGTTTGCAGTACTGAAGGTGTTAAAGTACATGAATTATATATTTATTTATTTGGCAGAAAATACATGCTTTTTTTTCTTTCCTTTTATTACTTACAAAATTTTTTTATTCACAATTCCATTTACCTTAACATGGTACTACCTTCACCATAAAAGAAACAAAAAAGTAAGACTAAACAATAAAAATATAAAGATAAATCCTGGGTTAGATTCCCCAGGTCTCACAAGCATTAAGATTTTCGTCAACAGCTACGCAGATATTTATACAATAACTTGCTGCGTCATAAATATTTTAAATATGTATACAGACTCAATATATGCAAAATTCAATAAAAATTAAATTAACAATCAATTAGTTAAATTTACATCTTCCACCTTCCACAAAAAATGCCCTGATGATGACTTTTGATTAAAATTAAATATTTCTTTTTCCAAGTTCAGATGTTTTCCCTATTTCAAAAGTCATAACTACCTTTTCTATATAATTAATTAGAATTTCGATGTAATATTGAACGAAGGAATATAATTTTTTTTCTAGTAATAGTTATTTTTAATTTATTTTTAAATAAATTTGCATTGTACCACAAGAGCTGTTATTAGAAAATTATTGTTATTATGGAAAGTTAAGCAAAAATAGTTTTTTTTTTTTAAATATCAAAAGTCACTATTATAAATGTCCTTGAGACAGATTGTAATATTTTTCAATAAAAAAAAATATATATCAAAAGTACGATGTTAATTAGAAATATTAGGTTGTCCTATAAGTTCTTTCCCTTTTCCTTTTTTGTTGTTTAATGTTGATTTATTGTGCTAATACAGGTTCGTATATAATATAGTAAATTAACTTTAAACGACAAATAAAGAAGAGGGATTTGCTTTAAATAAAATTTTTAGATTATTAGAAAAAACAATAGGAATTTAATGAATATATTTTACACAGACAAAGCTGGTCCTTGAAGAAGTTTTTTATGCTTTTTTAGAAAAAAAAGTTTATAATTTTTTTTGTAAATTTTCTGGATGTGTTCTGCAACTCCCTCCTCACTTCTTCCTGGGCCTTCTGTCAATATTAGCTCAGGCTATCTCTGGCTAAGATTGCTGGCAATGTGTACTCCATGAACCCTCCAGCGGACTAAAGAAAGTGCTGTATTAAAATTAATGAAGCAATATGCCTCCGAAGAACATATTTCCTCCCCTGGGTACTGCATTATAGACTGTTCAGGGTATAAAATCAGGATAACGTACAGGGTTGTCCCATGTTCTGTCCTCATGAACGAAGATTCCTAGTTAAATATCATCCTTTATTTCAAGATGATTATTGATCTCTCATTAAATGAACTGTCTTGAAGATTTTCGTATTGTGATTTTACGTCCAATTTGATCAAATTGGCTTAACCACCTGCATCGACAAACCTGTTTTGCTAAGCACTGCTCTATAAACAATTGATCACTTATGTCTTTCATTCCTGTTCTATCGTGGTTTGTACAATGATAATTTCATATTGGATCACGTTTCCATTACAGCATCAGGATGTATTCAATTCAGTCATTCCAAGCATTAGATTAACCCATCATTCAGATTTGTTATTGATAGATTTCTGAGATTATATTATTTTTCTCCATGATTGATGAAGGGAATATTTTGAAAGCATTATTCGTTTACTTCTAATTATTTAAGATTTTTTTCTTTTTAGTTAAAACAATTGTACGTTTTTTCATATGGGTTTTATTGATTGTTTCAATGTATCAGAACCGCAAATTAAGTTGAGATTATATAGTTTATTCTGTAAACTATTCTTCATCTATTAAAATTATTTAAGCCCTATTAGTAAAATTATATTACCACAAAGTGAAAGATTTTCTAGAAAAAAAAAACAATCGAAGTTCTAGGATTAGAGTAATATGCAATAATAAAAAATATAGATGATGCATTTCTATATTTATATCTATAATATATTTAAATATTCTCTATATCTGTGACCGCTTTTCTGATAATGTCTAAATATTATCTATGGATTCGAAAATAATCTCCTTTCTTTACATATCCTCCGCATGCATTTAAAATCTTTGAATTAAAGAACGACTCGGGTATTAATAACAGCTAAATTGTGTATAAAAAATATTTTTTTATTTCTCTGTCTTACATAAATAGAACTAATTTCAAAAATATAGAGATATCTTTTTAAATACTTCTACTTATATTTTCAAAGATGAATATAATTAAATATTATTATTATCTTAATATTTGGTATTATATTGAGTAAATATTTTTTTGTTTCAGGTAAGGTCCTTCTTAACGCTCAGATACAGTGAGTAATTATTTTAATATATTGAGGGAATATTTTTATTTTTAACCAGTTAATTAATTTGTTAATTATTTTTATAAGAAAGCAAAAAATTTTGGAGTAGTCAGGTCAAAAGTCATATTAAGTTCAAACTTTGAAACAAATGTCCGACTTCACTCCCAGTTAAAAAGTTGTAATGTTTAAGAATTGAGGTTTTACTCCGATCCTAATTAAATAATGCCCCCTTGATAGAATGAATACTGTCGAATGCCTAGATTAAAGATAACCTTTGCTGTTTCAATTTTTAATTGAAGTTTGAGGAAAAGAGTAATTGTTCTCTCGGGCATGAAGGACGGCTTCTTGTTAGATGGGACTATCGCCCTCCTGCGAATCGTTCAAGGGGAATTAAGCTTCAACTTCAAATTAAGCTTCTAATTTCTTCATAAAACAATGGTTTATTTTCTGACATAATGGAAAGGCTCTGTGGTATTGTTATAAATATTCATATAAATATTCGAAAATTATATCATTTTTTTAATAATTTTTTTTTATACATTTGCCACACTTAAGGGCATTAAGTATTAGAGCTGAGTAAGACACATTCATACCGTATATACAATATAATAAGAAAAATTATAAAAAAAGGCAAAAATTGTAATAAAAACTAAATAAATGTTACTTGAAGAGAAAAAACAACAACATAAATTCATAAAAAATTAATAAATATATAAAAAATAATTCATACTTAGTTACATCTAGAATAAATATAATCGAGTTATGGCTTTTTTAAATGTTTAAATGGCGGTTTGTTGAAAAAACAAATTTTTTTTTCAACATTTCCGCCGAGCTGCAGGAATGGTTGCAGTAAAGTTTCCTTAAGGAAAAATCCTGAGGGGTTATGTATATGTAGTAAACATCTTGAAAAAAAATCTTTCTATAAACTTAGATCAAAAAATTTATATTGGTTTATTATTTTCAATAATGAACCATTTTAATCGTCCAAAAAATTAAAAAACATAACCCCCCTTAAATTTTGAGGTTTCAAGTTTCAGAATACGTAAAACCTGAAAATCGAATAAAAATATTTTTGCCCATCCTCCGCTGCGTTCGCGCATTTTCTCCGAGACTATTGGACCTATTTTTTTTTTTTTTTTTTTTTTTTCAAATTTGGAATCTAAGTCAGAGATTCGAGGATGATCCTCCTACATCGATATTACCTCCCGCCCTTTCTTTTCAAGCTTTTACAAACAAAGGTTATATCCTCAGTTTTGGTTTTTGATGTTTGAAAGTGTTTCTGAAGAAATGCTATTTTTCTAAGCAAATTACTAATAGTGAAAAAAAAAAAAATATTTAGCCAATAATAGAAATCACATTTTATTTATTTTACCTTATGTTACCCGGAAGGTAATGTTACTTTAGATGTATAATTGTTTGGAAATGAAAAACCATTTTGTGATAATTTGCAGCTTTTTGAATTTCAAAGCAAGCTCGTATTTAACAGTTTAAGATGACGCTAAATTAGAAACAAATTTGCGACAAAAATTTACTTGGCCTATTTTACTGGAACCGTCTATGAGTTACCGTAGAATTCGTTTAATACAATTAGCAATATGTATTTCTTATTTTATACAAAAAAAAAAAGATGTCCGTTGATATATAACAGTAATATAAAAAAACGCTGCAAATGATTTCACAATGGTTTATTATCTCCAAACAATTATACATCTAAGTAACATTACCTTCCGAGTTACAAAGAAAAAAAGGTGATTCCAATCATTAGACTAAACTGTTTTTCTTTAATCATTAGTAATATGCTAAAAAAAATAGCATTATTTCAGTAACACATTTAAAATTTAAAAACCAAACGAAGGATATAACATTTGGAGTAGAACACATAAAAACAAACCAGAGACCATATCTTTGCTTCTAATTGTCCAATTTTAACGATTTTTTTTTTGTTTTTAGGAAAAACCAATACAATAACAACAAGAAAGTAAAAACTTTTCGAGTTATTCGGAATTTAATTTTAACATCCCTCGTAACCTTTTTTTCTAGCTTCTTTTCGTTGAAGTATGTTATATAGATAAATTTAAAGGGCGTCGAGAAAATGACTTTAGCGAAGTTTCATTGAAATCTGTACATTCGTTTAGGAGCTACAGTCTATAGCAACGCAGGTTTTTCGGCAGCCATTTTGAAAGTTAAAGGCGGAGAGTAATGACGATGAAGGAGGATCATCCTCGGGTGACCTCTGATTTTATATCAAAATTTGAAAAAAATCGGTTTAGTAGTTTCGGAGAAAATGCGCGGACGGCGGACGGCGGACGGATTGGGGGCGGGGTGGCCGAATGGGCTAAAGCGTGTGCACTGCACCGCGAGTTGCCTGGCAACCAGATAAGAGATTTGAGAAGATTATAAAAAAGGATGAGTTCGCATCCCGGTGCCGGAGGGGATTTTAAATTCCCCGCCTTCACCCTCCTGCCCAGGAAAATCCCGTATAGCCTAATAGGCAAGGTAGGGAAGAACAAAAAAAAAAAAAGGTCGGCGGACGGAAAAAAAAATTTTATTCGTTTTTCGAATTCTACGCATCTTGAAACGTGAAACCTCAAATTTTTAGAGGGGGTTAAGTTTTTGAATTTTTTGGTCTATCACAATGTTTCATTATTGAAAACAATAAACCAATAATAAAATTTAAAAAATAATTTTTTCTCGGCCTCTAGGGGTCATTAGCAAGAATCCTCGGACATGGGTCGAATATTTTTCGACTTAAGATAACCAAAAACAGTTTCATTGAAATCTGTGTTCCCACTTCCGTAATCTTTCCTTTTAAGTCAAACCGATTGGGATTTAGATGGCTTAGTAATTTTAATGACGATATGTACTGTAGATAGATAGATAGATAGAGAAATGAACTTTATAAGGTAATTGGAGAACAATAACCATTTTCCTGTTGCTTCGGCTGATGTTAGAGTTGTTTAATCATTGTTAGTTTGTCCTGTTAGAGAAGATGAAACCCTCATACCTCCCCCTACCGGGAGGTTTACAATGATTCCTGATTTCTGATCGTGACGGGCTCACTGATTATCTGTCAGTTATTGCAATCCCGTTACACCGCTTGTCTACCGGGCGACAGGGATCATTCCCATTGGTTGCTTTCGGATTGATAGGAATTTTCCAGTCGATCTATTAAGTTTTCTGTTTTACGATGGTAAATGCTTTATTCGTTTTCATAAGACATGGGTTTGACTTCTTCCAGTATCTGTCTAAATAATCTAAGAAATGGAGGAATTGTGATAGGACTTAATGTATTATTTTTACTATACATGTTTTACGATGAAATAATCGCTGAATAATTCTCTGTATTGAATAAGTACCCATGAAAGATGGAATAGGAGACAAATAAATCAATAATAACTATTTTATATGGACAATTTATAAAATTAATTAGCGTCTGTTGCTCTAGTGCCCTCCAGCTCTGGCTTCTACAATTTGGGGGACAAAGCTTGATTCAGAGTCCCCTGGGCCAATGTAAATATTGTACATTGGTGCGAATGTGTTATTTATTTTATTATTAGTGAACTTCAATCTATTATTTTAAGTATCTTGTATATATTTATAATAATTATCTTTATCTCATTTACTTTATCTTTTCATTCATCTATATTTTTTTTTTACTTTAATTATTTATATTAATTTTCCTTTCTAATGTGCATAGTGTGTGAACGAATACTGTAGCCCTAGTATATATATATATATATATATATATATATATATATATATATATATATATATATATATATATATATATATTGTTTATTAAGTATCTCTTCCGTTTTTAAATTAATTTTATAATCCAAATTCAGACAACTGAATAAGCAACGTTTTTGAAAAAATATATACAAGGTGTTTCAGGGTTAAGTGGCCAAACTGAAAATATGAACTAAGAACCTAAAAAAAAAAAAAAAATCTCTGAAGGCATGTCCGCAAACGCTTTGTTTAGGAGCTCTTCACACCCAACAATTTTCGTTGTTACGAATTATTTACGTTTTATGAAATGAATAAAATCTACTAATTTGTTCTAACTACTTTATTAATTAAATGTAAACATTTACATTCATATTAAATGTTCTTCAAAGTGATTTACTTGAGGGTTAAAGAGAGGCTCGGCATCTTTCCTCAATAGCAGCAGTGGCAGACCAGCACTGAATATGAGTTATTGTTTCACAATATTCAATTATCCTTCTTCGGAAGGAATTAAGGTCATTGACCGGACTTGCTTAATCATATCCCAATCAATGGATTGGCCGTGCAGGACCAGTGGCTTGGCCTGCACACTCTCCAGACCTGACACAACTGATTTTTTTGCTTGAAGTGACATTAAACAAAAAGTCTATGGAAATCCGGTCAATGACCTTAATTCATTACGAAGAAGGATGATTGAATCGTGTGAAATAATAACACATATCCAGTGCCGTTCTGCCCACTGCTGGTATTGAAGAAACATGCCGAGCCTCTCTTAATACTCAAGGAAATAATAATATGAATTTTGATCACTTTTACACAAAATGTTTAATTTTTTGAGTCTAATATTTTCGTATTTTGTTTTTATATAGATAAATTAAATGATCATGTATTTAAAAAAAATACGAAAACAGTTAGAAAAATACACAATAATATTCAACTATATCATTACAACTAACACAAACTGCTGCAACGAAAAACGATTACAGTGCAAAATTATACTTGTTGCTAGTTTTGGGGAAGCTTTCCGGCAGAACAGTGCATTTTTTTTTTTTTTTTTTGTTATTTCAGTTGAAATTTATTTATTTATTTTTTTTTTTAAAGCCTGCTGCATAAATAATTTAGTTTTAATTGTGTATATTTTTTTTTGATAAGGAACTTTCGTTCAACTGAATATGAGCAGTCATTGCATTCAGTTTCAGAAAGATGTATTCAAGCGGTCAATTCGCCAAATTCCTATTCGTATTTAGATCCGAAGCTTGGGTTAGATTCCAAATTGACTTTTAAAATTTAATCCTTTGTTGTTAGTCTCACGATTTCATGGTCCTTGAGACAGGTTGGAAGATGTCCAAAAATCGACTGTGGGAACTTATGTTGTGTACTCTATCGTGAATGCTGAAGAACGTTGATTTTGAAGACGAGACAATGACTTTCGGGCTCCTAGAAACAGATGGGAAGTTACCACTGTATCTGTATTGGTGTTAAAAATAAAATGGCTGGGCGTCTTGTTTTTTGAAATAATATAATAAATAATTTACCGTTGGCTAATATATACAGTTAATATCAAACTTGCTATCATCTTGATCCAAAGATTGTATTTAAAAATTAAGTTATACCTGTTCAAATACATGACCCTTTATGATATTGAAGTCTAGTACACAATAATTTTTAAAAGACAAGAAAGTTCTGACTCTGATATAAATTTTTTTGAACAGCCTCACTACGGATATACTTGACTAAAATCAGACATGCATATCAATCTCTAGCTTTATCCCAATTTACTATCTAAAACAAGGAAGTTCCAGAAACAGACTTGCAGTATTATTTTGGTTTGAATTTGGCATGGTTTGCCAACACATTTGAAAACATATGGTGTTGTAAAAAAAAAAAACTCATTCATGCGTTCGAATAAGGCAATACAAATCCATTTGTTGATAAGAAAAAAACTAAGTCATCCGCTAAGTCATTCATAATAGTTTAAGAGTTTGTACATGCGCTTTCTTTATAGAGATTTTATGTGATATCTTCATTAAGAAGCTCTATTAGCGCGATTGCAAACACTTTTCTGGGCTGATATTTATTGTAATTACTCCGTTAGTTTGAAACGTAGCGTAAAGATATGAAGTGTTACTCTTTCATCAGTAGATAGGTATTCTATCAAAATAAATTTTGATAAATTGCGCATTTAAGCAAACAAACTCTTGGACGTTCCACATCAGCCAGTATAGATATAACAGATGATAGATAACAAGAGATTGACTGAGGTTTTCAATAAATGCAGTTGATTATTTTCATCTAGTACCTAGAGAGTTATTCATCCATTCTTTAAATTAGTTATCTTAAACTTGTTATTACTCAGCTCATATTATAAATTTTAATATATTTTACATATTTTTTAAATCATATTCATTCAAAAAAACAGATTGTAGCGTTGGCAAATAGATTACCTTCTAATTCATCAATCAGTATATAGAAGTTTATCTGTAATAATATATTTCGTAAAATAATTCAAAAGTTCTGAGATATTGATAAAGGATTACAACAGTCAAATAAATTGATATACTCTAAATTTCACGTGCAAATTTGGGGAAAGCTAAACTCTATCTAGACAAATCCCAACATATTATGTAACACAACACAAATTGCTCTTATTTTTACCGATAAAATACCCGAATTCCCCTAGAACGAAACAAGTACATTATCTCCAACTGACATTTACCAGAAGAATTACACGAAACTCACTCATCAATAGAAAAATGTAAAACCAGAGACTGCTTATATTGTATTCAATTATTTTTAGAGGTAGCAATTAAAACTCAGATAGAAATTTAATACTTATTCCTGCTTATTTAGCTCTATCCCTCACTTAAATTTAGATCTTCGCTTCAAATATATAGAGTGCAGACAGAACACGTGAACTACAAAGCTTTCAGGACTATAATCAAAGACAGCAATATTGCATTAAATACTGACCTTCACAACTACATACTGACAGACCATAAAAGATTTCACGATAGCTCACGCGGTCATAAGAAGTTATGACATGCTCATTCAACATATGACGAGAACCAACATGGCAGAAAACACCCGTAAAGGGCTGAAAAGAAACTGCATATGGGATCTTCTATCCCTACTATAAATTGTATGGTCAATATAGGAAGTTATAGAGCTGGGCTTGCATCTTTCGCATATCACTCTATTCCTTAATTGATTGAGCTATTTCATTGAATATAATTAATTCGAACCAGTCGTGAACAAAGATTTTTTTTTTTTTAATCAACTAAATAGTTATTATTTATAGCTATTACAATGTTTTCTTATCAATGTCTTCATAATATTTTTTTTTTAAACTTGAGTGGAATAGTGTGGCCCAAAATGGATCTTGCACTTTGCAAGACCAAAACCAAAACTGCATAACTGTTGTAAGACCAAGACTAAGACTAGTAAAAAAAAAAAATAGATTTTTCGAGTAAAAATAAAGGCAAAATAGTTACTAATACTTGACAATTTTAATTACTATATGTAAAGAATTAGTATAACCAATATACTTTTGCATTTAACTCTTCTAATTTTTCATTCAGGCTTAGTTAGGTTTCTTCTATCTAAAAAATTACAATAATACCTGTATAGCAATAAGCTAATAGGTAACTGCAAGATTGTTGCGAGACTCTTGCGCAAGATCAAGACCTAGATCAAGACTGAGTTTGCAAGACTAAGACTCGTCTCGGTCTCGCATTTGGGCGACACAAGAGTGGAATAAAAAAAAAAAAAACTAACCAGAAGTCCTTAACCTGAGCCTAAATTGTCTCATTAACTAATAAATACCGTTAATTACGAAGAGCCTTCGCCAAATTCTTCTCTAATCTCTGTTCTCTTCCCTTCTGATAGAACGATCCTTGTTTTGCTTTTTTTCTGTTTCACTAGCTACCATCAGCAGCACGCGATGATATCGCATATGTCAGAACCGTTAGACCAGAGCGGAAAATGTGTAGAATCTTTTGGTTTCTGTCAGCATTACATGGTAGACTTGTACAGTATACGATATTTTAATCATACTTTGTTAGTAGATGGTTTCTTCATTCCAATGGTTGCCTTGTTGTAATGACAAGTAAGAATCTGTTTTAATTGATTTAATGTAACCTGTTAATATAATAATATAGTGCAATAATAAAGCTAATATGAAAATGATAATATTAAAAAATTTTCAAGAAATTAAAAAATTTCTAGTTGTTAATTATTACTCTCTCTTACCATAAATGTCTTTATTTATAATCGATATAAACGCATTTTGAAACATGGAATGGTTAATGAAAACGAGTATTTGTTAATCATTTTAAGAAATATTCACTCGTATATTTTTATATTTAAAAAACGCTATAAATTTGTATATTGAGTCAGTCAGTGTGATGCGATACAAAAACAAAACAAGAAACGCAGTAAAAACTTATTATCTCCTTGCTTGATCTCTTTTCTCTTTTTTTCGCTTCATTTCTCAAGAAAAAGACTGAACTGATTTCTATGAAACTTTTTTCCGTTATTACCGTCAATTATCCTGTAATGACATTCATAAACTTGCAAAGAGAGAGAGAGAGAGGTTCGAATGATTGAAACACTTTAAAAAGTGGAATTGAAAAGTTTATTCTTGATTAAAGGTGAAAAGAAAAATTGTAAATGAAACAACCAGAGGCACCGTGGCATATAGAGCATCATATTTGTTTTCACATCAATCCACTTATGAAGCATAAATTTGAGACCTATTTAATTTTTAAAAATCCTTTGCGGAAATTCAAAACACTTTGAGCTGTGTTGTTCACAAAAGATCTCTTTTGGTGGTTGACTGTAAAGAGTAATTGAAGAGAAGGATGGTTGTGGTGATCAGTCAAAATAAAAATAGCAAAAATAAATAATAATATTTATTTTTATATTTACCGACGTTTCGGCCCAAAGTTCAGGCCTTCATTGGGACTGTCCAATCCGACAAGCGTTGGCAGACCTACGCTGTACAACCTGGTCTGTTCACGCTTGTCGGATTGAACAGCCCTGACGAAGGGCTGAACTTCGGGCCGAAACGTCGGCAAATGTAAAAATAAATATTATTATTTATTTTTGTAGAAAAATAATCGAGAAAAATAAATCAAGAGTCAATTAAATATTAATAGTTATCTAACAGGCGCCTCGCTATTTAATTTGTTGAATTTAGAAAATAGCGAAAAACATAAAAACAAAAAAAATTAAATAAATTTAATAAAAAAAAAAAAAAGATTAGGACGCGGAGTGAGCTAAGAACTCGGAACCTTTGGGTTTAAAAACATATGTTAATTAATCTCATAACCTATTGAACCTTCTTACTTGGTCAATAATGACTTTCCCTAATCCCTCGAATAAGGTTTTACAATTCCTTATTAAACCTTAAAAAAAAATATAATATATACATTAAACGTGAAACATAAAACTGGATGTTATTAATACTAACGATGAATTTATTTATTTCTATTGATTTTAATAACTGTTGAAGGAAATGAAAATTATGAACAAGAAATTAGATTCATAAGAAAACCAATAAAATACAATTAACTTTAATTATCAAAGAAAAAATTATAAAATTATTATAGAACTAAACATTAACCTACAACTATACAATATACCAATTACAAACATTTGAAAAAAATATTGGAAATAAAAACTTATATATAAACATTTACAAAATCTCAATGCCGAACTTTGTCCAATTGGCACATTGAGTTATCTGAGGAAACGGTAACTTATTCCAGCTAGCGTCGTCAGTCTCTCTCCAGTCCACCTCTTCAAACTGTGAAAATGTTCATTCGCCAACTTGTAAAATCAAACGGCACTCGTCGCTGATAATCACAGGTTCATCGATAGTAAAGAAAATCCGGCGTAGACCGTAAAACTAAAGCATTTTACACACATAATCCTTGGCGTGCCTCTACACTCACGAGATTCCGCCATCTCTCTCTCAACTGTCTTTTGTTTTTCCTCCCAATCAGCTGTTGGTTATTCCAATTCCAAGACTTATTATAAACTAATACTTACTTTTTAAAACCAATACTAAATACTTAATTTTATATTTAACCCTCTTCAAGTTAATAATAAGACTAACAATTATTTTACGAACTAATTTTTTTTGTATTTCATTTTTCGTTACATGATCATCCCAACCATCCTTCTCTTCAATTATGATAAATATATTTAAACTTGAAGTTAATTTAGTTTAGAATCTGTAATGTATCTCAGATTCCAGATGTCTCGACTCGACACAAAACTTATGTGAGTTATTCTTTGATTTTTAATAATGATCGTAGATGGTTGAATGATTTAGTTTCTTATCACAGTCAACATCTGTAACAACCGCTTTTAGCTTGAGGAAGATAAAACTGGAGATTTTTCTTAGAATAATTTAAAAGGTCCTTACCTGTTATAAATTCAGTGAGGACAACTATAATACCCACATCGTCCGTGCCTTTACAAGGAAAAAAAAAGTAATGTCTTTTTAACTGTTGATCGATAAGAGTCGTTGAGGCATGTACGGTGCTATCGATGGTTGTCATCTACAATCGAGTCAACCGATGTCATCGCTTCTGCCTCATTCATTTTCTAATGGACAATTTATTTGTTTTATTATTTTTTTATTTCGATGATGGCTCTGTCATTACCTTGGGGAAATATGTCTTTAGAAAGCTTTCATTCTATTAACGGAATAGGTCTGACATGTAAACTTTTCATTATTTATACTTCTAGCAAAGAGAATATTTGTTAATGATTTGGTTGCTTAAATAATGGATTTAAATGATGGTAAAACAATTTATTTTTATTTTTTAATCTCTTTCATTGAATAATATTTCATTCTATTTCAATCACGGGCGATGATAATAGCGATGAAAGAAAACATTCTCTACAAGTTTACAGAAAAGATAAAGGAATAAATTAAATAACAGAAATATAAGTAAAAACAAGAACAAATGAAAAAAAAAATAACTTAAAAAGTTATTAATAAAGTAAACGAAGAACAAACAGCTTAAACACTGGCAGACTTATAAACACTACTTAAAATTTCCCAACTTCGAACCAGGCTTGTCCCCTTACCTGGAAGGGAAAAGCGAGATCAGATCAAAACTTAGATTTAAAATTTTAAAAGCCATTTCATGATTATTATTTTTGATCATAAATGATAAAAATCATATCATGATCATAATTTTTGAACAAAATTTATATAACTTTTTTTTGTAACTCCAATGATATATTTTGAGTCTGGAGTAGTAGGTGGAGAGTATTGTTGTCAGCTATTAGCAGCAGAACATCTTCATTTCCGAAATTCATTAGAAATTTTAGCTTACAAATATATATATATATATATATATATATATATATATATATATATATATATATATATATATATATATATATATATATGGTGCATCTCATAGTTATCTTTTAAGAGGCCTAGAAGCTCCTACTTGCGAAATGTGTAATAATACACTGCAAACTGTGAAACACCTTCTAGTTGAATGTCCCCAATTCGAAAGGCACAGAGAAAAAATAGAACTAGGAAAAACACTAAACGAAATACTACAAGACAATGAAGAGAGAGTCCCTATCCTGTTTAAATTTTTAAAGATTATCAAATACTATAATAGAGTATAAATTATATAGAAAACTCCAATGACCCTTTAGGGTAGAGGCGAGAAAAAGAGAGAAAAAAAAAAGGTGATTTTTATTTTCTGATCAAAATTTTAAGCGAATCAATAAACATCAGAGATCAATTTAAATTTTTATTTGAAAAACAGGCATGATTTTTAAATTAAAAATCAAACATAATAATAATATATATGATTAAATGATTATCGATTTCATACCCTGCTCCAGAACATTGCAGAGTTTCTCTCTCAATAAATATCCTCGCATATTAAAAGTATGTGAGCTTGATTTTTTTCGATTTAACCTCAGACTTATTGTACATGACTAGAGTGGAAAATCAGGCTCTTGCCCAAACTCCGATATATACAATTTTCCAAAAGATATATACAAAGTTCAAACTCCAATATGTTCACTGCCGTTTTTAATTTTACGGAGGTTCATGTAGATAAATTGAGTAATGTACGAATTATACTACAAAATTTGGATTAAAAACGATGCTTAATAAAAAGTCTTTACTTGCTGTGCGTGTCTCGATTGCAGTTTTTTAAATTTTAAAATTAATATGAGTAATACATTTAAGTATTTCCTCATCGTTTAGATATATGAAAAAAATAGTTTAATCACTGAGAAATAACATTACATCTATAATAGCATTGCCATAAGCATACAGGGGATTTATTTTTAACTTATAAATGAAATACATTCAATGATCACATTTCTTTATCTTTAATTAAAATTTTAAAGGCGGCATCTAGTTTTGTTAGTACTAGGTTTTTCAGTGTCTCGAACTGATCTTGGTTTTATATTAGGATTAGCGCTATACATAACATTATATTATAATCTTTTCGTTCAAAAGATGTGGACCGTATTCCAGCCAGTTGTAACATAAAAATGTCGGTAACCACTCAAAGAAATACTGTACATCAAACTAAAATTTATTTCAGTAATCAAAAGTACCGTTAGAAGAAGAAAAAAAAACCTGAAAAGTGATACTTATCAAATAGTTACCTGGATTCATGAATGCAACAAAAAAACTGACAAGAGAAAAAAAAAAAAAAAGGAGGGATCGCAGGCCGAAGTAAATTAAAGAGGCGCTAAACAAGAGAGTAGGTAAACAAACGGATAGAAGGCTAATGCTAGGTCAGTGTGGCAACAACCTGGAATTAGGCTCAACAAACAACAACCCTTCTCCCCCCCCCAGTTTGTTAGTGATGGCTGTTTGTTGTAGTCTCTTAGGGGAGGATTGCTAACTGATTATTTATGTACTGGTGGCAGGTATGTTATTAACTTTAATGGCTTAATGATGCCGAAGACATTGATATGAAAGGTATACGAATTGGACAGGAAATATTTATTAAATATTAAACGATTTAATTAATGTTAATAATAACAAACTGCGTGTATGAAGTAACAGATTGACTGAAAAAAAAAATGGCTGCGGCTGAAATGCTCATTACAGGATCTGAGTGAGAAACCTTTCTTATATCAACAGCAGGAAGTTGGGTACTTACTTTCCTCCCCCAGGCCTGAAATATCATTATCATAATTTTCCAACACATTAGAATTTTTGTTCTGTGACAGTTGGGAAAAGAGAAACAAAGAAGAAGAAAAAAATGCCGATAATTCAAAAAAATATAAATTAAATAAAAGTTGAGATATTTTGAAATTTAAAATGTGTGGTTCTATTAATAAAATTACAATTCGACTGAGAAAAAAAGCAGTGGGCCCACAGTGTTAAAAAACTTGGTTAAGTTTCAAGTACATTCAAAGTTTTGCATTTATTACTCAACATAACTTTTAAATTTTCCACCTAAAAGCGCCAATAATATGATTGATTTATTTAATTCGTATATATTCCTTGAATTGTTTATTTATGTACACAACTTTTAGTAGAGTTTCGGCGAGTTAAATTTCCAAAAGGCATCATCCACTATTTTTTCTCTTCATTAGTCTAACATAAATATATCTAAAATACATTTCAATTAGTATTTTACTCAGAGATATTCACTACAGGATCTAATTTTTTGGGGGAGAGCTTCAGCCCGAAAGCTTTTTTTTCATATAAATAACGATAATTACTTTGGAAAAAAAGAAAGAAACTAGCTACCTATATGAAATGGTGTTTAAGTGATTCCTAAAGTCCTTATAAATGTAATTAAACGAACAATAATACTTTAAGAGATATAAATGAAAACATTTTTTAGACTTGAAAATGGCTCGACGAGCCGAAACGTCGTCATTTTGATGAGTAGTCATTAAGTGACAAAAAATTATTTTTTTTTTAAATTGGTGTAAATATGGCTTACAATAAATTAACTTGAAAATTTAAGAGATAATTTTTTTCCATAAAAATGGTTATATTTTACCATTTTGGGGGGAGGCTGATCGCGTAGATCTGCTCGTGGAAATATTTAAAAGATCTGATGCTTCAGTATTTAAAGTTTTGTTAGCTATATTTGTTTTGTTTTTTTTAACGAAAGATAAATATGGGTCAGAAGATAAAATTAAGTAATGTCAATAACAATGGCATTTCCTGATTTTTTGCTAGATAAATCGAAAGAAGGTAAGGCAGTTTATTTGGTTTATCTAGCCTTCGGAGGATACTACTGAAATTTAACACGCCGAAACTCTACTAAAAGTTGTATGTGTTTTATACATAAATAAACTTACTAAGGGATGTACACGAATATATACATTAATGGTGCTTTTAGGTGGAAGATTTAAAAGTTATTTTTTTTTAAAACTATATTTATTAAGAAATATTACAATCGGTCACAAATAAGGACATTTATAATAATGTTTAGAGAGCACATTCACGCTCTATATGTTGAGTAATAAATGCAAAACTTTGAATATCGATAACTCAGCCGGATGCTGGTAGAACCTAACCAAATTGGATGGATTTTGTTTATTGTTTCATACGAGACAAAAATCACATTCTAATTAAAATTACATTTAAAAGGACTTTAGGAATCACTTAAACACCATTTCATATAGGTAGCTAGTTTCTTTCTTTTACATTATAACCCGTCTCCCCTTAAAAGATATTGCGATTTTAAAATGGTAAATTTGCATACTTTTGTAGTTATTTTCCATCATAGCTTTCTTCAGAAGGGTTTTTTTCGCAAAAAAATAATAGACACAGACTTTTTTTCTCAGAATTAAATTTTCTATGACATCGCATACAAAATATGAAATTTTCATTAGTTTAGAAAATACCTGAAAGAATCGTTTTTATTTTTTTGCCCTATTACGTACTTAAATCCTCTTTACAAACTCTAATGTCAAAGTTTATATTAAGTAAACACAAAAATTTTGCCTGGAAGAACTAAATGCCAACTTGGTTAAGTTTTGACTACTTCGCGAATATCACTTCTCATCCATGCTAGGCGAATCTTTGTTCGACTGAATCAACGGAATTCGGCAAGTATGGATTCACCTTTTCTCGAAAACGCTGGTGAAAGCATTTTTTTGTGAACTTTCTCCTAATGTGCACGGGCCCTGATATCAATGGACGAATACACAGTATATATGTCAAATATGATATTATATCATTTCAAAAGTTTTGTTAACGATATTACATACTCTAGCCAATGGCATGTGGGACGGAAAAGAGGAGACCCTAAACGCATCTCGGAGTCTTCGTGCTGCACGCAGCTTCGTGCCTTGCGCGGACATACCTATCATGAAAATTATTTTACTACCTATTTATGCCCTTCAATATGGTTTAGTTATGGTTCATTTTCTAGCAGTTTTTTGGGGGGTAAATATGGCGAGTCCATAAACTGCCTAGCATCGGCACGTTTCTCATTCCATTCATGATAGTTAACGAAATCTCGTTTGTTAGTTAGAATGTAAAATATCATATAACGGTTATCATTAAATATTTCTCTTTATATAAGATTATAGAAGATTGTGTCACTATATTCATTGGTGCGGACTTGGAGGAAGGGATACATACGATCGGCTCCTCAATAGTAATAAAGGGCTGAGAGTATAACAGAAATAATAGCCAATAACAAATACTCTAGATGACGGATTAAATTTATAATCTAAAACTAGCAAAGAAAAATGGCAAAGCCAATAAGCCTTGGATGAATGGCCTAGAATTAAAATTAAATTTAAAGTAATATAAAATTATATTATTCTAGATTAGCCAGTTACTCGTTAAGAATTACACGAAGCAATAAATGCCCTGTAAAAGAAATGTTATAAAAATAATACAATTTTTACTCAAAGACCAGATTTAGGCTTGTTAGGAGATAAAAAAACTAATAATATCCATGCCCAGGAGGTGTTTGAACATAATTGACCAACCGCAATTATGTCAGGTATCATTTTTCATGGAAAGTACGCCTTGTTGCAATGAGGTAAAAATTAAAGTTGATTAAATGAGCCACAAGGTCGATTACACTTATTTATCACTATATCACTGAGTTTCAGAGAGATCCGTACTCGAAATAAACAAAAAAATAATTAGAGAATTAAATGTTCCTTAAGAATTTTATTTTCAAGTATTCAAATGTTAAAGCAATTATTACTTTCTATTTGCAAATTCCGAGCTTTAGCAGGAAAAGTTAGAATTGCTCATTAAAGTTCAGGTTAAGGCTTGTTAGGAGATAAAAAAACTAATAATATCTATGCCTGATGAAGCAAAAATTTTTTTTTTTAAATTCATGAATTTTGAGGGTTCATGTCTCATAAACTGTGCACTGTAAAACTTTACAGAGAAAATGAACTTTCGAACACCTAGTAGGGACATTTAACAGTCTAATTTATTCTGAGTCATTCGCTGAATAGCTATTATGCAGTTTTGAGAATATAAATATGGAATAACATATCTGAGGAATATATAAGAAATACACAACTTATACAGAACGGTTTTTTCATATTGATAAAGAATCGGGGCGTTGTCATCTCATAATATAAGTAATTACAATTTTACATAAATATATTTTTTCATGGAGGAGTATTTTTTTTTTATAAATAGTTACTTTCAAAACGTTGAAATATTAAAAATCAACTTGTAGCCCTTACTCAATCTTTCAAAATTATATAGTTTATATTATTGATATTTCATTTTTAATATTTTCTTCATTGGAAGGATGCAAACGCTCCATAAATAATCTTTTCCCTGATAAACTGTGATTAAGAAAATCGGAGGAAATAAGGGTGGAAAAAGCAACCTGACAGAGTATCTTTTACTTTGAAGATTAGTTATTTAAAATAAGCAAGATAACATCTTTTTGAAAGAATCACTCATTGCAATGAGTGTGGTAGTGCTAAATAAGGAAGATACCTTGCTTAATTGTTTTAATTGATTATAAATTATTATTATCAATAATATGATGAAGCTAATAAGCGATCTGATTGAGCACAAAAACTACAATATTTTCAATAAACTACAATATTAAGATATTTAAGGATATGAAAATAATTAGTTTCAGAAAATGGTGGAAATCATACACTATTCACTTGTATCTCACATATTCACTCATATTAAGTTTTTTCCTAATTCCACGATTGATTTATTTTATATAATATATTTATTTATCTAATTTTCATCTATTACTCTCTCAGCAATTGAATTAGCAAATCAACAGAGTATCCACTCTCATTTATTCGAAACTACTAAAGCTGCAATTTAGAAGAATGTAAATAAAATTTTGGTTAACATTAATGTGTTCGTATATATATATATATATATATATATATATATACATAGAATAAAGAAAGAAAATAAATCTGGTTGAGGTGATGGATTATTTCAGATATTAAACCTCCATTAGTTCATTACTGAAGTAGGTTGACCCATGCTAGCATATTCGAGTGTACAGCATATTCAAGCGTTGGTCAGGAAATTTCTATCAATAAAAATATTATGAACAACCCTCTTTACAATGTCGAAACCTGGTATGTTTCTTCAAAGCGTAAAGATGTTGATACTGGCACGGTACAACTACCACAAAAGAGGTCAATCAAGGATCCGGAACCTTGTTAGACCGAGAGGTAGAGCATCACGAAGGGAGGCCAAGTCGTGAAAAAAAAAACAAATCGCCTCGGCTTGTTCCCGGAAAGCGACAGCTAAGGAGGACCACCGCGGCACGGCCCTTAATAAGGGCTATACATTGTGAAGGGATAATTACGAGGTCTACTCCTAGCTCGGGGGAAAAAAACGGAACCCCTAGGGTCTAAAAAGAAGATCAAGGGCCGAAGGGCAGGCTCTAAGACACTTCTGCTACTGCCTCCCTTCGCTGGAGGTCGGGATAGGCATCACCCTAGGAGGGCATCATTCCAGAACTAAATTGCTATGGCAATCACTAATATAAGTTAACACAAGAAACCGCTAAGTGAAAAAAATATGAGGGTTTTGAAAAATTTTGTTTGACATTATTTTTCGAGTTCATTTTATTTCATAAGGTGAAAGAAGTATATCACCAATATAGAAAAATAAAGGTGCATCGATATATATATAAATGCCACCAACACTGTTGGTTTTTCTGTATCTCTTAAATTACTTTTAAAAAATATGAGCTGAATAACGATCTATTTAACTAAAATTTTTATTGCTACTGTTTTGTACAAGGTGGTACAAAGAAAATCGGGAAAAAATATATGTTTGTTATAATGGAAAGAAGAATTTGATGATATTGAAAAATCACAAGGATATTTTATTGCTCAATACAAAATGTATCTGTAACTTTGGATATGTTTAAGCGTTTATACACATTTTATAACCAATATGAGGGTGTGTAAAAAATTGAATTTAGACTGGCCAGTCTTTTTACTTTCCTACCTATACTAGGTAAGGAAAGTATTGCATTCGGGTCAAATTTCCGACTTGCGGTTTTCGAAGGATCTATACGTTTCACAGCCCCCTGATTCCGAAAAACACATTTTTAGCCATTGGTCTGTCTGTCTGTCTATCTGTGCCAAGATTTTCCTGGGAACTACTGAACCGATTTTGATGCTTTTTTTTTTTTATTATGTAGGGTTTTGACTACTGATGCCTGTGACAAGAAATTCGGTGCTCCATAGCTTGCGCGCAATAAATGAAAAACATGTTTTTCTATAGACTGTAGCGCGAAAACGGCTCTAACGATTTTGATGAATCTTTTCTATGATGTTCTAATCATTGTCCTTTCAATTTGTCCGTTTAGCCTATCGTTTGAAAGGTAATGAAATTCCCTAGAAGGCCATATAAAAATAGTTCATTTTGGACAACTATTGACAAAGTTACAGCTATTCAATTTCCAACGAAAGATTACAAGTCCATTGCCTGCTGTCAGAAAGGGGCGAATGAGAGAATAAAGATGACTAAGTGAAAGTAAGAAAATCTGTTTCCCACATCACACATTCTTCACTATTTCCTCTACTTTTAACAGAAATTATTGTTTGACAATACTAAGCTATGGCAAAAAGTTTTTGATCAGCAATATTAGTGAGTATTGAAATTGTCACACTGATCTACCTTAAGCCGTTTTCATTGCTTTAGTTTATCAAATAAATCTTTTGTTTGATCAATTTTTAGGAAAATAAATTTAGTTCAATTCTTTTTTGTTTCTTCATGAACACATGTTAAGATATAAAAACTTTTCTGAAATAGGTAGGAAAGTCGAGTGAGTGGACACACCAGATATTTTTTTCATCGGTAAGAAGAGTTTTTTTTTTCATTAATTTATAATTACTTTCATTTATTTTTCATGTATGTATATATTGTATGAGTGGATACTTTTAGCTCTAATGCTTATTGCCCCTGAATGTGGCAGATTGTATTAATATTCAATAAATGCAAATCATTTAAAAAAATACGTTAGAAATATACTTATGAGTACCTTCATTTAAAACAAAAAACAACTATTGATTTTATTACTGTATTACATGCAAAATTTAAATTTTCTAATAAAATAATTTATACTTTTTTTTAAATTTTTAACCCTGATGACTCGCATAAATCCTGATGCCCAACTCAAAACTAATATCAATCAACTTTTCTTTATTTTGAAATGTAGATGAACTGTTTCATCAACTATATTATTCATGAATATTTCATTAATTTTAAATGTTCAACAGTGATTGTTATATAACTATGACTATTCTCTTCTGATTCATAATAAATACAGTACTCTGTGGTCTGTTTCTTATCGTAAAGCTCTTGTAGATGTAGATCATAGTCAATAATGATGGTAACTTTTTATCGTTTTAACGACATAGCTATTAAGAGTTTATAGGAGAAGATATGGCCGATTAGCATGAGAACCGTTGAGGCTGACTACGAAGTACCTTGTCCTTCGGGAAGTCTCCGTTCTCATGATGCCCTGCGAAGCTTACCGTTATGAAATCTCTTATCGCTCTGGAAGCAACCCTCCGCTCGAGTAACATTTATTTCATAGAGCTTAATTAGAGATCATATTGTAATTGCACCTCTCCTTATGGGAGGTTTCACATGGGCTCTTTTATTTGTTCTTTTAATTATACTCGTGCTCTACATTCATCTGTTATACGTTTCTCTTCCCTAGATTCATTTAATTCTTAACCATGATGTCGAATCGTACAGAGTTATTTTCCTCCCTCATTTATATATATTTAAAAAAAATGATTGTTTATGTTATGTAAGGTGTAGATATGATGTGACGATAACAAATGATAGTTAAAAAATCTGGTGCGCGCAACACATAACTTTCTACTTTGAATAGAAATTATTTCCTGCCAATTTTGAAAAATTATTAATTTTTTTAAGTGCACTTTTAACGTAGCTATAGCTCAAAGTTTACAGCTAACAAATCATTAACACCATTAAAATAACAAAAAACGTATTAATTATATCAACGGTAGACAATCAAAATCTTGGTACTCTATGTACTTTTGTAAACCACATAACTCCAGTCTCTGAGGAATACATATATATATGCCTAGACAAATTTGAAAGTATATCTCTTCTTTATTAAACCTATAATTGATTATGGATTGTACGCCTATTAGATATTAAACTGTTATTTTCTATTGTAAAGTTTACTAAAAAGAAATTATTCAGTGCCTACCATAGATAGGTCAAAAGTTGTGACACTAATTTTAAGTGGATAATGTTTGATTTTCACTAAAGGAAAATTCATCAAATTATTCACTAATATAATTTTCTACATGACGTGTTTATCGGAATAGACGTATGTTGATGCCTAGTTATTTAAATAAAATATTTAAATATAGAGTTATTAAACTACAGTAGATGTATTTAAGATTATAAACATATGCTTTATACATCCATGAAATATTTTTATATTTCACTTCTTTCACATAAGTACTATGAAATATTGTTTTTTTTAACAATGAAATTGCCTTGATTACCTTTTTTTTTCAAAATTATAAAAGGTTTAAATTTAATCAGTAAATTTCATTTAATTTCCTTGAAACCATGCGATTTCGGTTAAATAATATTAGTTTTCACAAATTATTATGTGTACATTTATAAGAGAATCCCTAATAAACAAACAAAAGAGGGCATTTTAATTAAAACGAATCAAACAGAAATATCCCTATTCATTTTTAAGGAGTTTATTATAATATATTATTCGTATGTAGTTTACATATTATAACTAGAGTCATCTCGTGGGCAGGGCAAATTTGAGCGCCACGATCCAGGAGGTGATATTCGATGATTTTATCCATTTTTATAAATAAAATATACCATTATTTCTCACCTTGCAGAAATGCTGCACCCAAAGATGTTTGAATCAAGAAATAGAAGGCAAAATGCTCTATTTATGTACTTACTGTAGTAGGTACGATAATCTCGGAACGCTGGGGAATAACTGGATGTGCCCACTAGCGGATCCAGGATTTAATTTTCGGGGCCGGGGGGCGCTTCAGCCCGAAGGATTTTTTTTTCATATATATAACAATAATTAATTTGAAAAAGAAATTAAAAAATTAACTACCCACATGAAATGGTGTTTAAGTGATTCTCGAAGTCCTATTAAATGTAATTACACGAACAATAATACTTTTTAAAAGAAGGAGATGGTCCGGGGTTGCGGTCATAAAAAGGCTAAATAGTGGTAAAACTATTTTATTGAAAGCCAACGTTTCAACCAGACTTTGCAGGTCTTCTTCAGGGAGGTGTGTTCAGCTAGGAGTTTCACATAGAACTCAAGTGAATTCTTCTTCAACACCTCCCTGAAGAAGACCTGCAAAGTCGGATCGAAACGTTGGCTTTTAATAAAAATAGTTTTACCACTATTTAGCCTTTTTATGACCGCAACCCCGGACCATCTCCTTCCTTTATAATGCAACGGTCAACCATTAAATATTCAATAATACTTTTTAATATTTTTTTCTATAAAACATGATTATATTTTACCGTTTTGAGGATGGCTTCAGCCCGAAAGCCCCTCCTCCTCCCTCCCCCTTAGGGATCTAAGGTGGATACCTGTGGATGTGCCAATCGTTTTTAAAAAGAACGCGATGTTCCTTATGAAATAAATCTACAACTTTATTCTTTTTAAAATCAATGAATGTGCCAAAATATCGAAGCTCTGATATACTCCAAATATAGTGAGTAAAGTATATAGTCATTTCACTTGGTAATTTTATTTATTAAATATTTTTCTAAACTCTATTAAAACCATCGTCTAAAGCAGAGAGAATTATACATCTGGAAAAATGTATAGAGGCGAAGATAGATTGTTTTTTATAATGGAAGAAAATAAAACTAATACAAATTTTTAGGCAATGTCCAGTTTTTGAAAAGCAAAATATTATTCGTAATTTGAATTTTTCAATTACAATTTAAAATTAATGATACGCTACCGATATTCAAAGAAAATGATTATCACCAACACATAAAATGGACAATAAATAATATATATAGAAAACTTGGTTCATATTTTATCTGTAATAAATAGTATGGTGTAAGAGAATGAGGATTTTTTTTTTCAACCCAATAAATAGATATTATTACATCTGTTATGAGATACAGACTAAAGTTGTGGCTTTCACATTTAAATGTTTCTACAGTAATAGTCCATATGGCTTCCTGTCTGTGAAATATTATAGACGGCTGTTATATCTTTATTGCGTCTTAAAGATGTATAACTATGGAAGCGGTCACATAAAGGGTATTTATAGTAAAATGTCCATCATTTATGTTTATTATGAAGCCTAGTTCACTCTAGGAGACATGTTCCGCGATATGTCAATAAGCGTTCTATGAACTGTCTCAAGCATTGCTTGGGGGCAGTATTCCAAGACCATCTGTAAATTGTCTACATAGTAAACTTGGAAGTGATGTTCTGAATTTTGTAATTAAATATTTCTAATTTTTCGTTGTAAATTAATACGATAAAACTTTAGGTAAATAAACTAGAATTTTGAAAAAAAAAAAAAACTAATAGTAACTTATTAATCATTGACGTAATTGACTATAAATAATCAGGCTTATGTATATATTTTATAGAATTGTTCTAGTATATTATGATTCTTCATTAATGTGAAATAACAATTATTGATGCAATTCAAAATATAATAAAACTTAACAGTTTCAATTTTAATTCCCAAACCGGATTTATAAGCAGAATAGTATCTGTTTATTTATACCTGTTTTCCAGACTAAATTTTCCTCATGTAACTTAGTGTTTATTAGAAGCCCTTTTTGTTGCTGAATTAAAATAAAATTGTTTGTACACCTAATTTGATTACATCTAAAGCCGCTAATGACTAGGGTAGATGCGGAATGTAACAATAAATAAATAAAATTGTAAATGCATATAATTGGTACTTGATGCATGTCTTAAAGTTCACACTTTGAATAAAATTCTATAGTTCTAGATTCTAGTCTATATGATTTTATAACTTGAAAAAAATATATATACTATTTGAAAAATATATATATATTTTTTTTGGAGAATAAGGAATGCAATGAAACTAAACAATGAAAAATATACATACAGAAGTAATTAATTAAAAATGAAAGTTTTTATTATTATCGTTGTATACCAACACTATTTAATAAAAGTCGAATTTGACTCTATGAAAAGTTAATAATATTCAAATATTTTAATTATACATTACTTTTTCAAATATCGTAATGAATTAAATAAAATATTTTCTTCTTAACACGTATTCAATCTAATCTTCTTAATGACAAAAATTAGTGATTATATTATAGAAAATAATTGATCCTTTGCAAAATAGGATTTTGCATAAAATCTTCAGGCCATAAACAAAAAAAATATATCCTTGTTCTAAATTGAGATACTCTATCAGTGAGTGTTACTAGTTTCCTTATATGTGACAGAATGTAATATTATTCGACAAAGAAATGTTTTAATTCTAAATAAATTAAATTATAATTTCTACGTGACAGAAATAAAGAAATGTCGGTATTTTATGAATGGTGATGCAAAAGATTACCTCACGAATATGTGTTAAATATTTTTTTAATAAGAATCGCTTTAGACTCACAATAAAAAAATACAGACCTGTTTTGAGTCATGTTTGTCGTATAAGGTTGTGTTTTTGTAACTTACTGATCCCAATTATGATTTTTCGAATAAATAATTTCATGCAATGTCAAGTATTTTTTTTTTTTTACTTTATTTATTGAATATTAATACATTCTGCCACATTAAGGGGCATCAATATTAAGGCTACATGATTCATTCACACAATATGTACATACAATTAATATTTCAATAATAAAGAAAAAGAAATATAAAAAAATAAAATAAGTGGATATGCCTGTGCTAAAAAAAGAAATGAAATAATAGATAAAAGCTAAATGAAATTAAAGTAAATAAATCACATTCACACCTATGTACAATATTTACATTCACTCAGGGGACTCTGAGTCATGCCTCGGGGGATAAGGCATGACTCCAGGAATCCCAGTGCTTCTCTCACAGCCGCGTCACTGTTATTTAAAACCAGTGAAAACTAATGGAGGGCACTACAGCAACAGACGCTTATGTCTTGAGTGGAGAGTCTGGCCATTGCCAGAACTTCAATATATAAACATTTACAGAAGGTCGCGGGGCCACTGCCGTTTTAACCTCCGGGGAGGATTGTAGGGATGGCTGCAGCTAGATAGTGATTGTGCTACAGGATTTGGATGATGAGTGAGGTTCTGGTGAAATTTAGAAAATTTGTCTGGGATACTGTTAAGAACAAATGGGATATGAAGGTCAGTATGAAGAGTTTTGTTGGATACATAAAAGGGAGCATCGACTATTGATCGGAGGATTTTATACTGTAATGATTAAATGTGTTTGATGTTAGAAAGTTTTGCTGTCCACCACAGTTCTATTCCGTAGGTCCAAATAGGTTTCAGGATTGTCTTGTAGATTAGTAGTTTGTTGTCGACTGAAAGTTGAGATTTTTTATTCAATAGTCTATATAGTTGTCCGTATCGCCTGTTAAGTTGTTGTCTTTTAAGTCTGGTGTGTGGGTTTCATGTTAGTCTTCATGTTTTGTCTAGAATAAATAATGACAAAATAAATAAGTTTTCCACAGATTAAATAAGCTCCCTTGCCTACATGAAGGGTTAGTGTATTTCGAATGGCTAATTTTGACCATTTACTTAGAAAATGGGAACATTTTTTACAATTCCTTTTGAACTCTTTATAATTTTAAATTTTATTTTTTTAAAAGATTAGTGTCAAGCATTACTCCGTGAAGTATTGCTATGATTTTGCAGTGGTATTTTGTTTGATCAGACATTATTTTCTTTATTTGAGAGAGAATCATAGTAATTATTGAGATAATAGCGTCAGTCTTGTTGTGCGTATTCCACATTCTTTAAGTTATTCATATTACACGTTTTGTATATGATCGTAAACGCATTAATGGTTAATTTTGATATAGGGGAAAATATACTTGGTATGTTACTACAAATTAGGTAATTATTATCATGAAGTGGAACTTTTTCCTTTGTGCTAGGAGGACGTAACAGTCCTTGCTATGAAATGCCGTAATAGAAATTTAACCGCTAAAAGCATCGGCTCGGACAATAAATGTATAAATCGTTAGTTATTAGCTTAATAAAACTACAACCGCTATCCTTGGTTTCCATGGTGTCATAATCTACTAAATTTATATTTGCATAGACATCCTAATTTACCTCCTGCCATTTAAGTGGGAAATGTTTTAATGGTGGGAAATCGTCGCCGATAAATGCTATGCTAAATTATGCCCTATTCGATCTGGCACTTAAAATTTTCTCACAGACTAATACGCTCACAGTAATAGCTTTTTAATTCGTGTTTTGACTGTTATATTTTATTTATTCTTTTATTTAGCCTCAACTCTTAACAGTCATTACATTATTACTCGAAAATTCTTATATTCTCCGATACGGCCTTGCTTCTTTTAAATATTGGAATTGTTTTCTAATTTCATCTTCATCGTCTTGGAAAATTTCTTTCGAAACCTTGTCATTTTAAGGTTATCTTTGATGTTTGCTTTAGATCTGAGAATGCGCTATACTCTAGAATGACTTACTTAATTGTTCCGACAGTTTGGCAACGAGATTTTTTTGGAGCTTCTAATCCTCGAACTAGGTACCCATTAAAACATTAAGATCATATAGTTTAAAGCTATCATTTATATTTTGTGCTTGTTTTTATTTAACCAAATTAAATATAACAGTGATTACATCACATTCACATCCCAACTCATTTGTGGCTTTCATTTCTCTTTCCATTTCTGAAAAAATAAATGAACTATATTTTTAATTTGCTCAGGTTCTTAGCACACTTAGCTTAATAGGTTTGTTGCATTCAATAAAGCTCTTTGAATTTAGCAAACCTAGGACTCCATCTGGACAAACGTCTAACTTGGAATCCTCATACCAGACTGAAACGACAAGAAACAGCTCGACGTTTCCGACTATTTCAACACTTACTAGACAAACGCTCTAACCTTCCAATTAATTGCAAAAGATTCATTTACATGACTATAATAAGGCCTATTTGGACTTACGGAGTTGAGCTATGGGGCTCCACCAAACCTTCAAATTTCTCTCTTATCCAATCCTTACAATCCAAAATCCTTCGTAAAATCCTCAATGCTTCTTACTTTGTTACAAATAAAATCATTCATAATGACCTTAATGTTCCTTATGTATCAGATTTGGCCCAAACCAGATATCTGTCCTTCCATAATAAACTTCATAACCATCCCAACCCTCTTGTTTCTAACCTTGCTTCCTGATAACCCTCCGAGGCGTCTGAAAAGAAGATGGCCACGTGATCTCCTAATATAGACATATTATTAGAGTGCTACCAATGGGTAGTTTCCCAACATGTGTTTCATGTCATTATATCCATGTGCGAATTTACTAGATGTATTTTTTGTATAAAGTTGTGAATATCATATAAATAAATAAATAAGAATTTAGCAAGAACATTGATCCCTAATGACTAAGTGGTGGGGTACCAGAGACCGTCAAGAGTATCGCTGTTATCTAAATCAGCTATGAGGCACTGAGGGCAAGGTTACTGAGGGAGACAAAGTTCCACGTTCTGGCGGAGAGCGATGTCCCTCAACTACTGTCAATGATTAAGGTGAACAATTTGTACTACGAGGTTTTTGTGTAAAGGTGGAAGTAGTTTGTTTGTTCAACCCAGTCCTCCTTTGACAGAAGAGATATTCATGCATTCGGAAGGTCCCCAGAAAAGGTAATAGAGAACTTTGGCTGAAAAGAGTAGCTGTGTGCATAGCTGAAAAAAACAAAATATTATTAGTTTGATTGTATTAGTAAGTTGTAAAACTAGCATGTTTTACAGGCGGAGAATGTTTTAAAATAAAGAAATTACAGGTTTGTGATATTTCTCTAGTTGAATGATAATAATGTATCTTTAAATAGTTTATAGAGACTATAAATTAAAATAAGCGATCATAGTTGCTCATAGATTGTTGTGAATTGAAAACCAGGATTAAAATTTCATTTCTGCTCCTAACAGCAGCTGTAAAATAGAAACTGCTTCCATTATCTACTCTAATTAGGAGGTAAATCGTATCTGTAAGGACCTAAAACTCGGTTTATGGCGGACGGCTCTGTTTCGTCTGCTAGAAAACATACGACCTAGTGAACAAGAATACTTTATATTCTACTTGCAGTGCTCTGCGGACCGCAGACAGAGGTTTAATAGGCAGCAGTTTAGTACCCATACCTAAGTCATGCTGTACCGCTGGACTAATTGAATACAAGGAATGGAGTTCACTATTTTTGCAGGGAGCCACGATCGACGATTAACAATTTTCGCCGTGATGATTTGACCGCGATCAAGTTAACTGTTCGCCATAATTAAGTAATAAGAATTTAACCATCAAATTCGTTATAATT